>JAQNBH010000008.1:21276622-21876622 GCA_028752905.1 Cladorhizidae sp. MBARI D1340-BT2 | reverse complement strand
CACTAGGAAGGATGTGTACTTTCTGCAGGAATTCTCGGAGCACTAAAGGCAAGACCATGCAATAACTGACAACAATTTATAGTTTCCACTTTTGACACTGTTTAGTGTCTTCAGTATACCATCCATCATCAGCACATCTTTCCTCTATTGATAATATGTGCCCTTATCCTTTTTTTATATGTTAAGTTTGTAGCCAGTTCTCTCTGTCTATAGAGAGTGGCAGTATGTGTACCAATATTGATAATAGTCTTTGTAGCATCATGATAAAAATGGTTCACAATTTCTATGGCAGGAGCATGTCGATAAATGAGAAGCTATCAGAATGAAACTCCATCATCGTTTCCTGACAGCTACTAACCTAGCATGACATTCTCATTTGCCATTGCTATAATTATAGTGAATCCAGTCTAGCTTCAATCTACTACCATTTTCTCAACCTTTTTTTTCACTATAAGGACCACTCCCAGTTTATATGAATGCATTTTATGTAAGGTGGGTGACCCATTACAGGTGCAGGTATAGGGAGCATGTAGAAGATGACATCATGTATGGCAATGACAAGTTTTATATCCAATTCCTCAGTAAGGCTATATTATATAAAAATTTACATTGCACTCATTATACCTCAGCTTCTGACATGTGAAGCAACTTCTGACACTGTTCCAGTTCAGCTTCCATGGAATTGTTCTTCAAAATCAAATCAGTATTGTGCTTGTCAACCTGCTTCTTCTTCTCCTTCAGAGATTGATAGCTGATTTTCTTCTGCAGGATGAACATTTTATCATATGGGTACTTATTTGTTCTTTAAAACAAGTCAGTAAAAAGATATTGCCACTTCTTATAACTTGGGTACAAAGTTTACTAATGATGACATACATCTGAATCATGGTAGTATCCACATGTTCCATCATAATGGTGACTTCACGGGTATGTACATTATAGAAGATCATACTTCATCTTAAAAAATATTTACAACTTATTCTCTCCTCCAGCATCTTTACGACACATTCTTTGCACTCTCTATTTTATCTCACCCTTTCAATGTCAAGTTTAAGGTCATCCAGCTCAGCTAAGATGCTGTTTTTGGCCTTTTTCATGTAAGTACAGCTGCTCCGCAGCTCTCTGTATGCTTCATCAATTTCTTTGAGTTGTTTCTGGAGACAATACCTGCACAAAACGTTAGATGGGAATGTTCTAACATCATGCGCATGTATGAAGCAGTTAGATGGGAATGTTCTTGCACACACACATGCATGAAGCAATTAGATGGGAATGTTCTAGGAAATGTTCTAGCATCACGCACATGTGTGAAGCAGTTAGATGGGAATATTCTAGCATCATGCACATGTGTGAAGCAGTTAGATGAGAATATTCTAGCATCATGCACTTGTGTGAAGCAGTTAGATGGGAATGTTCTAGCATCACTAACATGCACCCCCCACCCTATTTTGGAGTTTGATAACTCATTTAGTGTTCTATGAGATGAGCATTTCATTTCCCCCTAGCTTTGCCAAGCTATGGTGATTAGAAGAGGTTTCCCTTGGGTTTCAATCCATTGAGCTCATGTGGTAGATTAAGTTAGAGTCAAGATATGCCTGCACTCAGTCAACAAAAGCTCAACAACCTTATGGTTATTTATAATTATATATATATACATGTACACAAAGACATCTCGAATTCTCTCGATGTAAAGAACAATTGCTAATGATTTTATTGGTGATTCTGAGAATAGACACAAAATATTTGGTATGTTCTAATGTATATATCAACACCACTCTTGTTTAACTGTGACACACCATTTATGTGGGCACCTCTAAATGTACAAATGCATGGGCATAGTGTGAATGGCCTGACCAATGCAACTGATCATTCTTAATTTGATTCAGTGCAATATGAAATTTGTCACTTCCAGCATCCTATTAAAGTACCACTATATCTGATGTGAGCTACTTTTCTCTTCATTTTCTATACTAGATAAGTATTGATTTGGTTGTGTCTAGTCTAAACATGCACGATAGTTGCAGAGCTTTATCACAAGACCTCGCCGGTCAGGTTGGTGTGGTCTGCAGCTAAAATCTAAAAAATCATGCTGAATCAAGTCTTCACAAAAAGTCAGTCAATTATTATTATGTTATCTTGATTCTTTCATGATTCATATAATTGTGATGTGTAAAACCTGTAATAGGCTATAATTACTCAATTGTCCTTATTCAGGATTTCTTGGGTCTGTGGGAAACCCAGTAAATAGTATATTACACCCCATATCGTTCGGCTGATGTGGATAAAAATACTCCAACTAATAACTCACTTGTCATCTTCCAGTTCCTGTAGCTTCATGAAAGCTTCTCCCTCCAGTTCTTCTAGCCTCATGAAAGCTTCTTCTTCCATCTTTTTCAACATGGAAGCTTCATTAATGGCTCTGCTCAGTTGTTCACAGTCAACTTCTTGGAGCTGAACTTCCTCTGCCACAGCAGGATCTACATCCATCTCATCTGCCCGATTAGTGATATATAGTAAATTGGAATTATGTTTGGAAATTATTCAATAGAACATGAAATGATATTGTGCCATAAATTTATGACAGACCAAGTTTGTGTAATTACCTAAAATGAAATTCACCAGCTCTTGTTTGCACAATTCATGTTCATAAGGCTTCACTTTATTTGTGCGAAATATATGTGCATAAATAAGCATTATTCCAGCCCAAATCAGGAACAACATCATGACTTCAGTGCCGGTCCAGATAGGCTGTGTAATAGGGATTGGGTGGGAAAGGTGGGAGGTAGTAACATCATTATTGTACAAGCATAAATACTATAACTTGACTGCAGCCGTGTACTATTATAACAAGCAGAATGTCCATGCACAGAACAGATCCAATCAAATGACTAGCTAGTTTGTGTGAATTTTTATCGTCTACTAGTGTTTCCCTTTTCTTCCATCTCAATTTTGAGCATTAGGAGGGGATCACCAGCCTCCCTGTCATATTTGTAACTGTTTCTCTGGCCATGCTTCTACTATCCCCCAGGATTAGATGTCTGCAGTCATCTTCTGAGTCAGCTGAGTCGAAGAACGCTTAAGAAATTAACCATTATTTCATTGGCTGCTCTTAATACCTGATCACTAACCATTCTGCTCGTGAATCCTAATCACAAGACTGCATTTAAGACTGTATTACTTTCATAATAAACCTACCTGATACTATGAGCATGTGCATTGCAATGCAATTAATTTATAGGTGGATAAATATCATCAATCGACAGTATGCACTATCACACAAACAATAGCAGATTTTACATGGAAGGTGAGTTATTGGGTGCACAGGATATAAAGTATTAATGTAAAACAATAATTTACAGGCTGGCCGCTATGTAAGCATGAACTATATTTGTTGCTGATCTTTTTTAACATGCTAATAGCCAACAATACATTAGCAAGAGAAGCGAGCCTACTCTCTAATTATGTGAATTGAAATTTTTGCATGAGATATGAATCGTTTCCACTAAACTGTGCGGTCCCATAATACAAGAGTGTACATGGAAGGATGCACATGTTCCACCACATATCACAAGTAATGGTATTCTTAAGACTTTGAGAAGAATGCATAAAAACGATGGAAAAGAGTTATGTGTGCCTCACACACTGAGGAAGAGAAGAAAGGGAGACAGATAATAAGAAATGAGAAAGAGAGAGTTAGGAAGAATGCCTAAAAGTGCTGCTGTATGTGAGAGTGCTCCTCTCTACCTCACTTCACTCACCAAACACTGCACTGCAACCTTTACCAGTTATCAGTCAACAATTACAATTTAGCAAGGCATGGATATTACTACTTGACACATGCACACATATATTTTTATATTGCATGTAGTGCAATTCAGACTATTAAGAGGAAAAGGTGAGAGAGCTAGAAGAGAATATTTGCTGAAGCCATAATTGTAATGAGTCATATCAATATTTTGTAACATGGCAAAACCTGAAGTTTATATATAGCCTTGACTCGCTTTCAGTATGTGTAGTGCAGGAAAACTCTTACAGATGTAGTTACTGATTCAAATATAGCAACATACCTTAGGTATAATAGCTAAAGCTGTTGTGTGGATGGCTTCTTGCTTTGCAGCTTTGCTGCTTGCTTCTGGCCACTCCTTGTGATGAAGCTGGTCACTCCTGGTGACTGCTCCATCGCTTATGTCAACCTTGGTGTTATTTGCAACCAACTTATTTCCATTACCTTTCTTCGAATAAAATTCAAGTTGTCCAACAATGTTGGCCAATCCATTCTTCAATTCCAACTGAAGCAAAGAATTTTTACAATGTAAAAACAATCTTAATTTAAATAACAACACATGACCCACAACAAGTGGATCATGTTGCCAGACTTTCTTAGGCAACATACTTTTAATATGTATGCAGTAAACTCATGTAGTGACCAGACAAGCCAAAAGCCTAAAATTGTTTCAACTTCACTATCAGATAGCACAATGTTTACTTTGAAATCAGCTACAGAAAACCATCACTGTATCCAAGCATGCATTAAAGTTTTCAGCAAGATAAATATTATGGGATAGCATTATTTTTGTCAAATAATTGTGGTAAAAATATATAAACCAAATACTGACCCAAATGCGAAATGTATGATGAGCTTTCGTTAATTCATGGAAGATTTATCTTTTAATCGGCATTTTTTTGTGTGTGGCCTTTTCAACCTCCATGTGTTTGGTCTTCACCAGATTGCCCTGATGAAGATCGAAGTATTGCTTCAAATGTAAAACGAACCAATTGTTGAATATTTTAAGATAATGATTAACACCTACACAAGCTCTTTATAATGCTCAGAATTTGATTTCAAACTTTAAGCAAGTCAAGAGAGTAAAATGATTATTGAACAGGTCATTGTAATTTTATTATGTCAACTGAGAGTTCGTTGAGAGTTTAATCGAATAAATGAACTGCTACTTGACATGACGTGTTCCTATAGGTCACCTCAATAGAGAAATAAAATCACAATCGATATAGTGATCCATTTATGATTTTTAACACAGCAATACTGTCCATGCTGTTGTTTATAATCATATTCAATGGCTGATTCTCAGTAATCACGTTGTGCTCATCAAAATTATTTTCTTTATAATTTGAATTGAAAATTAAAACAACATTTTGGCGAGTTGCCCTGCCATCATCACCACTGAAATACACAAAAAAGTTGAAATATGAATGCCAGGTAACCGTAGGTATTAGACTAATAGTTTCAACTTTTTTGTATCTTTCGCCCTCATGATCACCAGGGCAACTAGCTAAAACATAAGTCTAATTGAAGTTGTTTTATAACTAAATATTTTTGGAAAGTATAGTATATTATATTTTTACAGTTGTTTGGTTAACAGAACAAAGACTCAGCCACAATCTGAACACACACAAATATATATACCACTGGGTAGTGCCAGACAATACAAATACTATTGATTAACCCACATACTTAATTACAATCAGTAACACTCTGTGTTCTCTTTTGTTGATCTATTAGTGTATATGATTCGCTATTGTTGGTTGGTGACTGTTCTTGATGGATTATTGTTGTTGTGTATTTCCTAATCGGAACACTGGTCAAATGAAAGACGGCATTTCCACCCATATTTACCTGTGAAATAAATAACTCAGCTACCTTGGACAAAAATAATCTAATAGTGCATCAAGAGTTGTTTGCAAACCTAGCAAACCTTGCTACTGACAGAGAAGGAGAGCAGGCTATTAGTGGCCTGTTTTAGTGCAGTGTGTGTAGCACGGTTCTTCCAATGACAATGACAGTAGCCAAGGATTGGCAAGATTAATGAAAAAGTTAAGCAAAAAGGGTGAAATGCATGACTATATGCCTTGTCAACAAAATGGGCACTGGCTTCTTCTGCACTATGGTTAGCTTGAGGGAGGTGAAATTTATTTTGCTACTCAATAAAGCTTTATTTCATAAGCTAATTGTCAAAAAAAATTTGAGATTGCCAGTTTTTGGCAATGGTCTGTATTATTTTCTTTTGTTTCTGCGTGTATATATTTATACTTCCAAACATGTTGACCAAATGAAATATAATGTAATGATATCATGACTGATAAGCTATATTAATTTTTTTTAATGGTATATACCATATTGTGCTCGTAGAGAGTTGCTAGATATCTAGTAATGGGAAATGCTTTAATTTAATAATCCCACAATGCGCAAATTGTCCCGTTTGCATATGAATGAGCCATCACAAAGCATGCTGATGAAAGCAGAGTGCAGCTTTCTATTGACAAGGAGCAGCTGCAAGAAACTAGTTTTGTAATGGAAGGGATCAAGCAGGAAATCTTATGATGGGTTGGCTAGTTCGGGTGTCACTTGATCTATAACAACCACTTTTTGAGATTCAAATGGATAGTGTATGAAAGCTCATTCAATGTATAGCCATTTCCCACTGTCTACAGCTGATTGACTGGTTAGTGCTATTTGAATTGATAATGCCATCTCAATAAATTGTGTATATCTTAACAAAGCAAATGAAACAGTAAGGAATATATTGGTCACACACTGGATGCTAACCTCACATAATCTGAAATGGTGACCAACATCACTACAATCAAACCTTCGACAATGCGAAGACAATCAAGCTAATATACAGACATTTCCCCCCTCTCCCTTCTGTCAACCGCAGTATCTACAGCACGTGCAGTTGTAGAATACTAGATCCCATGTGCAAAAGCATTCTCTCTTTGTTTCACCATAGATGTAATTCCTGTATCAGTTAATTAAGAAACCAAAGTTTTGTCTGAGGATAATCAGCCACCAGTGATGTATGCAAGGTCCACAGTTATAGAATATCCTTTGCATTTACTGTCATGCGCTATTGATTGAAGACATTGTTTAACTCTTGTTTATTCTCATATGGGATAGTCTAAACAAATGGCACTGTATTATATATACCTGGTTGTCATTATAAGCTCTCTTGTAGATGGTGTCCAGCAAACTTGAGTAGTATGCAGGACCATTATGACTACATGGATGCTACAACATTAGAACCAGGAACAGGAGGTAGAGAAGGCCATGAAGGAATAGAAGGTAATGGAGTAAGAAGAATAGAAGGAATGAGAGGAAGTTAAAAGAAGAGAAATTAGTAAAGGATAGCAAAAATGTGGAAGCAAAAATGTGGAAGCGGAGGGAGGTGACCAATGAGAAGATGCAGAATAGGGAGTTCAATATATAATGTTCTGAAACACCTGCCATATTTCACTACATATCTTACAGCATTGTTGTAACTCTCACAGGTGCTACTGAGATGCACATCAAGAAGAGCCGAGTTCTTTTGAGAACTGGGATCTGAATAAGGAAAATACAAAGTGATCATCATTAAATAATATCGAAAAATGTATTCTAACCTTCAACAGGTCCAACTCCAATTCTTCTCGTGGAACTGAAATCCATCCACCCGTTCTTTATGAAAACACTGCTACTCAATAGTAGCGCTGCGGTTAGAACCATTGCTAATGTTGAAAGCAACATCATTAAATAACTGGAATGCGTAAGAAGTTTCTTCTCCTTCCAAAATAAGATCTGACGCTGAAGTGATTAGCAACTCTAATATATTGCGCGGCTCAGCGGACGCAACCACTGAGCATGTCCTGCGTGGGCGACTATACAACATACGCGCATGCGTGCTGGCACACGCTGCGACGAGACAATGGCGGACTTCTGACTTCAGCTTTGCTTGCTTGCTTGTTGTTAGTGGTGTAGTTTTGTGTGTTTAATTCACGAACTTGATTGAGATGAATGTCCTGAGGGATTTTGGCCTGAGCGTTGAACTGTCAAAGGGAGAATTTGAAAGAAAGCTAACACGGAAGGTCCTATGATGAGGTTAGGCATGACCTATTTGAAGAGGCTACAGTGAAAGGGCTAATGGAGGATGGGGATAGGCTGGTGATGGGGCGGAAGGTGGGTGTGGGGAAGTGTGTGAAGGATAAACATGTTGAGGATGTATTATTATTTTATTATTATTATTATTATTATTGAACTTTACAACTTAACAACTACAGGGCATAGTTGCTTACATATGAATTATGAGAAGACAAAACAAAAGAAACACAGTTTCAGCTGAAGTTGACAGACTACTGCCAAGGACTGTGGACACTGGTGGGCTCTATTTTGAGAGGTTTCAGAAACTGAGAGCTCTGGACCTGACCTTTATGTCAAAATTTGACTAATGAACAATCAAGATTAGTGAATAGTGTTGATGTTTACATATTGTGTGTGTGTGTGTCACGTGCTCCAGGTGGGCTATCACGGAATTATTATTATGAGTGATGTTGATATGGTAAGATAACTTCATAGCGATTATAATAATATTATCGGAACCGCAATAAATAAAACATCTTAGCAGATCACAATGTTGGTTCTCAAAGTTTTTGCGTAGATAATATGTTAATAACCTCGCATTTGTTCTTCGCCATTGGGCTGACTGCTAGGAGCCTCCAGATGCCCCTCTAATTCAAACCTTGACGCTTGGTCTCTAGAATGATTATTGAAGCCAAGTCATTCTCTGAACTGTTAAACTGCCCAATCTGCTCGGACTCCACCTCATATATACCCATCTCTCATCTCAGTTCCTCATTGGCTACTATATTATTACTTGTTTTGACCTTTGATGATGAAACTGCCCTCGGCCATTTTAAGCAATTGTAATGCCTTTTTAATGCTTGACTTTAATATACCTAGCACAGTTTGTTGATAAAGCAGCAGTTTGTTGATAAAGCGCCATGTTTTGAATGCTAACATGGGGAATATGAGAAGACATTCACAAATACTTCCTTAAACACAATATTAACAAATTACCTATAAAAAGCAACTTCTTCCATTCCCCCCACCCCAAAAAAGTTTTTCTACTTTCTGGGAAGCTCCTACTATAGAGGATGCACATTCATAAAGTTTCATTTGGTTTAGCTGGTGGAGTTTGAAGTTATACTTCAATACACATGCATGGACAGAAGAACATTATGTGCTCTAGATATTAGATACATATTTTGCCTTAAAGTATGAATCTATGAGTGGATAGGTTTAGTAATCTATCAAACAGTACACAATAAAGTAAGCATTAATTCTTTTAAAACCTGTTGTGTTTCAGAAATGGCCATAAGAATATATACCTCTCAATTCATAGCCTACACATGGTGTTATTACAATGACCTTCTCAATAATCAACTTGATTTTTACTCTCTCAAAATTTTGAGTAGATACTCTAGCCTTCATCAGGAATATTGAGATGCTAATTACTTGTGTGAGCTTGTTATCAGCACATGATTGCACAAACCACGACCTGGCACACATTTGAACACACATGAACCGGATGTGGAAGACTAAAATAAAGTTAATTATAATTATTTATATATATATATATATATATATATATATATATATATATTTTATGTATAAATTGTTTGTTTGTTTATTAATTTTTTATATTTTTTATTGATTGCTGATTGATTGATAATTTATTTGATTTGTTAATTTTTTAATGTTATAAAAAAATTAAATTTTGTCAGCATTATTATTATTAGCCTTTAATATCATTTTTCCACATCCGGTTGTCATGCAGTTCACATGGTGAATAGCTAGCTACTGGTATATAACAAGCTCACCCAACTCTTAGCATCTCTTTATTCCTGATGAAGGCTAGAGCATGTCGAGAGTAAAATTCAAGTTGATTGTTGAGAAGGTCATTGTAATTTTATTATGTCAACTGAGAGTTCATCGAGATCATGTTATTATTGGTACAAAGTAAATTTCAGTGGGAGGAGGTGGGGTTGGGGGGGATAAAGGCATAGGGCACATAAGGAAATATTTATATAATAACTTGCCAATATCCTGACAGGAGTCAATACTAAGTTGCCTCTTCTGTAATAACAAGGTGTGTGTATATATGTATGAGCATATTCGTTGTTTGCATTTGTGTGTGTGTGTGTGTGTGTGCATGTGTGTGTGTGTGTGTGTGTGTGTGTCTGTGTGTGTGTGTTTCTGTCAGTGTGTGTGTGTGTGTGTGTGTAATATGTGTGTATATGTGTGTAAATATCTCTCCATGAACCTTCACACCACTTTCTTAACCATCACTTGTATATATACCCAGGGTTTGGATGAGAAAATACATAAGTGTATGCATGTGTGTGTATGTTGTGGGCTTTTTCTTCAGAACATTCACTGTGATGGTGTTGAATATTCCACAAGGTATGTGGAAGCATCAGAGCCTATCAGGTGAGAACTCCAGATGCACCTTGGAATTTATGTCAGTGATCATGATAGATTACGTGGATGGTGTCACTCATGGAAGGTCTCCAAGACAGCACATGTGGACATTGGACATTTGTTGGTGCTAGCAATGAAAATGAGTGTACCATAAATATACCTGCATCAACACTGCTATATCGAGTAGATCTAACCATCCTTTGGGTCATGGGTAATCGTTACTATGATACTTCTGTTGTGACTTATTTTTTCACTGGTGATTCGGGGATGGAGCTGGTTGTTGACCTCAGAATACATGCTGCTCCTATAACACTCCTCCATGATTCTATAAGCAGCTGCCACAGACCACTGATGATCAAGAGACGAGGTTGTATCATGATCAGGAGATATATATATATATATGATGAAGACATTGCGCAACAAAATTAAATAACTATTACACACAAAAAATGACGGGAATCACTCCCAACTGATCCAAGAACAGAGATAGTGTTCCCTTTCTGTATGGCATTGTAGTAGATAGGTGAGCCACCTCTCCTGCCCTTTGCCTGATTCGTTGACCCAGTTCCTTTTAAAAAAAGTGGATTTTGCCCCAATAACTCCCAAGGTCTCAATTGCCACTGGGGTGAATAAGTGACTCTGGCCTAGAAATCCATACTTGGCTCTTTTCTCTCCTCTGCCATAGCAGCCACTACACCAGGGGTGGATTCAGGAATTTTTGATTGGGGGGGTTGATGAACTACTCACGGCCATAGCCAGGGGGGTTTCCATGTTGCCCGGAAATCCTTCCCCCTCTTTCCTGAATCATGATCAGATCATTAATCATTTTGCAAGAAAGCACCGTCCTGCATTTCTCTTCGCAATTATATAACAAGATATATCATCACCAACATTTTTATAACAAGAAATGTAAAATTGAACATGGTAACCTTTAAAAGAAGTGCAAGTGCTCAGGAAACCCCCTTAATTATTCCTGGCTATGGTCTGGCTGCCTGCTTACTAACAACCCAAGGAAGATGCTGGGGTGGATTGGGGGGGGGGGGGGGGGGGGGGGGTGTGTGCAGGGGTGGAGAACGAGCCCATGCACACTGTACTGTGTAATGAATAAGAATATTTATCAGCTTAAAAGAACAGCAACTAAAGATAAACAGGAAACTGTTTTCAGTCAATAAATAGTGAAGCTTGAAAGAGCCTTCTCGGGTGACACTGCACAAAAGTATGGCAGGTATCATCAACTGACATTCTCACTCCATAGTTCATGGCTATTACAGCAAGATCAGAAAAGTGTTGTTCAGTCAAAGTCGACCTTGTATATGTCTTTATCCTCCTGAGCAAAGTAAATGATCGTTCTGCTGAACACTGGTGATAGGCAGAGTGCAAGCAATGACTAGTAAGCAATGAATTTTTGGGAAAGAGTCGGAGTCACAAGAGCTAGGAGAAGATTGTTGCCTCATCTTTGTCTCGCTTATGCTCCCATAATGATTGCCATCTTCTTAGTTCACTTTTGAGAGACAAGGAACATGGAAGATCTTGTTCCCAGTACAGAAGGTCATCTCTATGTTGTGATAGTTGAACACTTGGATTGCAGTTGAGCACTGAAGGCACAAGGCACAAAAGCATATGACTTTGTTTTCCTTCACCTTGAAATCTTTCCTCCAACTGGTTAATGAATGAATCCAGCACTGGTATAGCAACGACTCTCTTGTAATGCTCTTTTGCTGATTGACTTGGAGTGTTGCTTCGTTTCCGTTGAATGCTTGTCTTTCTTGGAACACTCTCACTCACACCAATTGACTCAGCCAGTACCTCACAATATCACAAGCTAAAAACGGTGTCAATAGTCTTTCTGAGGGTTTCAAGCATTCAATCACTTCAGTAACTTTGTTATAGGCCTCATATATATTTTGATCCTGCTTCTGAAGTTTGAAGCAAGTATTTTTACTTCATCATTCAAGAACATTCTTGGTGATTATAAAAACAGCAAGAGTTTGAAAAGAAGAGAGAGCAGCTTTCAGACCTTGTGCTTTCACTCTTGTCTCAGTATCCCAATTCCAGCTCCCATCTGATGAGCCTAAATTTGTGTAATCAGTAGGACACAAAATGGTATCTAAGAAAGTGATAAGTGGCTCATACATTTCAAGAAACACTTCAAAGCATGTATGTCTCTCCACCCATCTTGTCTTACACATTCCTGGAAGCTTTTTTGTATTTGAAGAAGGCAAGAATTCATTGACTGTAATTTCAAAAAGGTTTTGTCTCTTAGGACTGTGAGCTGGTATGCTTCATTTATAACTAAAATCAAGTTTCGTACTTTCCTGCTGGCAATTGAAAGATTAAGGCAGTGTAAGTTGCAGTGTATGTACAGAGCTAGTGGGCTGACCTCCTTGACTTTAGATTGGACTCCTGCAATGCCGGATGACATCATAGGTGTTCCATCATAAGCTTGCCCTCTAATTCTACAGGGATCTAAAGAAACTGAAGGACTAGAAAGTGTTTCAAGAATCTTTCTTGAAATGGATGAAGCATTGGCTCGGTCCAAGTAGACAAAGCTAATCAGGCACTCCTTGATATGAGGATCAGTGGGAGAGGACAGATCAACATACCTGAAGCACACAGAAAGAATCTCTTGATTGGAATGAGGATCTGTGGCTTCATCGGCAATGATGGTGAAAGGCAATTTTTTTTCTCGGAGCTGTTCAGTTATATGCTCTCTAATTTTAGATGCATATATGTGAATAACCTCATTTTGAATGGTCTTGCTGGTATAGGAGCTTATCTGTCTTAGCCAAAAGCTGAAGTGTGGCTACAAAATTGCCCCTGTTGACATCTTCATCTGAGAAATCCACTCTATAGTCAGAGTGGCCTCTGAATGGTAGTTCTTACTTTGCCAAAAACTCTACAGCCAAAACTATCTGCTGGAGAACATGCCTGTTCTCTTCAGCTTGTTGGTTGCTCTGTTTCCATAGCCTTGTATCCATCCTTTCATCTGGTTGGTTCAAATTAGGTCTACCCTCTCAGCTACACGGCAATGCATTTGAGTCTGATCATGGCATACAAGTACACCATCCTTGCCGAGTGCTTTTGAGTATGGTTTCTGGTATGGGGACAAAACTAACAAACAAGAATGATTGCCAACTCCAGAAACACTGCCTCTACCCGGCTGCTCTGGAAAAACTATGCAAATACCTGCAAAGACCACCTGCAAGAACAGTGCGCCAAGGAAATAGTACTAACCATCCAAGCTGGAAGGATACACTCCAGGTTTTTCCTACAGTAGTTTGGTAAACTGATGTGAATGAAGATGATCAGAAGAAGAAGGTTTGGAATGATGAGAAATATATTGCGATCATCTGGGATATTATTTGCTATTGACCTAAGCTTATCCCAGTTATCTTGAGCAGATTCAACTATTGTCCCTAAGTCCACCTGTCCACTAGTTGACGGAACTACACTGAGTGATGTAGTCATCGTATCAATTGTTATGAGCATAACTGAGAAACAGTAGTTGGCATTGACAAGGAAGAGCTCGATGTAGTGGTTGTGACTGTGACTATCATTGATGGTGATTGAACAAATAAATCTAAACTAGAGTTACCATCATCAGCAGTCGTTGACACAGGAATATTGGACCCTGACTCGATTCTACATTAATTAGAAGGCTATTATAAATTGAGCATTCAACTCTTAACCCTTATTGATGGTAATTATACTAGCTGTATAATTATTGTATCTTACCTTTAAAAAAAAGTTGTCAGCTGGGTGCAGGCCTCTTTCTACTTCCAATATTGATGGCAGATGCAAAATGAATGACTATATAACTATAATAATTATAAACATGCACAACCACATTCCAAGAGTGTGGGTTTACTAGAATTTCATTCAGTTTATAGTTTAACCAAAGTGTCTATATCTAACAAAGTGTCTATATCTAACAAAGAAAACTGGAGGTGGAGCTAGTGTTTAGAACGTTATGGGGGGGTTGCAACCCCAGAAACCCCCCCCTTGGATCCACCCCTGTACACCGACCATAGTCAGAGGTAGAGAATGGATAAGATTGTATTAATAATTAGACAATTGGAAAGTGAGGAAATATGATATGATAAATAGATCTATAATAATAGACAGTATAATTAGTGTGTGGGAAATGGTGAAGGTGACAGTAAAATGAGCAAATAGCATTTGCACAAAGGCCCAGCTCCCCTGCCTTCGATGCAGACTGTTCTGTTAATTCTTGGACTGCTGGACAGAATCATGTGATGCAGGACAGAATCGTGTGTTGCTCGTAGTGGAGTTGGCTGCACATGCCCATTAGATTCTGCATCGTAACAAAAATGGCATAAAATTTCCACTATAAGGTGAGCAAGAAATAAGGTGAGCAAGAAAAACATACTTAGTATCATAACTACCATCATTCAATACAAGTTACCCAAGATTTCATCCTTTTTAGTCTGGCCCTGCTCCTTGGAGCATAGGAAGTGACTTCCTCAGACTCAGATACTTTAGTGCTTGAATTTCTGCAAAACGAGAGAGAGCACAGCATATAATCAACATTCGAATAACACCACATACAGTATGCCGCACATGTGTGTGACACAGCATTGTACAAAAGATTTTTGCTAAGATCCTTATATACCATTGTAGGGCTATAACAATGTCTGAGCATGAATTACACTTAAAGTAAGTCATTTGCATTGAGAATATAGTGAAACCTTCTTCACCTTTACATTTATCACATATAGAAGAGGAAAAGTCACCAACAATAGGCAACAACATCAACCAATATCACAATTCCATTGCTACTACTACAAAACACTGCTACTCTACTACTATTACTACTACTACTACTGCTACTATTATTATTATTCCTATTCCTATTACTACTACTACTACTACTACTACTACTACTACTACTACTACTACTACTACTACTACTACTCCTATTCCTATTACTATAATAGCATCTAGATCTCACATCACATTCATATGGAAAAGCCTAGCTGTTCCATCAGGCTTTACAACACAAAGGGAAGGCACTGAATATAGAAGCTAATAGGTCTGTGGGGTCAGGTGGGTGGAAGGAGGACAATTAGTCATTTCATATTTTTTGGTTTTTCTGCTTATAAACTTTCTTGAATGACCCCTAGTATGCACCTAAAGTTTCATCTGGTTTGGCTGGTGGAGTTTCAAGTTATAAGTAAACATACACACACATTGACCATATATTTTTCTAGCCTCAAAATATGAATCTATGAGTGGATAGGCTTAGGATTCTAGGAATCTATCGAACAGTAGCCAATAAAGTAAGCATTAATTCTTTTTAACCTGTTGTATTTCTGAAAAGACCACATTCAGAAATAGCCATAAGAATACCCACCAATTCAGAGCCTAAATATGGTGTTATTACAATGACTTTCTCAATAATCAACTTGAATTTTACTCTCTCAACATTTCAACTAGATGCTCTAGCCTTCATCAGGAATAATGAGATGCTAAGACTTGTGTGAGCTTGTTATATATCGGTAGCTAGATATTCACCACATGATAGCAAACCACGACCTGGCACATGCATCCAGCACGTGAACCACACTTGAACCGAATGTGGAACTAGATAATAATAATGGCATCATTTATTTTATTAATAATAATATATTGTTGTTGTTGTGGTGGTGGTGGTTGTTATTATTATTATTATTATTATTATTATGTCTTTTTATTGTTTTTTTTTATAATTTTTTTATTACTCGTTTTATTTCTAAAATTTATTATCTTTAAAATTGCCTTCTCAATAATCAACTTCAAATTTTATTCACTTGACGTTTCATCGGGAATAATTTTCCAAATCCAGTTCACATGCAGTTCACATAATGGATGTGATATGTATGTGTGCATGCATGTGTATGTTTATGTGCATATGCATGCATGTGTGTATGTGCATGTGCATGCATGTGTGTATGTGTGTGTGTGCATGTTATGTGTTTATGTATGTATATGTGTGTGCATGCATGTATATGTGTGCATACATGTGTGTGTGTGTGCATGCATGTGTGTTTGTGTGTGTGTGTGTACGAGCATGCACATGCATGTGGTTGTCTATGTGTGTATGTGTGTGTGTGCATGAAAGTGTGTGTGTGTGTGTGCATGCATGTGTGTATGTGCGTGTGAGTGTGTATAACTATCTGTTATTACATAATTATTGAGAACAACAGTATATCTGTATTCTTTGGAAATCTGAGGGAATAAACATTTTTCTAAGTAAAATATGATAATCTATATGGAAAATTCATTATTTCAAATCCTAGTAAACTTTGTAGCACTGACCTTGACTTCATCGTGTGTTGATGGCTGTGTGAGCCTCCTCTGCTTGACTTGTACAGTCTCTGTTTCCTATATTGGTACAGGTTTGTATGATAGTGTCACTTGATATAACATCCCAGCACTGGTAAATAATATAGAGCAGATTGCCATTGACACTATCAACTCTTAGTACATGGGCTTGAGGATCTATGTTCATATTTTCTATGGCCACTGTATAAAAGATGTCAATGCTTAATTATTTACACCTTCCTAAGCATGGTCATAGCCACTGGATTTGAAGTAGTCAGGTTAAACTGCCGTAACAGGGAATTTAATAAATGCAGTATTGATGGACCTCTAATAAATATTTAATTTTTTATAAAATTTCAAATGAATAACTAATATTCAAAATTATTGCAAAACTCAACGAAATATTGAAAATGTGCATGTATTCCTGTTCCTTTCCTATATCCTTCTATATAGTCAAGATCATCACCATAGTGCAAGCTTAATGCATATTACTTCATCCTCTGTTAATTTTTCAGTCATCATAGAACTACATCTTGTTCTTCATTGTATATAACAGTCCCCTCGATATGCTATATAGCTGGGCTAGCTAGCATATCGACAGTGCTTACATGATGGAACCCTCAAACCATGAAAAAGGCATCCTTCACTCTTGCTGTTGCTATGTTACATGATTTTAATAAAAATTTGAATAGGAAAAACTGTTGTTTCTCTATCATAAAATATAATGTAAAAGTTGATTATCAGATTACGGTATTTATGATAATTATTTGGAAATTAGATAGCAACAGGTTTTTTCTAAGTTAAAAGGGGGGAATAATGTCAAAAAAATACACCTCGACAATACCAATCATAACTTCCACCCACTACCCTCTATCAACATAATTTTTGTACCAAAATGTAGCTTAGAAGATAAGATATATTTATCTTTTGTCAAGGAATGAAGAAGAATCGCGTCTTGTTAGATTAGAAGAATTTCTACATATTTCCTCAAATTTCTCCCTCCATAATTTATATATCACCAGAATGCTTATTGTGTGGTCTTTAACCTAAACTAATTTATTTTCACTGTTATGAGAATGTGTTGGGTATAGACCAGCATATCTGCATGTGGTTTGCATGTGGTTTGTATGGAATTCCCCCCCCCTCTCCTGTGGTGCATTATCATACTTATTCAAATACTTTAGGTGAAACTACATGTACTCTTACAATAAACCACCTAACAGCCACTTAGCATTATTAATGGGTTTTTAATTCGAGGACAGGGAAAAAGTTGGATTGCCTGGCTGACACTTTGGCATAAAAAATATCTATAACAAAAGTTAAATACATCATTAAATAGCTTATCTTCTAAGCTACATTTTGGTACAAAAATTATGTTGATAGACAGTAGTGGGTGGAAGTTATGATTGGTATTGTCGAGGTGTATTATTTTGACATTATTCCTCCCTTTTAATCTGGAACAAATATCTTCGTCACTCAGGTTTATGATATGCAGGATATTATGACAGGATGTTCTAAAGCTATGTGTTTCAAGGAATAACCCCAGGCACCGAAGAATATTAATAACCACTGATAAAACTGGACTAATTATTGTCTAAAGGTGTTGTATAAACATGAGCACCACATCAAAGGTAGAAAGAAAGTTACTGTCTGAAAGTTCAAGTATACTTATATACCTGCAAAGCAATGATCAGTTCTTTATTGTCAGCTTCCAGCGTATTCCTGACTTTCTCAAGCCTTTGCATGGTCAAGCTTTCAATGCTCAACTTCTTTTTCAAGTTGCAAAGCTCATCTGAAAAAATGAGTCAGGTAACCTTCTTTCGGTTAAAAAGTGGAGATTTCTCACCAAAAGCCATTTAAAGAGTAGAAACAGTTCCATAATGTTGAAAAGGAATAGTGCAGCAGATAATCGTAACAATTGTGCAAATTATGACTAAAGCGTGACATTTTTACCAGTGTTAGTACATACCATAAGGTTCATTTTAAGATCGGGAGGTAAGTCAGATTTGACCTCTGAGAACCGTGAGAGGTCAATGACCTCATACATTAAAATTTACATTTTTCACGATTCTGGTGCAGTTTGTCTGTTTTTGGGAATCATTAGAAAGGTTTGTTGCCATGTGTTGGTCAATTTATCTTCTGGAGAGCCTTTACATAAAATGAAGTAGTAGCTCTGATGGTGAGGGAGATGATCAGAGTCTTCTAGCTAGGACAGTGGGAGGTCAATTACCTCAATATATCAAATATTGATGCCAATGAATGCAAACTGTGGTGGCTGGTACTAACACAATGTGTGTTGCAGGATCCCTGCCTGATGGTCGAAGCGAAGATACAAGCACCCCAGACCTGATCGTCACTATGGCAAAGCATCATATCCTCATAGACCCAGCCCAGCCCTCTACGTCCAAGAAATTAAGACCACCCCCAAGAACTTACTGGGAGCTTTGTATTCTTTGCCAAGATGAGACAGATGAACCTTTGCAGTGCCCACTAAGATCTACCATGAAACCGAGTGGTGTTGGCTATGCATCATTGACAGAAGACCTCGTCCAGTTCAAGGGACTTTGCCACATTCCAATGGAACTCAACATTATCAGACTGGATGATGGCGATGGCATAGAAGCTACCTTGAGGAGACACAGTGCTTAGTGGCACAAGAAATGACGTTTAAAGTTTAACCAAAAAATGTTTGACCAGCAGAGCAGAGCAGAATCAGCTTCAGGACAACAATCTAGTACCAGTACTCCAACCAGGCGCACACAATCAGCAGATGCCCACTGGCTTCCACAGTCAACCGAGCCTATCTGTTTCTTCTGCAATAAGCCAGTTGGCACTGCAGACTTGCACCAAGCAGCTACAAAGGAAATTGATAAGAACGTTCGGAGATGTGCCACTGAATTGGGGGCACTGAACTGCTGGCCAAGCTGTCTGCAGGAGACACGGTTGCCATCGACGCAAAATACCATCGCAACTGTCTCCGTGCATTATAGAACAAAATCAGACCAGCTGCACTCAAGGACGAGGATGCGGATCATCTGCATGGCATAGCCTTTGCTGAGCTGGTGGTATTCATGGAGGACATGCATGCAGATGAGGACAATGCCCCTGTATTTAAACTCTCAGACGTCGCTAACCTCTACAAGATGAGACTGGAGCAGCTGAGTGACACGTTAACTAACAGAATACACACAACCAGACTGAAGGACAGACTTCTTTCTGTGCTTCCTGATCTGAGAGCTCATTCTCACGGCCGAGACACACTTCTCTTGTTTGAGAAAGATATAGGTCCCGCCCCTGTGATCATGACAGTGATGCCACGCACCTAATAAGAGCAGCACAGGTAGTCCATAGAGAAATGTTTGAGACCAGGTTTACATTTGACAGTGCATTCCAAGCTGATTGCCAGAAAGATTCTGTGACACCATCCATCCTTGCTCTGGTGAACATGATCCTCGATGGGGCAAACATCAAGCACCAGACTCAGTTGGCCAACACAAGCACCACAACTGCTGCTCTTACAATATCGCAGCTACTGGTGTTCAACAGTGTTAAGCATGCATGCAGTGTGGAGTCAACCTCAGTGTGCCACAGCCATGAGAGAGAAACCCCATTCCCACTCTATGTGGCCCTCAAGATTCATGCTGTGACCAGGAGCAGAGGTCTGATTGACACACTATTCATCCTAGGGATGTGTGTGTCATATGATTCATGCTGTGACCAGGAGCAGAGGTCTGATTGACACACTATTCATCCTAGGGATGTGTGTGTCATATGATAGATTACTACAGCTCACAGCAGACATTGCCAATGGTGTCTGCCAGCGCTTCAACATGGAAGAAGTTGTTTGCCCACCCAAGCTGTGTCAGGGACTGTTCACTACTGACCATAACCCTAGCTCTGCGACGGCCAAGGATTCTTTTCATGGTACTGGTATCTCCCTATTAATGCAACATCCATCACACACGAATGGCAGACTCGACCGTGGTGTATTGGTGATTGGGCAAGGCATCTCTACCACCAAGTCGGTAACACCTCTGCCATCAGTGTACAAAAGTGTGCCACCTGCTGCCATGAAGATGCAGCACTTCACTGTACCGGCTGTACAACGTCCTACAAGACCTCCCGACCTCCTGGCTGCTGAAACTGGCATGCAAGAAGAGTATGGGCGGCTGAGGACAGTGAAGACAGCTCTAGAGAATGGGTTTCATGGTCTGCCTACCATGCCAATGTCCAGCAAGCAGTTATCACACCTGCCACGATCAATGGACTGTTGCCTCTGTTCGTAGACAGTTCACACTCGGTGGCAATGATAAGACATTCCATGGCCATCGTCAAGGCAGCAATCCAGCACCTAAACCATGGACAAGTACCTGTACTTGCTGCTGATCAGCCACTATTCGCCCTTGCCAAGGAAATTCAGTGGACCTGGCCAGCCACACTTGGAGAGGATCACTTTGTGATCAAGTTCGGCGGTCTGCATATCGAGATGGGTGTGTTGAAAGTAAGTTCCATGATATACTGTAATAGCCAGTGAGATACCAGAGTAACATCAACAATGTTTCACAAATGTTCAGCCCAGCGGGCAAGAGGTATTTTCCTCTAAAAAGTGAGAGGAAGAAAAGTGAGAGGAAGAAAAGCAGGATTGTTCTTCGAAATTTAAAAAATTCATAAAATTCAACAAAATAATTTGTCATACAATCTGAACATACATAATTTGTGTTTTGTTTCAGCTTCTGGGAGACTGGCTGGAGGACAGTAGTTGGATGAACGCCAACATGCCGACATTGCCAGGTCTGGGACAGCAGATTCCTTCATTCGAGCTAGCCATGTTACTTAGACCCGCCAAGTCACAGCTGCAACCCTCCACACACTACTCCAGCAGGCATACAGTAAAGACTGCACACCGGATGATGGCAACACCACTCAGCCAGATAATGAGGTCTTTGAGGAGTGGTACACACAGCGAGCAAAGGCCAGTGTGCACTTTGACTACTGGCTCAAGACCCTGTCACTGGAGGTTCTCTTGCTGGTGTACATCCGATCACTTTGTGAAGGGAACTTTGAGCTCTATGTGCAATCCCTGACACAGATCATGCCCTGGATGTTCACCTTAGATCACACTCACTATTCCAGGTGGCTTTCTGTACACATCCGTGATATGATGAACCTCATTGACAAACACCCAGATGTCCTGGCCAAATTCAAGTCTGGGAAGTTTGTGGTACACAAGACCAGCAACAAGTTCTCTGCCATGGCAATTGACCAATGTCATGAACAGAACAACGCTGTGGTCAAAGGGTCTGGTGAAGCTATTGGACTGACAGGAAACCCTGGGGCACTCAGACGCTGGATGGTGGCAGGGCCAGAAATAGCCAGGATCACAGAGTTTGAAGAGCAGGCGGTAAGAGGACATGGTGGTGCTCACGACACTGGGCATCTTCACCATGACCAGAAACCTGGAGTGCAAGCAGCCTTTATGAAGGATGTCAGAGCACTTATAGCAGTATTTCAAGAGAGGGAATCCCTTCCTAGAGAACACTCAAGATCTACTGGTCCTTGACACGAGAGACATCATGGAAACCCCAGTGGCAGAAACTGTGTGGAACATTAAGTCCCTTGGTGAGGAGCACTACACAAAGTTTGTTGAAGAAAAACTTAAACTATGCACAAAGCCAGTTACAGACACACTGCCCAAGAACAAGTTTCCACTCTTCAGTCGGCCACAGACCAAGATGCAGTCAAAGCAGCAGATGCAACTAGCCGCAGTGAAGAGTGACTGTAGTCTCTTCTCGAGGCTGTATATTGCATGTCAATCACGTGATGGGGATCTTGACCAGTTCTTCTTCCACGAGAACCAGGCAGCCCCACCTGCATTATCAACAGGAGGAAAACTGCGCCTTGCAGTCAAAGCAACTACTACACTGCCTGAAATCAGACCAACATGAAACCACAAGTGCACCTGGGGTTGATGCCACAATCCTTGACGGAGCAGCTATTGTTCACATGCTCAATCCTGTAGTGGCAAAGACCTTTCAAGAGTGTGGGAACATAGTCTTTGCACCTTACATCTCCATTCAACTGGGAAAGGTCCACAGACTGGACCTCGTCTGGGATGTATATCTACCTGACAGCCTGAAAGGCATGACCAGACAGAAGAGGGGCAAGGTCATCAGGAAAAGAGTGGCTCCCTCTACCATCATGCCTAAGAACTGGAAGGACTTCCATCGTGTTGATCAAAACAAGACTGAGCGCTCTTTGGTTTCCTGTCACGAGAGGCCATTTGTCTTCCAATAGCTGATGGCAAGGAAATGTATGCAACATGTGGAACTGAGGTCCTGTGCTCTCCTGCCGAATCCGACTTGACCAGCCTCGCCCCATGTTCACACGAGGAGGCGGACACTCGCATGCTTCTACATGTGGCAGATGCTGTGCAGAAGGGGATAAGGAAGGTGGCCATATGCACTGTGGATACTGATGTTGTGGTACTGGCTGTGGCTTCTTTCAACAAAATCAATCCTGATGAGCTGTGGATAGCTTTTGGTACTGGATCCAGCTTCCGGTACATAGTACTGGCTGTGGCTTCTTTCAACAAAATCAATCCTGATGAGCTGTGGATAGCTTTTGGTACTGGATCCAGCTTCCGGTACATAGCTGTTCACCAACTGGCTGCCGCCATGAACCCAAGACAATGTGCGACTCTCCCCATCTTCCATGGCCTCACATAGTGCGACACTGTGTCTTCATTCGCTGGCAGAAGGAAGAAGATTGCCTGGGAGATTTGGAAAGTGTTCCCAGTGGTGACTGATGCCTTTGAAGAACTCTTATGCATGCCAAGTGATGTCAGTGACGAGTCAATGTCACTGCTGTAGCGATTCATTGTGCTGATGTATGACCGCACCAGTGACATCATGGAAGTGAACGATGCTAGGAAAAAGCTCTTCGCACACAAATCTAGAGCTCTAGATAACATTCCCCCAATGCAGGCAGCACTCCAGCAGCACATCAAGCGTGCATCTCTCCAGGGCAACTGCTGGAACCAAACTCTGGTCCTGAATCCCGAGTTACCAAGCCCATCTGCTGACTGGGGCTGGACAAAGGAGGCCTCTGGTTGGCAGCCTCTTTGAAAGACACTGCCAGAGGCATCAAAGTCTTGCCACAAACTGATCCACTGCGGCTGCAAGAAGGGATGTACCGGCCGCTGCAAGTGCACCAAGGCTACACTCAAGTGCACTGCATTATGTGCATGTTCGGGAGACTGTTAGGTGCAATCAGACACCTTGACATTTATGCGTCTATATGGATAATGCTTCTGTATTACATGTACCGGTATGTACTGTACATGTGTCTGAGGTCACTGACCTCACTGTAATTTAAGCTTATAGCCTTTGTTCAGTGCACATTGAAAATTAAACTTGCAGATTATCTTACAACACGATTTCATGCAAGCTATTCAGGACTCCACAATAACCTAAATGTGTATTTCAATAAATTTGTTTTCTGAGGTCACTGACCTCATTTTATGTATAAAGGCTCTCCAGAAAATAAATTGACAAACACATGGCTTTCTAATAATTCCCAAAACAGACAAACAGACAAACTGCACCACAATCTTAAAAAAATGTAAATTTCAATGTAAGTAAGGTCATTGACCTCTCACGGTCCTCAGAGGTCAAATCTGACTTCACTTCCGATCTTAAAATGAACCTTATGGTATGTACTAACACTGGTAAAAATTTCATGCTTTAGTCATAATTTGCTCAATTCTTAGGATATGAGAGATTATCCGCTGTACTAAAGCTAATGTGCCCATTTTGATAAGAATGAGAGATTTCAGACAGTTTTCCCTCAAAAAGCTCAAAAACCTCCCGATTGGAGCAAAATACAACTATATACGGAATTATGATAACATGTTATGAATTTGCAACAAAATCAATTTATATTGTCTCCAGATTGTCAAAGAAATAATCTTACTATATCTTGTTCTTTGTTATAAATAAAGCGAAATCTTGCATTATTCAATTTCTGATAGTTACTAATGAAAACAAAACAAAGATCTTCATGGATTCCTTAATTGTTCCTCTATGAAGTTGTAGTGCACATTAGGAGTTTTGGTTATGCTTTCTGTAATGAAGATTATACCCCACGTAGGGTGAAATATGTAAAATGGAATTGCAAGCCTAAAAACAACTAGATAACACAGTGATGTTGCATTAGTAGAAGATATACAGCTAGTTATAGATTCTATTATGAATAGTTTAGAAGCATAATCTTGTGCAACCCATTTACGGATTTGTTAACTCGTAGTAGGTACTAAAGCTAGGATGTAGTTTACCTTGAGAGTCGAATTTGATTCATCATGATTTTCTCTACACAGTCTGTATGTCTGCTCCATGACAAGAATAAAGAAACCCAACAGTCCACAGATTGGGCTAGTACCAACCTATATACTATAGTGAGTAGTTTTTTAATACTGTCTTCTACATGCCATGCAAAGGCTGAAGCAACTATGAGGAGAGCTACTTGTGGAAAAAGAAAGCTACTATGTTTGTATATAGAAGTCAGAACTTAGCTAGTTTAGCAAAATCTACTTTCCTCTATACAACTGCTCTGAGTGTGTAAAATAGCTCTAGTTATAAACCACACCCATATGCTATGGCCCGGGCTAGTTCCCACAAATAGTCCATAGAGAAGGAAAAGCTCACCTGATTAGCAATTTAATTTTCCAAGTAGCCTAAAAAAATTGACTGCAGCCTCTTGTTCAAGTGTTCATGCGCACTTTAATTAAATGCTGTCACGAATTTCTGGTAAAATGGTAGCTAAGTTTTGTACTAGAAGGGAAAGATCTAGACTAGTCCTCTTCTCTCTACCTATTTGAACACATTTGCTAGCTAATACTTTTTTTAATCCATGCCAGGTTACTGGCAAGCACTATATATGACATGATGCTCTTAACAATTTTGAAATTACAATTAGGACCTACTGGGCATGGTAGAAAATATGGTTGGCTCCACAGTGAATAAGAGGAGTTCAATTACAGCTATGTAAAATATATTTCCATTAAACATTGTTATGAGAGTTCAGGTTGCTTTGGCATTAAATTTAAGTGTACAATCTGACTATATATTTCATTGTAGAGAAAAGAGGAATGATAGCCCGCATTCCAGGTTCAGCTCTTGATAAATGACAACAACTAAACTGTTATGTTCATATAATATGGTTAGATTTATGCAGGATTTTAATGTACACAAATCTTAACATGCAACTGGCAGCTGGTCTAATGGTGCAGGTAGTTACATGTATAGGATCCCATATGTTGTTTATATAATATTAATAGACTTGTGATCATGTGCTTGTCAAATGTTGGGATTCGTTGTCTCGTGTATGTCATTTTAACACGGGATTTTTCATGCCCTTGTCATGTTGAGTTCTGTGGCCATATGTTTGCCAGTTCTTGAGTGCAAATATTCTGTGTGTGTATGTGTGTGTGTATGTTGTGATCTTCAGCCATTTAAAATTTGTGCTTTAATTTTGCTAGCCCTTCCACTCAAACTAGAAGAAAAGTCTCACGACTATTATATATCAAACTGGAGATGAACAAAGGTTCAGTGTTTTTATGTGTTCATATGTGTATGTGTGTGATGTCTGTGCCTGTACGTGCTCAGGCCAGTTAATGTTTCATGTGTATGCCATATGTGAGAAAAATTGTTATCTGCAGCGTTCATTTAGGGATAATGCTAATCAACGCAGTAAATGACAAGTGTGCTAACTAAAAGTGTGTGCATGTCATGCTCACTACTTTGACTTGTGCTCTCAAACTCACTGCACATTTTTTTTGTTATAATTTCTTCTCTCTTTTCAGAGTGATGACAATATATTGTGAAGTGCAATGTGTGATCAAGGTACTAACAACCATAAACAGCCTTGAGCCAAGGTTGTAGCACAATCCGACCTGGTTGCAACCTTACTACAATCTTGTTACAGGTGGTGTGACAAAAGGCATTACAACCTTGTGTTTTCCATATGGGAAATCTGCTATACTACTATGAAGGGAAACAGGGACTTCATTCATACACAATTCATGTTTCCTAATAACTTACCTTGCGAAATTTATTTTCCTTCTGAGAAGCAGCCAGATCTTCCTCCATTTTTCCATTTTGGCTCTTCACTGTCACTAACTGTACAAGTACATGTTTGCATATTGTGAGTGGTAAACTGAAGTGCAATAGATAGAGTGGGACAAAAACACAATTCATTTGCTTTAGCTTTAGCATTGCTCTAGCTATTGTCCTAGACCTCACATGGACATTATTGATGTCATCATGTTGTAATGCTTGGATTGTGAATATGTGATGTCATCATGTTGTAATGCTTGATTGTGAATATGTGATTTCATCATGTTGTAATGCTTGGATTGTGAATATTTGATGTCATCATGTTGTAATGCTTGGATTGTGAATATGTGATGTCATCATGTTGTAATGCTTGGATTGTGAATATGAGGAAGTAGCTCAGAATGTATTTATTCGTATATCCTGTAGAGATTCAGAAATTGGTGCTAACTTGTGCGAGGTCACAATCTGATGCTTTGCAATATAATGGGAGGACTAATTCTGAAACTGAAAATATCCACGTGAAAATATAACTGTGAGAGGAGTTTTGTTATGTGCTCTAGGAACCAGCTTCCCATGGAGATGGCACAAGGAAGGATGTGTACTTTCTGCAGAAATTCTCGGAGCACTAAAGGCAAAATCATGCAATAACTGACAACAATTTATAGTTTCCACTTTTGACACTGTTTAGTGTCTTCAGTATAGCATCCATCATCAGCACATCTTTCCTCTATTGATAATATGTGCCCTTATCCTTTTTAAATATGTTAAGTTTGTAGCCAGTTCTCTCTGTCTATAGAGAGTGGCAGTATGTGTACCAATATTGATAATAGTCTTTGTAGCATCATGTCAAAAATGGTTCACAAATTCTATGTCAGGAGCATGTCGATAAATGAGAAGCTATCAGAATGAAACTCCATCATCGTTTCCTGACAGCTACTAACCTAACATGACATTCTCACTTGCCATTGCGTTTTCTTTTTTCTAGCTTCAAATCCGCTTCCATTTTCTCAACCTTTTTCTTCACTATAAGGACCACTCCCAGTTTATATGAATGCATTTTATGTAAGGTGGGTGACCCAT
This sequence comes from Cladorhizidae sp. MBARI D1340-BT2, assembly GCA_028752905.1. Taxonomy (NCBI): domain Eukaryota; kingdom Metazoa; phylum Porifera; class Demospongiae; order Poecilosclerida; family Cladorhizidae; species Cladorhizidae sp. MBARI D1340-BT2. Next base: position 21,848,854 of record JAQNBH010000008.1, on the reverse strand, counting down.
TACAGGTGCAGGTATAGGGAGCATGTAGAAGACGACATCATGCATGACAATGACAAGTTTTCTATCCAATTCCTCAGTGAGGGCCCACTTAAATTGTAGCTATATATAAAATTTTACATTGCACTCATTATACCTCAGCTTCTGACATGTGAAGCAACTTCTGGCACTGTTCCAGTTCAGCTTCCATGGAATTGTTCTTCAAAATCAAATCAGTATTGTGCTTGTCAACCTGCTTCTTCTTCTCCTTCAGAGATTGATAGCTGATTTTCTGCTGCAGGATGAACATTTTATCATATGGGTAGCTACTTATTTGTTCTTTAAAACAAGTCAGTATAAATATATTGCCACTTCTTATAACTTGGGTAGAATATATTTCAAAGTTTACTAATGAAGACATACATCTGAATCATGGTAGTATCCACATGTTCCACCATAATGGTGACTTCACAGGTATGTACATTATAGAAGATCATACTTCATCTTAAAAAATATTTACAACTTATTCTCTCCTCCAGCATCTTTACTACACACTGTGACACATTCTTTGCACTCTCTATTTTATCTCACCCTTTCAATGTCAAGTTTAAGGTCATCCAGCTCAGCTAAGATGCTGTTTTTGGCCTTTTTCATGTAAGTACAGCTGCTCCAAAGCTCTCTGTATGCTTCATCAATTTCTTTGAATTCTTTCTGGAGACAATACCTGCACAAAAAGTTAGATGGGAATGTTCTAACATCATGCACATGTGTGAAGCAGTTAGATGGGAATGTTCTAGCATCATGCACATGTGTGAAGCAGTTAGATGGGAATGTTCTAGCATCATGCACATGTGTGAAGCAGTTAGATGGGAATGTTCTAGAATCATGTACATGTGTGAAGCAGTTAGATGGGAATGTTCTAGCATCATGCACATGTGTGAAGCAGTTAGATGGGAATGTTCTAACATCATGCACATGTGTGAAGCAGTTAGATGGGAATATTCTAGCATCATGCACATGTGTGAAGCAGTTAGATGGGAATGTTCTAGCATCATGCACATGTGTGAAGCAGTTAGATGGGAATGTTCTATCGTCATGCACATGTGTGAAGCAGTTAGATGGGAATATTCTAGCATCATGCACATGTGTTAAAGCAGTTAGATGGGAATATTCTAGCATCATGCAAATGGTGAAGCAGTAAGATGGGAATTTTCTAGCATCATGTACATGTGTGAAGCAGTTAGATGGGAATGTTCTAGCATCATGTACATGCATGAAGCAATTAGATGGGAATGTTCTAGCATCATGCACATGTGTGAAGCAGTCATGCACATGTGTGAAGCAGGTACTTAGCATTATATTAGAACTCGGAGCAGAACGCTACGGTTTTGTGATAGAGTAGACCATCACACACTTAAACTTGGCTCCTCGTGTCTCATCAATACAAACCCACTGCTACAGAATTTGTACATAGCATTGTACTGTACATTAAGTGTACACCTGATTTTACATTAATCAACTATAAGCACTAAAACAACATTGCAGTTATCAGTAGTCTGTTAATGCAGCTGCAAGTCTCATCTTCTTTACAAAAAGATCAAGACTTTTGCCTTTCCTTCTGTCTACTATCTTCCACTTAACTTTAGTTAAAAGGCATGCAAACTTAAAATAGTTGAAACTGCACTCATTTCTTGAACACATCAAGTTTAACTCTACATGTAACAACTAGATCACATATCCAGAAATTTCACTGGTCCAAACAGTTGGGCCCCAAGGAGTTTGAATGCAGAGGGATTACTGTACTTCATACCAGCTTCATCCAGAATTTAAGTTTCCTTTTGAAAGAAAACAGTTGTATATCTCTGTTTCCAGCACTCATGGTCTGCTAAGTGGATTTTTCTTCACTGCAGTGATTTGATGTATTGCCACATGTGTCAAGAGAGAGAAAAAGCCAAGACTGCTACTAAGATAGATCAAGCATTGCAAATAAGTTTGGACTCAAAATAGACTACAGTAGACTGTCCATAACTAGAATAAAGTTGTAACTACCCATATATAGCCGATTGATTATACTGAAAGTGTTGGTTAGCTTTATCTGATTAATTATGGTCTATCATTTGTTAGCTACAAGAGGTCACATAGACTACTCCGCACATATATAGTTTGTATAGACATTCTTCTTCTGCCGCTCTAAGTTGGGTTGTAGAGGTCAAGATATGCCTGCACTCAGTCAACAAAAGCTCAACAACCTTATGGTTATATATATATATACATGTACACAAAGACATCTCGAATTCTCTCGATGTAAAAAACAATTGCTAAAGATATTATTGGTGATTCTGAGAATAGACACAAAATATTTGGTATGTTCTAACGTATATATCAACACCACTCTTGTTTAAGTGTGAGACACCATTTATGTGGGCACCTCTAAATGTACAATGCATGGGCATGGTGTGAATGGCCTGACCAATGCAACTGATCATTCTTAATTTGATTCAGTGCAATATGAAATTTGTCACTTCCAGCATCCTATTAAAGTACCACTATATCTGATGTGAGCAGAATAAGCTACTTTTCTTCTATGCTAGATAAGTATTGATTTGGTTGTGTCTAGTCTGCAACATGCACGATAGTTGCAGAGCTTTATCACAAGACCTCGCTGGTCAGGGTGGTGTGGTCTGCAGCTAAAATTTAAAAAAATCATGCTGAATCATGTCTTCACAAAAAGTCAGTTAAATATAGCATAAGACAAATATTACATGTTTTCTTGATTCATATAATTGTGTTGTGTAAAAGCTATAATTACTCAATTGAACTTATTCAGGATTTCTTGGGTCTGTGGGAAACCCAGTAAATAGTTAGAGTTAATGTCTTATATTACACCCCATAGAGTTTGGATAAAAATACTCCAAATACTCACTTGTCATCTTCCAGTTCCTCTAGCTTCATGAAAGCTTCTTCTTCCTTCTTTTTCAACATGGAAGCTTCATTAATGGCTCTGCTCAGTTGTTCAGTCAACTTCTTGGAGCTGAGCTTCCTCTGCCACAGCAAGGTCTACATCCATCTCATCTGCCAGATTAGTGATAGTAAATTGCAATTATGTTTCGAAAATTATTCAATACAACATGACATGATATCGTGCCATAATATGACAGATCAAGTTTGTGTAATTACCTAAAATGAAATTCACCAGCTCTTGTTTGCACTCATTTATCAAGTCACGTTCATAAGGCTTCAGTTTATTTGTGCGAAATATGTGCATAAATAAGCATTATTCCAGCCCAAATCAGGAACAACATCATGACTTCAGTGCCGGTCCAGATATGCTGTGTAATAGGGATTGGGTGGGAAAGGTGGGAGGTAACATCATTATTGTACATGCATAAATACTATAACTTGACTGTTTCATGAGCAGCCATGTACTATTATAACAAGCAGAACGGCCATGCACAGAACAGATCACCTCCAATCAAATGACTAGCTAGTTTGTGTGAATTTTTATCATCTACTAGTGTTTCCCTTTTCTTCCAGCTCAATTTTGAGCATTGAGAGGGCCTCCCTGTCATATATGTAACTGTTTCTCTGGCCATGCTTCTACTATCCCCCAGGATTAGATGTCTGCAGTCATCTTCTGAGTCAGCTGAGTCGCAGAACGCTTAAGAAATTGACCATTATTTCATTGGCTGCTCTTAATACCTGATCACTAACCATTCTGCTCATGAATCCTAATCACAAGACTGCATTTAAGACTGTATTACTTTCATAATAAACCTGCCTGATACTATGAGCATGCACTTGCAATGCAATTATAGGTGGATAAATATCATCAATGGACAGTACACACTATCACACAAACAATAGCAGATTTTACATGGAAGGCGAGTTAATTAGGTGCACAGGATATAAAGTATTAATGTAAAACAATAATTTACAGGCTGGCCGCTATGTAAGCATGAACTATATTTGTTGCTGATCTTTTTTAACATGCTAATAGCCAACAATACATTATATTAATTTAGCAAGAGAAGCAAGCCTACTCTCTAATTATGTGAATTGAAATTTTTGCATGAGATATGAATCGTTTCCACTAAACTGTGCGGTCCCATAATACAAGGGTGTACATGGAGGGATGCACATATTCCACCACATATCACAAGTAATGGTATTCTTAAGACTTTGAGAAGAATGCATAAAAACGATGGAAAAGAGTTATGTGTGCCTCACACACTGAGGAAGAGAAGAAAGGGAGAGAGATAATAAGAAATGAGAAAGAGAGAGTTAGGAAGAACGCCTAAAAGTGCTGCTGTATGTGAGAGTGCTCCTCTCTACTTCACTTCACTCACCAAACACTGCACTGCAACCTTTACCAGTTATCAGTCAACAATTACAATTTAGCAAGGCATGGATATAACTACTTGACACATGCACAAATATATTTATATTGCATGTAGTGCAATTCAGACTATTAAGAGGAAAAGGTGAGAGAGCTAGAAGAGCTTATATAGGAATATTTGCTGAAGCCATAATTGTATGAGTGAATATTTTGTAACATGGGAAAACCTGAAGTTTATAGCCTTGACTCGCTTTCAGTATGTGTAGTGCAGGAAAACTCTTACAGATGTAGTTACTGATTCAAATATAGCAACATACCTTAGGTATAACAGCTAAAGCCGTGGTGTGGATTGCTTCTTGCTTTGCAGCTTGGCTGCTTGCTTCTTGCTTTGCAGCTTGGCGGCTTGCTTCTTTGTTTGCAGCTTGGCTGCTTGCTTCTTGCTTTGCAGCTTGGCCGCTTGCTTCCGGCTTTGCAGCTTGGCCGCTTGCTTCCCGGCTTTGCAGCTTGGCTGCTTGCTTCTGGCTTTGCATTGTTCTTCAACTTATAATGAAGCTGGTCACTCCTGGTGAGACTGCGATGGAGCATTCACCAGGAGTGACCAGCTTCATTATAAGAAGAAGAACAATACAAAGCCAGAAGCAAGCAGCCAAGCTGCAAAGCCAGAAGCAAGCAGCCAAGCTGCAAAGCCAGAAGCAAGCAGCCAAGCTGCAAAGCCAGAAGCAAGCAGCCAAGCTGCAAAGCCAGAAGCAAGCAGCCAAGCTGCAAAGCCAGAAGCAAGCAGCCAAGCTGCAAAGCCAGAAGCAAGCTTGGCTGCTTGCTTCTGGCTTTGCATTGTTCTTCTTCTTATAATGAAGCTGGTCACTCCTGGTGACTCCTTCGCTTATGTCAACCTTGGTGTTATTTGCAACCAACTTATTTCCATTACCTTTCTTCGAATAAAATCCAAGTTGTCCAACAATGTTGGCCAATCCATTCTTCAATTCCAACTGAAGCAAAGAATTTTTACAATGTATAATGTAAAATAACAACACATGTCCCACAACAAGTGGATCATGTTGCCAGACTTTCTTAGGTAACATACTTTATGCAGTAAACATAGCATGTAGTGACCAGACAAGCCAAAAGCCTATCAGATTGCACAATGTTTACTTTGAAATCAGCTACAGAAAATCATCACTGTATCCTAGCATGCATTAAAGTTTTCAGCAAGATAAATATTATGGGATAGCATTATTTTTGTCAAACAATTGTGGTAAAAATATATAAACCAAATACTGACCCAAATGTGAACTGTATAATGAGCTTTCGTTAATTAACAGAAGATTTATCTTTTAATCAGAATTTTTTTGTTTGACCTTTTCAACCTCCATGTGTTTGGTCTTTACAAGATTGCTCTGATGAATATCGAAGTATTGCTTCAAATGTAAAACGAACCAATTGTTGGATAATGATTAACACCTACACAAGTTCTTTATAATGCTCAGAATTTTGATTTCAAACTTTTAGCAAGTCAAGAGAGTAAAATGATTATTGAGCAGGTCATTGTAATTTTATTATGTCAACTGAGAGTTTGTTGGGAGTTTAATATAACAAATGAAACTGCTACTTGACATGAAGTGTACCTTTAGGTCACCTCATAGAGAAATAAAATCACAATCCATATAGTGATCCATTTATGATTTTTAACACAGCAATACTGTCCATGCTGTTGTTTATAATCATATTCAATGGCTGATTCTCAGTAATCACGTTGTGCTCATCAAAATTCTTTTCTTTATAATTTGAATTGAAAATTAAAACAACATAATATGGTGAGTTGCCCTGCCACTGAAATACACAAAAAAGTTGAAATATGAATGCCAGATAACCGTAGGTATTAGACTAATTATTTCAACTTTTTTGTATCTTTCGCCATCATGATCGCCAGGGCAACTAGCTAAAACACGAGTTTAATTTTCAATTAGAGTTGTTTTATAACAAAATATTTTTGGAAAGATAACTAGTCTGCTGAATAAAAAAATAGCACTTGTTATCATTATAAATTCTCTTTTTGATGGTGTCCAGCAAACTTGAGTAGTATGCAGAACCATTATGACTATATACATTGATGCTACAACATTACAACCAGGAACAGGAGGTAGAGAAGGCCATGAAGGAATAGAAGGTAATGGAGTAAGAAGAATAGAAGGAATGAGAGGAAGTTAAAAGAAGATAAATTAGTAAAGGATAGCAAAAATGTGGAAGCAAAAATGTGGAAGCAGAGGTAGATGATCATGCAGAATAGGAAGGGTAAGGGAGTTTAATGTTCTGCTTAGATAAACTCATCTTAATAAAATGTAGACACCTGCTACTTTTCACTACATATCTTACACCATTACTGTAACTCTCACAAGTCCTACTGAGACTCACTTAAAGAAGAGCCGAGTTCTTTTGAGAAATGGGGGGAAATACAAAAGTGGTCATATCATTGATCTAACGTTCATCAGTCGGCTGGAATCCTTCCTTGTGAAATACTGCTACTCAGTAGTACCGCTAATGTTGAAAGAAAAATTAGCAAAGGTAGACTCGAACCTTCTTCTTTCAAAAAAAGAAAGATCTGACGCCGAATGCTATTAGCAACCCGCAGCTCAACCACTGAGCATGTCCAAAATGTCGGCATGCGCGACTATACCATATGCGCATGCGTGCCGATTGGTCCGCCCATAAGTTGGCACCCATGTTACTAACCTCGCATCTGTTCTTGGCCATTATGCTGACTGCTAGGTACCTCCAGATAGCCCTCTAATTCAGAATGACCTAGTCATTCTCTGAACTGAACTACTTAATGGTTGTAGTAGAAATCATTACTCATCTGAAGGGAAAGAATGCTTATGGGGATGATTCACTATCCTCTAACTGGTCTGAACATAGTGGTCCACTGCTGAGAGCCTGGTTATGCAATGCAATCATGCCTTTGGAACTTGTTCCAAGTTAGATGCAATGTTCCCAGTCTATAAAGGAAAAGGAAAGATCCTCAGGTTTGAGGGAGTTACCAGGACATCTTGCTTTTCTCCATTCTGAAAAAGACTCTTGATTTCATGGTCTTGGAGAGGATCATCCTGATTCTTTCTGTTCCTCAATTCTCCAAAACAGCCCTCCATAAAGGTGTGTCTTGTGCAGATGCCTTTTTCTTGCCAAGAAGCAATCTCTAATACATCATGGAGGGTGACGCTGTCTACTCAAGTTTCTACGATTTGGCCTCACCTTTTGACACTGTTGAATATTCTGTACTACTTAATCATCTATGCAGGGTGGGGATTCTTGTGCTTGATCAAGAACAAGTGCACCAACAGCTCTTCTTGGGTCAAGATTGCTGATTACGACCTCAAGAACCTCCCCCATCAACCATGGTGTCAGGCAATGCTCATTCTCATCCCCTGTCTTTCTCCCAATCATAGATCCTACACTCAAGAAGAAGCAGTGTGGTACCAATAGCTGTGGCCTGTACCTTGTTACTTTCTGTCATGCTGAACACATTAGCACCCTAGCTGCCAGAAAAGCTGACTGCAGCTCTCTTATTTCATTTCCAGCATGAAGGAGTTTTGAAAGGATGTCAAGTTGAATATCAAAAAGTGTGAAGCAATCATCACTCCTACTCTCCCAAATGCTCCTTCATCACTACCCAGAGGGGATGTGTGCATATTTGTTACTGCCTGCTATCTTGTTGTGTGGTGTACACCTAATCTCTCTTTGCTCAAAGTGGATTGAATGCTTTCTTTGCCAGCGGCAAGGACCTGTTTCAGGATATGCTCAATCTGCTCTCATCCCAAAGCATTGTTCAGTCTTGAATAATGCCAATTTCTAATCTATGCTGCCGAGTTCAATTCCACCCTTCTTAAACAAACTTCAAGCTCAATTGTTAAGCAACTCCTCCATCTCCATTCTGTTTCATCAAACAATGCTACAGAATCATCTTTTGCTGGCCTTTGATGAGTGCACATGTGGTGTGCTCAAAACTGGCCTTTCTGTTCATTAAAGCCACAATAGGATGAGGAATCCATCAACTGTCGTGGCTTGATCCCTTGCCATATCTGATGCCACCTTGTTCACCAACTTTTGTGGCTCAAATTACACCTCTGAAATAATTTCTTCACCAAGCTCGTATCCATCCACAGACTGAAGTAAAGATATAATTCAACTTCTCAATGCTCCTTTCAACCATGAAGACAAGAAACAGCACTGCACTCTAAATTCATATCAAAACTCAAACACACCAACACAGACAACATAAAATGGTCCATCATTCACAGAGCACCATCCTACTCAACTACACTGTAACTTATGCAGCACAAAATATTTCCACATCATCTGCTCAGACAGACAAACACCTCTAAACAAACTATCTGAGTTCCTCTCTAAGTGCAGGCACAACAACAAGTTCCTCCTCAAAGTACACATTGACACTACATCGATCAATCATCCCATCTGTAAAAACTGTCAGCCATCACCACATTTATGTATCTATGGTTCCACCTCATATATACCCATTTCTCATTTAAGTCTCTCATTGTCTCTGTGGGGGTTTGTTTATGCCCTCTTGGTATTTGCTGCCACCAGATGTAAGTCTCCGTCTCTGAAATCTTCCCAACCCTGCAATCCCTCCCGATATTGACAGTTAGGCCGCTAAAGTTGTAATAGGACTGATACAGAATGATGACAGAATAAAACTCGCATAAAAGAATGAAGTCCAGGGCCGGGCTTTTATAGACAAGGCCCCGGATCACAAATGAAAAGTGAATCGACCAATCAGAATAGGTCATGACTTACAATAAGGTTGGGTAACACTTCCAAGTGGTAATAAGGTGATGTTAATACGTAGAGTTGTTATGACACTTAATTCTAGTCCCTAGTTCTAGCTAAAAATACTATTAATACTTCTAAATATAGTTCACACATAATATTTGGTTCTCTAAGTTCCTTCCTTGGGGGTTACGCCCCCACATCCCCCCGCACTGAGCTTGCAGCCGCCCTCGGTTGCATCTTCTTGATCTTGCTCAGCACTGGCTTGGCGAGACAATCCGTCCGCATTCCCATTCTCTGATCCTTTCCTGTACATCATCTTGAAGGAGTAGTCTTGTAACTTCAGAGCCCAGCCATGGATCCTGCGATTGAGAGATTTCCCTAGCATCATTGGTAGAAGTGCCTTGTGGTCTGTCACCACTGTGAAGCTTCTGCCATACAAGAAATGAGCAAAAAACGAAATCGTCCTGAACACTGCCAAACCTTCCAGTTCCGTTGCTGAATATCTCTTTTCTGCTCCCTGTAGCTGCTTCGAGTAGAAGGCTACGGGTAACTCCTTCCCTTCACGGATCACATTCAAAACTGCTCCAACACCTCCTGCTGAGGCGTCTGTGTGTAAAGAAAGAACATCCTGCGGGCCAGGCACCGTCAAAATACATATATCACATAAAACAGACCTTAAATGGACGAAGGACTCCAACATCCGCTCTGTCCACTCCACCTTGGCTGGTGCAGACTGGCAAGTGGCTGGCGTGAGGACTGATGAGAATGAGCTGTAGTTCTTGATAAACTTCCTGTAATAGTTGATACTGCCCAGAAAAGATCTCATATTCTTCTTAGTCACTGGTTGTTTAAACTCTACCATTGCCGTTGCACGCATTGATGGTACTGCTACCTGCCCACATCCTACAACATGCCCTAAATACTCAACGTACGACCTGCCCCACACACACTTTGATGGCTTGGCCGTAAGCCCATGCTGTCTGAACACATTTAATACTTTCCTCAAATCCACCATATGTTCCTTCCAACTCATCGAATATACAATAACATCATCCAAGTACGGTGCTGCACAATCATAGCACACCTGCAAAACTCCATCCATTAGCCTCTGAAATACAGCTGGTGCATTTCTCAACCCAAAGGGCATCCTGGCAAACTGGTACTTGCCGTATGGGCTAATGAAAGCCGTTTTTTCCTGCGATCCAGCTGCTACCTTCACCTGGTAATAACCTTTACTAAGGTCCAACTTGGAAATGACCTGACACTGCCCTACCCTCTCTAGAATTTCGTCTAATGTAGGCATGTAAAAGGGGTCAGCCTTGGTTTTCTCATTTAATTTTCTGTAATCTACACAGATGCGTACTGATCCGTCTGGCTTGGTGACTGGGACGATAGGTGATGCCCAGGGACTAGTAGATGGTGAGATTATGCTGGCATCCAGCAATCCCTCCAACTCCTTTCTTACACCTGGCTTCAGCCTGTCAGGGATTCGGTAAGGGACAAGCTGAAAAGGTACTTCATCCAACAACTCAATTGATAGAACTGCACTCTCAGTATTTCCTGGTTCATTCCTCAACACATCCTGATACTCACTCAATAATACATCAACATGTTCCTGGTTGTATTCACTACATACCTGCCTCAAACTCAAAGACCCTGCCCCTTCTTCATCTTCACTTTCAGCCACTACAGTCAATCTTAAAACATTCTCTTCTCTGTCCACACATGCCTTCAAAGTATTGATGTGGACTACTTTAGTGTTTCCTTTCTGATCTAACCTCTTCACTCGGTAATTTACAGCATTAAGTCTAGCAACCACTTCCCATGGTCCAGACCATGCATCTGCCAACTTATGGTTCATACCAGGGATACGACTCCACACAACGCTACCCACCTGGAATGACCTCACACAAGAACCTTTGTCATAGTGAATCTTCCTGTCTAACACTGCCTTAGACATTCTTTGCCTAGTTGCTTCCCTGACTATTTCAAGTCTTTCCTGAAACTGCTCCACCCAACTTCCTGCATCTAGCTTCCTGCTATCTTTCCCTGACCACTCACCATATAAGATCTCCAGCGTAGTCCTGACGTTATGTCCATAGACCAACTCAAAAGGGGAAAATAAAGAATCACGGTGAGGCATCTGCCTGAGTGCAAAGAGAGCGACTGGAACCTGCTCTGCCCAGTCAATCCCTTGATGATGAGTCTTGGTAAGAATGCCCTCAAGCGTGGAGTGCATCCGTTCCACAGATCCGTTCGTCTGGGGATGGTAAGCCGTGGTCTTGAGCTGTTGTATACCTAACAACTGACACAAATGCTTGACCAAAGAACTCATGAACTGTGTTCCCTGGTCTGACAGTAGCTGTAAAGGAATGGCAGTGTGACTAAAGATGTTCAACAACCCTTCTGCTACAGCTCTGGCAGTAATCGACTTTAAAGGTATGGCTTCTGGCCATCTAGTAGCCATGCACACAGAGGTCAGCACGAACCTATACCCGCCCTTGGCTTTTGGGAGGGGACCAACAAGGTCGAAAGCCATCTGCTCAAAGGGTTCAGTAAGGACTGGATGCTCAACCATGGGTGCCTTCCGAACTGACGCACGACTGCAACTCTGACATACCCTACAGGACTGACAATAATGTACCACCTCCTTTGACATCAACGGCCACACAAAACTTTTCTTAATCATCTGGAGCACTTTTCTGTGTCCCAGATGACCAGTGCCATCATGAGCAGTCTTCAAAACTCTCACCCTAAAGCTAGTGGGTAGTACCAATGCTTCCACCGCTTGGCCTGCTGCATCATGCACACAAAAACATCACTTCATCCTTCCATTTAAATCCCTTAATACCTTCTTCAGCTAAACTTCTCCAAACCGCTAGCGACTTGTCAGCCTTAGATTCCAAACACAACTTCTCTCTCTCTGAACCTTTTATCAATGGGGGTAAGACCAGATCATCCTCCCCTTGGCTAACACTAGGGTTACTCTCGGTGTTCCCTTCTACTTCCAGACACAGGGAAGCTGGCTCACTCTCATTCCCTTCCACTGTCTCTTCAACCTCTGCTACCTCAGCTGTCTGAACTGACTGTTGTTCAACACTCTCAGTCTCACCAACAAGATCCGCTACTGGTGTGCACTTTGGATGTTCCACTGCTATGAGAGCAGCTTCTTCAGCCTCCGTGGTAGCCACACTTTCACTCTGTGCGCGGGTCGACACTACCATAACAGGTTGAGCAGGTCGCCCTGAAGCACATTCCGTGACCAATTGTAAATGGTCTGGTTTACTGTAGTCAATAGCAAACAGAACCTGACCTTTCAAAGTCTCCTCTGGGGCTACAACAACTTCACCCTTGCTAATAAAACCCTTTAACTTAAGCTCAACATTTGCTAACTGGCGCCTAACTGACCCACCATTAGCATCCTCAACCATAATACACTCTTCTAACAATTCCTCATCTTTTACACAAGTCCTAGGAACCATAGAAATGCTAGCACCCGAATCCAACACAAAGTCTAGCTCTTTATCCCCTACCATACCTTTCATTACGTTTACTAACACGGGTTTCCTTGCCCTCACCACTAGATGTTTCACTGGCTCACTCTTGACTTGCATGCTCTTCTGGTAGGGTGGTCCCATCGCTTTAGATGACCTCAGAGGGCATGCTGGAGCTTTGTGTCCTGGCTTGTGGCATACGTAGCAGGTCACCTGTGAGGATACTGCTGCGTTTGTGTTGTTGTTGCTTCCATGGTACAGTGTAGATGGACTGGTGTTGCTCAGCTTGGAACGACACTCTGCAATTCGATGTCCTACTTTACCACAGTAGAAACATGTTGGAGGTTTCGGAGATCTCTGTTGGTGGAAGGTAGTCTGTCTTCCCAGAGACTCCTCTGCCTGAGTACTCTTGTTGATGGACCACCACTGCTGTAACGTCTCGAGCAAGGTGTCCATGGAATTAGGTCCCTTTTGATCTAGGAACGCTACACCATCCTTTGGCAGGATCTTCCTCAGGATCGGCTTGCACAGGGCTAAGACGCAATCCTGGATCGACTCAGCTTCCTTGAAAAGTCTGAGTACCAAACGCTTGAGCAGCTGGAACACGTCCAGTGCTGTCTTCCCTTGTAGTACAGATGTATTCAAGTCCAGGATCTGCTGCCCGGCTTCCATTGTAGACAGACCGGCAGCTTCCAATAATCTTCCCTTGACTTGTCCGTACTTCTCGTATGTGCCTATTGTGAGGCCTTGCACCAACGCTGCATATTTTCCTTGGAGATTAGTAGTGAGGTAGAAGAGCCACTCTTCCTCACCTACATGACACTGAAGAAGAATGTTCTCAAGTCCCTCCAGGTAGACCTCGAGGTCATCCTGTGGGGTGATGGCTTTAATCGTCCGTAGTTTCCATTCATTCTTCTTGGTTTCATCTGATTTTGCTCTGTACACTGCATCCTCTTGCGCCTTCTTGGCTGCAAGTTCAGCTTCCCTTGTGAGACGGACTTCAAATCGGGCCTCGTCTCTCGCCTCTCTGGCAATTTCTGCCTGTTCACGTCGCTCTTCTCTGGCTGCATCAGTACTTATTTGCATCTCCATAATGGCCCTCAGCATCTGTTGCATCTCGTTCATAGGCTATTGAGAGGTTGCCATCTGTTCATGGGATTCGTGTAATTTAGTTGTTGTTCTTGTCCGTCTCTTCTTGATGTCCTTCTCGTGAAGGTGGGTTTCCTTATCGGTGTCGTAGTCTGACATTCCTAGCTCTATTGGTCTTAGCGAGCAGGGTTCTGCTCGTGTATCCAACGCAACGTGAAAGGAGGAATCTTACGTGTATCCAACGTAACGTGAAAGGAGAAATCTAATAACTCGTATCGGATTTTCTGTAGATGTGTACGCTCGCCCTTGCCAGCCATACACCAGCTTCCGGTAATTGCAGACTCACAAACGCTGGAGCCCTGTAGTCAAATAAGAGATGACAGTAAAACACACACAAAGACACGTAATAATAACTCTGATACACAATACACAATTGTTCTGGCCCAACAGAGATGTCTTTGCGATATTTCTCTTGAGTCTTCGTAGTAGCCGTTTGACTTTTTCTCTCTCGATGCTGTGGAGTTCGACTCTTTCCGCTGCCACCAGTTGTGGGGGTTTGTTTGTGCCCTCTTGGTATTTGCTGCCACCAGATGTAAGTCTCCGTCTCTGAAATCTTCCCAACCCTGCAATCCCTCCCGATATTGACAGTTAGGCCGCTAAAGTTGTAATAGGACTGATACAGAATGATGACAGAATAAAACTCGCATAAAAGAATGAAGTCCAGGGCCGGGCTTTTATAGACAAGGCCCCAGATCACAAATGAAAAGTGAATCGACCAATCAGAATAGGTCATGACTTACAATAAGGTTGGGTAACACTTCCAAGTGGTAATAAGGTGATGTTAATACGTAGAGTTGTTATGACACTTAATTCTAGTCCCTAGTTCTAGCTAAAAATACTATTAATACTTCTAAATATAGTTCACACATAATATTTGGTTATCTAAGTTCCTTCCTTGGGGGTTACGCCCCCACAGTCTCTGATTGTTTTTTTATTATAGTTTTTTTTTTTTTTTAATGGAAAAAGATCATGCTCAATAGCCAGAGGCTAATATGAAGATTAAAAATTAGTAAACAAATACATGGAGGAAAATGAGTATAGTTAATTAGTTAAAAGTCTAAGTGATGATAAGGTGCATTGAATATAGTTCTTAAATTTTCAAAGTGAACTAGTTTCTTTAATGTAATTGGGGAGAGAGTTCCAGAGCCTAGTAGTAGTAGGGGGAAATGAAAGGTAAGCAGACTGAGTTCTGTATGGGATCAGACAATTACTGAGGTGGAAGGATCGGAGATTATAACAGGGAGTTGATTGGCATGGTGGGAGGCTAGAAGGGAAATCTATGTTATTGTGAATAAGTTTGAAGAAAAAGATAAGTTTGGCATTACGGTAGTTAGAGGATAGAGATAGAAGATGAAGCTTAGTGAGAAGTGAAGTGTAGTCCGAGGACCATTGTTTACTACATAATTTACATGCCAAGTATTGTATCCTCTCAAGATGAGAAGAAACATGGGATGATTGAGGGTTCCATAGAAAAGAACAGTTGCTTACTATAATAGACCAGCCAACTCAAAAATTGTCACTAATATAGTTGCAGTCAATGCTCTCACGAGAAAACAATCGTTGAAGTTTGCCAACTTCAAATATATCTTAATAGAAAATGTGTCGCCTTTTTTTAAAGTTCCAGTTACGATTGGCAGAGGCTTGAAAATCAGAATCTCTGGAAGGGGAAATAATGTGGAAGATCTATCAATGATATTGAAATAAGAGAGCATGTTTTCGTGCATGTGAACTTGTTATTTTTATCACATGCAATAGAAACTGCTGTGACTAGCAAGAAGAGTTTATAATCGTCTTTTAAATGTTCAAGAGTAGAAGGCATTAATATTTTTCACCAACTCAGATTATGTGAGGTTGGCATCCAGTCTGATGCCAACATATTCAATATTGTTTCGGTTGCTTTGTTTATATTTTATACTGACCATGATTGGGATCTCTCTATTAATTCAAACAGAAATAATACCAGACCAGTCGGTCAGCTATAGAAATTGGGTAATAGCCAAAATCTAGATGTTCAAAGAACTATCGTAAACTGTCCATATATCTAAAGGTCAAGAGACATCTGTTCTTGCCAAATATAATGCATAAAATTTGCAATTACATAATGATAATTTCTTGCTTGTCTTCTACCTAGAATTGAAATAAAACTTTAATTACAGCTGCTTCTTGATCAATGTAAGTTTCCATCTCTGCACCAATAGCTACATACCTGCACTCTACTTTAAGCAGCATGCTTCATGGTGGCTCATCTCATTTGCAATAAGCGAGCTAGATACATAGCTACTACATTTAGTTTCTTCGTGTGATTATTATTTATTGCACCAAAGCTCCTCCCATAGTTTACTTGGTATATGTTACAAAACTATCTCGCAATTGCCATATCGTGGTTCTTGTTTTCAAACGTTCATAAAATGTTGAATAACCATCAGTGGGGGGGGGGGGGGGGGGGGGGGAAATGTAATGTTAGTTTAGTCACAAGTACGATTACATAGGAATTAAATGAAAATAATATATTCCTGATATAGCATTCTACTCTGTCATTGCCACAATCTATGGCCATGTAGCCTCACAATCCAGTCATGACAGTATCCTCAGAATCCCAGCTGGTCTCCTCTTCCACAACCTTTTGGTACATCTCACATGGTAGGTACTGATTCCAATCGATTGACAGCTAACCGAGCAGCAAGAGGTGTGTATCACATGTCTAAATCTAACCACAGAAAAGAAGAGGCCAGTGTCTATCTTAGCAAGACATGCAGCCATGTATTTTTTGGTTTTTCCTATTCTTTGTTTCCATTTAGCTGGTAAATCCTACCCCACTGTCATTTAGCTGGTAAATCCTTGCCCCCTGTCATTTAGCTGGTAAATCCTTGCCCCCTGTCATTTAGCTGGTAAATCCTTGCCCACTGTTCAGCTGGTAAATCCTTGCCCACTGTCATTTAGCTGGTAAATCCTTGCCCACTGTTCAGCTGGTAAATCCTTGCCCACTGTAATTTAGCTGGTAAATCCTTGCCCATTGTCAGTTGGATCAACCAAGCTTAAAACATTTTCTAAAGCAGATAGTGACAGCCTACTCTCCTACACATCAGTAATACGCTTGTGAAGGGATCTAGCTGCAATATTACTGGGTCTAAGAGAGCCCAGGTATTCATTTTGCAGCTAAATGAGGAAAAGTCTCTTTCATTTATTCAACATTTCCCCAAAACAACAACTATCCAACAACAGTCGATATGAATCACATACAGTAATCATCAACAAAAGAAACCTACAATGTATTACTGATAGTACTAACTAAGTTGGCTTATCAATAGCATTTGTATTGTCTGGCAATATATAATTGTATATCCAGATTGTAGCGAGGAATATTAATTCAAATATTGGTTGTTCTAACCAAATTCTGCTAAAAGGATAATAAATTAGTGTGGAAGGTTTGTTGTATAACATTTTATATCAATCGGTTTGGATTGGATTGGGTTTACATATCACATTTCTTCATAAAAAATAACGATTTACATTATGCCAAATAGCAATTAAAATCATTTTTCTGAAAACAGGTACTACACACAGCTTTTTTAGGTTTTGAATGTTAAAGGCTAGAGCATCTAGTTGAAACATCAAGAGAATACAATTTCTAGTTGATTATTGAAAAGGTTATTGTAATCATGTTCACATTAAAATATTCTGAAGAATAATCTTTTAATTAGCTGTAGGTTCAAAGTAGCCAATATAATGAATATTTCAAGATCATTCTCAGGGAGATCTGATGAATATCAAAGCAAGTGGCTAAAAGTTGCAATGTTGTTTTACTAAAAATTACAGCACATTCGTGTTTAATATCAACAATAGTATCCCATAATATGTTGCTAGGAACTTCAGTGCATTATTTTCTGCTTTGATGTCAATAGCTGGATTCATCGTTATTTATATGTTTTGATCATGTGATGTTTTATTGCAGACGATCATTATTAGTGTTGAATTGCATCATTATTTATATGTTTTGATCGTGCGATATTTTGTTGTTTACAATACTCGAAGGAAAACTCAAAGGACTGGACAGAAAACTCTGTGATTGCATCATTGGTGCATAGGGTGAAACAACTTTATTACATGCTCCTTTGAGATGATTACACACGACATGCTAAACTGAAATTCAGTTAACTGCTCAGAGCAATAACACACACAAGAGTCATGGTTGACGAACTGACAAGTAAGAAATACATCTGTGATGGACACGAGGCTTCAGCTATCCAAATGTTGAGAAGGGATAAGGAATTAGTGGTGGAAACTGGACCTCATAGAGTGGACACGTACGTCTAGACTGTTGCAATTTAAATTGAGCCTTCTGAGACTGCATTCTCAAACCAGCTGGATGGTAAGGATGCTAGATCTTACAGACAAGGTAGCCTTGAGGATGAGATTGAGCAGGCTGATACATTCAAGGAAATCATCTATGATGTTCAACATCGATAAGTGCTCCACCACCAGCTGCTTTACATACATCACTAACACCAAGTACTGATCTAGCCCACATGGTACAAAAGCACAGAATGAATTTACCAAAGCTGACTTTATGAACCTTCAATGAAGATATCACAACCTGGACAAGATTTTGGGATGCTTACGTATGAGCAATCCACAACAATGATGGCTTGTAAGAAATTGACAAGTTTAACTATTTAAATTCTCTCTTTCGTGAGGCTGTGGCTGAATTGTCTCTGACATTTGCGAATTACAGTGAAGCCATTCCCATCCTCAAGAAATGATTTGGCAATAAGATGCAAATTATCAGCAAGCACATGAACACACTACTCCATGTGGAGGCAGTATCTGAAACTTGAAGTCGCTTAGAGTCTCCTCTGAGTGTAATTTCACAAAATCCTTCAAGAATATGGATCAGATCTGATGAAGAATTGTGTATAAGTGGTTGAAGACCCAGAAACTCTAGTGCAGACAAGATACACTACTTGCCTATAATAATATTAATGCTACCACCTCGGTCCTGGCTTGGTATGCGTGTGACCTTGGCATGGTTCTATCGTATGCACAGCTAGCTCACAGAATGAATTTCAAGTGCTTGTGTACTAAATTGTGAAGTACTAACGTCATCCTCAAGAAATGATTTGGCAATAAGATGCAAATTATCAGCAAGCACATGAACACACTACTCCAGTATCTTGAAACTTGAAGTCATTGGGAGTCTCCTCTGAGTATCATTTCACAAAATCCTTCAAGAATATGGATCAGATCTGATGAGGAACTGTGTATAAGTGGTTGAAGACCCAGAAACCCTAGTGCAGAGAAGATACACTACTTGCCACACCATGTAATTGTTCAGCAAGACAAGGAACAACCTAGTTAAGAATCGTTTATGACACATGATCGAGGTCTGATAGACCATCCCTCAATGACTGCCTCTACACTGGATCCACTGAGGTTCCATTCTCATCAAGTGGCACTGAGTGTGGATATAGAGAAGGCTTTCTTAATGGTGTCGATGGCTCAGAAGGATCTAGATGTCCTATACTTCCTTTGGGTTAATGACATAACCGAAGGTAAGCCAGAACTTGTTGTGAAGAGATATCATGCTTGTATTTGATGAAGATATTGGTGCTTGGGCTACATGGAATTCATTCCCAGAGCTAACTAATGCACTGCTGGAACTGGCACATGCACCTACTGAGATCCCAGAACAAAGTATGCATGTCATTGAGAGGCTTATCATACTTATCTATGACCGAACAAGCACCTGCACTGATGTGAATAAGGCCAGGAAGAAGCTCTTTGCAAAGACCTCCTCTGTACAGAGAATTCCACCTCTAAAGCAGCATGTCAAGCAAGCTGCCTTCCAAGGTGGTCATGTCTGGGGGCAAGCACTTTCTCCAGACCCTGTGCTTCCTTCTCCAAGTAGTTGGGTTGGATCAAGACAGATGGTGGATTATACGAACCTCATTGTACCACACTTCAAGAAGCATCCAAGATCTGCTATGAGTTGATCTCTTGCAGCTGCAAGAGGGGGTGTCGTACCCACTGCAGGTGCAAAAAGGCTGGACTGCTCTCTGCAAGTGTGAAGAAGAATGTCCAACAAACTGAACAAAGATCAGTATTGTACCACACAAATGATTTATCGCAACTTTGCACTGTTATCAAAATAATCAATTTTACAGTAGTTATATATGTTCGTTTTGAGTATTGCCTTAAGATAATTGTTTGCAGTATTCATTTTTGGTAAAGATTTAGTATAGCTTTATTAGGACCATTTTGTAAAATGGCAGCCATTTTTTTGCAAATGGTAGCCATTTTGTACAAAATTGCTGCCATGAACTTCAAATATGGCAACATTGGAAGCACTGAAATATGTAATAGTGATTCGAGACCACGTGATTTTAGACCACATTGTTAGAGCTTGCATTGCGGACAATTTGGAAACAGCTGTCATGGCCAGTGTTGGTACTATTGCGATTGCCTCAATATCGAAAAATGTTCATAGGGTATTAATCTACATGTGTACCAATTTTGGTGCTTTTATAAAAAAATGCACAATAGCGGCATGGCGGCCATTTTGTAAACTGTTGCTATGGCCAGCATGGGTACAATTGTGAGCACCTCCATATTAAAAAATGTTCATTAGGTATCAATCTACATGTGTACCAATTTTGGTGCTTTTATCAAAAAATGCACAATAGGTTTGGTAAGTTGGACTATGCCGCTGCCACTATTATGCTAGTGTACCAAGAAACTTCAAAGCTTCCAATGCATGACTAGTCGTATTCTCACCGTGGTGACAGGTGTTGTCTAGGAGTTTTCCTTTATAGTAGGTTCAAGGATGAAGTCGAGCTAGTTAATACATGCCAGGAAACTGTATTTTGTTGGAATGCAGAAAATGAGCAAGTTGGTTTACTCGATGAGAATCTTCTTCAACCAACAAGGTTTGTAAATGCAAACAACTGTGCAGCAATATTAAATGTACTTAGCAATAGATACGGTGTGCATTAATATTTGTTTAGTTCTGGAGTTATGCTGTGCAATTATTATATACTACCTAGACCAGCTCCTCTGTGCATACTACTGTAGCCAACTTGGTTTGACATAACTGGGCTGCAACTGTAGTGATTAATAGACAAACATAAAAAAGAAGCCAATTAGACGTTTACACTGTCAGAAATGACTGCCCGGTTTTTAGCTCATTTGTGTATTGTTAACTTTGAAAGTTTAGACTCTTTCCATTTTTGTGGACATTTCCTAGCAAACTGATTCCACTGAGAGTTCTGTCTTTTTTCATATTTCTCCCATCCGCAAGGCTTTTCTCCATGCGTATTGTCTTCCTACGAGGTGCATGGAGCTGGTTATGGAAATCCCTAGGTGGTGTGCGCTCATTCTCGCTATTTTGATTTTCAACTTCTGAATTCAAATCCATAATTTGGGAGATATCCTCTGTGCAGGTGGAAGTGATCTCTCGAATTCAATTGCTTTTGTTGACACTTGAATATATATGTGATTGGAATTTTATTTACTAACTCCCCTTACTTACATAACGTGTATGTGTGTGTTTATATCTGTGTGTGTTACAAAGGCTGAAGGAGGTATGTTGATCTCTGCGATATGTAAAGCTTACAGAGGACAGAACAAACCCAAGTCTTGTGATGGATACTAACTTTTGATGTACATGAGCTTTTTGTTTGTATCCTAACAATATTTTTAAGTGCTGTTGCCCTGTGCAGTGCATGTAGTGATGTGATGACTGGGAGATGTGCATATGTATGTAAGGAATATTAGAGTGCAACTCTAAAAGTCTATAGAATTTGAAGGGATATGCAAACGAATTTGTTCAAGACACTTTATAATGACAAGGCCAATGTTGTATTAAGGGGGGACTATGCGTAAAAAATTAGAGATTTCTTTTTTTTCCCTTCTTTTTTTCCTTCTTCTCGCAAACAATTTTTTTTGTCAATGTAACAGATCAAGAAACTACAAAGAGAACACATCTTGCATGATATTTGCCCTAACTTGGTCTATAGTTTTCTCATTTTTTCCAAAAAATCTTGTTTTTTTTGCCGTAAAGCTCATAACCTTTTCTACAATTTACTAAAAAATGATAATTTTATATCTCTGGATAGCACTTCTAATTATCTGTCTATTATATGTGCCAAAATTTCAAGTACTCTAAGTATTAGCAAGTTATGGTGATTTGAAGTGGTGAGGATTTTTCCTGGTGTTTTCCAGTTGCCAAAGCGGTGGCCTGCCACACAAAAACCACTACATTTATTGATGATCTGTTCACATATTGCAGATTAGGGCCTTCTTTATCAGCTGACCAAATCTGGGACTTTGGTCTTGATAATTAGGGCAGTTATGAATTTTACTGCAAGATAGATCAATTATCTTCCGACAAAATATGTCTGCAGAGACATTCAACTTATCATTAGGAACAAAGCATAAGGAAATAGGGAATAAAATGACCTGCATATACAACAAAAGTTATGGCGATTTATAATACTTTAGTGGTGCTGACGTACAGTCAGTCCCCCCCCCCCCCCCCCCCCCCCCCCCCCCGGGGGACTACACATGAAATTTTATTTTATTTTATGATTATTATATTTTAAGTGTAAACTGTTCTTACATCTATCTACTTGCTATTTCCAAAGTTTTAGAGACATAGGATGCTTCTTTTCAAAGTTATGGTGGATCTACTTCATCATACATTTCTTTGACATGCACAAACATTCAGCTGTAAAGGAAAAATCTCTAACAATTTTCATCATATTTTTCTTTGTTACATGTAAATATAGGTGCAGAAAGAGTCATGGAAGTATAAAAAAAACAGATGAAGGAATTGCTAAAACTTGTAAAAGAACATATTTTGTCAAGTTATTTCAGTGCTAACTCAAACATTTCATTTTCCAAACTTGGAATGCTTATTCCCACAATTCATGGAAATATTTCTTGTGGCGAGAATAACTTTAAAACTGTTTGTTCATTTTTTGGGCTATCTATGTTATTTGAGAGCTCTTTTAGTACTCTGTGATATCCATGAATCAGATTTTTGTTTACTGCAAGGATTACCAAGAGATGGTGGTTAGAAAAGGTGGCCTCTATTTTTTATCAATTTTTCAGACTCTGTAGTGTGTAACTTATCAACATGACAACATATGGTAACTTTGGTCCATGGATATCACTGAGACACTCCTTAGCAAGGCACACACCAATTATGAGTAAATGACTTCAAATCGTTAGGCAGCTAGGTCTGTCACAAATATCTTGGAGTCACCTCGATGTTTCTGCATGTATCTTCTGAGAAAATTTGTATATAGAGATATTTAACACTTTATAAAAACAAACACATGACCCGGCTGTCAACCCTTCTACTCTTGCTACAGCGCCTTGTTTTCAAGGACAGAAGTGCTTCTTCTGTGGCTACCAAAGGCATCCTCGCTCCAAGTGCCCTGCTCGCGATGTCAAGTGTTCCAAGTGCCAAAAGAAGGGACACTTTCAGAAAGTTTGCCGAAGTGGTGCCCCACCCCTGTCTGAAGGGAGGACGTCAGCCACAATGTGGCGACCAATGCTCGCTACCATCTCCGCTGAGGTGCCCCTGTCACTTGCTAAGTCGACAACCACGGTGAGCATAGATGGATTTAAAGCCAAGGCCCTCGTTGATAGTGGGAGCTCTGAAAGCTTCATTCATCCGAGACTGGTGAAATTGGCAGCTCTTCATGTCTACCCTTCGTCGGGAATGATATCGATGGCTACATCCTCCCTGGCAATGAACGTGAGCAGTTATTGTCTTGTTGGCCTCGTATTTGGGGGTAGAACCTACCCCCGGATATGCCTATCTGTCCTCCCTGAACTGTGTGCTGACCTCATACTAGGCTTAGACTTCCAGACGCAACATGAGAGGGTTGTTTTTTAATATGGGGGTCCTAAGTCTTCGCTATCAATCTGTGGTCTAAGCACTTTGAATATTAGCCCACCACAGTTGTTCTCTAATCTAACAGATGACTGCCACCCGATTGCGACCAAGTCACGCATGTATAGTCGCGAATATTCGCTATTCATTACCGCAGAAGTACGACGACTCCTGAAAGAAGGGATTATTGAACCTAGTAAGTCGCCCTGGAGAGCCCAAGTTGTCGTTGCAAAGGGTGATAACCACAAAAGGAGGATGGTAGTAGACTATTCACAAACTATCAATAGGTTTACACTATTGGATGCTTTCCCTCTTTCACGCATAAGTGACCAGGTAAACTCCATTGCTCAGTACCGGGTATTCAGCACTATCGACCTACGAAGTGCATACCACCAAGTTCCGCTTAGGAAGGAAGAACGGCCATATACCGCATTTGAGGCAAGCAATGGCTTATACCAGTTCACACGGGTCCCATTCGGTGTTACTAATGGCGTTGCGTGTTTCCAACGGGAAATGACCGAATTTGTGCATAAAGAACACTTAGCCGGTATTTTCCCTTATTTAGACAACCTTACCTTATGCGGAAAAGACCAAGACGAGCATGATACCAATCTAGAGCTCTTCCTCATAGTAGCCAAATGGAGAAACATGACCTACAACAATGAAAAGGGTGTCTTCTCAACTAGACGCCTCGCCATCCTCGGTTGCGTTGTAGAAGAGGGTGAGATCCGCCCGGACCCTGAGCGTCTGAGACCTCTTCGAGAGCTTCCTGTCCCCAACAGTATTAAGTCTCTCAATAGATGTAAAGGGCTATTCTCTTACTACTCTCAATGGATTCCTGGGTTTTCAGACAGAATGAGCCCCATAAACAGTTGCAAAACTTTTCTATTGTCTGCTGATGCTATTGCGGCTTTTTAAAGCCTAAAGAAAAGTATTGAAGAATCGGTAGTAATGGCCGTGGATGAGGAGTTATGTTTTGAAGAGGAGACAGATGCATCAGAAGTGGCTATAGCTGCAACCTTGAACCAAGCTGGACATCCTGTTCTTCTCGAGGACACTACAAGGGCCCAAGATCCGACATCCCTCCGTCGAGAAAGAGGCCCAGGCCATCATAGAATCTATCTGCCATTGGAAACACTACCTAACTGGACGACATTTCTGCTTGAAGACTGACCAGAAGTCTGTATCCTATATGTTTGACCAGCGACATAAGGGAAAAATCAAGAATGATAAAATCATGCATTGGCGGGTAGAGCTGTCCTGCTACAGTTATGATATTATCTATCGCCCCGGAAAAGAGAACACACCACCCGACACTTTCTCCTGCAGTACCTGTGCTGCCTCCCTAGATGACTCTTTTTACCTGCTGCATCAGTCGCTTTGCCATCCAGGTATTACGAGGATGTCACATTTTGTTCGTAGCCGAAACCTACCTTTTTCCATTGAAGAAATAAAGAGAATGACAAATTCTTGTCGGATCCGCTGTGAATGCAAGTCCAGGTTCCATCGACCTGTCAAAAGCTACCTCATCAAGGCAACTCAACCCTTCGAGAGGTTGAACATCGATTTCAAAGGACCTCTCTCCACGAACAACAAGAACTCATATTTCCTCAACGTCATCGATGAGTATTCACATTTTCCCTTCGTTTTCCCTTGTCATGATATGAATGCCAGTACTGTAATCGAATGCTTATCATTGCTATTCTCTGTCTTCGGGATGCTGGCTTTTGTGCATTCTGATCGAGGGCCCTCCTTAATTAGTCGTAAACTGCGGTCCTACCTTGCTGGGAAAGGAGTAGCAACAAGCCACACCACTCCCTATAATCCTGCAGGCAACGGACAAATAGAGAAGTGCAATGGGACTGTGTGGAGAGCTGTCATGATGGCCTGCAAATCAGAGAATCTCCCCATCAAGTACTGGCAGAAGGTCCTCCCTGATGTCCTCCACTCCATACGCTCACTTCTCTGTACGACTACTAACGAGACTCCCCATGAGCATCTCTTCCGTTTCTCCCAACGGTCTACGTCCGGAAGCTCCATCCCTACCTGTCTGACTTCTCCTGGGCCCGTCTTCCTCAAGCGTCACGTCCAAACGACCCACTGGTCGATGAGGTGGAGCTCATTGAGGCGAACCCCCATTATGCTCACATCCGGTAATCCAGACGGCAGGGAAACGACCGTGTCTACCAAGCACCTAGCCCCATGTGGTAAACTGGTGGACAACACTCTCCCTCCGATGCCGGCTATGGACGAGGCGCCGCCTCTGACATCGCTTCCCCAACCCGCACTCGAGCCAGAGCTCAACTCTCAACCTATGCCTACCTCGATACCCTCCGGGGCGGAACTAACTCCGGCTCAGGTACCACCCAATTCTCCGATTCAAGAAGCTCCGTTGTGTCGTTCTGAACGCATTCGTCTACCTATCGACCGTCTTGCCTATAGGATCACATCCTAACAAGGGGGTGAATGTAGTGATCTGGAACTAACTTGAACTTTGTACTACTAGATAGTTATGCGCATGACACTAGTTCTTATTATTTCTGTACTGTATTGTCGATTCGTAGACCCCATGTTTGAGATCTAGTTGTATAAAACCTTTCTCTCTACGGTATAAATCACAACAGTAATTCAACACTAATAATGATTGTCTGCAACGAAACATCACGTGACTAAATAATGATGTAATTCAATAAGAATAATCATTGTCTGCAACAAAATATCATGTGATCATAACATGATATAATTCAATACAATGTCTGCAATAAACTGAATCAAACTGCAGAAAAACATCGATCTCAAAGCAGAAAATATTGCACTGAAGTACCTAGCAACATATTTTGGAATAGAATTGTTGATACTAAACACAAATGTGAACATGTTCTCTGATTTTTAGTAAAACTACATTAAAATACTGAAGTATATGTTCAAATAGCTTTTGCATCTTTTAGCCGAATATTCATCAGATCTCCATGATTGAGCTGCTATTATGACCGTAAAGATAATTTTTTAGAATTTTTTAATGTGAATATAATTATGATAGAGTCAAAACCTAAAAAGGTTGTGTATAATACTGAAAATATTGGCTTTCAGTAAAAAAAAATTAATTGCCATTTGGCAAAATGCAAATCATTATTTTTATGAAGCAATGTGACATGTAAAGCACAATCCAATCTGAACTGATCCCTATAAGATTTTATACAGCAAAACCTTCCACACTATCATGTTATCCTTTTACAAGCATTTGATTAGCACAACAAATATTATTCCTTGCTACAATCTGGATGTACAACCAGATATTGCCAGACACAAATGCTATTGATAGGCTAACTTAGTTAGTACAATCAGTATTACTTTGTAGGTTTCTTTTGGTGATCCATTATTGTGTGATTCATATTGACTGTTGTTGATGGATAGTTGTTGTGATGGGGAAATGTACAAAGTCAAGACTTTTCCTTATTGATCTGTGAAATGAATACCTCGGCTATCTTAGACAAAGTAATATTGCAGCTAGATCCCTTCACAAACGTATTACTGATATAGAGGAGAGTACGCTGTCACTATCTGCTTTAGAAAATGTTTTTCAGCTTGGTTGATCAAACTGACAGTGGGCAATGATTTACCAGCTGAATGACAGGGGGCAAGGATATACCAGCTAAATGAGAGTGGGCATTGATTTACCAGCTGAATGACAGGGGGCAAGGATATACCAGCTGAATGAGAGTGGGTAAGGATTTACCAGCTGAATCACAGGGGGCAAGGATTTACCAGCTGAATGACAGAGGGCAAGGATTTACCAGCTGAATGACAGTGCGCAAGGATTTACCAGCTGAATGACAGGGGGCAAGGATTTACCAGCTGAATGACAGGGGGCAAGGATTTACCAGCTGAATGACAGGGGGCAAAGATTTACCAGCTGAATGAGAGTGGGCAATGATTTACCAGCTGAATGACAGGGGGCAAGGATTTACCAGCTGAATGACAGGGGGCAAGGATTTACCAGCTGAATGAGAGTAGGTAAGGATTTACCAGCTGAAGGGGGCAAGAATTTACCAGCTGAATGACAGGGGGCAAGGATTTACCAGTTAAATGGACACAAAAAACAAAGAAAAAGTGAAGAAAAAATGCACAACTACACATCTTAGACATTTGCTGCTCAATCTCCAAGATTAGTTGTTAATCAATTGAAATCAGTACCCACCATGTCAATTGCACCTATAGGTTGTGGGAGAGGTCACTTGGGATTTTCAGGATACCCTCATGACTGGATTCCAGGGCCACCTGGCCAGTGGTTGCGGCAATGACCGAACTTCGATTAAACCATAAACAATGCATGTGACTGTCTGTAGCCAGAAAAATGAGTGAGGTGGTTCTGTTGGGCGTGGTGGTTCTGGTCTGCAGGGGCGTTCTGGTCTGCAGGTCTGCATGGTAGGAGTGTTGTGTTGGTCCGGTTTGGGCTCCCCGCCCCGTCTTCCCAGCCTTGTTGTTTCCCAGAGGTAGCATAGGCGTGCTGTGGGGGAAGTCCCTGGGGAGCAGCCGTAGGTCGACGCAGGTAGCTAGACTCAGGTATAGCTTGTTTGCAATGCCTGAAAAGTATACCATCTGCCTGGACTCGAGGCCGGTGATGTTGGCCTTGATTCTCAGAATGGCGGCTCCCAAGATAGGCAGGTTGTTGCCACTTGCAGAGTGCATGACTAGATTGACAGGGATGAGGTCATCTGCTGTCAACCGGAGCTTAGTCATGAGTTGTGGGCCAGCCAGGCAACTCTGGCAGCCAGTATCTGCCATAGCGCAGGCTGCGATGCCTAACGTCTCGATTCTCAGGGAATGGCCATGGTGGCGGAAGTCCTCCGAGCGTGCAGAGACGATGACATCAATGTGGGGCTGTGGTTGGGACTTCTCCTGGGTCCAGCGACGGGTGTCTGGGTCCCCTCAACCATTGTGTCTACCTGTTCGTAGATGGCGCTCTCCTGTTCTATGGATCCTTGCCAGCACATCTGGGCTGTATGATTCTGCCGTCCGCAGGAGGGGCAGGTGATTCTGAAGGCCGGGCAATGTATGCGCCTGTGAGCTGTTCGTTCCTGTTCTCCGTGACCTGGAAGGCCACAGAAGTTACACACACCTCGCTTGATGGGTGTGTTTCTGGTGTTTCTGGTGGCGCGTTGAGGTGGCAGGCTCTGTCCCCTAGTTGGTGTCGTTCTCTGGTTGGGGTAGCCGGGTTCTCGGTTGGGTGTGTGGGTGGGGGGTGGAGCATGTTGTCGGGTGGGCGTGACCTTGCCTGGTCCCAGCCTCGGTCGTGAGGGGGGGCGTCACTGCTGGCGCCTGTACGTGCTGCTCACCGCCTCCATACCCTCATCATCATCGATGGCGCTAGTTGAGGTTGGCATGGTCATTGATACTGCCGACCTTTTACCTGCTGCCCTCACCTCCACAAATCTAATGGTCTCTTCCACCCCCATGTTCTGGTCTGGGTGTTTAAGGAGATCCTCTTGGATTTCTCCATCAGCTAACCCAATACATAACTGATCCGCCACCCTCTCCTCACCTTGATTGGAGATGGCCTCGCAGTTAGTACATTTCTTGGTGAAACAGCATACCTCGGCCTGGCCTCGGAGTCTGGCCGCGAAAGCCCTCACTGGTTCGCCCCTGTCCTGAACCATCCGGCTCAGAACCACCCTGGCCACCTTGGGGTTTTCTTCCTTCACCGCTAGGCTCTCATCGCTCCCAGTAGGTCCCTCTCGCTCATGTCCTCCAGTTTGACCGGGCCGACTGCATTTCGAGTGATGTCACGTCTGAGTTTACTATCACAGCACTCGAGGAGTTGCAACGCGATGTCTTGTTCTGTGAGCTGTACTGCCCCAGTGTAGGCCTTCCACCTAGTCAGAAAATACGTCCAATTCTCCGTGGTCCCTCCCGATGTCATCTCCGGTCTCTTCACGGGCGCAGGTTTAGCCTTGGTTGCTCGGCTGTGTCCCATAGCATGGGTTGACAGGACGACTGCTGTTACTGCCGGATCCAGATCAGCCGGGGTGCTGTAGGTACATCCAGGGAAGGGTCCGCTTCCATCTTGGTGGGCGTCAAATGGGGTCGCCTATTATAGTTTCCTTAGGGATCCTCCATAGTGTTGCAAACGATGCCACAATAGTCAAAGGACACACACTATGCTGGGTGGATGCACACATAGATGATAGCGCAGCTACGCCTTTGTCGCAGATCACACTGGATATGAATCAGAACCTGTCTTTAACAATGTGTGCATCAACTGAGCATAGTGTGTGTCTGCGCATGCGTACATGTATGAATACGTATAACGGGTAAGGGGTCTACCTATACAAGAGAATACATACATAGCGATCTACTAGACCAATGTCCACTAGCTAACAGCTCCAGCAGACTTTAAAAATTTCCACAGTTACCAGGTGTATTAATCTTTCATGATCACCACGCAGTGCAATACACTGCTTACCACAAAATAGTATAATTATATACATTCTGCCACACACTAAAGAATGGGGGTCCACTACCCAAAAAACCAAAAAAAACAAAAACACAACTTCTCTCTGCTTCAGAAGTTTTATTTGAAATCTTGTATGATGTGTACCTATACACAGACCTACCTTCTGGTGCTGTGTCAACTACCCAGCTACAACTGATCCGGACTTAGTGAACATTTAAGATTTCACGAGGACCGTCATATTTGGAGACTAGTTTACTTTGGGATTTCACAACTTACCACAGGGGAAATTACAAAGTATGAAACACAATAATTATAACATTGAGTTTTTTTTAAATAGTGTGATCATGGATATTAAAAAATATGCAATTTCTTGGTAGCATTTTCATTGTTTTTTTGTACCTGTTGACATCATACTTCCTTAAAATTAAAAACAGAGAATGTCATCTTGTAGCTCTCATTGAGAGGAAACAGAATCTATATAATTTTTTCTGATTACTCCAAATATGAAGCAGGGAGAACCGTCCTTGGCCAAAAAAAATAAAAAAATTCGGGACAGGCATTTTAATTAAGGACTAGTATAGTATTTCAATGGTTGAACTGACCATACCATTAAAAAAACACCAAAAGTGGTGTACTAGAAAAATCAAGAATAGGGAGGGGAAGTTTGTCTGTCCTATATAGGCCGCTTCCTAGGGGGGTGACCAGAATCACTGGTTTGCTTCCCTTGTCAGTCTCCGCGGCCACTGAAACTCACTATTACATGAAGCGTCTTCTTCGCAAATCGGGAGTACTCAAGTTAGTATAAGTCCAGAATGGAGCATCCAAATCTTCTCCAATTTGGAAGGCAGCATCTTGCATGTACTGTCATCATATTTTGGGGGGGGGAGGGGAAACCCCAATTTTTTTGGGGGGTAGTGGACCCCCTTAAAAATTATCCTATTTTCCTTTATGTTATGGGCGTCTATTAGACTCACAACAGTGCTTTCTGGCTTTTCTACGTTTTGAATGACAAACTCATAGCTTCATGATGATAATGAGCAAGTTCATGTTCTTTGCACTTCAATTTTTCTTCTGCCAGGTACGAAATGGTTGATTGACCAAGTATCCCTTGTTTTTATGATTAGTAAAAAAAGAAGAAGAAAGAACCAATACATAAAGGACCGTCACAGGCTTCACAGTAAACCATCCAGGAGTACTCTTGCAGCCATTTCCTCTGAAAGGAATGATTAGATCCTCCAAGAACTGTCACTAGGAAGACACGTGTGCTCAAGGGTTTTTATGGGATTTCAAGTGTGTATTTTTCTTCTTTTGTCAGTTTTTGTACAGCCTTTCAATCTCACATGGAGGCATACAAATGCTGCCAATACTGCCCATGTCATTAATAATAGGCTTACTCACAGATGCTTCACTCACTCCTTCAGTTAATGGAATATTAACCTCAGAGTCATCATCAGATTCAGAACAGGCTGTTGCATTACCTTCTAGCTCAAGCAAAGAATTGACCTCAACACCAGGCTCAACTTCCAAAGGGTCATTTTGCAACATAGCATCATCCTAAAATTATGTTTATAACACGTTATGTAAAGATCCTCTAGGCTAGATCATTATTACCTGAGCAGGAGAATCTGAAGGTAACTGGTCATCTCTCCTCGCTTTTTTAGGGAGCAAAAAATAAGTCAGAGCCTGGCAGCTCTTGGCTGCCTTTCTCTCTTTCTTTGCTGGCATACTTGTTTCTTTTGAGTGCTCACCACATAAAATCATGCAGCTGTCTTCTTTAATAAATTTTAACAAACCACAAATTAACAAACACTCACTGTAGATGTATTCCATGATGCCATTGTAGATATGTGTAATTAGCTAGTAGCTCCGTGAAAGCAGAGTGCAGGTATCTAGGTTTTGGTGCTGAGATGGAAACTTGCAGCTGCAATTAACAAATTTTGCTTCAATTCTAGGGAGATGATAATCAAGAAATTATGTAATTGCATACTTTATGTGGTACGTTTGACAAGAGCAGATATCACTTGATCTTTAGATCCCAATAAATATATGGAGAGTGTAAGACAGTTCTAGGTTTTGCCCCAATTTCTATAGTAGAGTGACTGGTCTAGTTTTATTTCTGTTTGAATTAATACAGAGTTCATGGTAAACAAAGCAACCGAAACAATATTGAATATCTTGGCATCATACTGGATGCCAACCTCACACATTTAGAAGACCATTATAAAAATAATTTTTTCTCTTCTTGCTAGTGACAGTATTTTCTGCTGCTACCAGTAATATATGCAAACTTAACTCGTGAGAGTATATTGGCTGCCAATTATTATTATTATATAATTGAAAATTTTGGAGTTGGCTGGTCTACTAGAGTATCATGTGTAAGCAAAATCAGGCACAATGAGGAACTGAGATGAGAGATGGGGTGGAACCATAGATATATAAATGAGGTGTGGCTGTCAGTTTTTGCAGATGGGATGATTGATAGATGTAGGTGTCAATGAGAAACTTGTTGTGCCTGCACTTTGAAAGGAACTCAGATCATTTGTCTGTCCGAGCAGATTGGGCAGTTTAACAGTTCAGAGAATGACTTGGTTCAATAATCATTCTAGAAACAGAGCGTCAAGGTTTGAATTAGAGGGGCATCTGGAGGCTCCTAGCGGCATAAATGAGGTGTGGCTGACAGTTTTTGCAGATGGGATGATTGATAGATGTAGGTGTCAATGAGGAACTTGTTGTGCCTGCACTTTGAAAGGAACTCAGATCATTTGTTTAGAATCTGCTCAGATTGGGCAGTTTAACAGTTCAGAGAATGACTTGGCTTCAGTAATCATTCTAGAGACAAAGCATCAAGGTTTGAATTAGAGGGGCATCTGGAAGCTCCTAGCGGTCAGCCCAATGGCAAAGAACAGATGCGAGGTTAGTAATATTATCTACGCAAAAAGTTTGAGAACCAACATTGTGATTTGCTAAGATGTTTTACAAAACAATATTTAATATAATCGCTATGAAGTGATCTTACCATATCAACATCACTCAACATCACTCATAATAATAATTCCGTGATAGCCCACCTGGAGCACATGACACACACACACACAATATGTACACATCAACACTAATCACAATCTTGATTGTTCATTAGTTGAGTTCTGTCAAATTTTGACACAAGGGTCAGGTCCAGAGCTCTCAGTTTCTGAAACCCATGGAAAAGCCTCCTGTCTCAAAATAGAGCCCACCAGTGTGAACTTTTGTTTTGTCTTCTCATACTTCATATGTAAGCAACTATGCCTGTAGTTGTAGAGTTCAATATAATAAAATAATAAATAATAATACATCCTAAACATGTTTATCCTCCACACACTTCCCCACACCCACCTTCCGCCTCATCACCAGCCTATCCCCATCCTCCATTAGCCCTTTCACTGTAGCCTCTTCAAATAGGTCATGCCTAACCTTCTTGACTTCATCATGACATAGGACCTTCGTGTTAGCTTTCTTTCAAATTCTCCCTTTGACAGTTCAACGCTCAGGCCAAAATCCCCATCTCAATCAAGTTCGTGAATTAAACATACAAAACTACACCACTAACAACAAGCAAGCAAGCAAAGCTGAAGCATTCGCTTCAAAGCTGAAGCATTCCCCTCAGAAGTCCGCCATTGTCTCGTCGAAGTGCTGGACGCGTGTGCCAGCACGCATGCGCATATGTTGTATAGTCGCCCACGCAGGACATGCTCAGTGGTTGCGTCCGCTGAGCCGCGCAATATATTAGAGTTGCTAATCACTTCAGCGTCAGATCTTATTTTGGAAGGAGAAGAAACTTCTTACGCATTCCAGTTATTTAATGATGTTGCTTTCAACATTAGCAATGGTTCTAACCGCAGCGCTACTATTGAGTAGCAGTGTTTTCACAAAGAACGGGTGGATGGATTTCAGTTCCACGAGAAGAATTGGAGTTGGACCTGTTGAAGGTTAGAATACATTTTTCGATATTATTTAATGATGATCACTTTGTATTTTCCTTATTCAGATCCCAGTTCTCAAAAGAACTCGGCTCTTCTTGATGTGCGGCTCAGTAGCACCTGTGAGAGTTACAACAATGCTGTAAGATATGTAATGAAATATGGCAGGTGTTTAAGATGAGTTTATCTAAGCAGAACATTATATATTGAACTCCCTATTCTGCATCTTCTCATTGATCACCTCCCTCTGCTTCCACATTTTTGCTTCCACATTTTTGCTAATTTCTCTTCTTTTAACTTCCTCTCATTCCTTCTATTCTTCTTACTCCATTACCTTCTATTCCTTCATGGCCTTCTCTACCTCCTGTTCCTGGTTCTAATGTTGTAGCATTCATGTAGTCATAATGGTTCTACATACTACTCAAGTTTGCTGGACACCATCTACAAGAGAGCTTATAATGACAACCAGGTATAATACAGTGCCATTTGTTTAGACTATCCCATATGAGAATAAACAAGAACTAAACAATTTCTTTGATCTTTTTCAATCAATAGCTAAATGCAAAGGATATTCTATAACTGTGGACCTTGCACACGTCACTAGTGGCTGATTATCCTCAGACAAAACTTTGGTCTCTTAACTAAATCATTTAGCCTTCATTCTAAAAAGATTGGTGATATTGGTTGATACAGGAATTAAATCTATGGTGAAACTAAGAGAGAATGCTTTTGCACATGGGATCTAGTTATCTGCAACTGCACGTGCTGTAGATACTGCTGTTGATAGAAGGGAGAGGGGGAAATGTCTGTATATTAGCTTGATCTTAGGAAGGTTTGATTGTAGTGATGTTGGTCACCATTTCAGATTGTGTGAGGTTAGCATCCAGTGTGTGACCAATATATTCCATACGGTTTCATTTGCTTTGTTAAGATAAAAACAATGTATTGAGATGGCATTATCAATTCAAATAGCACTAACCAGTTAATCAGCTGTCGACACTGGGAAATGGCAAAAAATCTATACATTGAATGAGCTTTCATACACTATCCACATATTCATTTGAATCTTAAAAACTGGTTGTTATAGATCAAGTGACACCCGAACTAGCCAACCCATCATAAGATTTCCTGCTTGATCCCTTCCAGTACAAAACTAGTTTCTTGCAGCTGCTCCTTGTCAGCTTCCATCTCTGCACCAATAGAAAGCTGCACTATGCTTTCATCTGCATGCTTTGTGATGGCTCATTCATATGCAATAAATAAATGGGACAATTTGTGCATTGTGGGATTATTAAATTAAAGCATTTCCCATTACAGTACTAGATATCTAGCAAGTCTCTACGAGCACAATATGGAACCAGTTAAAAAAAAAATAAAGCTTATCAGTCATGATATCATTACATTATATTTCATTTGGTCAACATGTTTGGAAGTATAAATATATATATATATATACACGCAGAAACAAAAGAAAATAATACAAGTTTTGATAATCTCAAAAAAATTGACATCTTATGAAATAAAGCTTTATTGAGTAGCAGGCAAATAGATTTCACCTCCCTCAATCTAACCATAGTGCAGAAGAGGCCAGTGCCCATTTTGGTGACAAGGCATGCAGCCATGCATTTCACCCTTTTTGCTTTACTTTTTCATAAATCTTGCCAATCCTTGGCTACTGTTATTGTCATTGGAAGAACCGTGCTACACACACTGCACTAAAACAGGCAATAATAGCCTGCTCTCCTTCTCTGTCAGTAGCAAGGTTTGGTAGGTTTGCAAACAACTTTTGATGCACTATTAGATTATTTTTGTCCAAGGTATTATTTCCAGGTAAATATGGGTGGAAATGCCGGCTTTCATTTGACCAGTGTTTCCACTAGGAAATACACAACAACAATAATCCATCAACAACAGTCACCAACCAACAATAGCTAATCATACACACTAATAGATCAACAAAAGAGAACACAGTGGCAGTATTACTGATTGTAATAAGTATGTGGGTTAATCAATAGTATTTGTATTGTCTGGCACTACCCAGTGGTATGTGTGTTCAGATTGTGGCTGAGTCTTTCTTCTGTTAACCAAACAACAGAACAACAACTGTAAAAATATAATATACTATACTTTCCATTGTTATAAAACAACTCTAATTGAAAATTAAACTAGCTAGTTGCCCTGGCGATCATGAGGGAGAAAGATACAAAAAAGTTGAAACTATTAGTCTAATACCTATGGTAACCTGGCATTCATATTTCAACTTTTTTGTGTATTTCAGTGGTGATGATGGCAGGGCAAGGGCAACTCGCCAAAATGATGTTTTAATTTTCAATTCAAATTATAAAGAAATGAGTACAACGTGATTACTGAGAATCAGCCATTGAATATGATTATAAACAACAGCGTGGACAGTATTGCTGTGTTAAAAATCGTAAATAGATCACTATATGGATTGTGATATTATTTCTCTATTTAGGTGGCCTATAGGTACACTTCATGTCAAGTAGCAGTTTCATTTGTTCGATTAAACTCTCAACGAACTCTCAGTTGACATAATAATGACCTGCTCAATAATCTCATTTTACTCTCGTGACTTGCTTAAAGTTTGAAATCAAAATTCTGAGCATTAGAAAGAACTTGTGTATGTGTTAACTTAAAATATTCAACAATTGGTTCGTTTTACATTTGAAGCAATACTTCGATCTTCATCAGGGCAATCTGGTAAAGACCAAACACATGGAGGTTGAAAAGGCCACACACAAAAAATGCCGATTAAAAGATAAATCTTCCGGGAATTAACGAAAGCTCATCATACATTTCGCATTTGGGTCAGTATTTGGTTTATATATTTTTACCACAATTGTTTGACAAAATTAATGCTATCCCATAATATTTATCTTGCTGAAAACTTTAATGCATGCTTGGATACAGTCTGAAGCTGATTTGTGCAATATGATAATCAGAAACAATTTTAGGCTTTTGCTATTATACCAGTTTACTGCATACATACTGTATTAAAAGTATGTTACCTAAGAAAGTCTGGCAACATGATCCACTTGTTGTGGGTCATGTGTTGTTATTTAAATTAAGATTGTGTAAAAATTCTTTGCTTCAGTTGGTATTGAAGAATGGATTGGCCAACATTGTTGGACAACTTGAATTTTATTCGAAGAAAGTTAATGGAAATAAGTTGGTTGAAAATAACACCAAGGTTGACATAAGCGATGGAGCAGTCACCATGAGTGACCAGCTTCATCACCAGGAGTGGCCAGAAGCTAGCAGCCAAGCTGCAAAGCAAGAGGCAATCCACACCACGGCTTTAGCTGTTATACCTAAGGTATGTTGCTATATTTGAATCAGTAACTACACCTGTAAGAGTTTTCCTGCACTACACATACTGAAAGCGAGTCAAGGCTATAAACTTCAGGTTTTCCCATGTTACAAAATATTGATATGCCTCCTCATTACAATTATGGCTTCAGCAAATATTCTCTTCTAGCTCTCTCACCTTTTCCTCTTAATAGTCTGAATTGCACTACATGCAATATAAAAATATATGTGTGCATGTGTCAAGTAGTAATATCCATGCCTTGCTAAATTGTAATTGTTGACTGATAACTGGTAAAGGTTGCAGTGCAGTGTTTGGTGAGTGAAGTGAGGTAGAGAGGAGCACTCTCACATACAGCAGCACTTTTAGGCATTCTTCCTAACTCTCTCTTTCTCATTTCTTATTATCTGTCTCTCTTTCTTCTCTTCCTCAGTGTGTGAGGCACACATAACTCTTTTCGATAGTTTTTATGCCTTCTTCTCAAAGTCTTAAGAATACCATTACTTGTGATATGTGGTGGAACATGTGCATCCCTCCATGTACACTCTTGTATTATGGGACCGCACAGTTTAGTGGAAACGATTCATATCTCATGCAAAAATTTCAGAATTCACATAATTAGAGAGTAGGCTCGCTTCTCTTGCTAATGTATTGTTGGCTATTAGCATGTTAAAAAAGATCAGCAACAAATATAGTTCATGCTTACATAGCGGCCAGCCTGTAAATTATTGTTTTACATTGATACTTTATATCCTGTGCACCACCTTCCATATAAAATCTGCTATTGTTTGTGTGATAGTGCGTACTGTCGATTGATGATATTTATCCACCTATAAATTAATTGCATTGCAATGCACATGCTCATAGTATCAGGCAGGTTTATTATGAAAGTAATACAGTCTTAAATGCAGTCTTGTGATTAGGATTCACGAGCAGAATGGTTAGTGATCAGGTATTAAGAGCAGCCAATGAAATAATGGTTAATTTCTTAAGCGTTCTTCGACTCAGCTGACTCAGAAGATGACTGCAGACATCTAATCCTGGGGGATAGTAGAAGCATGGCCAGAGAAACAGTTACAAATATGACAGGGAGGCTGGTGATCCCCTCCTAATGCTCAAAATTGAGATGGAAGAAAAGGGAAACACTAGTAGACGATAAAAATTCACACAAACTAGCTAGTCATTTGATTGGATCTGTTCTGTGCATGGACATTCTGCTTGTTATAATAGTACACGGCTGCAGTCAAGTTATAGTATTTATGCTTGTACAATACTGATGTTACTACCTCCCACCTTTCCCACCCAATCCCT
The DNA here is from genome assembly GCA_028752905.1 of Cladorhizidae sp. MBARI D1340-BT2. Taxonomy (NCBI): domain Eukaryota; kingdom Metazoa; phylum Porifera; class Demospongiae; order Poecilosclerida; family Cladorhizidae; species Cladorhizidae sp. MBARI D1340-BT2. The sequence continues at coordinate 21,810,170 of JAQNBH010000008.1, read as the reverse complement.
ATTACACAGCCTATCTGGACCGGCACTGAAGTTATGATGTTGTTCCTGATTTGGGCTGGAATAATGCTTATTTATGCACATATATTTCGCACAAATAAACTGAAGCCTTATAAAGGTGACTTGATAAATGAATGCAAACAAGAGCTGGTGAATTTCATTTTAGGTAATTACACAAACTTGGTCTGTCATATTATGGCACGATACCATGTCATGTTCTATTGAATAATTTTCCAACCATAATTCCAATTTACTATATATCACTAGTCGGGCAGATGAAATGGATGTAGACCCTGCTGTGGCAGAGGAAGTTCAGCTCCAAGAAGTTGACTGTGAACAACTGAGCAGAGCCATTAATGAAGCTTCCATGTTGAAAAAGATGGAAGAAGAAGCTTTCATGAGGCTAGAAGAACTGGAGGGAGAAGCTTTCATGAAGCTACAGGAACTGGAAGATGACAAGTGAGTTATTAGTTGGAGTATTTTTATCCACATCAGCCGAACTCTATGGGGTGTAATATACTATTTACTGGGTTGCCCACAGACCCAAGAAATCCTGAATAAGGACAATTGAGTAATTATAGCCTATTACAGGTTTTACACATCACAATTATATGAATCAAGAAAGAATCAAGAAAATATAATAATAATTAACTGACTTTTTGTGAAGACTTGATTCAGCATAATTTTTTAGATTTTAGCTGCAGACCACACCAACCTGACCGGCGAGGTCTTGTGATAAAGCTCTGCAACTATCGTGCATGTTCAGAGGACTAGACACAACCAAATCAATACTTATCTAGCATAGAAAATGAAGAGAAAAGTAGCTCACATCAGATATAGTGGTACTTTAATAGGATGCTGGAAGTGACAAATTTCATATTGCACTGAATCAAATTAAGAATGATCAGTTGCATTGGTCAGGCCATTCACACCATGCCCATGCATTGTACATTTAGAGGTGCCCACATAAATGGTGTCTCACACTTAAACAAGAGTGGTGTTGATATATACGTTAGAACATACCAAATATTTTGTGTCTATTCTCAGAATCACCAATAATATCTTTAGCAATTGTTTTTTACATCGAGAGAATTCGAGATGTCTTTGTGTACATGTATATATATATATATATATAACCATAAGGTTCTTGAGCTTTTGTTGACTGAGTGCAGGCATATCTTGACTCTAACTTAATCTACCACATGAGCTCAATGGATTGAAACCCAAGGGAAACCTCTTCTAATCACCATAGTTTGGCAAAGCTAGGGGGAAATGAAATGCTCATCTCATAGAACACTAAATGAGTTATCAAACTCCAAAATAGGGTGGGGGGTGCATGTTAGTAATGCTAGAACATTCCCATCTAACTGCTTCACACATGTGCATGATGTGCTAGAATATTCTCATCTAACTGCTTCACACATGTGCATGATGCTAGAATATTCTCATCTAACTACTTCACACATGTGCATGATGCTAGAACATTCCCATCTAACTGCTTCACACATGTGCGTGATGCTAGAACATTTCCTAGAACATTCCCATCTAATTGCTTCATGCATGTGTGTGATGCAAGAACATTCCCATCTAACTGCTTCATATATGTGCATGATGTTAGAACATTCCCATCTAACGTTTTGTGCAGGTATTGTCTCCAGAAACAACTCAAAGAAATTGATGAAGCATACAGAGAGCTGCGGAGCAGCTGTACTTACATGAAAAAGGCCAAAAACAGCATCTTAGCTGAGCTGGATGACCTTAAACTTGACATTGAAAGGGTGAGATAAAATAGAGAGTGCAAAGAATGTGTCGTAAAGATGCTGGAGGAGAGAATAAGTTGTAAATATTTTTTAAGATGAAGTATGATCTTCTATAATGTACATACCCGCGAAGTCACCATTATGATGGAACATGTGGATACTACCATGATTCAGATGTATGTCATCATTAGTCAACTTTGTACCCAAGTTATAAGAAGTGGCAATATCTTTTTACTGACTTGTTTTAAAGAACAAATAAGTACCCATAATTATGATAAAATGTTCATCCTGCAGAAGAAAATCAGCTATCAATCCCTGAAGGAGAAGAAGAAGCAGGTTGACAAGCACAATACTGATTTGATTTTGAAGAACAATTCCATGGAAGCTGAACTGGAACAGTGTCAGAAGTTGCTTCACATGTCAGAAGCTGAGGTATAATGAGTGCAATGTAAAATTTTATATAATATAGCTACAATTTAAGGGAGCCCTTACTGAGGAATTGGATAGAAAACTTGTCATTGCCATATATGATGTCATCTTCTACATGCTCCCTATACCTGCACCTGTAATGGGTCACCCACCTAACATAAAATGCATTCATATAAACTGGGAGTGGTCCTTATAGTGGAAAAAAAGGTTGAGAAAATGGTAGTAGATTTGAAGCTAGACTGGATTCACTATAATTATAGCAATGGCAAATGAGAATGTCATGCTAGGTTAGTAGCTGTCAGGAAACGATGATGGAGTTTCATTCTGATAGCTTCTCGGAAACGATGATGGAGTTTCATTCTGATAGCTTCTCATTTATCGACATGCTCCTGCCATAGAAATTGTGAACCATTTTTATCATGATGCTATAAAAATTATTATCAATATTGGTACACATACTGCCACTCTCTATAGACAGAGAGAACTGGCTACAAACTTAACATATTTAAAAAGGATAAGGGCACATATTATCAATAGAGGAAAGATGTGCTGATGATGGATGCTATACTGAAGACACTAAACAGTGTCAAAAGTGTAAACTATAAATTGTTGTCTGTTATTGCATGGTCTTGCCTTTAGTGCTCCGAGAATTCCTGCAGAAAGTACACATCCTTCCTAGTGCCATCTCCATGGGAAGCCAGTTCCTAGAGCACATAACAAAACTCCTCTCACTGTTATATTTTCACGTGGATATTTTCAGTTTCAGAATTAGTTCTCCCATTATATTGTAAGGCATCAGATTGTGACCTCGCACAAGTTAGCACCAATTTCAGAATCTCCAAGGAATATATGAATACATACACATTCTTAGCTACTTCCTCATATCACAATCCAAGCATTACAACATGATGACATCACATATTCACAATACAAGCATTACAACATGATGGCATCATATATTCACAATCCAAGCATTACAACATGATGACATCACATATTCACAATCCAAGCATTACAACATGATGATATCACATATTCACAATCCAAGCAGTACAACATGATGACATCAATAATGCCCATGTGAGGTCTAGGACAATAGCTAGAGCAATGCTAGAGCTAAAGCAATTGAATTGTGTTTTTGTCCCACTCTATCTATTGCACTTTATCTTGCCACTCAATGCTTTGCTCACAATATGCAAACATGTACTTGTACAGTTAGTGACAGTGAAGAGCCAAAATGGAAAAATGGAGGAAGATCTGGCTGCTTCTAAGAAGGAAAATAAACTTCAGCAAGGTGAGTTATTTTGGAAACATGAATTGTGTATGAATGAAGTCCCTGTTTCCCTTCATAGTATAGCAGATTTCCCATAGGGAAAACACAAGGTTGTAATGCCCTTTGTCAGACCACCTGTAACAAGGTTGTAGTAAGGTTGCAACCAGGCCGGATTGTGCTACAACCTTGGCTCAAGGCTGTTTATGGTAGTTAGTACCTTGACCACACATTACACTTCACAATATATTGTCATAACTCTGAAAAGAGAGAAGAAATTATAACAAGAAAATGTGCAGTGAGTTCGAGAGCATAAGTCCAAGTAGTGAGCATGACATGCACACACTTTTAGTTAGCACACTTGTCATTTACAGCATTCTCCTGCATACACCCTAAATGAATCAATGCTGCAGATAACAATTTTTCTCACATATGGCATACACATGGAACATTAGCTGGCCTGAGCACGTACAGGTACAGACATCACACACATACACATATGAACACATAAAAACACTGAGCTTTTGTACATTCCCAATTGTTATTGATATAAAATAGTCATGAGACTTTTCTTCCAGTTTGAATGGAAGGGCAAATTAAAGGACAGACAACACATACACACGCAAGAATATTTGCACTCAAGAACTGGCAAACATATGGCCACAGAACTCAACATGACAAGGGCATGAAAAATCCCGTGTTCAAATGACATGCATGAGACAATGAATCCCAACATTTGACAAGCACATGATCACAAGTCTATTAATATATAAACAACATATGGGATCTTATACATGTAACTACCTGCACCATCAGACCAGCTGTCAGTTGCATGTTAAGATTTGTGTACATTAAAATCCTGCATAAATCTAACCATATATGAACATAGTTGTAGAGAGCTGAACCTGGAATGTAGGCTATCATTCCTCATCACATGGAAACTCATTGATTTTCTCTACAATGAAATATATAGCTAGTCAGATTGTACACTTAAATTTAATGCCAAAGCAACCTGAACTCTCACAACAATATTTAATGATAATATATTTTACATATCTGTATTAGAACTCCTCTTATTCACTCTGGAGCCAACCATATTTTCAGTAGGTCCTAATGTGTAATTTCAAATTTGTTAAGAGCATTATGTCATATATAGTGCTTGCCAGTGTAACTTGGCATGGATAAAAAAAAGTATTAGCTAGCAACAGTGTAAGAGGACTAGTCTAGATCTATCCCTTCTAGTACAAAACTTAGCTAACATTTTAACAGAAATTCGTGAGAGCATTTAATTAACCCTTTCACCGCTGACTTTCCTGGACATTTTTCATAAAGTATACAAGCTACCCCAAAAAATCATTATAAAATCAGCAATCCATTCATATCAGTTGTATTTTTGTCATGTGATAGCACCATTGTTTATAAACAATGTGATCTCATTAGTTAACCGCATTATCAACCACAAAATATGAATATCATTATGCTAAATTTCTCTATCAATATCTAACATTTAATCAACAAAAAAATATATAATATATTTACTCATTTAGTTGGCATTTAGTAAACATTAGCATAATAATTTAGGCATATAGCAGTATATAGCGGTGAGTTTTTGACAAAATTTGATCATATGATTCTATAGCCCAGTAATACAATGGTTTATTATGTTATTGAAATTCAACTATTTGAGAAAGAACATGCAAATACAAATATGTAGATACTTTAGCTAACCTGAGAAGGCTTCCTGATCAATTTCATTATAACTAGAGAGCTGGTCATAGCAAAAGGAAGAATCCTGAGGGTCTAAAATAGGGTCAACTACAGCGGCTAAAGAATGCACTGCTGCACGATCAGAACTTGTATTTCCAAGGTAGCCACATATTTCTTCACCTTCTTCTTCCTCTGAGTCATCCTCAGTGAGAGCAAAATCCTCGCTAGAAACCAGGGAAAGTACTTCTTTAAGCGTTATAAATCCACTCATTTTTAGGTCGTCAAAACCGCGAACTGTCGGTAGTTGCACGTATTTTTCGCTAACTAATCGGGTGTTTCCGGATGTGATTTTTGGATGTCATATAGAGTAATAGTTTCTCTTTCCGGTGGTATGCAAATTATGACTATAGGCCAAGCGATCGATTTATTAGCGATTTTTAAAGTCCATTACGCCATATGGCGCTTACAGCGGTGAGAGGGTTAAAGTGCACAGAACACTTGAACGAGAGGCTGCAGTCAATTTTTTTAGGCTACTTGGAAAATTAAATTGCTAATCAGGTGAGTTTTTCCTTCTCTATGGACTACTTGTGGGAACTAACCTGGGCCATAGCATGCGGGTGTGGTTTATACCTAGAGCTATTTTACAAAGTTCTGACTTCTATATACAAACATAGTAGCTAATGTAAACTTCTTTTTTTTTACTTTACCACAAGTAGCTCTCCTCATAGTTGCTTCAGCCTTTGCATGGCATGTAGAAGACAGTATTAAAAAACCACTCACTATATAGGTTGGTACTAGCCCAATCTCTGGACTGTTGGGTTTCTTTATTCTTGTCATGGAGCAGACATCCAGCACTGTGTAGAGAAAATCATGATGAATCAAATTCGTCTCTCAAGGTAAACTACGTCCTAGCTTTAGTACCTACACCAGTTAACACATCCGTAAATGGGTTGCATAAGATTATTATTCTTAAACTATTCATAATAGAATCTATAACTCTGACAATGCAACATCACTGTGTTATCTAGTTGTTTTTAGGCTTGCAATTGCATTTTCCCTCTGTGGGGAATAATCTTCATTACAGAAAGCATAACCAAAACTCCTAATGTGCACTACAACTTCATAGAGGAACAATTGACGAATCCATGAAGATCTTGGTCATCTTAGCAACTATCAGAAATTGAATAATGCATAGATTTCTGCTTTATTTATAACAAAAAAACAAGATATAGCAAGATTGTTTCTTTGACAATCTGGAGACAATATAAATTGATTTTGTTGTAAATTCATAACATGTTGTTAATAGGACAATCTTCACCCTAGGTTGTTATGCATTGTTGCGATTATAACATGCATGCTCTACTTCACCACATAGTTGTGACAGCTTTGTGTTAAGTATACATGGTCATCACAAACTTGTGATAAGTATACAATGTTGTCACAAACTTGTCACATGCTTGTGTTGACATTGTTTGTTTTTTGGGTTACCTGACTCATTTTTTTCAGGTGAGCTTTGCAACTTGAAAAAGAAGTTGAGCATTGAAAGCTTGACCATGCAAAGGCTTGAGAAAGTCAGGAATAAGCTGGAAGCTGACAATAAAGAACTGATCATTGCTCTGCAGGTAAGTGTACTTGAAATTTGCTAACCTTCATCAGACAGTAACTACAATGTTTATTCTTTCTACCTTTGATGTGGTTCTCATGTTTTATACAACACCTTTAGACAATAATTAGTCCAAATGGAGCAGTTTTATCAGTGGTTATTAATATTCTTCGGTGCCTGGGTTATTCCTTGAAACACATAGTAAATCTGTACTATCATAACATCCTGCATATCGTTTTATTATAAACCTGAAGAAATTTGTTCCAGATTAACTTATAAAAAACCTGTTGCTATCTAATTTCCAAATATCATAAATACCGTGATCTGATAATCAACTTTTACATTATAATTTATGATAGAGAAACACATATTCAAATTTTTATTAAAATCATGTAACATAGCAACAGCAAGAGTGAAGGATGCCTTTTTCATGGTTTGAGGGTTCCATCATGTAAGCACTGTTGATATGCTAGCTAGCCCAGCTATATAGCTATTGAAGACATATCGAGGGGACTATTACAATGAGGAACAAGATGTAGTTTACAATTTCTATGATGACTGAGAAATTAGCAGAACTGCTAACCCTCCATAAGCTGGTTAAGGAAGATGAAGTAATACGCATTAAGCTTACACTATGGACTATTTCTACAATGCAATAAAAACAGCACATAAGCAGTTTCAGTTATTGTTGAATTTACCTTGTGCAACTTTTAGTGATCATTTAGTGCCCTTTGTTGATTAGTCATATATACCTGGGCCACAATATGTCAAGCAGGGCTGAACCACCTTAAGATCTACCAGGACAATTGTGATGATCTTGACTATATAGAAGGATATAGGAAAGGAATAGGAAAATAAATGAAATCAGAAGAAACACATTTTCAATATTTCATAGAGTTTTGCATTAATTTTGAATACTAGTTATTCATTTGAAATTTTATAAAAAATTATATATTTATTAGAGGTACATCAATACTGCATTTATTAAATTCCCTGTTACAGCATTTTAACCTGACCACTTCAAATCTAGTGGCTATGACCATGCTTAGGAAGGTGTAAATAATTAAGCATTGACATCTTTTTTACAGTGGCCATAGAAAATATGAACATAGATACTCAAGCCCATGTACTAAGAGTTGATAGTGTCAATGGCAATCTGCTCTATATTATTTACCAGTGCTGGGATGTTATATCAAGTGACACTATCATACAAACCTGTACCAATAGGAAACAGAGGCTGTACAAGTCGAGCAGAGGAGGCTCATGGAAGCACAGCAATCAACACATCACGATGAAGTCAAGGTCAGTGCTACAAAGCTTACTAGGATTTGAAATAATGCAATATTAGGAATTTTCCATATAGATTATCATATTTCACTTAGAAAAATGTTTATTCCCTCAGATTTCCAAAGAATACAGATACTGTTGTTCTCAATAATCCACTGTTTATTGCTATATGATATGTAATAACAGATAGTTATACACACTCACATGCACATACACACATGCATGCACACACACACACTTTCATGCACACACACATACACATAGACAACCACACACATGTGCATGCTCGTACACACACACACACAAACACACATGCATGCACACATACATGCATGCACACACATATACATACATAAACACATACATGCATGCATACACACACATACACACATGCATGCACATGCACATACACACATGCATGCATATGCACATAAACACACACATGCATGCACACATACATATCAAACACATGTTCATTATGTGAACTGCATGTGAACTGATGGAAAAATAAATTAAAGATATCCTGATTAAGACCAGAGCATCTAGTTGAAACATCGAGTGAATAAAATTTGAAGTTGATTATTGAGAAGGTGATTTTAAAGTTAATAAATTTTAGAAGAAAAAAAAAATTAAAAATAAAAAAGTAATGATAAAAATAAAAATAAAATAAATTAAAAAATGTATAATTATATAGACATAATAATAATAATAACAACAACAACAACAACAGTAATAATAAAATAAATGGCCATTATTATTATCTTTATTTTAGTTCTACATTCGGTTCATGTGTGGTGGTGGTTCACGTGCTGGATGCATGTGCCATGTCGTGGTTTGCTATCATGTGGTGAATAGCTAGATACCAGTATATAACAAGCTCACACAAGTCTTAGCATATCATTATTCCTGATGAAGGCTAGAGCATCTAGTTGAAATGTTGAGAGAGTAAAATTCAAGTTGATTATTGAGAAGGTCAATGTAATAACACCATATTTAGGCTCTGAATTGGTGGGTATTCTTATGGCTATTTCTGAATGTGGTCTTTTCAGAAATACAACAGGTTAAAAAGAATTAATGCTTACTTTATTGGCTGCTGTTCGATAGATTCCTAAGCCTATCCACTCAAAGATTCATATTTTGAGGCTAGAAAATATATGTTCTTCTGTCAATGTGTGTGTATGTTAGCTTATAACTACTATAAACTCCACCATCCAAACCAGACGAAACTTTAGGTGCATACTAGGGGTCACCCAAGAAAGTTTATAATCAGAAAAGCCAACAATTAAAAAAAATGAAATGGTTAATTGTCCTCATTCCACCCACCTGACCCCACAAACCTATTAGCTTTACCTTCCCTTTGTGTTGTAAAGCCTGATGGAACAGCTAGGCTTTTCCATGTGAATGTGATGTGTGAATTATATAGATGTGCTATTATTTGACCTCTTGTTACTGGCAAACTGGACTTAAGTGCAAGCTCGGTTTCACTCATGTAGCTTGTATTGCACACCTTGTGGAATATATATAATATGATAGCTGAATATACAAACCTCATTTTACAAAGCCCACACTAGCAGCGTTAATGTGGATTAGAATGTTGAAGCCTAAAATTACACTTCTCAACTGTTTTGAATTTTTTTAAGATATAAGATAGGTCTTACAGTTTGCATTGGTTATCCTGGAGGTCTTTGTCCATACAGCTTGCCTGTCATATGGCACAACATGTTGTTATCTATGTGAGTTCATCCTGCTGACACCACACCTCATCAAGGTGTCATGTGATCAAGGAGTTGAAAGCTAAAACTAACTGGGCCAAAACGGATTTTTTTATTTATTGAGTCTATAATAGTGTATTTGTATATATTATATTTCTGTATTCATGTATTTTCTCATGCAGAGGTATCAAACCATAGGTATCAAAGTGGTGATCCAGCAAGCATTGTCATGGATCCGTACAGGGGTATCTGAGGTATGCTAACACTACTAACTTACCTATATACACATAAAATTATCATAAGCATACATACGCTCAAACATAAAATACTCAAACCTGATTTCCTTGTGATCAATTTGTGCCAGCTACTAACCCAAACAATTCACTAAAGGAAATTGGTGCTGTGCTACTGCCCATCCACATGCACATCAGGCCACAGGCCAGGCAATGCAGAGAAGAAAACTAGCTGAGAGAAAGACAGGAAACTTCACAATCAATTCAGAGAGGTGAATGGCTTAGCAATTTCTTAGATAATGTTCTATAATAATAATTATAGCTTAATGAAACACCTCACCAGGAATACAACCAAGTCGTCACTTACAAATATAGCTTAATGAAACATCTCACCAGGAATAGAACCAAGGCCAACTGAATGTTTAAAGTAACTTTAGAAAGTTTGATGAGACTTATTTGGCAGAGGAGAGAATCCATTTGTTGATGCATAGTATAGAGCTGCAGCTTTTAGAGGCCAATGCCTATGTATCAAGACTATATCTTCAATTAGGAGTGTAGTAGCTGATCTGATCTGAAAGAACAGCTCTATAGCTTTACTCTATGCCATTTTGATAAATGCATTTATTGAACATGTAGTTTATTTATTCATTGTGTATTGGAACTTGGGCTGAGAATAGTATCATGGAAGAGAACTTGTAGAGCAAATTCACAAGTAAAGTAGAGTAACTGCTAATATTTAACAAGACACCTACACCTCATGCTGCAGCAGCTGATGATAAAGATCATGAATCAAAATCTTTAGCTCTACAAATCTGGGCTATCTTACATCCTCTAACTTCATTTCTTGCAGGATCTGTGGCTTCTGTTCAAACAGAATTTAATTTTCTGTCATACATGACAATCCGATGGATGTAAGGTATCTTCCGCCTGAAATTAAAATCAATCAAATCTCAGCCAATATGCAAGTAGCAAATTAGACTATCTTCCTCCTGATATTACAATCAATCAAATCTCAGCCAATGTGCTAAGTTTGAACGTTTTGTGTATAAAGATAAGTTCTTTTAGACTTTTTTTTTATATATAGAGTATTTTAAGAATAGCAAGAAAATAATATTGCAATTATTCTTGTATGTTTAAGCATGTATGAATATTTCTATTTGTTTTTGTGTGTTTGTGTTTGTGTATGTGTGTGTGTGTGGCAGTTTATATGCATAATGTTGACAGTGTGCGTGCTCGTGGCCATGCAAGTATGCTACTGCATTCAGACACGGCCAGGTATTGAGAAGAAAGAAGATGGAGAGGACACCCATGTTAATAAAGACATGGCTTCCGCAAATCCTAGCCCATGCCTCATCTCCCCACCTCTTCCAGACAGCACTCCCAAGAGCTATAGCAGACCCTCCACTATGCATGCAGTGGATAAATCTTCATCAAAATCAGAGTGAGGAAATAATATGTACTTTTTGTCCATCTTCAAACCATATAATAATATATATATATATATAGCCATCTGTCTATACCTCTTATCCAATGGACTCAGTCTTAATATTGATTGCTTTCTAAATTGTATCATGGTTTGTTGATAATGATAATCATGAAACCATCAACATTTCAAAATAAGCAAATGATGTGCATAAGTGAATAAGTACAGCAGTTGCCACAATAAGAGGTTAGTTTTGGGGCATCAATTCAGTGACAACATTTTAGTGGCAATTTTGTAGTAGTAGTAGTAGTACTAGTAGTAGCCGTATAGTGATAGTAATAGTAGTAGTAGTAGTATTAGTGGTAGTAATAAGAATAGGAAAGTAGTAGTAGTAGTAGTAGTAGTAGTAGTAATAATAATAGTAGTAGTAGACGTGGTAGTAGCAGCAGCAGTAGTAGTACATGTAATAGTAGTAGTAATAGTAGTAGAGTAGCAGTGTTTTGTAGTAGTAGCAATGGAATTGTAATATTGGTTGTTGTTGTTGATGTTGTTCTTATTGTTGGTGACTTTTCCTCTTCTACATGTGATGAATGTAAAGGTGAAGAAGGTTTCACTATATTCTCAATGCAAATGACTTACTTTAAGTGTAATTCATGCTCGGACATTGTTATAGCCCTACAATGGTATCTAAGGATCTTAGCGAAAATCTTTGTACAATGCTGTGTCACACACATGTGCGGCATACTGTATGTGGTATTATTCTTACATTCGTTGATTATATGCTATTCTCTCTCTCATTTTGTAGAAATTCAAGCACTAAAGTATCTGAGTCTGAGGAAGTCACTTCCAATGCTCCAAGGAGCAGGGCCAGACTGAAAAGGATGACATCTTGGGTAACTTAAAAATACTTGTATTGAATGATGGTAGTTAAGTTATGATACTAACCTTGTGTTTTTCTTGCTCACCCTATAGCTACATAATTATATGCAAATTTTATGCCCTTTTTATTATGATGCAGAAGTCTAATGGGCATGTGCAGCCAACTCCACTACGAGCATCACATGATTCTGTCCTGCAGTCCAAGAATTAACAGAACAGTCGGCATCGAAGGCAGGGGAGCTGGATAAGACTGTATTAATAATTAGACAATTGGAAAAGTGAGGAAATATGATAAATAGGTCTATAATAATAAACAGTATAATTAGTGTGTGGGAAATGGTGAAGGCAAGAGCGGTTTTACTCTCGCCTTCACCATTTCCCACACACTAATTTCTATTATTATAGACCTATTTATCATATTTCCTCACTTTTCCAATTGTCTAATTATTAATACAGTCTTATCCATTCTCTAGCTCCGACTATATTATAGACTTATCTTTGCTCTTAATTATCCACCTCTAATGACTATATTGTCTGTTATTATAGACTTAGCTTAAACTATATTGTCTATTATTATAGACTCATTTAATTCTCTACTTCTAACATATTTATCTTCATTAACATGACTTATCTTGAATATGCCATTTCCCACCACGAATACATCGTCTATTACTCACATCCGTTTAGCAATATTGGTTAAACTCATTTTCATTAACATTTTGGACGCAGGTGAGTATAATATATATATATATAATTATATACAGTCAAATTTTACTCCTGGAATAGCTAAGTGGTACATGAATATTCGCTCAAAGATGTTCCATACAAAATTAGTTGGTAATCAAAGCTGTGGGTATAAGACCAGATCAATAGCAGATGCTATGATTAAAGCTACTCTTTAGTGGCTTTAACACACAAAACTTGAGGCTCATTTTGAAAAAACCATTACACTGATAGGTATCATGAGCTCTGCTGCATTATAATGTTCTAGTATAGGCATATACATATACTAAAGGGAACTGTCATGAATTGATATCTAGCTTTTGTTTCACTAGTCTACTACGTAACAACAGGCCTAGTTATCTGGGCTTTTTTATATAGCTATATAGTAGCCAGAAAACTAGTGCTGTAAGTTTCATATACTATATAGCTCTATATAGCTCTATTGCAAGTTATAACTGGTATAGTTTCATGGACAGCTCTTCAGACTCTCCTCCACTTTGGTGGATAATACATATCGAGGGGATTTGGCTACTTTCGTGATAAGTGAATAGAAATTTAATATTTCTGAGCCTGAAAACAGCTTCCACTGTAAGGGGTTACAATTACTGTGTCAACAGTGTTAACATGACTTATCTTAAATATCAATACATGCCAATAACTCACTAGGTTTAACACTGTCTTATTCTAGATCCTCAATAATACACACACAACAATGTAGTACAATGATACTGAATTTCCTCTTCTAGAGTCAACTCCAACCAAAAACTCTGTCCAATGGAAGACCTGAATTAGTTTGCATCAATCCACATCCATAACATACCTCTAGCATACGCCACATTTAGTACATGACTTGACTTATGACATTCTAAACTAGCTCACCAAACTTAAACTTAAGAATTCAACAAATTTCATCAACCACACAAGCCCCTCTTGATAACCCCCTGGCCTATATATTATCCTCTATAATCTGTAGAGTATCAAACATCTGCTTGCAACTGTTAGTGTGCTATGCATAATAATGTATGAAAATGAATATAACTTGGAAGGTATAGTGTGTGAAGTATAAAGTTGACCGATCTCCTTGGCCCCACACACATCTAGGACAGAGCACTTCACTTGAGTGTCTGTTTTTTTGTGGATTATTTGAAGGTGGTCAATCAAAAGTGGAACCACTGTAGTAGTGAGGAGCTGCAATGGCTTCAATTGAGTAGCTTCAATTGTTTCTCATATCATATAATAAGCAGGAATTTGGTGATAAATTTATGCACAAAATATAGCACTAAATATTAGTGCAATTATAATAATTGTACGCACAAGATACAGCGTGTCTGGGACTAACGATCTCAATGGTAATGGTAAAGGTTCATCCAACATTTTTTTAATGGTAATGGTATTCCTAAAGTAGATAGAGCCATTATTGACCTAGCATGTGGGATTGAAGCTGTATTGATGATTTTTGTGGTAGCATGACAGCTGCTAAATTCCTTAAGCAGATGGACACCATCACACAGCCTCAGATTTGATGCAGCTGTTGAAACATAATATGCAATGTTAAACTGGAGTAGTGTGCGGAGACAGTTGCATTTTTATTTTTACAACTTTAAAGCTCTGTAGATTCTGAAAAAATTCATGGTATGGACTTGATATATAGCTCAAAAGATAGGTCTCTCTGTGTGCTCTCTTTGATACTAAAATATGTTTCATAGATATAACTATAGGCAAGTTACTAGACTTGTCTAACCTGCTCTAGCACAACACACAATAATGCAGACTTCTTGTCTAACCTGCTCTAGCACACCTAAAGTGGAGGAACCTCAAAAACCTGAATCCCTGCAACCTCCACATAAATAACTCCATATTGCTTGCTAAAGATTTGAAATTGGTACCAGTGGCTAGAGGAAGCCCTAGGCTATTCAATGAGTGGTTTCATTAGGCTTTAAAATTTAGTACGTGGGTCAAAGCACGCGGGTGGAAAATGAATTTCGTTAAAAATAATTTTCCACCCACGCCGGTAGCAACAGTCATTTGCAGTTCCAACTGTGAACAAGCCAAGTGGTATATTTTGCTTTGGCACTCCCCTCCATGTAATTCAGACTGGCAGTGTTGGTGGCGATAAAATCTTGCATTTGGTTATACGTACAACATTTTTTCCCCATCACTTGCATTAGCTAAGAATTCGATATTTTGTTACAAAACTCTTGAGGTCAGGATCAGATTTGTTATGTGACAGACAATTCTCTCCTGTATGAAAGTGAGAACACTCTTAAGCTGATGACCGGAGCATCATATATCTACAGGAGGACAAGGTAGTGAGGAAACCCAGCTGGTATCAGTATAACTGACTATTTCCAGAACAAGACCTTTCACAAAAAATTTTTTTTTGAAGAATCCGTGAAACTTCAGGGAAAACTTTCTGGCTGCCGAAAAAGCATGTTCTGTGTAGAGTCTTCCAATAATGTTATGGAAGGCATGTCATTGACCCTTCTCAAGTAGCTAGTTGGTGATATCTTGGCACTTCAGCTCTCTCTGCTTACCAATACCACTCGGCACTGTCTGCAGCATAGTTTTCAAGTTCGCTTCTACCTGCTAATTGGACCATTTGCATCTTGCTTAAGAGTGTACCAATGGACATGGGTTTGGATTTGTTGGAGTGCAAGACATTGTAAACACCTGCTAAAAGGTCTCTCAGTAGAAGACATACTTAGGATACTTTCTGAAACATAAGTCTTTTTTCAGGAGTCACAACTTGACGTACTCACTTGAATGCAATTTCTGATGTATTCACCAAAACTATCCATTGGGAAAAAGTGATGGAAAGCACATGACATCCAAGTACTTTTGCTGGCTGTGCCATGCATCCTCTTAGACAGTGTTCAGCTTGTACTATTCAATGTTGACTCTGTGGACAAAAATGAATGGAAGCCAGCAATGTCGTCTTTGGTAGCCTTTTTGAACTTAATTAAGTCATATTGCTTGTCACTTAAATGACCTGCTTGGTAACTTCGTTAACCTGTTGCAGAGCATGTCTTTGTACAGCTCACTGACATTTACAAATGCACACTAAACCTGTGGGCTTGTTGCTGATGATAATGAACATCTTTGGATTTAGTAAACTGCACTGATCAGTGTCATCAACCCTCAATCCAGAGTTTTTCTGACTAACAGAGGAAGAACACTGTTCCTTTGCATATAATTGTACTGCGGAACCTCGGCTGTATTGGTACCCAACCTCACCACTATCTGATAGCACTAGGCATCCTAAATCAATTGTCTGCTTAGTGAGTCCAACTTGCTCAATTCAACAGTATCGGGATGGTGTGCAGTCAGTTTATTGTTTTAGCAGTACCGGAGTTTCTTTCTGCACAAATCCTTTCATTGTCAGCAACTTGCTACCTAGGATACCTGAGAGTGATAGCTTGTTGAGATTTCTCCCTTGACATAACTGTAAACAGTTGCAGCAGACATGCTCTGGATAGTCATCTACTTGCTTCTCATATTATGGTGACAGCATGTTAATTAATCATGAGACTAAACTCTAGGTTAGGTTATATCAACTCGAGAGGACTTCTCATGGGTAGGCTGCAGTTTATGGCTCAAAAATCTATTGACCTTGATCTTGGTCATAAAGTGAGGGTAACTGCCAAAATGTAAGGCTTCATCCATGTAATAAATGCCCCTGTGTTCATTCTTTGCCTCATAAACAAAATTATTTCAAGAAGGCACACAACCTGAATAATGTTAAATGCAGACCTGACTTCTAAAGTGCTACTGAACCATTGAAACAAACAATAGACATACAATCATGTCATTGTCTGTCATCAAAATGTCTACATCTATCACTTCAGCCCATGTTTTGCTGCTCTGTGAGCATCTGCCTTATATGTTTTGTTAACTGTACATTAGTAGCCACACTGTAATAAATGTTTAGTCAAACAGTCACCTAGTAATTACTAGCAAACTTGAGCTACACAGCAGCCACAGATCCTTTTTGCCTTGAAAAGAACTGCCGCAAATCTATCACTTTACTTCTACGCTTAGCATGATGCTTTTTCTTTGATTTTGTTCAGTTACTTTATTTCACAAGTAAATACGTCATTAGAAGCATGGCCACAGCATGAATGCAAGCTAGTATATAGACTTTTAGCCAGATAAATATACAGTTATTTGGATAGCACAGCACAGCATTAATGCAGGCTAGTGTATGGACTAAATATAGAGTTGGATATTGAGTGGTGTAGGGAAGCTGTGGCAATTTCCGAATCCTAACACCTTCATCAGCTGGTTGATTTCCTAGTAGTGTTATTTGGAATAATTAATTTGAAGGACAACCTGTTTTAAGGTCACCCCCCCCCCCCCCTTCTCTGCCACAATTAGAGCAAAATGCTCTCCCCAGAATAAGCAAGCATGTCAGCTTTTTTTACACTCCATATTATTGCGATACCTCTAGCTATTTTCCCTTCTGGATTACTGTGATGTCTTCAGAGAATAAAAATTTCTCTCTCTGGATTACTGTGATACCTCTCCTGAGAGTAAGCTCACATGTCTGCTCCCCCCCCCCCCATATTCAAGGTGAATGTTTGGCACAGGATGAGTGTCTTGTCAGTTTTGATGTTTCCTCTCTTTTTACCAATGTTCCCATTGATGAGGCTGTGGAAGTAATTTTTGGAATGTTGACAAAAGATAAGAGCTTGCATGAGAGGACTACACTAGGTGCTGACAGGATTTCTGCCTGAAATCTATCTACTTCAGGTATAAAATAAATTCTATAAGCAGAAAGAGAGTGCAGCAATGGGCTCTCCAGTATCTGCAGTGGTTGCCAACCTTTATATGGAATTCTTTGAGGAGTTGGCACTCACCACTGCCCCACTGAAGCCAAGGTACTTAGGCATTGTGAAGAAGGGAAGTGAGCAGGAATTGTTGGACCTTCTGAACAACATTAGGTCATCCATAAAGTTTATCATGGAGCTTGAAGTGAATGGATCGTTGCCCTTTCTGGATTGCCACCTACACAGGAAGGAAGATGGAAGCCTAACTGCAACTGTTTACAGAAAATCCATGCACACCAACCAGTACCATGATTATAGATCACATCATCCTATTAATGTCAGAAGAGGAGTGGTGAAGCGCTTGTATGATAGAGCCAGGAGAGGAGTGACTGAGAAGGAGGACTTTTGGAAGGAAGAACATCATTTGAATAAGGTCTTTATAGAGAACGGTTATCCGCAAGCTTTCATCAACCTTTCATCTGCAGATACATCATTAATAATAAATACACAAATAAACAAATAATAATATAAAATAAATTAATAAATAATAATTATGGTGGTCATGTCTTCAAGTTCACTAGCAGTCAGGCAAGTCCATTCCACAGTCTCGATTGAACTGCTCACACTTTGGTGCTAGGCTGATGTGCAATGCCTCCACCAGTTCCTTCTGTCTTCTGGCCTTGTCCAAGATGGTGGCTTCCTCACACAAAATAGGATGCCCATTATCCTATGCATGTTCAGAAATTGCAGACTTCTCTTTAGCACACTTTATACTGGCATCATAATTTTTTTTCATTTGGGTCAGTCTTCTGATGGTCTCCCCTATGTAGTACTTCCAACAGCTGCAAATGATGTGGTACACAACACATGAGTGCATATTAGCTGGTAAAACATCCTTTATTCTGCTCAGTTGTGTCCTAAGTCCCTATCTGGAAACAACTTTGATGTTGAACTTCCTGCAGCTGATAAGGAATCAAGGATCGTTATTTTCATATACAATATTATATTGACCCACTGTGGTTATAAATACCGTGCACCATGTTGTTGTTTCAAATAAGTACTATATTTTATATTTAAATCCACAACAAAGGGATAAGGTGAACATTATTCCAACACAGATTGGTTCATGATTGATAAAATAATAAAATAACACACACACACACCACGCAAGCATTAAAATACCAATTAATTAAAAATTGCACTGTTCCATATGCAACCATCCAGTCTGGATCACTAAGGTTGGAAAAGGCCAGGTGGTTTTACCATAGTTCATGCAGGCCATTGGTGTGGGATGCTACCTGCCCAGATACCTTAACTTCTTATCGTGGTCGAGCTACTAATATGGTCGGTGCAGTGGCTGCTATGGTAGAGGAGCCAAGTATGGATTCCTGGGCCAGAGTCACTTATTCACCCCAGTAGCAATCGAGACCTTGGGAGTTATTGGGGAAAAATCCACTTTAAAAAAAAAGAAACTGGGTCAACGAATCAGGCAAAGGATGGGAGAGGTGGCTCACCTATATACTACAATGCCTCTCTGTGGCTATACAGAAAGTGAACACTATCTCTGTTCTTGGATCAGGTGGGGGTGATTCCCATCATTTTTTGTGTGTAATAGTTATTTATTTTATTTTTAATTTTGTTGCTAACTATAATATCATCAGTTAATCAGTTAATTGTTATTACTTTTTTTTTGTCTTGTTTGTATTTTTTGTGAAGCAGTTTATTAATAAAAAATAAAAATATGAAGAAAAAACAATAATATGCTGACTCATAGAAAATAGAGTGCTCACTACTGAATACATATCTCTACTTTATGGCAATAATTATATTCATCATAGATATCTCTCTCCTGATCATGACACAATCTCGTCTCTTGATCATCAGTGGTGGACTGTGGCAGCTGCTTATAGAATCATGGAGGAGTGTTATAGGAGCAGCATGTATTCTGAGGTCAACAACCAGCTCCATCCCCGAATCACCAGTAAAAAAATATTGAAGTCACAACAGAAGTATCATAGTAACGATTACCCATGACCCAAAGGATGGTTGGATATACTCGATATAGCAGCGTTGATGCAGGTATATTTATGGTACACTCATTTTCATTGCTAGCACCAACAAATGTCCAATGTCCACATGTGCTGTCTTGGAGACCTTCCATGAGTGACACCATCCACGTAATCTATCATGACTACTAACATAAATTCCAAGCGCATCTGGAGTTCTCACCTGATAGGCTCCGATGCTTCCACATACCTTGTGGAGTATTCAACGCCACCCACAGTGAATGCACACACTCATTGTACACACTCATTGTATTAACATAACCTGCATAATATATATTTTTCATTTTTTAATAGCCCATAAACTATTTTTTTGTGCCCCCCCCCTACCACGAAGATCATTCCGTCAATTTTATATTAATAAATAAGTTATTTCCTAAATTTTGACTTAAACAAAATACTGGAATGCTCCACGACTTTGAAGTGGGTGACTTCTTCAAAGGAATTGTAGTCTGCACATTAGAAAATTAGGTATATATATACCACTCCAGTTTAAAAAAATTCTTGTAATTGGGTACTCGAACTACCACAAAACAACCTATTTATTTTCTGCTCTTGGAAAGAGCTTTCCAGATATAGTCTATTTGAATGACACTGTTTTTCCTGTCATTCACCCAATATGTACGTCTAATAGACCATTATAAAGCTCATAAAAAGCTAACAAAGTTATGTCCATATATTTTACAAAAACTGTTGCAGGTCTTACAATTAATGTGTTTGAAGAGTTTTGAGCCAGTCACCTTAAGAGTACCACTTTCTCTCAGCTATCAAGCAAGGGAAAATCCCGCGGCTGGAGTCAAACCAGCTAAAGGTTGAGAGTGGCTGCTAAACCACTATCTATTTGTTCCTTGAGCAGGATAAATTAATTCCCTAGTGAAAATGTATTCATAGAATAGTTTGCAATGAAAAGTGTCTAATAAAAAGTATAATAGTCCAGCACATCAAGTCAGGTCAACATGCTAACGGACAAGATTACTTAGATTCGAAGGAACTGAGGGAGAGAAGTGTCGAAGTATTAAAAGAAATTTGACAAAGAAAAACATCCTGTTGGAGAATCCCTTACTGACTCTGTTCATGCACAGCGAGTAAAAGTTGTCACATAATTTTTAAGCATGGAATATATACCTCTAGAAAAAATGGATTATTTTTGTGGCTTATTTTTAGGGAAATTCATTTAGGCTTTCCCAGTTTAAACTCATTTCTTTTATTCATCAACAAAAGCAAATCAGCCCCAAAAGTGAGATTGATAGAAAGGAGGTGTCTGTAACCTTTGGTGGCACAATCCATGCCTGTGAGGCAATGGTAATAGTACTTAAGTTTGTTAATCGACAGTAGCAGCTACAATAATGTGTTGCATACTCTCAATGAACTCTCAGTTGACATAACATTACAATAACCTCCTCAATATCAACTTCAAATTGTATTCTCTCGACGTTTCTATATAGATGAAGGCTAGTCGAAATGTCAAGAGAATACAATTTCAAATTGATTACTGAGGTTATTGTAAATGTGTTGTATGCTAATTTGTTGGATAGAGCCTTTCAGGGAAGAAAGCTGCTTGGCCTCTCTACTTCAATCTGTTAGAATATTAGAAACCTAACCAAAAAGACTGGTCATTGTTGATATACACAAAAACACAATTCACTTGGTAAACATAGCAGATATCCAAACTACCAATGCAGTGCAGCATCAATACTGAAACACTTGTATCCCCAGATATCTAGGACTATTTCTTCAGGGATCCAACATGTAACCTCTCCAGGAATATCCCAGCAATCCTATCCTCGGATGTCATACATAGAAACAATCGTGGACATGTGTCCATGATACACGAGTACAATAGACTGCAACACATGTTGCATCAATGAGCACCAGTGACACTAGGTGACAGCTAGCCCAATTCAGTTGATTAGGTTACTAACTGGCTTTCTTCACCTGCAGAATGCTATTTTTACATTTTAATTTTAGGTCTTCAATTACAGATGAACATTATATTATCAGTGCATAATATATTATTAATAATATATGTCAAGTAAAAATGAATTAGACAGAAATACCAAGAAAGTGCTCAATGAGTAGTTTGTAATAATGTTTAGGTATAGTCCCGATGTCAGTGCTATTTGCCACAGGCTTTCTAAAACAAACTATTAGGTTCAACTAAAAGAGCGACCACTCTTGTGTACGGAATTTACTGTCTTTTTTCCAATCAATCAACACCTAGTTATTTACAATAACGAGGTTATTCTAGACACGGGTAAAGGCCTATGCTATCGTGGGTGGAGCATGTGCGACAGACATGGGAAGAACTTCAGATTTCCCAGCCACGACATTCTTGGAGTCCAGCTTGCCAATGAGTCGCTCGCATATGGTTTTAGCATAGCATAGCCTGCTAGCCAGCTCCCTGCTGCATCCATACTGGTTGATGAGCATAAGTTCGGAAGGACTTGCTCTCGTCAATGTAAGTCACAGCAGACATGCGAGGACAGATGACAATCTTGGTGTGGTCTTGGAAAAAATTGATCTGTGTGTGTGTGTGTGTGCGGGA
This sequence comes from Cladorhizidae sp. MBARI D1340-BT2, assembly GCA_028752905.1. Taxonomy (NCBI): domain Eukaryota; kingdom Metazoa; phylum Porifera; class Demospongiae; order Poecilosclerida; family Cladorhizidae; species Cladorhizidae sp. MBARI D1340-BT2. Next base: position 21,787,773 of record JAQNBH010000008.1, on the reverse strand, counting down.
AGAAGGGGCGGGGGGGGGGGTGTTACGAGGATAATTCAGCTAGACACAAACATCTTGCATTGTTGTTCACAATTGCAACCCATAGAGTTTAGGAGCAAAATGAAAAACGAGTTGCTTCCAAGCTCGATGAGGGTGATTTTAAGGGAGCTGTACGCATTGCCAGTTCTGTTGATTCCTTTGCAGATTTTAATTCAGAGAGACTGGCATCCTTACGGGAAAAACATCCTCAGCCCCACCCTGACTCTGTTATACCCCCTGCCCCAGTGCCTGATAGTGATTACTCGTTTGAAATATCCCACTCTGAGATAGCCAAAGCTATTCGCTCCTTCCCATGTGGATCTGCAGGAGGGCCAGATGGTCTACGCCCTCAACACCTGAAGGACATGGTTAGTTCATCAGCAGGTAACGGTAGCACCAAGCTCCTAGCCGCCCTTCCAGCATTTGTCAATTTGGTCTTGTCAGGAGTAACTCCTTCTGCTGTTCGTCCCCTATTTTTCAGCGGTACTTTGATAGCCCTGAACAAGAAGGATGGTGGTGTGAGACCTATAGCTATTGGCTGTACGCTGAGACGTTTGGTGGCAAAGTGCGCTGGCAGTCGTTTGAAGCAGTCAATGAGCGCCGTTTTGTCACCTCGGCAACTGGGGTTTGGGATTCGTCATGGTGCTGAGGCTGTGGCTCACTCTGCTCGTATTTTCCTGCAGAACTTACAGCCAGGTCAGGTTTTGTTGAAGCTGGATTTCCGCAATGCCTTCAATTCAATTCGCCGTGATAAAATGTTAGCTGCAGTGGAGGCCCATATTTACTCCCATTTGTCCATTCAGCCTATGCCTCTCCTTCTTCTCTCTTCTTTGGGAATGAGTCCATCCTGTCTTCTGAGGGAGTTCAACAGGGCGACCCCCTGGGCCCCCTTTTATTCTGTCTCACCATCCACAGAATTACACTTCAGTTGATCTCCGAGTTTAACGTGTTCTATCTGGATGATGGTACTCTCGGAGGTAGTTTGAGCGAAGTGCTCCAGGATCTGGATGTGGTTGAGTCTGCAGCTCAGGAGGTGGGTTTGCAACTGAACCGGGACAAGTGTGAGCTCATTTGCCCCGACCCAGCAACATTGGGGGAGGCTCTTTGTGCTGTTCCAGGGCTCAGGGTAGTCAATCCGGAGGTGGCCACTCTTTTGGGGTCCCCTATCGGTGGTAATGCTGGTATTGAAGCAATGATCAATGCCAAGATCGATTCCTTGAGGTTTATGGGCAGCAGACTCAGACACCTTCACACCCACGATGCCTTCTGTCTCCTTCGCCATGCCTTCTCGATTCCAAATTCCTTGAGAACCACCCCTTGTTTCCTTTCACCCACACTCCATGATTTTGATTCATTGCAATGCTCCATCCTGAGTGAGATCTCCAACATTCCTCTTGATGTCAATGACCCAGCTTGGGGTCAGGCTTCTCTCCCAGTCAGTTTTGGCGGTCTTGGGATCAGAAGTGCCGTTATGCTTGCTTCTTCTGCCTTTTTGGCATCAGCAAACGGTGCTTTCGATCTTATTCATCAGATCCTTCCTACTAGTCTTCATTTTAATTACAGTGATTGTGACTCAGCTTTGGAAGTTTGGAGCCTTGGTCACAATAACCTTCCTCCTGATAACACCAGCTGTTCGCAACAAAAGGCTTGGGACAATCCTCACGTGAAGATGGCGTATGCTTCCCTTTTAGATTCTGCAGTGGATTTAACATCTCGTGCGAGGCTTCAGGCTGCAGCTTGCAAGGAGTCTGGAGCATGGATTCACGCCCTTCCCATGTCCTCACTTGGGCTTCGTATGGATGATGATGTCATCAGGGTTGCTATGGGTTTACGCCTAGGGTTACCCATCTGTCACCCTCACTCATGTCATTTGTGTGGTATTAATGTTGACAAGTACGGCACACACGGCCTCAGTTGTAAGTATAGTCAAGGGCGTCATTCCAGACACGGGGAAGTGAATGAGATCATCCGGCGGTCCTTGGCAGCCATCAAGGTTCCCTCGCACCTGGAGCCTCCGGGCTTGTCACGTTCTGATGGTAAGCGTCCGGATGGGGCTTCCGTCATTCCCTGGAAGAATGGGCATATTTTGGTATGGGACGCTACAATTGTAGACACCTTCGCTCCCTCCTACGCCTCCTTGTCTTCTGATGGCCCTGGCTCGGTGGCAAGCAATGCCGAATACCGTAAGAGGATTAAATACTCCTCTTTGGCTGTCTCCCATTTTTTTGTGCCAATTGGGATCGAGACGGCTGGTTCATTTGGCAAGTCTGCAGTTCTTTTCTTTTCAGATTTGGGTAACCGTCTCAAACGGGAAACGGATGATCCCCGCTCCTCCTTTTTCCTTTCCCAGCGGATTGCAGTAGCCTTGCAGCGAGGTAATACTGCAGCTGTGCTGGGCACCAGCTTTAGTTGTAATGACGATTATTTTTTATAAGTAGTCTTTTAAGATATTTTGTTTTAATGTTTGTTTGTTAATGTTATTCTGTTTAACTGCTAATTGTTTTTAATTTTTAGCTCACTCATCACATTTCTAATGCTCAGAAATATCGCACCACATCTATCATGCCAATTAGGTAATGTGGAAGAGTACACATATGTATTTACGACTGCGAGGGATGGTTCAAACCATACTTCCTGCTTCTCCCTGGAATACTAACATTATATTTCTTCCAGTATCATTTAAATGCATAGCACACCAGAGCGGCAGAATGGTTTGGCAAGGGAAAATATGTCTTTTCTCGCTTTCATTACGATGTACACTATTTTGATCACACATGATACAGAACTTGGATGTTCGCTTGTCCATCAGGACCAAAATAATTAATTTGTTGATGATATTAGCTGCTTACACATGGGAGTGGTGAGATATGGATATGGGGGACGAGTCAGTACATGGCAATAATAGGTGGACAGATAGTTTGAGGTCTGCCTGGTTGTCCATTTGGTATGGGAATGGTAAGTTTGGTAATAGGGGTCTCGCTCTCCCTCTCAATATCTCCAAAAGTAGATCATGGCACTCATTAAGTGACGATGGCACACAACAGGAAATGGAAAATGCATGAAGATGGCCTTTCCCCAACTAAAATAATAATGATCAAATAAAAACTAAATTAAAATAAAAGGACCGTTGATACAGTTTTGTAAGGGATAGTGGCATGTTATCGGTGGAGTAGCGGATTAATAAATCATGATGGTCTATGTTTCTTTGGTCTCTGTTTACAGGTTGCAGAAGGTGCATGTACACAGGACTAGATAAAATATACTGAAGTTTATCTTCCGCTTTGGGGGGGTTTTGGGCCAACATTTCAATCGAATGCTTCGGTCTTCACAGGGCAAATGAAGTCAGCTGAAATTCACCTTAATTAAAGTTGGAATAGACATGCAGTAGAGGCGGGGAAAAACATGCCGGTTGCGTTTATTTTGAACGCACGTAGACGCTTACCGTTTCCAACTAACACTTAACCGATTACACGCCGTATTCCTAGTACCCGCGGGCAAATTATTCATGAATTAACGAGGTATTTTACTTATTTTTATATCTTCCGTTCTGCAGGGACTCCACCCATGAAACTTGGGTCATATTAAGCCATGATAGCTCTACTTCCTGTAAAAAAATCGAGCCTTCCTTACCAACTGGGCAGAACTAACCAGCATTATAAAACCTTGTCATCTTCTTGGGGGTGAATATTTTCATATTTTCACACTATTATACACACATTATAATGCCAACACAAGATGGAGCATCTATTTACAAACCCTCTACCATATGCAAAGCCAGTGGGTTGTTTTCCCCATCAAAATGCTAACAAATAATAATACAAAAAACAAATTATAAGAGAGTGAAAATGCTAACACATACTAGAATAAAACCATAATATAAAACACAATTATGTAAGGGAGTGTCTTGGGTAGAGCTCCGGTCTTGCTGTCACGGGTAGAGTAGAACTTGCTCAGTCTTGGGTATAGCTTGCTTGGTCTCCGGCATGATATTTCACCATGTTTTTATTCTACACAAACATGAGATACCAGGATAAGAATAACACTTGAATACTGGAGAGACGAGAGAAGTAGACGAAGGGACAGGGAACGAGAGAAGTAGACGAAGGGGCAGGGAACAAGAGAGAAGTAGACGAAGGAGCAGGGAACAAGAGAGAAGCACAGAAAGGAGCAGGGGGTGCATAAACATTACTGATAGTCCACCAAGGTATGGTATTTACGAAAACAGTCACGGCCTGTTGATCCACCACACAAAGGAACCTTACAAAAACAACACTGGGACCTTGCCTCATGCCTGTAACCTTTACAAATGCAAACTACACAGCACTTCTTTGCACAGCACTGTGGGAAATGACCTAGTTTTAAATTGAGGCGATCTAGCTGACTATTTGCCTGACTACAACGTTGACCTGCACGCTGCCGAGAAGAGAAAGAACCAATCAAAGATTTAGCTAGAACAATCCTAGCTTCTAGATAATTACCCTTCCTTACTGATATTGGAGCTCGGACAGAAGAAAACAAAATAAATGAATTCAATAAACAAGCTTCTATCAAATACGAAAAAACCCTTTTCCACCATCTCCTAGACTTTCTACCCAAATTATAGTAGCCTATTCTCTGATCTGCTCTGTCCACACCTCTCATGAATGACTGATAATCAGGCAAACATGGGGGACATGGCAGATCCTCTCTAGAACCATCAATTTTGCGCCTTTTTACAGTAGGAGGTACTAAATTATTTTCCGCGGGATGTATATTAGTTATCATGTAGATTGACCGTTTATCTACCCAAACTAAAGCCAGGAGTGCACCATTAGACCTATAATCATAATAACCTCTATTTCTAATCGAAGCTTTTGTTACTAAATCTGGAGGAAAGTTCCTCCTAGTATACCTAGCTGTACCACATGCACCAAAGCCTTTACTTGTAAGCGTTTGAAATAAATTAGGACTAGTATAATAATTGTCCATGTACACATGGAAGTTCTTATGTTCTAATCCTTCTAACAAATCTAAAACAACTCTACTACACAAACCAGTTTTATCAGCTACTTCCACGTTCTTACCTGTATAAATCTGCAACCGATAAATGTACCCATTCCTAGCATCACAAAGGACAAACACTTTTATCCCCCATTTTATTGGTTTGTCCTTCATATACTGTTTGAAGCCAAGCCTACCTTGAAAGGGAATCATAGCTTCATCAATACTAAGCTCTTGATGCAAAGTATATTCACTCTCAAACTTAGGAGTAATCAAATCTAATAACTTCCTTACCTTATAAAGCCGATCATAATTCAGGTTACCCTTTGTAACCAACAAACCATCAATAGAATTTACATGTACATAACGCATTAGCTCCAAAAACCGAGTCCTAGGCATTACTTTACGAACCAAAGATCCAGACAAATCCGAGTGATTAGTGGACCAGCACAATTCTAAGTATGGAAGTGTGGAAACTCCCATTATTATCAACATTCCTACAAAAGCTTTCATTTCCTCTATATTAGTATCTACCCATGGCCTGGAGAGACTAGCCATCCTAGAAACGTAACTGTTCGTCTCTGCTACTAGGAGTTCCCACACTTCAAGAGTAAAAAAAAGGTAAAATGCATCTAAAAATGTACTTGATGCACCAAGCAATGAAGAAGTTGGACCAGCTGTTGCTGTATAGTCCAATTTCAAAGGAGTTGGCTCCTTTATTTCCCACTTACCTGTGACCTCAGTTAGCCTAGAACCAGTGCCAGATGCTTGGGCAGAACCAGTGCCAGATGCTCGGACAGAACCAGTGCCAGATGCTCGCACACGCCTATAACCTCTGGCCCACCTACTACCAGTACCTTTTGGAGGACCACTAGCAACACTTACGACTCCACTACCACTTGAGCTGCTTCCCCCTTGGCCAGTACTCCCTCGCCCGCCTCTCCCTCGGCCAGTACTCCCTCGCCCGCCTCTCCCTCGCACAACTCCAGCACCAGTCGTGTTCCTACGCCCTGTAGAGACTTCAGGCAAGGCTTCCTCATCCTCCAATGTAACAAAAGGAGTCATAGATGCCTCATCTCCACTCTCATCATCTGATGCTGTAGGAAAAGTAGTGGGGAGGGTGGGAAAACAAGATATATATATCAAGTTTGTGGTCAACATTTGAAAATTCAAATTCAAATGAAAATCAACAACTCCAACCTACACTCTTAGCTATAACTTTTTTTCTATAACTATCCTGTCTGAATTTGGAATACCAACAGAATAAGCTAGTATTTGGCAATAGTACACTCTCAGTTGACTATGGTAAACAAAGGCTATGAAGCGCTAAGGTTAGAAGAAACTTACAATCGAGAAGTCCATCCAAGCACGCCTCTTCTCTTAGAGCAACTGGATCCAGAGTGTTTCCTCGGTATGCATAGATGTCTTCACCTTCTTCCCCAAATGAATCTGACCCAGAATCGCCAGAATCGTCGGCTAAAAGTTGAGAAATAACGTCATCACAGGAGAGCATCTTTGAGCAGTTTTTAAAAAAAAGCTCGACCAACAAAAATGGCGTTCAACCGCAGGATTTTTGTTGCACGATGCATCAACCGGAAATAATCATTTTTGTGACGTTCTCTAGTCTACTAGGCATGTGCAGAACCCAACCGGGGCTGTTAGCTCGTAACGGTTCATTTTATATATTTTTGTGTGGCGAAGGATGTAAGGTCTCGCGCCATTCATTAAGTGACGATGGCACACAACAGGAAATGGAAAATGCATGAAGATGGCCTTTCCCCAACTAAAATAATAATGATCAAATAAAAACTAAATCAAAATAAAAGAAGGGATAGTGGCATGTTATCGGTGGAGTAGCGGATTAATAAATCATGATGGTCTATGTTTCTTTGGTCTCTGTTTACAGGTTGCAGAAGGTGCATGTACACAGGACTAGATAAAATATACTGAAGTTTATCTTCCGCTTTGGGGGGGTTTTGGGCCAACATTTCAATCGAATGCTTCGGTCTTCACAGGGCAAATGAAGTCAGCTGAAATTCACCTTAATTAAAGTTGGAATAGACATGCAGTAGAGGCGGGGAAAAACATGCCGGTTGCGTTTATTTTGAACGCACGTAGACGCTTACCGTTTCCAACTAACAATTAACAAACACAAATAAACGGTTAATGTTTACGCGACTTTTGTGCAGCAACGCTGACTAAATGTCATTGCGTCTGCACAAAGGTCACCAAAGCGCACGAGATTTGTGCCTCGTGGCAAGTTCGGATCATGTAAAGAGTAAGAGACTCCGGAAGTCGAAAAATCAGTGCGCGTCAATTAATTTTCGCGGTATTTTTTTTTTAACGCTGCATATCTTAAACGCGCGCGCTATGTACAGAGCGGGAAGTCTTTGCAAATCTCTTTTGGCAAGTACTGTTACTTGTGGAATGTAAGGGAGAAAATATCTAAAAAGTAATAATAATAGGATGATTATTGATAATAATATTATGATGAACATGTTTGGTGTTGTTACTTGGTGTACAGTTGCAATGTAAACTATGGTTAGATGCAGCCTGAAAGATGGGTTTGCATGGGGGTGTCCTGCGTGTTAAACCGTAAAGTCGATTCGTCATGGTTTGTATGTCTATGTCAATATTTTTTGATTTATTGAAGGGAGCTTCTTCGCGAAGTCAATGCTTAGTCTGCAAACTTGGCTCCTTTTGCAGAGAGTACCCAGTTACTGCTGCTGCAAGTGAAGAAGGTGCAGTCGACCAACTGCAATTAATGTGTACCAGTGGTTGCAGGAAGTTTGCTCAACAGCCCTTAGCTGTCCAATAATCTTAGGTGGGCCTGGAGTCATCATGAGTCCCAATTCAGTGTGTTGTCAATTGTCACATAAACAGTACATTCTTGTGGCCATAGCATCATTATCAGAATAGCATCATTATAGAATCATTATTATAATTGTTGTGGATACAGCATCATTGGGACCTGGCCACCATCCGGGTGTTTGGATTGGTGGACACCAGTCATACTCCTGCACTGGGTATGCTGTAAACAATCACAATTCCACTCCATTCTATGTAGTTGTTCAACACAAATTTTCAGGTTACATGCAAATAGTTCCCCGGAGAGACGCTGCAACATTACTCCCTATCATACGGTCTCATGTTGCGATAATCCATTCGGATCAGTGGGCTGCTTACAGACAGGTTGCTTCTCTGCCTGAAGTGGTTGCTCATCGGACTGTTAACCATTCAATAGAGTTCCTAAATCCAGTCACAGGTGTGCACACAAAATGTTGAATCCTACTGGAATAGAGTGAGTTATACCACAAGATATACACAGTATGTTAGATAAATTGGCAGGCGAGGATAAAGTTTAAAAGGATGAACGGGGTTCGTCGTGATCAACTTCCTTCATACCTCGATGACTTTATGTGGAGGGAGAGGAATGCCGGCACGACTGCTGATGCTTTTCAAAACACATGATGCTGCATTTGTTGTTTTATGAAGTTCTTTGAAGTTGTGTTGATATGAAGTTGTGTTACTTTTTGGGTTTTTTTTTTTTTGTGCTGCATTTGTTGTTTTATGAAGTTGTGTTAATATGAAGTTGTATTACTTGTGTTAGTAGTCCTGAGATAGCTGTTATTTACTTCGAGTATCCTTTCTTGATGCATTCTGAAAGCTCCATTTTAGCGCGATTTTAGCGCTCGCGTTTAAGATAAGCAGAGAAAAGTGCGTTTTAAATTATATACCGCGAAAAATAATTGACGCGCACTAATTTTTCGACTTTTCGAATTGAGCAGCAATTAGAAATATAATAAATTAGGTGACAGAACATTTTAAAAAAGCTTCTGACTCTCTCATCTGTATTTCAGATAAAAAAGCTGGGATTATTTCCAGAACCTTCACTCTTCCCACTTGAAGTAGTGCAAGTTCCGTGTTACGTATGAGCATCAGTTTCAGCGAGAGCACAATAGTTGCAGTTGAGCATCTGTCTTCTACCTGAAGCACTTTGGTTCTACTATCAAGCGTAGGTCTCTGCTTCTCTTGCTTGCTATCTGCATTTATAGCAAGAAGAGGTGCGGAGACCTACACTCGACTGTCAAAAGGTGCTTCAGGTAGGAGACGGACTCTCGACTGCACTGCTTCTTGATGGGTGATGCTCGACTGAAGTACGGGACAGGATGCTTAGACTAGACTGCAATATTTCAGGAGGGAAGAGTGAAAGCTCTGGAACGAAGAGAATTGAAAACACTCACTGTGCAACAGAGCGCACTGACACTTTCGAAGTGCTTGCGCCTCAGCACTGCTAAGCAGACAGTTTATCCCATTTGTTATCCATTGGTTTCCGTTGAGACTGTTAGCGTTTACAGTGTGCACATATTTGTGTTCACGGTTTGCGTTTTTTAACGTTGAATGCAACCGGCATGTTTGTTTTTGGGGGCCTGTACTGTAATATTTGTAAAAGAGCTATTAGTCAGTATACAGCAATGAGCAGTACATAATATGATTGACATACGTAAACTATACATGGATTAGGAAACAGGACTACATTGACCACTACTAATTAGATGATCTTTTACCATTTAAAATTCAATCATTTTTTAAAAGCAGTACAACATTGCTGTGTGGTTTTAGTAGACAAACATGAGTAGTCTTGTTTCCTTGCTCTTTTAACAGGACAATCCAATGTAGTTATTTGTTTCTAAATATTGATCTTGTCCCAAGATGCAGTTGTGTGGTGGAGGATTACACACGAGTTCTTTAAAATCTAACTCAGAGCTTCATTATTGTTAGACATTACACACATCAGTGCAAGAGTTCCTGAGATGTACGGAGTTGTTTGACACATATTCTAGACAAAACCACACGCTACTCCACTCACTCCAATTAGAGATAAGAATCCCAAGGTGTAGTGAGTTGTTAGAGAGATATCCTAGAGGAGCTGCAGGGATATTTAGTATAGAGATTGTTGATGTCTTGTTGCTATGGCTGACTGTACCTATGTCCACCACGTTGTACACTTCGATCAATACATACCACATCTTGTTGCTATTGTAAAAACCATACCTATGTAAGGTCAACCACATCCTCCTCCAACAACTTGGTAACAGATGCATAGGAGAACTCCACCAACCACACAGCAGATGTTTTGATACAGTTTCCTTTGGATCTGGTAAATAGTTTCTTTCGCAAAACTCCACAAACCAAACAGCAGAACTCAGCACAGGTCTTATGCTTATGTCATGTAGAGGACTATCTTTAAACCAATAGCACATGGGGTATGTAGCTTGATTGACCATTGACAACCACTGCTACAGAGAACGATTGCCTACAGGCAGCACACCTTTTTACCACAGTTGAGAAACAGTCATCGTGGACATGCACTGGAACAATTGGAGTGGTCTGGTACTAGAGTTTTGAGTGGACCTATTACACAGAGGTTGTGAGTGGGGAAACAGAGATACACAGAAACTTAAGGGATCCTTGAAAGTGAATTTCATAGGGTTTTTTCCCTTTCTCCAAACTTCTATTGATTTTTCCCCACACTTTCTATGGGCTTTTTTAGCAGCAGTACCAGGACGAACCACTCTCACCACACACACCATCGAGATGGGAGATGATCTCCCAATCAGACTCTCCCACTACAGAATCCCCAACAACCATTCAGAAAAGAACTCGAGTTCCTACAAACCACAGGTTTAGTGGTAAAATCCACTGCACCATGGGCAGCCCCAATGTTTGCTGTGCCTAAGAAATCTGGCAAGATCAGGCTTATAGTCGATTACAGAAGACTGAACATGGTAACCACTGTCGAGGGCAGCCCCTCGACATTGCCCAAGAACCATCAAGATGGCCTTTAGGTCTGAACACGCTCAGCTGATAATAATAATTAGTTTTGTTATCATCTAATTATCCTTGTGGTGACCTCATTAGAGTTCATACCAATTATTCAGTTTCACAACTTCTATTTTATATTGGTATATGGAAGCCTATGTGTTTTGTGTGCTTTGGACTTTTGTGTGTGTATTGTAGATTGTGTGGTTTCCTGCTTCCTGGGAGGGAGGGTATTTAAACCCTGACTCCCAGCTGTTCGTGAGTGAATTGCTCAATTATTCTATTGGCTTTATAACATTCTAAATTTCTCTGAATTAAGCTAAGGAGTGGTTTTACAGCATAGATATTACTCTGGTGGCAGCTTTGTTACCAAGTTGGGATTTAGCTACAGAATTGACCCTCAACACCATCCCAGACCCATACTGCATGCCCCGCATAGAGGAAGTACTAGAAACCATGGGACCAGCAAAGTACATATCAACATTCGACTTGGCTAAAGGGTTCTATCAAGTACCAGTCCACCGTCAACACCAAGACAAGACCACTTTCATCACGCCATTTGGCAAGTTCAAGTTTGTTGTCATGCCATTCGGGTTCAGGAACGCACCAGCAATGCAACGTTTGATGGACGACATTCTTGGTGACCTGCATAGCTTTGCGGGAGCATTTATCGATGATGTGGCCATTTTTAGTCAGTCATGGGAAGATCACATCATCCACCTCAACACTGTATTTACCCGACTCTATCAGGCTGGACTGACTCTTCAGCTGGCAAAATGTCATGTTAGGAAGCATACATGTCTATTCCTCGGACATAAGGTGGGACATGGCAGGTAGACCACACAACAAGCAAAAGTTCAGGCCTTAGCAGAATTTCGCCGACCAGTGACAAAGAGAGACATACGAGCCTTTCTAGGTCTTGTAGGGTACTACAGGCGATATATTAATAACTTCAGTGCCATAGCAGTGTCAGAGAAAGCCCTGACAGCTGTTAGAGAGGAAGCTGTTAGAGGGGAAACACGTCAGAGGAAGGTAGACAGTAGACAACCACGTTTACAAACTACACACCCAGAAGTGGCAGGAGACATCCACCAACTCAGAAACAAAACCGCAACTATGGATCATCCCACTTCAACAGCAGAGACCCCTGATTGGTTAGAAAAAGCAACTCCTGATTGGTCAGATCAGTCTCTGAGGAGAATGATCCTAGGCACAAAACAAGAGAAAACGGCTGCCTATAAAAGAACAAGAGACTTCGAAAGAAAAGAGAGAAGGAGAAGGAGTAATCAACAAGCTGGGAGAAAGAAGGAAAGCCCCAACTCCTCAACGAACTGAAGAGAGACTCAGAACTGAGCTGACCTGGCTCTGTGTAATATATATATAATTCGGTAGAAAACAATAGGAGTAATGATGTATTGATAGACATTGTGGTCATGTACATCATTTTGTTGATTATAATCAACTTACCTTATTCAGAAAAGGAGGGCAGAGGTCTAGAGAGAGAGAGAAGACTCTGGTTGATTATATACTTGGTCTAGATAAGGCTATTGTGAGAGAGAAGCAATAGTAAGATCTGGGCGTCAAATCAAGTTTTAGCAAGTTTTAGCACCTAGTGAATTTTTTTGTTATATACAGTAGGGCTTCCTCTAATCACTGGTGCTAATTTCACATCTCTAGCACAGGCAATCTGGAGGTATTTATGCGGCAAAATCAGGCACTCTGGTTTTGAGGTACCTGCACCTTAGCTCCAGTAACTTTAGTATAGTTAAACATATAAAATAAAGCGAGCAAACAGAGAGACCTATCTTTTGAGCTATAATTATATCAAGTCCATACCATGAAGTTTACAGTCTATGGAGCTATAAACCACAAGTTTTTAAGCACCTAATAGTTCACAGGTATCAGCCTCCCTTTAATTAAGTGTTAATTATAATTTACACACACACACATACACACACCTAACAAAAACTCTGTATGTAACCCTGGTGGGTGTGTAGCCCTGGTGTTTGTGCATCATAATAATTATAATACTTGAATTGTAGTGTGTGTTTTTGATTTCTATACTGACGTTCATGGTGGTCTGGAGGGCCACACAACTGGTGTCCAGCTACTATCATCTGTTCCACTCCATTCCAGCTCACTGGCTGGTCGAGGTCAGTAGCTCTCGCCTCTCTTCAATGGTCTGCTCATTCCTGATGGTCGTGTCCATTGATTCCGGGTGTCCTCCATCTTGGCGTGATAGAAGCGGTACTGATCCACCAACCTGCCTGCCTGTGACAGTGTCACCGGCTTCCTCTCCCTTATCCGGGCCCTTAGTTTGAGGTCCGGCAGTGCTTGGATAACCTGGTCAATGACTAGCATTTCGTGTAACCCTTCTCTGGTGCTAGCCATCTTTGTCCATCTAGTCAGGTTGAGTTCTGCTCTCTTAACCTGTTCTTGCCCTGCCACCAGTGCTAACTCTGTGCTGCTGTGGATAATTATGTCATCAAGGTATGGTGATGCAAATGGGGTGGTATCCACGAATATGTTGTCCATCAGTCGCTGGAATGTCGAGGGGGCAGCCACCAGACAAAAGGGCATGGTCGTAAACTCTTACTTTCCCCATGGAGTGACGAAGGCGGTCTTAGGCTGACTCGTCTTCTCCATGGGGACCTGCCAGTACCCTTTAGCCAGGTCAATGGCCGTGATCCACCTCGATCCTCCTACATTGTCGATCATCTCCTTGATTCTCGGGATAGGGTAAGGGTCAGATGCTGTCACCAGGTTTAGTTTTCTGTAATCGATGCATAGGTGTCGGGAACCATCTGCCTTGGGCACCAGCATGACTGGGGCACCAGCACAACTAGGGCAGCACAGGGGCTTTATGGAAATAAAACAAAAAAGAAGAATAGACAATGCAAAATGAGCTTATCTGAGATAATAAAGATTCTAATAGCGAAGGAAGAGTTCCTTTGCATAATGTATTATAAATAGAATTCTTGCAGCATTTTGTCCGGTAGTACCATCAATTACCAACATACAATGTCAGCATGCAGCATATGCAAAGTATTGGAACTAGGGATGAGAATGGTGTCACAGAAGAGAACTTGGACAGCAAATTCACAAGTAAGTTAGAGTAGTTGCTACTATCGAACAAGACACCTACACCTCTTAGTGCTCTTTTCCATAGTCCAAGATGTAGTAGCAGCTTAGCCACAACTTCATCGCAGATTGAGGCCTTAGAACTATCTGGTTATACCATAGTTTGCCTTTATTTTGTTCTTAAATAAATTCTATTTGTTATCATCTGTGCAAAATTTACTTACTGAACAAAATGAAATATATCACATTAACTGTATAACTGCTCCATGCTCACTATCACTTGCTGCAGTTCTGTTCTATATCTGTCATTCTTGTGCCAGTTTGAGAGCAATTCAAACCTAGGGATGAACTTCTGTTCCCAAAGGATCATAGTCAGCTGATATATCAGTGGGGGCTAAAGCCTCGACAAAGATAGTGAAGGAATAGTCAAGTCCATGGAAGCTAAGAGGCAATACATACATATATATATAGAAGAACATGTTCCATTATCAAAATGTTGGATCTATCACATGTACTTCTCCTCAGTTTCTACCTCCCATATAGGTGTGTATATGTGCAGTTTCTCACATACAAAGCATGATACTGTGCAAATGCTAAACTATAGTTGATGTGCACATTCTATAGAAAATATCTTAGTGAAATTAAATTGATCATACAAAATTAAATTGAAAAACTCGAACAATTTTTGACAAAAAATGAATATTGCACAAGCTGTAATCTAGACCATAGCAATACCTCTAATTGCAATGACCCTAGCTGAATTACATAGCTCTAATTATAGCCAACTCTAGTTAATCTTTTAACCCTAAGATCAGGTACTCTAGTTAATCTTTTAACCCTAAGATCAGGCATGACTAACCCTGATTTCATAATTAGAATTGGCAGTTCAGTGCTGAGTAATAGCTTTAGTTCTGGTCCTTGGCTTAGTTTACTGTGATTTCCATCATGTAGTGCATGCCACCTCATCCTTTCACACTTCCACAGCAGTCACCCCTATCACGTGATGAGTGGGAGCTTTTAAGAGATGATTTGGGAAGAATCACAGCAGACAAGAAGAGGCAGCTGAAAGCTCGAATCTTTGCCAGTATAGAACCACAAATGCGCAAAGTAGTTTGGAAGTATCTGCTAAATTATTACCAATTTGATATACTGACAAACAACAGGTTGCGAGACAATCCACGAAGAAGTATGAGTACTTGTTATTGAAGAATCGGTGGCATGAACTTGTACCAAAAGATGAGAGGTTTATGAAATGGAGGCAGCTGATAAGTGAGTGTTCTCTGCTTGGATCTTTTTCTAGATACTATATTCACACAAGTAGAAGTTGCACTCAAAAACATAGTCTTCCAATTGTAGCACACTTATTGATTATAATAATTACCAAATGTACTGGAACAGGCATGCAGTCAGTAAATCTGTTGCACTAAATTATAAAAGCTGGAGAATTGATAAAGAAATCCTTCTGTGCTTGCAGAATATCTGTGAAGGTAGAAGTGTCCAAAGTTGGAGAGATTCACTGCTTCAAGAATGATAGATTAGCAACTTTAGCTGTTCCAGCCATTTCTGAAGATACTCGCCATTGGAAGGGAGTGGCAGGGTGAAGATCGATTGACCTTCCTGGAAGAGGATGAAGACAAGATAGAACTTAATGAACACTTTGTTGCCAACCATAGCAACCAGGAACTTGGTAACTAACACTATGGTCTATGTGTGTGTGTGTAATCATCAGAAACAGAAGTGCATGTTGTTCCTTTCCTTTTCATCTAAAAACACAAAAGCAAACAAATGATTCACCATAAAGAGACGAAACTCTTCGAGCTAAACCTGGGCTTTCAGATACTTACTCAGAAATTGATAATAGTTGGGGTCAATGTCATTGAGGATTCCAAACTGCTTAGATGGTTCAGCACTCCCTTTTGAGATCTTTAAAAATTGTGTTTCTGTAGTGAAAAAACAATTAATAATAAACTTGAAAAGGAAAGGAGGAAAAGAGTTAAAATAAAAGTGGAAGAGAATGTAAGGGAGGCTGAAGGAGAAGACTCATAGAACAAAGATGTAGGCAACAAGATGGATGATGAGAATTAGAGTTGAGAGCTAATGAAAAAAGAAAATTTTGGTAAAAAGCTACCAGAATTAACCGAAAAAGCAGCGAAACTCAGATATGTCTCTGTTTCCATAACACCCACGAAACACAAGAACACATCCACCTCATTATTCATCTATTCATCACCATGGCCAGTTCAGCCAGAAAATCACTCATTGCATGCATATAGCCTGTAAAATAATCAGTTGCATATCACAGGGTCATAGGAAGCAACTCTGAACCTGAACAGTCTACAAATCTACACATTTGACTCTTTCCACCCCTATCTATCTATCTATTATGTTACAAATTTTAAATAAAGTCTACTAGTGATGCATTTTGTCACAATTATGAAGCAGTGGCAGAATACTGCCCCTGGCAGAATTTGCTTACAAGGTACTTTACTATACATATTTTAACAGATGGTGAACGCAACTTGCCATACAAAAATAGCCACAAAAAGTAAAACTGAAATAAGAAAAAATGGTAACATTGATTATTGCAGCATTGTCATGGAACCACTCCTGCTGCTTTACCACATGCTCTGAAAAGTGTGAAGGACAGTCTTTGTCTTTCCAGAAGGCTCTCAGTAAAAACAATTCATCAGGTTGTGTGTGTGATGATCGCTGAGGAACAACCGCAGCCTAAACTCTTAGCTGTGACTAACAAGGATAAGCTGAACCAGTGATCTTTTCATTGATGCCATAGGATACTGCACTACACTTTATCTGCTATATTTGACCACAGCCTTTACTTGCCAAAATGCACCCACTGGTGCAGCTCTGAATATAGTACAGAACTCATTATAATATCCAGTTTACTCCCATAGAATGGGATGCTCTTTGTCACCATTCCATCATACCAACAACTCTTCTTGAAGAGGACATATGAGTTTATAGATTTATTTAGAATTTTGCAAAAATTTGAAGGATTTGATGATGATGGTAGAAAATTTGATGGTGGAAAAACAACATGAATGTTTACGAATAAGGCCCACCCTTTCTAAATTGCTCGGATTAACAAATTGACGTTTGATAATTATTTACTTAATTATTTATTATCTTGTTAATTTCTTTAACAAGTGATTGATAAAAACTCTCACTATGAACAGTGGTTGACACCATTGATGCCAACACCACTTCTTGTGAAGATTAGCTTGTTTGATATATATATACATGATTCTAAGTAACTATCCAGTGAATGGTCAGCATCGCTGCATGTAAGTAGCGACTGTGTCCCATTTACAGTGGATTTATACACCGAGTCTGGTATGTGCACTTCTACTAATATAGACATGTGTGTGTATGTGTGTGTAAATACAAACAACATATTTTAAATGTTTGCACACATTTTGTTCAATATTTTAATTGTCGTAAAATATGCCTGAATTTGCAGCTATGCACTAACACTTATGGTGGTATCAGCTAGGGTAAACTTTAAAAAAAAATTGTTAGACTTGGCTCGGGACCTTTGAGAGAGAGTATATATTATGGTTGTTGTGATTGGTATTCCTGATAAACTGTGCTAATGAGAGAGATTGATTCATGTACACAAGTGCACTAAATTTACTGATGCCATACTGAATTGCTTCTTCCATAGAGTCCTGTGGCTATTGACATGATATTCCAATAGTCATTAGCCAATCAGAATGCTTTTCACCTGCTAGTGATGAAAAAAGTGAAATTACACAAGTGTGAGCAAATCATATTGATGCAGGGTTTTTTGAAAGACCAAGTACAGAAATCTGATTCTGTAGTGTAGTTGCTCACTAACTGTGTTTGAGCAATTAATTGATAAAGTGTTTGTTTTTTCCTTCAGCCATTCTAATTAATGTAATAGCACGGCTTGTTGTGAACATTTTGTATAAATACCAAATTTTAATGTAGTGGAGACAGTAATTATACTCTGCTTCGATTCGTGCATTTTCCCCTGTCATCCCCACTACATCACTCATGCTATGAGGGAGCATACAGAGAAGGTAGAGCTGCTGGAAAGGATGTAGAAACTGCAGTTAAACTCTACAAATCCCATCGGCGAGTTTTTACTGAGGATATTGGACTCTAATTATCATTTCGAGTTTTATTTCGAGTTTGAACCATCATAACTTTTTTTTTTTTTGGTTTTGTACAATCACTCTTGTAGAGCTTTTCTTTGTGCATCTTTTAATTACAATTTTGCATGACAAAATTGCATTGCTGAGCCCTGAATTCTATTTTAGTGGAAGGTGTCTATTTCAACCATCAACTCATAAGTATGTTACAAAGTTTACTATCAAAATTTCATTCTATTCACAACATCAACACTTCTAAGTGCTACAATTGTGGCTAATGGGGAAAATCCTGTCTATAAATGACTTGAGTAAATCCTATTTTTTCTGCTTTGAGGGGTGTGCGCGAACTTTAATTTTTGGCAAGTGTGGTAAATGGAATGTGAAGAATTTGTGTCAGTATGTTGCCTAAACATTCATCTTTTTACCCCCTAAGTTTGAAAGACTAGAACCATTGCACTGCTGAGTTATTAAACAATACTATATATATAAAAGTATCAGTTTTAGACATTCATGCGGTCATTAAATGCAAATCACTAAACAGGTATAATTAATTGAGCTGTATTACCTGCATATCACTAAACAGGTATAATTAACTGAGATGTATTAAATGCATATCACTAAACGGGTATAATTAACTGAGATGTATTAACTGCATATCACTAAACGGGTATAATTAACTAAATGTAAATCACTAAACAGGTATAATTAGTTGAGATGTATTACCTGAAAATCACTAAACGGGTATAATTAACTGAGATGTATTAAATGTATATCACTTAAACAGGTATAATTAACTGAGATATATTAAATGCATATCATTTAAACAATTGAGATATATTAAATGCACATCACTAAATAGGTATAATTAACTGAGATGTATTAAATGCATATCACTAAACGGGTATAATTAACTGAGATGTATTAAATGCACAGATATAATTAATTGAGATGTATTACATGCATATCACTAAAATAATTGAGATGTATTAAATGTATATCACTTCTCCAAGTAAAACACTCTGTGTTAAGTAAAAACAGTAAAATGCCATATTCACTCGAATGGGAATCACGACTTCTATTTATTTCAGTCTAACTACCATAGGTTACGACTATGCAGCCACACATGTGCTGTGAAAGTCAACCTTTTGCCAGGTGTTGTGCTGACATAATTAGTCATTGCTATTCTGTTTATAAACACCATCGCCATACAGCTAGCTGCAGTCAATTACCAAGTTCCTGGTAGCTATAGTTGTCAACAAAGAGTTTTATCTCCTACTTCTCCAGGATGGTGAATGGATCTTCTTCCTGTCACTCTCTACCAACTGCTGGTGAGTACTCTTCAGAAATGGCTGGAAGGGCTAAAGCTGCTACTCTATCATTCTTGAAGCAGTGAATCTCTCCTTCTTCATACACTTCTCTCTTCACAGATATTCCACAAACACAGAAGGATTTCTTTATCAATTCGCAGCATTTATAGTTCAGTGCAAGAGATATACCAATGCCTATGTTAGTACATTTGTAATCAACAAGTGTGCTAAATTTGAAAGACTATATTTTCGAGTGCAAATTCTATTCAGGCTGTGATTTTAATTGAGTGAATAGGATATCTAGAAAAAGATTCAAGCAAAGAACACTCACTTATCAGCTGCCTCCATTTCCTAAACCTCTCATCATTTGTTACGAGTTTCTGCCACTGACCCTTCATTAAGAAGTACTCGCACTTCTTCATGGAACCTCTCTTAACCTGTGGTCTCTCTGTTATATCAATTTGGTAATAATTTAGCAGATATTTCCAAACTACTTTACGCATTTGTTGTTCTCTACCCTGAGGAGGAAGAAGAGTAGGAAGAATGGGAGAGTAGGTGGGAGGAGGAAGAATGGGGGGGGGGGGTGGGTGCGAGGAGGAAGAATGGAAGAGTGGGTGGGAGGAGGAAGAATGGGAGAGTGGGTGCGAGGAGGAAGAATGGGAGAGTGAATGCAAGGGGAAAGAATGGGAGAGTGGGTACGAGGAGGAAGAATGGAAGAGTGGGCGGGAGGAGGAAGAATGGGAGAGTGGGTGCGAGGAGGAAGAATGGGAGAGTGGGTATATACGAGGAGGAAGAATGGGAGAGTGGGTGGGAGGAGGAAGAATGGGGGAGTGGGTGCGAGGAGGAAGAATGGGAGAGTGGGTGCGAGGAGGAAGAATGGGAGGTGAATGCAAGGGGAAAGAATGGGAGAGTGGGTGCGAGGAGGAAGAATGGGAGAGTGAATGCAAGGGGAAAGAATGGGAGAGTGGGTGCGAGGAGGAAGAATGGGGGAGTGGGTGCGAGGAGGAAGAATGGGAGAGTGGGTGCGAGGAGGAAGAATGGGAGAGTGAATGCAAGGGGAAAGAATGGGAGAGTGTGTGGGAGGAGGAAGAGGAGGCAGAACAAGATGGGAAGTTCAAAGGAGCATGAGGAGGAGAGAGGGGAGGGAAAATGACATTAAATATAAAATTTCAAACCACATGTTCAGATTCAATAAAATGGCTCATCGCTCTAATTCTTTGTTCATTAATAATAATCCCAAAGTCAGTGGATTGAAGAGTGCAAGTGTTTTAGAAAAGGAATTGTGAGATAATAATATGCAGGAATTTTTTTCAAGCATATTTTACAAGCTTATGAGAAGATAAAGGACAATAACAACATTGACCCATCCAGTCATTTCTTTCAGAACATACTCAACCTTCAGCTTCTGAGAGCAAACACTTGACTATCAGAGTGGGTTATCAAAGTTTTTTCTTAAGAATAGATCAGTTGTAAATCCTACAAAGAATTGTGAAGAAGAGGCTGCAGAATGTAATGAACCCCAAGGAAAAGCTGTTCATGACAGACACTCAGATGCCATGACAATGACTTCATTAACAACTGCTTTATTCTTTTCTCCAGCCCTTATTAAATGTACAGACATATTCTGCCTCCTCACACACAAATACATATATACTCATCAGCTTATGTCATGTGTAACAATGGATCATACATACTCATCAGCTTATGTCATGTGTAACAGTAGATCATACATACTCATCAGCTTGTGTCATGTGTAACAATGGATCATATATATATACTCAGCAGCTTATGTAATGTGTAACAATGGATCATACATACTCATCAGCTTATGTCATGTGTAACAATGGATCATACATACTCATCAGCTTATGTCATGTGTAACAATGGATCATACATACTCATCAGCTTATGTGATGTGTAACAATGGGTCATATATACTCATCAGCTTATGTCATGTGTAACAATGGATCATACATACTCATCAGCTTATGTGATGTGTAACAATGGGTCATATATACTCATCATGTGTAACAAAGAATTATACCTATTGATATTTAAAATTTATTCTAGACTGGGTAGAACTAATTATGGGATGTAATGCACCAGTAGTTGTAGGTTAAGGAAATTGTTTTGCTCACCCTGGCAAAGATTTGAGCTTTCAGCTACCATTCCTTGTCTGCTGTGATTTTTCCCAAGTCATCTCTTCAAAGCTCCCACTCATCATGTGATAGGGGTGACTGCTACACACTCCAATGCTTGAATTTCAGCAGAACTAGAGAGAGCACAGCATATAATCCATGAATGAAACAATAACACAACATACAATGCACCAGACATGTATGTGAAACAGCATTGTGCAATGATTTTCTTAGTTGTCATTGTATGGCTTTTTACAATGTTTGAGTATGAATTACACTCCAAGAAAGTTATTTGCATTGAGAATATAGTGAAACATTCATCGCCTTTACATTCATCATATATAGGAGAGGAAAAGCCACCAAGAATAACAATAGCAACAACAAAAACATCTACAACTCCTAAACTACTATTATTACTACTACTACTACTACTTCAAATGAAGATGTGGACAGTGCATGAAAGCTCATATAATGTATAGATTTTGAACCATTTCCCACTGCAGCTAATTGACTGGTTACTTAGTACTATTTTGATGACATCTCAATACATGGTGTGCATGTTAACAAAGCAAATGGAATACATTGGTCACACACCGGATGCCAACCTCACACAATCTGCAATGGTGAACATCGCTACACTCAACCCTTGATAATGAGAAGACAATCAAGCTAATATACAGACATTTCCCCCCTCTCCCTTCTGTCAACAGCAGTATTACAGCAGGTGCAGTCAAGATCCCATGTGCAAGAGAATTATCTTTATCAACCAATATCACTAGTGGTAAAAAGATGGCTAAATGTTTTAGTTGAGAAACCTAAGTTTTGTCTGAGGATAATCAGCATCCAGTCATATGTTCAAGCTCCACAGTTATGGAATACCACTTGCAATTATATGCAATTGCGAAGAAATTTTTAACTCGTATTAAGATAAAAAGATAAATAGTCTGCTGAATAAAAAAAAATAGCTCATTATAAATTTTCTTTTTGATGGTGTCCAGCAAACTTGAGTAGTATGCAGAACCATTACGACTACATTGATGCTACATCATTAGAACCAGGAACAGGAGGTAGAGAAGGCCATGAAGGAATAGAAGGTAATGGAGTAAGAAGAATAGAAGGAATGAGAGGAAGTTAAAAGAAGATAAATTAGTAAAGGATAACAAAAATGTGGAAGCAAAAATGTGGAAGCAAAAATGTGGAAGCAAAAATGTGGAAGCAAAAATGTGGAAGCAGAGGTAGATGATCATGCAGAATAGGAAGGGTAAGGGAGTTTAATGCTCTGCTTAGATTTAAAATTGCATTTCTACCTCACCTCCCTCTTGCCCTTGCCATGTCCATCCCTACATTCAAACAGAGACATGTAGCTATCATGATGAATGCTATGTGTCCAAGTTATTGTCAAGATATATATATAACTTTGTCTGTATAGACACCTGCTACTTTTTACTACATATCTTACACCATTATTGTAACTCTCACAAGTGCCACTGAGACTCACATAAAGAAGAGCTGAGTTATTTTGAGAAATGGGGGAAAATACAAAAGTGGTCATCATTGATCTAACGTTTATCAGTCGGCTGGAATCCTTCCTTGTGAAATACTGCTACTCAGTAGTAACGCTGCCGTAAGTAGTATGGCTAATGTTGAAAGAAAAATTAGCAAAGGTAGACTCGAACCTTCTTCTTTAAAAAAAAAAGAAAGGTCTGACGCCGAATGCTATTAGCAACCAGTTTGCGCAGCTCAACCACCAAAATGTCGGCGTGCGCGACTATACCATATGCGCATGCGTGCCGATTTGTCCGCTCAAACCACCCACTCAAGCACCCATGTTACTAACCACGCTTTTGTTCTTGGCCATTATGCTGACTGCTAGGAGCCTCCAGATAGCCCTCTTTGTCTCTAGAATGACTATTGAAGCCTAGCCATTCTCTGAACTGAACTACTTAAAGGTTGTTGAAGAAATCATTACTCCATCTGAAGGGAAAGAATGCTTATGGGGATGATTCACTATCCTCTAACTGGGTAAGAACACAGTAGTCGACTGCTGAGAGCCTGTTATGCAATGCAATCATGCCTTTGGAACTTGTTCCATCAAGTTAGATGCAATGTTCCCAGTCGTAAAGATCCTCAGGTTTGAGGGAGTTACCAGGACATCTTGCTTTTCTCCATTCTGAAAAAGACTCTTGATTTCATGGTCTTGGAGAGGATCATCCTGATTCTTTCTGTTCCTCAATTCTCCAAAACAGCCCTCCATAAAGGTGTGTCTTGTGCAGATGCCTTTTTCTTGCCAAGAAGCAATCTCTAATACATCAGGGAGGGTGACGCTGTCTACTCAAGTTTCTACGATTTGGCCTCACCTTTTGACACTGTTGAATATTCTGTACTACTTAATCATCTATGCAGGGTGGGGATTCTTGTGCTTGATCAAGAACAAGTGCACCAACAGCTCTTCTTGGGTCAAGATTGCTGATTACGACCTCAAGAACCTCCCCCATCAACCATGGTGTCAGGCAATGCTCATTCTCATCCCCTGTCTTTCTCCCAATCATAGATCCTACACTCAAGAAGAAGCAGTGTGGTACCAATAGCTGTGGCCTGTGTTGCTTTCTGTCATGCAGATCACATTTACACCCTATATGCCAGAAAAGCTGATTGAAGCTTCATTTCCAGCATGAAGGAGTTTTCTTTAAGAAATGATGTCAAGTTGAATGTCGAAAAATGTGCAGCAGTCATCTCTCCTACTCTCCCAAATGCTCCTTCATCACTACCCAGAGGGGATGTGTGCATATTTGTTACTGCCTGCCATCTGTGTGGTGTACACCTCACCTCCCTTTGCTCAAAGTGCTTTCTTTGCCAGGGGCAAGGACCTGCTTCAGGATATGATCAAAGGCCAGCGAAGGATGATTCTGCAACATTGTTTGATGAACCAGAATGGAGATGGAGGAGTCGCTTAACAATTGAGTTGAAGTTTTTTTGAGAAGGGTGGAATTGAACTCGGCAGCATAGAGTAGAATTGGCATTATGCAAGACTGAACAATGCTTTGGGATGAGAGCAGATTGAAAGTGCACATGTGCTGTGCTCAAAACTGGCCTTTCTATTCATTAAAGCCACAATAGGATGAGGAATCCATCAATTGTCGTGGCTTGATCCCTTGCCATATCTGATGCCACCTTGTTCACCAATGCCACTTTTGTGGCTCAAATTACACCTGAAATAATTTCTTCACCAAGCTCGTATCCATCCACAGACTGAAGTAAAGATATAATTCAACTTCTCAATGCTCCTTTCAACCAAACAGCACTGCACTTTCTAAATTCATATCAAAACTCAAACACACCAACACAGACAACATAAAATGGTCCATCATTCACAGAGCACCATCCTACTCAACTACACTGTAACTTATGCAGCACAAAAAATTTCCACATCATCTGCTCAGACAGACAAACACCTCTAAACAAACTATCTGAGTTCCTCTCTAAGTGCAGGCACAACAACAAGTTCCTCCTCAAAGTACACATTGACACTACATCGATCAATCATCCCATCTGTAAAAACTGTCAGCCATCACCACATTTATGTATCTATGGTTCCACCTCATATATACCCATTTCTCATTTAAGTCTCTCATTGTCTCTGATTGTTTTTTTATTATAGTTTTTTTTTTTTTTTAATGGTAAAAGATCATGCTCAATAGCCAGAGGCTAATATGAAGAGTAAAAATTAGTAAACAAATACATGGAGGAAAATGATTATAGTTAATTAGTTAAAAGTCTAAGTGATGATAAGGTGCGTTGAATATAGTTCTTAAATTTTCAAAGTGAACTAGTTTCTTTAATGTAATTGGGGAGAGAGTTCCAGAGCCTAGTAGTAGTAGGGGAAAATGAAAGGTAAGCAGACTGAGTTCTGTATGGGATCAGACAATTACTGGGGTGGAAGGATCGGAGATTATAACAGGGAGTTGATTGGCATGGTGGGAGGCTAGAAGGGAAATCTATGTTATTGTGAATAAGTTTGAAGAAAAAGATAAGTTTGGCATTACGGTAGTGAGAGGATAGAGATGGAAGATGAAGCTTAGTGAGAAGTGAAGTGTAGTCCGAGGACCATTGTTTACTACATAATTTACACGCCAAGTATTGTATCCTCTCAAGATGAGAAGAAACATGGGATGATTGAGGGTTCCATAGAAAAGAACAGTTGCTTACTATAATAGACCAGCCAACTCAAAAATTGTCACTAATATAGTTGCAGTCAATGCTCTCACGAGAAAACAATCGTTGAAGTTTGCCAACTTCAAATATATCTTAATAAAAAATGTGTCGCCTTTTTTAAAGTTCCAGTTACGATTGGCAGAGGCTTGAAAATCAGAATCTCTGGAAGGGGAAATAATGTGGAAGATCTATCAATGATATTGAAATAAGAGAGCATGTTTTCGTGCATGTGAACTTGTTATTTTTATCACATGCAATAGAAACTGCTGTGACTAGCAGGAAGAGTTTATAATCGTCTTTTAAATGTTCAAGAGTAGAAGGCATTAATATTTTCCACCAACTCAGATTATGTGAGGTTGGCATCCAGTGTGATGCCAACATATTCAATATTGTTTCGGTTGCTTTGTTTATATTTTATACTGACCATGATTGGGATCTCTCTATTAATTCAAACAGAAATAATACCAGACCAGTCGGTCAGCTATAGAAATTGGGTAATAGCCAAAATCTAGATGTTCAAAGAACTATCGTACACTGTCCATATATCTAAAGGTCAAGAGACATCTGTTCTTGCCAAATATAATGCATAAAATTTGCAATTACATAATCATAATTTCTTGCTTGTCTTCTCCCTAGAATTGAAATAAAACTTTAATTACAGCTGCTTCTTGATCAATGTAAGTTTCCATCTCTGCACCAATAGCTACATACCTGCACTCGGCTTTAAGCAGCATGCTTCATGGTGGCTCATCTCATTTGCAATAAGCGAGCTAGATACACATAGCTACATTTAGTTTCTTCGTGTGATTATTATTTATTGCACCAAAGCTCCTCCCATAGTTTACTTGGTATATGTTACAAAACTATCTCGCAATTGCCATATCGTGGTTCTTGTTTTCAAACGTTCATAAAATGTTGAATAACCATCAGTGGGGGGGGGGGGGGGGGGGGGGGAAATGTAATGTTAGTTTAGTCACAAGTACGATTACATAGGAATTAAATGAAAATAATATATTCCTGATATAGCATTCTACTCTGTCGTTGCCACAATCTATGGCCATGTAGCCTCACAATCCAGTCATGACAGTATCCTCAGAATCCCAGCTGGTCTCCTCTTCCACAACCTTTTGGTACATCTCACATGGTAGGTACTGATTCCAATCGATTGACAGCTAACCGAGCAGCAAGAGGTGTGTATCACATGTCTAAATCTAACCACAGAAAAGAAGAGGCCAGTGTCTATCTTAGCAAGACATGCAGCCATGTGTTTTTTGGTTTTTCCTATTCTTTGTTTCCATTTAGCTGGTAAATCCTACCCCACTGTCATTTAGCTGGTAAATCCTTGCCCCCTGTCATTTAGCTGGTAAATCCTTGCCCCCTGTCATTTAGCTGGTAAATCCTTGCCCACTGTTCAGCTGGTAAATCCTTGCCCACTGTCATTTAGCTGGTAAATCCTTGCCCACTGTTCAGCTGGTAAATCCTTGCCCACTGTAATTTAGCTGGTAAATCCTTGCCCACTGTCAGTTGGATCAACCAAGCTTAAAACATTTTCTAAAGCAGATAGTGACAGCCTACTCTCCTATACATCAGTAATATGCTTGTGAAGGGATCTAGCTGCAATATTACTTGGTCTAAGAGATCCCAGATATTCATTTTGCAGCTAAATGAGGAAAAGTCTCTTTCATTTATTCAACATTTCCCCAAAACAACAACTATCCAACAACAGTCGATATGAATCACATACAGTAATCATCAACAAAAGAAACCTACAATGTATTACTGATAGTACTAACTAAGTTGGCTTATCAATAGCATTTGTATTGTCTGGCAATATATAATTGTATATCCAGATTGTAGCGAGGAATATTAATTCAAATATTGGTTGTTCTAACCAAATTCTGCTAAAAGGATAATAAATTAGTGTGGAACATTTGTTGTATAACATTTTATATCAATCGGTTTGGATTGGATTAGGTTTACATATCACATTTCTTCATAAAAAATAACGATTTACATTATGCCAAATAGCAATTAAAATCATTTTTCTGAAAACAGGTACTACACACAGCTTTTTTAGGTTTTGAATGTTAAAGGCTAGAGCATCTAGTTGAAACATCAAGAGAATACAATTTCTAGTTGATTATTGAAAAGGTTATTGTAATCATGTTCACATTAAAATATTCTGAAGAATAATCTTTTAATTAGCTGTAGGTTCAAAGTAGCCAATATAATGAATATTTCAAGATCATTCTCAGGGAGATCTGATGAATATCAAAGCATTTGGCTAAAAGTTGCAATGTTGTTTTACTAAAAATTACAGCACATTCGTGTTTAATATCAACAACAGTATCCCATAATATGTTGCTAGGAACTTCAGTGCATTATTTTCTGCTTTGATGTCAATAGCTGGATTCATCGTTATTTATATGTTTTGATCATGTGATGTTTTATTGCAGACGATCATTATTAGTGTTGAATTGCATCATTATTTATATGTTTTGATCATGCGATATTTTGTTGTTTACAATACTCGAAGGAAAACTCAAAGGACTGGACAGAGAACTCTGTGATTGCGTCATTGGTGCATAGGATGAAACAACTTTATTACATGCTCCTTTGAGACGATTACACACGACATGCTAAACTGAAATTCAGTTAACTGCTCAGAGCAATAACACACACAAGAGTCATGGTTGACGAACTGACAAGTAAGAAATACATCTGTGATGGACACGAGGCTTCAGCTATCCAAATGTTGAGAAGGGATAAGGAATTAGTGGTGGAAACTGGACCTCATAGAGTGGACACGTACGTCTAGACTGTTGCAATTTAAATTGAGCCTTCTGAGACTGCATTCTCAAACCAGCTGGATGGTAAGGATGCTAGATCTTACAGACAAGGTAGCCTTGAGGATGAGATTGAGCAGGCTGATACATTCAAGGAAATCATCTATGATGTTCAACATCGATAAGTGCTCCACCACCAGCTGCTTTACATACATCACTAACACCAAGTACTGATCTAGCCCACATGGTACAAAAGCACAGAATGAATTTACCAAAGCTGACTTTATGAACCTTCAATGAAGATATCACAACCTGGACAAGATTTTGGGATGCTTACGTATGAGCAATCCACAACAATGATGGCTTGTAAGAAATTGACAAGTTTAACTATTTAAATTCTCTCTTTCGTGAGGCTGTGGCTGAATTGTCTCTGACATTTGCGAATTACAGTGAAGCCATTCCCATCCTCAAGAAATGATTTGGCAATAAGATGCAAATTATCAGCAAGCACATGAACACACTACTCCATGTGGAGGCAGTATCTGAAACTTGAAGTCGCTTAGAGTCTCCTCTGAGTGTAATTTCACAAAATCCTTCAAGAATATGGATCAGATCTGATGAAGAATTGTGTATAAGTGGTTGAAGACCCAGAAACTCTAGTGCAGACAAGATACACTACTTGCCACACCATGTTGTGGTTCAGCAAGACAAGGAAACAACCTAGTTAAGAATCGTTTATGACACTTGTGCGAGGTCTGATAGACCATCCCTCAATGACAGCCTCTACACTGGATCCACTGAGGTTCCATTCTTATCAAGTGACATTGAGTGTGGCTTTCTTAATGGTGTCGATGGCAGAGAAGGGTCTAGATGTCCTATGCTTCCTTTAGGTTAATGACATAACCGAAGGTAAGCCAGAAATTGTTGTGATGAGGTATGCCCGAGTGATGTTTTTATCAATTTTTCAGACTCTGTAGTGTGTAACTTATCAACATGACAACATATGGTAACTTTGGTCCATGGATATCACTGAGACACTCCTTAGCAAGGCACACACCAATTATGAGTAAATGACTTCAAATCGTTAGGCAGCTAGGTCTGTCACAAATATCTTGGAGTCACCTCGATGTTTCTGCATGTATCTTCTGAGAAAATTTGTATATAGAGATATTTAACACTTTATAAAAACAAACACATGACCCGGCTGTCAACCCTTCTACTCTTGCTACAGCGCCTTGTTTTCAAGGACAGAAGTGCTTCTTCTGTGGCTACCAAAGGCATCCTCGCTCCAAGTGCCCTGCTCGCGATGTCAAGTGTTCCAAGTGCCAAAAGAAGGGACACTTTCAGAAAGTTTGCCGAAGTGGTGCCCCACCCCTGTCTGAAGGGAGGACGTCAGCCACAATGTGGCGACCAATGCTCGCTACCACCTCCGCTGAGGTGCCCCTGTCACTTGCTAAGTCGACAACCACGGTGAGCATAGATGGATTTAAAGCCAAGGCCCTCGTTGATAGTGGGAGCTCTGAAAGCTTCATTCATCCGAGACTGGTGAAATTGGCAGCTCTTCATGTCTACCCTTCGTCGGGAATGATATAGATGGCTACATCCTCCCTGGCAACGAACGTGAGCAGTTATTGTCTTGTTGGCCTCGTATTTGGGGGTAGAACCTACCCCCGGGTATGCCTATCTGTCCTCCCTGAACTGTGTGCTGACCTCATACTAGGCTTAGACTTCCAGACGCAACATGAGAGGGTTGTTTTTTAATATGGAGGTCCTAAGTCTTCGCTATCAATCTGTGGTCTAAGCACTTTGAATATTAGCCCACCACAGTTGTTCTCTAATCTAACAGATGACTGCCACCCGATTGCGACCAAGTCACGCATGTATAGTCGCGAATATTCGCTATTCATTACCGCAGAAGCACGACGGCTTCTGAAAGAAGGGATTATTGAGCCTAGTAAGTCGCCCTGGAGAGCCCAAGTTGTCGTTGCAAAGGGTGATAACCACAAAAGGAGGATGGTAGTAGACTATTCACAAATTATCAATAGGTTTACACTATTGGATGCTTTCCCTCTTTCACGCATAAGTGACCAGGTAAACTCCATTGCTCAGTACCGGGTATTCAGCACTATCGACCTACGAAGTGCATACCACCAAGTTCCGCTTAGGAAGGAAGAACGGCCATATACCGCATTTGAGGCAAGCAATGGCTTATACCAGTTCACACGGGTCCCATTCGGTGTTACTAATGGCGTTGCGTGTTTCCAACGGGAAATGATCGAATTTGTGCATAAAGAACACTTAGCCGGTATTTTCCCTTATTTGGACAACCTTACCTTATGCGGAAAAGACCAAGACGAGCATGATACCAATCTAGAGCTCTTCCTCGTAGTAGCCAAATGGAGAAACATGACCTACAACAATGAAAAGGGTGTCTTCTCAACTAGACGCCTCGCCATCCTCGGTTGCGTTGTAGAAGAGGGTGAGATCCGCCCGGACCCTGAGCGTCTGAGACCTCTTCGAGAGCTTCCTGTCCCCAACAGTATTAAGTCTCTCAATAGATGTAAAGGGCTATTCTCTTACTACTCTCAATGGATTCCTGGGTTTTCAGACAGAATGAGCCCCATAAACAGTTGCAAAACTTTTCTATTGTCTGCTGATGCTATTGCGGCTTTTTAAAGCCTAAAGAAAAGTATTGAAGAATCGGTAGTAACGGCCGTGGATGAGGAGTTATGTTTTGAAGAGGAGACAGATGCATCAGAAGTGGCTATAGCTGCAACCTTGAACCAAGCTGGACATCCTGTTCTTCTCGAGGACACTACAAGGGCCCAAGATCCGACATCCCTCCGTCGAGAAAGAGGCCCAGGCCATCATAGAATCTATCTGCCATTGGAAACACTACCTAACTGGACGACATTTCTGCTTGAAGACTGACCAGAAGTCTGTATCCTATATGTTTGACCAGCGACATAAGGGAAAAATCAAGAATGATAAAATCATGCATTGGCGGGTAGAGCTGTCCTGCTACAGTTATGATATTATCTATCGCCCCGGAAAAGAGAACACACCACCCGACACTTTCTCCTGCAGTACCTGTGCTGCCTCCCTAGATGACTCTTTTTACCTGCTGCATCAGTCGCTTTGCCATCCAGGTATTACGAGGATGTCACATTTTGTTCGTAGCCGAAACCTACCTTTTTCCATTGAAGAAATAAAGAGAATGACAAATTCTTGTCGGATCCGCTGTGAATGCAAGTCCAGGTTCCATCGACCTGTCAAAAGCCACCTCATCAAGGCAACTCAACCCTTCGAGAGGTTGAACATCGATTTCAAAGGACCTCTCTCCACGAACAACAAGAACTCATATTTCCTCAACGTCATCGATGAGTATTCACGTTTTCCCTTCGTTTTCCCTTGTCATGATATGAATGCCAGTACTGTAATCGAATGCTTATCATTGCTATTCTCTGTCTTCGGGATGCTGGCTTTTGTGCATTCTGATCGAGGGCCCTCCTTAATTAGTCGTAAACTGCGGTCCTACCTTGCTGGGAAAGGAGTAGCAACAAGCCACACCACTCCCTATAATCCTGCAGGCAACGGACAAATAGAGAAGTGCAATGGGACTGTGTGGAGAGCTGTCATGATGGCCTGCAAATCAGAGAATCTCCCCATCAAGTACTGGCAGAAGGTCCTCCCTGATATCCTCCACTCCATACGCTCACTTCTCTGTACGACTACTAACGAGACTCCCCATGAGCATCTCTTCCGTTTCTCCCAACGGTCTACGTCCGGAAGCTCCATCCCTACCTGGCTGACTTCTCCTGGGCCCGTCTTCCTCAAGCATCACGTCCAAACGACCCACTGGTCGATGAGGTGGAGCTCATTGAGGCGAACCCCCATTATGCTCACATCCGGTAATCCAGACGGCAGGGAAACGACCGTGTCTACCAAGCACCTAGCCCCATGTGGTAAACTGGTGGACAACACTCTCCCTCCGATGCCGGCTATGGACGAGGTGCCGACTCTGATATCGCTTCCCCGACCCGCACTCGAGCCAGAGCTCAACTCTCAACCTATGCCTACCTCGATACCCCCCGGGGCGGAACTAACTCCGGCTCAGGTACCACCCAATTCTCCGATTCAAGAAGCTCCGTTGCGTCGTTCTGAACGCATTCGTCTACCTATCGACCGTCTTGCCTATAGGATCACATCCTAACAAGGGGGTGAATGTAGTGATCTGGAACTAACTTGAACTTTGTACTACTAGATAGTTATGTGCATGACACTAGTTCTTATTATTTCTGTACTGTATTGTCGATTCGTAGACCTCATGTTTGAGATCTAGTTGTATAAAACCTTTCTCTCTACGGTATAAATCACAACAGTAATTCAACACTAATAATGATTGTCTGCAACGAAACATCACGTGACTAAATAATGATGTAATTCAACAAGAATAATCATTGTCTGCAACAAAATATTATGTGATCATAGCATGATATAATTCAATACAATGTCTGCAATAAACTGAATCAAACTGCAGAAAAACATCGATCTCAAAGCAGAAAATATTGCACTGAAGTACCTAGCAACATATTTTGGGATAGAATTGTTGATACTAAACACAAATGTGAACATGTTCTCTGATTTTTAGTAAAACTACATTAAAATACTGAAGTATAATATGTTCAAATAGCTTTTGCATCTTTTAGCCGAATATTCATCAGATCTCCATGATTGAGCTGCTATTATGACCGTAAAGATAATTTTTTAGAATTTTTTAATGTGAATATAATTATGATAGAGTCAAAACCTAAAAAGGTTGTGTATAATACTGAAAATATTGGCTTTCAGTAAAAACAAATTAATTGCCATTTGGCAAAATGCAAATCATTATTTTTATGAAGAAATGTGACATGTAAAGCACAATCCAATCTGAACTGATCCCTATAAGATTTTATACAGCAAAACCTTCCACACTATCATGTTATCCTTTTATAAGCATTTGATTAGCACAACAAATATTATTCCTTGCTACAATCTGGACGTACAACCAGATATTGCCAGACACAAATGCTATTGATAGGCTAACTTAGTTAGTACAATCAGTATTACTTTGTAGGTTTCTTTTGGTGATCCATTATTGTGTGATTCATATTGACTGTTGTTGATGGATAGTTGTTGTGATGGGGAAATGTACAAAGTCAAGACTTTTCCTTATTGATCTGTGAAATGAATACCTCGGCTATCTTAGACAAAGTAATATTGCAGCTAGATCCCTTCACAAACGTATTACTGATATAGAGGAGAGTACGCTGTCACTATCTGCTTTAGAAAATGTTTTTCAGCTTGGTTGATCAAACTGACAGTGGGCAATGATTTACCAGCTGAATGACAGGGGGCAAGGATTTACCAGCTGAATGACAGTGGGCAAGGATATACCAGCTAAATGAGAGTGGGCATTGATTTACCAGCTGAATGACAGGGGGCAAGGATATACCAGCTGAATGAGAGTGGGTAAGGATTTACCAGCTGAATGACAGGGGGCAAGGATTTACCAGCTGAATGACAGGGGGCAAGGATTTACCAGCTGAATGACAGGGGGCAAGGATTTACCAGCTGAATGACAGAGGGCAAGGATTTACCAGCTGAATGACAGTGCGCAAGGATTTACCAGCTGAATGAGAGTGGGCAAGGATTTACCAGCTGAATGACAGGGGGCAAGGATTTACCAGCTGAATGACAGGGGGCAAGGATTTACCAGCTGAATGACAGAGGGCAAGGATTTACCAGCTGAATGACAGGGGGCAAGGATTTACCAGCTGAATGACAGGGGGCAAGGATTTACCAGCTGAATGACAGGGGGCAAGGATTTACCAGCTAAATGAGAGTGGGCAATGATTTACCAGCTGAATGACAGGGGGCAAGGATTTACCAGCTGAATGACAGGGGGCAAGGATTTACCAGCTGAATGAGAGTAGGTAAGGATTTACCAGCTGAAGGGGGCAAGGATTTACCAGCTGAATGACAGGGGGCAAGGATTTACCAGTTAAATGGAAACAAAAAACAAAGAAAAAGTGAAGAAAAAATGCACAACTACACATCTTAGACATTAGCCTCTTCTGTGCTTTAGAGATGTGATACACAACGCTTGCTGCTCAATCTCCAAGATTAGTTGTTAATCAATTGAAATCAGTACCCACCATGTCAATTGCACCTATAGGTTGTGGGAGAGGTCACTTGGGATTTTCAGGATACCCTCATGACTGGATTCCAGGGCCACCTGGCCAGTGGTTGCGGCAATGACCGAACTTCGATTAAACCATAAACAATGCATGTGACTGTCTGTAGCCAGAAAAATGAGTGAGGTGGTTCTGTTGGTGAATATTGGGACCATTTGGGCCTACAAGCAGCCCAAGGAGAAGGGTGTGTCAGGGGGATGTGCTCTCTTGCGCACAAAGATCAACAGCAAAGAATGCATTCAAAACATAATTATACAAATAAATGAATATAATAAGGAAATGACTATATATCTACAAGATCCATTTTCCTTGGGTGTAAGTGTCCAAATATTTCAACAACTTCATCCAGATTAATTGTTGTGTCATACTGTACATGTAAGAGTGCTAGCATTCTTGGTTCATAGATGCTGTCGCAGGACGACATTAAAACAAGACTGTTCCCAATGGATGTGAAGTGAACCCGGTAGTGATGAGTAACTAATTATTAATTGGAAGTGTTGATAATGTGGTCTGTGGCTTAGTGTGTTTGTGTGTTATGTGTTTATGTTGGGCAGGTCGATGATGAGTGCATCATCGACCTGATGGGCAGAAACCAGAAGCAGGGCTCCAGCCTAGTTAAGGGAAGAGTTGTTACTGCTCAGGGAGTTAGCCATTGTACTGAGTCTTGTAAGTGTCCTGTATTGAATTATTAAGGTTTCTCTACTTAACCTTGCTAGCCTAGTGTGTAGCTTAAAGGTAGAGTGGTGGCAGCATACCAACACTTAGTGAGACTGGCTCAGAGTCTGTGGGTAATATCAGATTTGGTCCTGAAAGATGCTCTTAGGTAATTGTTGAGACGTTTAAGTGTACTGCTATTTCTTCGCATTCACAAGGTGTTAATGGCAGAGTGCATGCGATTTGCAAGAGAACATCAATATTTGGAAAAAATGTTGCTTCACAATCCTTCAAGACACTAGGTGGTGCGGATTCTCTTTTGAGAGTGGGTACATTTGCATATCTTGATTTCCAGCGAGGATGGCAAATCCTGGTGATAAGTTTCAACAACTGTGCTGATATCAAATGGTCTTGTGGTAATCAGAGATGGTACAAGTACCAGAAGAGATGAAGCAGTTGGTGACAATGATGTGAACCTCTCATTTAAGCTAGTGCAGATATGGTAGGAATGGAATAGCAAGATTGCTCTTGAAGTAATCAAATACTGATTCTGCTGGTGCATTACCACAGGGCTGCTGTCTGCTTGCTATCCTTGGCATGCTTGGGGTGGTGCTCACCTTATCAGCCATCAAGACAGCCTGATCATATATTTTCTGAAAGCTTTCTTCCACTTACTTGATACCATCAATCATGTGATGAGCTTCATTGATATCTAGTGTTCTGCTCTGTAATTGAACAGTTATGCCTGACAGGTGGGAAAGGTACTGATAAACCATTAAGAAAATTACAATGAAATCAAATTTGGTGATACTAGCAAGGATTTTCTGGGCTTGACTTCTATTAGCTGTGTCCGAATCACTGTAAAGGCCACCATGTTCATCAACATGTTTGCCATGGCCTATAACTTCTAGGGCATCAACAATGAATACAAATGACTGATAAAAATGCTGATATGCACTATGACGCTCAGCCCAGCGAATTTATCACAAATTAATAAGAGCTTTTCTGGCCATGTATTTCAGCATTGTTCTTGAAAAGTAATTCAAGAAGGCCGTTTCTTTTGGGACTTGACTGGAAAAAAAATAGCAGCAATGCTTGAGCTTGAAGGACATTAATATTCCATTGGAGCATATTCGTGGGCAAGGGTAAGATAGAGCTAGTAACATGTCTTCATCTAATGTTGGTATGCAGGCATGCATCAGAGAGCAATCTCCTCTAGCTATATACCTATATACATTGCAGTGGACATTGTCTTAACTTGGTGTTGAGCAAGTCTTGCTCTCTACCAGAAGTTCGTCATGTTCATTTAAAAACTGAAATATTTCCTTAGCCAAATATATACCAGTAATTCTTTCAGCTTTCAAAAAAGACAAGAACTCTTCCTGGATGTTGCAGTTGTCATCAACAAACCTTATGCAGAAGGATAGTTCTTCCTTATTTTGTGAAGTGACTTCATCAGCCATGATTCTGCATTTTTGATCTCTTTAACAATGTTATTAAGATCAATATGCTTTCCCATGATTCCAATCAGTTCGTTTTGTGTTGTAGAGACATAGGTTACAGATTTCATTGGAGGAAAATCCAAATGATTGCAGAGCACTTCATTGTGATTAGCTAATAGATGATAGCGCAGCTACGCCTTTGTCGCAGATCACACTGGATATGAATCAGAACCTGTCTTTGACCATGTGTGCATCAACTGAGCATAGTGTGCGTCTGCGCATGCGTACATGTATGAATACGTATAACGGGTAAGGGGTCTACCTATACAAGAGAATACATACATATATAGCGATCTACTAGACCAATGTCCACTACCTCCCCCCAAGTTGGCACTGGTGCCTGCTGAAGTTAGTAGATCAGTTGTGGCCGTAGCGGTCAATGGGCTTCGGCCCGCGTTTGCTGCGTCGGGGGGGTTGTGGCTTCGCAGTCAGGCTGCTCTGAGCAGGCGGATGACGGGGTGACCTGGGAGTAATGATGGACCTTGGTGCTGCCGGCCTGTTCAAGGCAGGTGTGGAGGGCGGACTGGTCACAGGTCGGGTGGCCTGGGTCGGCGGTGGAGCCCGGGCGACGTAGGCGTAGGAGCGTCCCGTGTGTGGGGTGGCCGGGGTGATACTCAAGGGATTGGGGTTGGTTGGAGGTCCCGGGGTGGTGGCTGTGGTGGGCTCTGGCACGGTGTGGGCCTCGGTGTGAGCGTTGGTTGGCGGGTAGTCAATGATCGGCTCTGGCTCCGGATGGGTGACGGTCGGCGTGTTGTTGGGGTAGGGTGTGTAGGCAAGTGGGAGTGGTGGGAGTTCCTCGGTTGGGTGGGGGGTGTACTGGCGCAGGAACCGGCGGTTGCGGGTTGTGAGGCGGCCGGAGCCGTCGGTCCGTACGCCGTACTGATGGTATTGTAACACTTACACTACCGTCCCCGACTTGTCCCATTTGGTCGGGTGTCGTCCTGTCTGGTTTTGGATGAGCACGGTGTCACCGTTCTTGAGGGGGGAAAGGCCCTTGGTGTGCTCATCCCATCTCGCGCGACCTGCCACGGCTCGCTTGGAGAGAGCTCTCTCCCTGAGTTCGAGCTTGTCTGTCCATTCTGTGTGGGGCAGGTATCTGCCTGGTAGGCCGGGGAGGAGATCACGCGTTGGTCGGCCAAAGATGCATGTCGCTGGGGACATCTTGGTGTCTGCGTCCGGGCAGTTGCGATAAATCAGTAGGGCCTTGTGGAAGGCGTCGGACAGGGTGCCGTTGGGGCCAGTGTTCCCTGCGATTAGCCTCTTCATGGCCTTCACTGCTACTTCTCTGGTATGCCGTACGTCGCAAAGGTATCACGGAGGGTTTGGGTTAATCCAGCTGCACCATCCCCGGATGGGGTGACGATGGGCCAGTTGGAGTACCTGTCGACAAGGACCAGGTATACCAGTCCGAGGTGGTGGAAGAAGTCCCCGCATACGTGCTGGAAGGGGTATGCGGGGGTTTCCGGTGTGACTGAGGGCATGGCCGGCTGGGATGGAGCATTGCCGTTGCAGACACTGCAATTGGCCCGTGTTGCAGTGATGTCCTTGGATATGCCAGGCCAGAAGATGGATGATTCCGCTCGGGCGGTCATCTTGCTCGTGCCTTGGTGAGCAGCGTGTAAGGCGTCCAGACAGGTGCGGCGGAGCTTGGTTGGGATGACGATTCGGTCTCCGTACGTTATGACGCCATCTACTGCTGAGAGGGAGTCTCGGTAGGGAAAGAAGTCCCGGGTTGCCGGGGACATCAGGTGCCGTTTGTCTGGTGGCCCTTCCTCTATGGTGAGGGCAAGGTCCTGCAGGCTGTCATCCGCTGCAGTGGCGATCTGGATGGCCTCCCAGCTGAGGGGGATGGCAGTGATGGCTGCGCAAATGGCCGTGGAAAGGCCCACATCGTCGTCCTCGTGCGGGGGTGCGATCGAGATGCTCGCAAGCAGGGCGGAGGGGATCTTGAGGCCTGTGTGGGGGCACGCAGTGTCGGGCGCCGTGCTGTTGTCCTGCAGAGCCATTCTCGCTTGGCTGGGGATGCCGGTGGGGTGGCGTGACAGGGCGTCGCTGGTTCGGTTGCGAACTCCGGGTATGTGCACCATGGTGAATCGGTACCTTAGCATTTTCTCCTTAAGGTTTCTGAGACGCGTGTTGGGGATGTCCTCAAGGGATCGGTCCCCGAACAGTTTCACCAAGGGTTTGTGGTCAACGGCTATGACCAGGTTGGAGCATCCGAGGACAAAGTGGCGGGCCTTGTCCAGGGCATCAACGACCGCTAGGGCCTCTCCCTCGATCGGTGCGTATCTCGACTCCGCTGCATGTGTGAACCTGGAGCCGACCAGGGTGGCCTTCCAACCCTCCTGGCAACAGATCTCCTGGGATGGGCACTGGCAGTGCTTCTGGTATAGCCAGTACCCTACCCCGTCCTTGCTCCAGTCCGTCGCCAGGCAAGTTGGGCGCTCCTTGTCAAAAATTCTCACGCCCTCTTGGATCCGTGTGGTGATCTCCTTCTTCGACGCGTCAAAAGCGAGTTGGAGGTCCTGGGTCCATGCAAAGGTGGTGGAGGGTTTGAGTAGGGACCGGAACGGGGACATCACAGACGTCATGGAGAATGCGAAGGCTACCTGGTTCACGAGACCGAACCAGGCGCGAATGTCCGTTATCCCCATGGGTGTCGGGAAGTCAGTGATTGCTCGGATGTACCTGCTGCAGGGCTTGACTTCGTCCATTGTTATGAGGAACCCGGCAAATTCCACCTCGTCCTGTGCGAACCAGAACTTGTCCGGGTTCAGCGTGATACCATTCCTGGCGCAGACGTCGAGCCACTCCGTTGCCTGGTGGAAGGCGTCCTCTATGGACTCCGACCACAGGAGGGCGGCGTCTATGCACTTGGTTTTATTTGGTATCTCCGCGACCAGGCTGTCGTACCTGGCTGTGT
Source organism: Cladorhizidae sp. MBARI D1340-BT2 (assembly GCA_028752905.1). NCBI lineage: Eukaryota > Metazoa > Porifera > Demospongiae > Poecilosclerida > Cladorhizidae > Cladorhizidae sp. MBARI D1340-BT2. Next base: position 21,747,977 of record JAQNBH010000008.1, on the reverse strand, counting down.
ACGCATCACCAGAGGCAATATATCCCTGGGGGCGGAGCAGTATCTATATCGACCCCACGGGGTTATAAACGTGGTGTAGTGATGGTCGAGCTCCGTGAGGGCAATGGAATGGTACCCGTTCCATGCATCGAAAATGGTCTTCTTCGATCGGGTCGGGACAGCTCTGGCTTGATGGAAGGGTGATTGGGTGTGATGAGTTTTGCGTGTGGCATGGCGGTTCAATTGCTAGAAATCAATTGTCCTCCTGAGGGACCCGTTCTTTTTGGTGCAAATGACCATCCGATGGCACCAAGTGTCCGGGGTCCCCAGGGGAACTTGTTCCAGCACTCCTAGGCGGACGTCGCGGTCCAGTCCAGCCTTCACTTCCTCCTGCCAGTGGATGGGGATGGCAATGGAGGTGTGGCAGGGTTTAGGGACAGCGTGTGGGTCAATGTTGAGCCGGAGTGGTGGGCCGGACATCATTGGTTACGGCTGGTGCTCACAGGTGTTAAAGCTGCTCGCCTTGTACAGGTCCCTGAGGTGTAGTTCCAGCCTACCCCTATTGGCCTCAGTCGCCGGGAATGGTAGGCTTGTAGGTCGGGGTGGGGCTTGTGCTCTAGTGGGGCATGAGCAAGTCTATAGAGAGAGGGTTTGTGGACTCACATGAGGTGGAGGTAATGACGTCGCCTTGAGAGGTCTGGGTGGCGTGGTCGCAACCACGCCGGGCGTGGTGGTTCTGGTCTGCAGGGGCGTTCTGGTCTGCAGGTCTGCATGGTAGGAGTGTTGTGTTGGTCCGGTTTGGGCTCCCCGCCCCGTCTTCCCAGCCTTGTTGTTTCCCAGAGGTAGCATAGGCGTGCTGTGGGGGAAGTCCCTGGGGAGCAGCCGTAGGTCGACGCAGGTAGCCAGACTCAGGTATAGCTTGTTTGCAATGCCTGAAAAGTATACCATCTGCCTGGACTCGAGGCCGGTGATGTTGGCCTTGATTCTCAGAATGGCGGCTCCCAAGATAGGCAGGTTGTTGCCACTTGCAGAGTGCATGACTAGATTGACAGGGATGAGGTCATCTGCTGTCAACCGGAGCTTAGTCATGAGTTGTGGGCCAGCCAGGCAACTCTGGCAGCCAGTATCTGCCATAGCGCAGGCTGCGATGCCTAACGTCTCGATTCTCAGGGAATGGCCATGGTGGCGGAAGTCCTCCGAGCATGCAGAGACGATGACATCAATGTGGGGATGTGGTTGGGACTTCTCCTGGGTCCAGCGACGGGTGTCTAGGTTCCACTGCTGGTGGTCGAGGGTCCCCTCAACCATTGTGTCTACCTGTTCGTAGATGGCGCTCTCCTGTTCTATGGATCCTTGCCAGCACATCTGGGCTGTATGATTCTGCCGTCCGCAGGAGGGGCAGGTGATTCCGAAGGCCGGGCAATGTATGCGCCTGTGAGCTGTTCGTTCCTGTTCTCCGTGACCTGGAAGGCCACAGAAGTTACACACACCTCGCTTGATGGGTGTGTTTCTGGTGGCGCGTTGAGGTGGCAGGCTCTGTCCCCTAGTTGGTGTCGTTCTCTGGTTGGGGTAGCCGGGTTCTCGGTGGGGTGTGTGGTTGGGGGGTGGAGCATGTTGTCGGGTAGGCGTGACCTTGCCTGGTCCCAGCCTCGGTCGTGAGGGGGGCGTCGCTGCTGGTGCCTGTACGTGCTGCTCACCGCCTCCGTACCCTCATCATCATCGATGGCGCTAGTGGAGGTTGGCGTGGTCATTGATACTGCCGACCTTTTACCAGCTGCCCTCACCTCCACAAATCTAATGGTCTCTTCCACCCCCATGTTCTGGTCTGGGTGTTTAAGGAGATCCTCTTGGATTTCTCCATCAGCTAACCCAATACATAACTGATCCGCCACCCTCTCCTCACCTCTTGATTGGAGATGGCCTCGCAGTTAGTACATTTCTTGGTGAAACAGCATACCTCGGCCTGGCCTCGGAGTCTGGCCGCGAAAGCCCTCACTGGTTCGCCCCTGTCCTGAACCATCTGGCTCAGAACCACCCTGGCCACCTTGGGGTTTTCTTCCTTCACCGCTAGGCTCTCATCGCTCCCAGTAGGTCTCTCTCGCTCATGTCCTCCAGTTTGACCGGGCCGACTGCATTTCGAGTGATGTCACGTCTGAGTTTACTATCACAGCACTCGAGGAGTTGCAACGCGATGTCTTGTTCTGTGAGCTGTACTGCCCCAGCGTAGGCCTTCCACCTAGTCAGAAAATACGTCCAATTCTCCGTGGTCCCTCCCGATGTCATCTCCGGTCTCTTCACGGGCGCAGGTTTAGCCTTGGTCGCTCAGCTGTGTCCCATAGCATGGGTTGACAGGACGACTGCTGTTACTGCCGGATCCAGATCAGCCGGGGTGCTGTAGGTACATCCAGGGAAGGGTCCGCTTCCATCTTGGTGGGCGTCAAATGGGGTCGCCTATTATAGTTTCCTTAGGGATCCTCCATAGTGTTGCAAACGATGCCACAATAGTCAAAGGACACACACTATGCTGGGTGGATGCACACATAGATGATAGCGCAGCTACGCCTTTGTCGCAGATCACACTGGATATCAATCAGAACCTGTCTTTAACAATGTGTGCATCAACTGAGCATAGTGTGTGTCTGCGCATGCGTACATGTATGAATACGTATAATGGGTAAGGGGTCTACCTATACAAGAGAATACATACATAGCGATCTACTAGACCAATGTCCACTAGCTAACAGCTCCAGCAGACTTTAAAAATTTCCACAGTTACCAGGTGTATTAATCTTTCATGATCACCACGCAGTGCAATACCCTGCTTACCACAAAATAGTATAATTATATACATTCTGCTACACACTAAAGAATGGGGGTCCACTACCCAAAAAAACAACAACAAAAAAACACAACTTCTCTCTGCTTCAGAAGTTTTATTTGAAATCTTGTATGATGTGTACCTATACACAGACCTACCTTCTGGTGCTGTGCCAACTACCCAGCTACAACTTATCCAGACTTAGTGAACATTTAAGATTTCACGAGGACCGTCATATTTGGAGACTAGTTTACTTTGGGATTTCACAACTTACCACAGGGGAAATTACAAAGTATGAAACACAATAATTATAACATTGAGTTTTTTTTAAATAGTGTGATCATGGATATAAAAAAATATTGCAATTTCTTGGTAGCATTTTCATTGTTTTTTTGTACCTGTTGACATCATACTTGCTTAAAATTAAAAACAGAGAATGTCATCTTGTAGCTCTCATTGAGAGGAAACAGAATCTATATAATTTTTTCTGATTACTCCAAATATGAAGCAGGGAGAACCGTCCTTGGCCAAAAAAAAAAAAATTCGGGACAGGCATTTTAATTAAGGACTAGTATAGTATTTCAATGGTTGAACTGACCATACCATTAAAAAAACACCAAAAGTGGTGTACTAGAAAAATCAAGAATAGGGAGGGGAAGTTTGGTCTGTCCTATATAGGCCGCTTCCTAGGGGGGTGACCAGAATCACTGGTTTGCTTCCCTTGTCAGTCTCCGCGGCCACTGAAACTCACTATTACATGAAGCGTCTTCTTCGCAAATCGGGAGTACTCAAGTTAGTATAAGTCCAGAATGGAGCATCCAAATCTTCTCCAATTTGGAAGGCAGCATCTTGCATGTACTGTCATCATATTTTTGGGGGGGAGGGGAAACCCCCAAATTTTTTTTGGGGTAGTGGACCCCCTTAAGAATGATCCCATTTTCCTTTATGTTATGGGCTCTTATTTTGTCTATTAGACTCACAACAGTGCTTTCTGGCTTTTCTACGTTTTGAATGACAAACTCATAGCTTCATGATGATAATGAGCAAGTTCATGTTCTTTGCACTTCAATTTTTCTTCTGCCAGGTACGAAATGGTTGATTGACCAAGTATCCCTTGTTTTTATGATTAGTAAAAAAAGAAGAAGAAAGAACCAATACATAAAGGACCGTCACAGGCTTCACAGTAAACCATCCAGGAGTACTCTTGCAGCCATTTCCTCTGAAAGGAATGATTAGATCCTCCAAGAACTGTCACTAGGAAGACACGTGTGCTCAAGGGTCTTTTATGGGATTTCAAGTGTGTATTTTTCTTCTTTTGTCAGTTTTTGTACAGCCTTTCAATCTCACATGGAGGCATACAAATGCTGCCAATTACTGCCCATGTCATTAATAATAGGCTTACTCACAGATGCTTCACTCACTCCTTCAGTTAATGGAATATTAACCTCAGAGTCATCATCAGATTCAGAACAGGCTGTTGCATTACCTTCCAGCTCAAGCAAAGAATTGACCTCAACACCAGGCTCAACTTCCAAAGGGTCATTTTGCAACATAGCATCATCCTAAAATTATGTTTATAACACGTTATGTAAAGATCCTCTAGGCTAGATCATTATTACCTGAGCAGGAGAATCTGAAGGTAACTGGTCATCTCTCCTCGCTTTTTTAGGGAGCAAAAAATAAGTCAGAGCCTGGCAGCTCTTGGCTGCCTTTCTCTCTTTCTTTGCTGGCATACTTGTTTCCTTTGAGTGCTCACCACATAAAATCTTGCAGCTGTCTTCTTTAATAAATTTTAACAAACCACAAATTAACAAACACTCACTGTAGATGTATTCCATGATGCCATTGTAGATACGTGTAATTAGCTAGTAGCTCCGTGAAAGCAGAGTGCAGGTATCTAGGTTTTGGTGCTGAGATGGAAACTTGCAGCTGCAATTAACAAATTTTGCTTCAATTCTAGGGAGATGATAATCAAGAAATTATGTAATTGCATACTTTATGTGGTACGTTTGACAAGAGCAGATATCACTTGATCTTTAGATCCCAATAAATATATGGAGAGTGTAAGACAGTCCTAGGTTTTGCCCCAATTTCTATAGTAGAGTGACTGGTCTAGTTTTATTTCTGTTTGAATTAATACAGAGTTCATGGTAAACAAAGCAACCGAAACAATATTGAATATCTTGGCATCATACTGGATGCCAACCTCACACATTTAGAAGACCATTATAAAAATAATTTTTTCTCTTCTTGCTAGTGACAGTATTTTCTGCTACCAGTAATATATGCAAACTTAACTCGTGAGAGTATTGGCTGCCAATTATTATTATTATATAATTGAAAATTTTGGAGTTGGCTGGTCTACTAGAGTATCATGTGTAAGCAAAATCAGGCACAATGAGGAACTGAGATGAGAGATGGGGTGGAACCATAGATATATAAATGAGGTGTGGCTGTCAGTTTTTGCAGATGGGATGATTGATAGATGTAGGTGTCAATGAGAAACTTGTTGTGCCTGCACTTTGAAAGGAACTCAGATCATTTGTCTGTCCGAGCAGATTGGGCAGTTTAACAGTTCAGAGAATGACTTGGTTCAATAATCATTCTAGAAACAGAGCGTCAAGGTTTGAATTAGAGGGGCATCTGGAGGCTCCTAGCGGTCATAAATGAGGTGTGGCTGACAGTTTTTGCAGATGGGATGATTGATAGATGTAGGTGTCAATGAGGAACTTGTTGTGCCTGCACTTTGAAAGGAACTCAGATCATTTGTTTAGAATCTGCTCAGATTGGGCAGTTTAACAGTTCAGAGAATGACTTGGCTTCAGTAATCATTCTAGAGACAAAGCATCAAGGTTTGAATTAGAGCGGCATCTGGAGGCTCCTAGCGGTCAGCCCAATGGCAAAGAACAGATGCGAGGTTAGTAACATATTATCTACGCAAAAAGTTTGAGAACCAACATTGTGATTTGCTAAGATGTTTTACAAAACAATATTTAATATAATCGCTATGAAGTGATCTTACCATATCAACATCACTCAACATCACTCATAATAATAATTCCGTGATAGCCCACCTGGAGCACGTGACACACACACACACAATATGTACACATCAACACTAATCACAATCTTGATTGTTCATTAGTTGAGTTCTGTCAAATTTTGACACAGGGGTCAGGTCCAGAGCTCTCAGTTTCTGAAACCCATGGAAAAGCCTCCTGTCTCAAAATAGAGCCCACCAGTGTGAACTTTTGTTTTTTGTCTTCTCATACTTCATATGTAAGCAACTATGCCTGTAGTTGTAAAGTTCAATATAATAAAATAATAAATAATAATACATCCTAAACATGTTTATCCTCCACACACTTCCCCACACCCACCTTCCGCCTCATCACCAGCCTATCCCCATCCTCCATTAGCCCTTTCACTGTAGCCTCTTCAAATAGGTCATGCCTAACCTTCTTGACTTCATCATGACATAGGACCTTCGTGTTAGCTTTCTTTCAAATTCTCCCTTTGACAGTTCAACGCTCAGGCCAAAATCCCCATCTCAATCAAGTTCGTGAATTAAACATACAAAACTACACCACTAACAACAAGCAAGCAAGCAAAGCTGAAGCATTCGCTTCAAAGCTGAAGCATTCCCCTCAGAAGTCCGCCATTGTCTCGTCGAAGTGCTGGACGCGTGTGCCAGCACGCATGCGCATATGTTGTATAGTCGCCCACGCAGGACATGCTCAGTGGTTGCGTCCGCTGAGCCGCGCAATATATTAGAGTTGCTAATCACTTCAGCGTCAGATCTTATTTTGGAAGGAGAAGAAACTTCTTACGCATTCCAGTTATTTAATGATGTTGCTTTCAACATTAGCAATGGTTCTAACCGCAGCGCTACTATTGAGTAGCAGTGTTTTCATAAAGAACGGGTGGATGGATTTCAGTTCGACGAGAAGAATTGGAGTTGGACCTGTTGAAGGTTAGAATACATTTTTCGATATTATTTAATGATGATCACTTTGTATTTTCCTTATTCAGATCACAGTTCTCAAAAGAATTCGGCTCTTCTTGATGTGCGGCTCAATAGCACCTGTGAGAGTTACAACAATGCTGTAAGATATGTAATGAAATATGGCAGGTGTTTAAGATGAGTTTATCTAAGCAGAACATTATATATTGAACTCCCTATTCTGCATCTTCTCATTGATCACCTCCCTCTGCTTCCACATTTTTGCTTCCACATTTTTGCTAATTTCTCTTCTTTTAACTTCCTCTCGTTCCTTCTATTCTTCTTACTCCATTACCTTCTATTCCTTCATGGCCTTCTCTACCTCCTGTTCCTGGTTCTAATGTTGTAGCATTCATGTAGTCATAATGGTTCTACATACTACTCAAGTTTGCTCGACACCATCTACAAGAGAGCTTATAATGACAACCAGGTATAATACAGTGCCATTTGTTTAGACTATCCCATATGAGAATAAACAAGAGCTAAACAATTTCTTTGATCTTTTTCAATCAATAGCACATGAGAGTAAATGCAAAGGATATTCTATAACTGTGGACCTTGCACACGTCACTAGTGGCTGATTATCCTCAGACAAAACTTTGGTCTCTTAACTAAATCATTTAGCCTTCATTTCTAAAAAGATTGGTGATATTGGTTGATACAGGAATTAAATCTATGGTGAAACTAAGAGAGAATGCTTTTGCACATGGGATCTAGTTATCTGCAACTGCACGTGCTGTAGATACTGCTGTTGATAGAAGGGAGAGGGAGAAATGTTTGTATATTAGCTTGATCTTAGGAAGGTTTGATTGTAGTGATGTTGGTCACCATTTCAGATTGTGTGAGGTTAGCATCCAGTGTGTGACCAATATATTCCATACGGTTTCATTTGCTTTGTTAACCCTTTCACTGGCATAAGCGACTTAAGTCGCGAAAACTGATTAGTCGCGACGAAAAAATTCGTAAAAAATTAACCGTTCGCTGTATTAAGCTGTATTAACTTCAAAAATTGTACGAATATGCCTAAAGCATGCCTCTAATATACCCCTGAATATCAGGAAAATACGGAATGAGGAAAGGGAAGTAAATGTGCCAGCAAACATCACTTCCGGTTCATTCCCGGTCTCGAAGAAGAAATGGCGACCCGCTTTAGTAGAGACGAAGCGTTAAGACTTCCTATTTGAGGATGACTTCGGCCTGTTCGAGATTGACGTTAGTGAAGAAGAGGAAGGAAGAAGGTGCCTGTGCTTACCTGGGAAGTGGCGTAGTTGACGGTTCTTCTTCTTCTTCTTCTATGGCAGCTATAACAGAAGCTGTTGGCACCGACCACGAAGCAAGTTTTCAAAGTATAGGTCGCCCTACTCTGCCAAGCAAAGCTTCAAACGATAGTGATGATCATGAAGACTTCCCCCAAGGTAAGAATAGATAAGAGTTGTATAGTAAAGTCTAGTAACTAGCATAATAATAAGAACTATTTCTCCTTGGAAGGTAGTTTCACTCATGGACCTGGAGGAGGAGGAGGAAGCAGCAGAGGAGAAGAGGAGAAGACAGGGTTGGAGGAGAGGTTATTATTTATATATATATATATTTTTTATAATGTAACATTATGTGTTTGTCTGAGTTATGCTGAACATGCAGACCTTCACAGTGCCAAGCATTGCCCTTTTATTTTTTATCTATATTTATTTATAATTATGTTATGCACACTTTGCACATACTTTTATTTATTTTTCAGTACTATGGACCCTAGCCCTTACTTCCTCTTTGTTATGCTATTCACATCTTTGTGGTTTGATATAAAAATGTTGTTGACAAATAGTTGTTGTTTACCAAACGTTGACTAGCTAACATTGCTGATTTCATATGTATGAAACCGAGCCTTTTTCAACTTATAATGATATTCATATCTTTGTGGTTTGCTATAATCAACCAAAAAATTGTTGTTGACAAACAGTAGTTTTTGTTGACCGGCTAACATTGCTGGTTTCATGTGTAATATGAAATTGAGATGATATAAACCCGATATAAACCCTTTTATTTTACTTCCTGTCTCTTATAACAATATTCACATTTCTGTGGTTTGTTGCTAAGCAACTAAAATTTACCATAACGTCCTTTCATGCATCAGCTATCACCTGATATATAGTTGTTGGGTACTTGTCTTCATGTGGTCCTCTATAAATTAAAAAATGTGAAATTGTGTCAATTTTTGTAAAAAGTCCTCCGTAAATCTGACAGTGAAAGGATTAAGATATAAACAATGTATTGAGATGGCATTATCAATTCAAATAGCACTAACCAGTTAATCAGCTGTCGACACTGGGAAATGGCAAAAAATCTATACATTGAATGAGCTTTCATACACTATCCACATATTCATTTGAATCTTAAAAACTGGTTGTTATAGATCAAGTGACACCCGAACTAGCCAACCCATCATAAGATTTCCTGCTTGATCCCTTCCAGTACAAAACTAGTTTCTTGCAGCTGCTCCTTGTCAGCTTCCATCTCTGCACCAATAGAAAGCTGCACTATGCTTTCATCAGCATGCTTTGTGATGGCTCATTCATATGCAATAAATAAATGGGACAATTTGTGCATTGTGGGATTATTAAATTAAAGCATTTCCCATTACAGTACTAGATATCTAGCAACTCTCTACGAGCACAATATGGAACCATTTAAAAAAATTAATAAAGCTTATCAGTCATGATATCATTACATTATATTTCATTTGGTCAACATGTTTGGAAGTATAAATATATATATATATATATATACACGCAGAAACAAAAGAAAATAATACAAGTTTTGATAATCTCAAAAAAATTGACATCTTATGAAATAAAGCTTTATTGAGTAGCAGGCAAATAGATTTCACCTCCCTCAAGCTAACCATAGTGCAGAAGAGGCCAGTGCCCATTTTGGTGACAAGGCATGCAGCCATGCATTTCACCCTTTTTGCTTTACTTTTTCATAAATCTTGCCAATCCTAGGCTACTGTTATTGTCATTGGAAGAACCGTGCTACACACACTGCACTAAAACAGGCAATAATAGCCTGCTCTCCTTCTCTGTCAGTAGCAAGGTTTGGTAGGTTTGCAAACAACTCTTGATGCACTATTAGATTATTTTTGTCCAAGGTATTATTTCCAGGTAAATATGGGTGGAAATGCCGGTTTCATTTGACCAGTGTTTCCACTAGGAAATACACAACAACAATAATCCATCAACAACAGTCACCAACCAACAATAGCTAATCATACACACTACTAGATCAACAAAAGAGAACACAGTGGCAGTATTACTGATTGTAATAAGTATGTGGGTTAATCAATAGTATTTGTATTGTCTGGCACTACCCAGTGGTATGTGTGTTCAGATTGTGGCTGAGTCTTTCTCCTATTAACCAAACAACAGAACAACAACTGTAAAAATATAATATACTATACTTTCCATTGTTATAAAACAACTCTAATTGAAAATTAAACTAGCTAGTTGCCCTGGCGATCATGAGGGAGAAAGATACAAAAAAGTTGAAACTATTAGTCTAATACCTATGGTAACCTGGCATTCATATTTCAACTTTTTTGTGTATTTCAGTGGTGATGATGGCAGGGCAATGGCAAATCGCCAAAATGATGTTTTAATTTTCAATTCAAATTATAAAGAAATGAGTACAACGTGATTACTGAGAATCAGCCATTGAATATGATTATAAACAACAGCGTGGACAGTATTGCTGTGTTAAAAATCGTAAATAGATCACTATATGGATTGTGATATTATTTCTCTATTGAGGTGGCCTATAGGTACACTTCATGTCAAGTAGCAGTTTCATTTGTTCGATTAAACTCTCAACGAACTCTCAGTTGACATAATAATGACCTGCTCAATAATCTCATTTTACTCTCGTGACTTGCTTAAAGTTTGAAATCAAAATTCTGAGCATTAGAAAGAACTTGTGTATGTGTTAACTTAAAATATTCAACAATTGGTTCGTTTTACATTTGAAGCAATACTTCGATCTTCATCAGGGCAATCTGGTAAAGACCAAATACATGGAGGTTGAAAAGGCCACACACAAAAAATGCCGATTAAAAGATAAATCTTCCGGGAATTAACGAAAGCTCATCATACATTTCGCATTTGGGTCAGTATTTGGTTTATATATTTTTACCACAATTGTTTGACAAAAATAATGCTATCCCATAATATTTATCTTGCTGAAAACTTTAATGCATGCTTGGATACAGTCTGAAGCTGATTTGTGCAATATGATAATCAGAAACAATTTTAGGCTTTTGCTATTATACCAGTTTACTGCATACATACTGTATTAAAAGTATGTTACCTAAGAAAGTCTGGCAACATGATCCACTTGTTGTGGGTCATGTGTTGTTATTTAAATTAAGATTGTGTAAAAATTCTTTGCTTCAGTTGGTATTGAAGAATGGATTGGCCAACATTGTTGGACAACTTGAATTTTATTCGAAGAAAGTTAATGGAAATAAGTTGGTTGAAAATAACACCAAGGATGACATAAGCGATGGAGCAGTCACCATGAGTGACCAGCTTCATCACCAGGAGTGGCCAGAAGCTAGCAGCCAAGCTGCAAAGCAAGAGGCAATCCACACCACGGCTTTAGCTGTTATACCTAAGGTATGTTGCTATATTTGAATCAGTAACTACACCTGTAAGAGTTTTCCTGCACTACACATACTGAAAGCGAGTCAAGGCTATAAACTTCAGGTTTTCCCATGTTACAAAATATTGATATGCCTCCTCATTACAATTATCGCTTCAGCAAATATTCTCTTCTAGCTCTCTCACCTTTTCCTCTTAATAGTCTGAATTGCACTACATGCAATATAAAAATATATGTGTGCATGTGTCAAGTAGTAATATCCATGCCTTGCTAAATTGTAATTGTTGACTGATAACTGGTAAAGGTTGCAGTGCAGTGTTTGGTGAGTGAAGTGAGGTAGAGAGGAGCACTCTCACATACAGCAGCACTTTTAGGCATTCTTCCTAACTCTCTCTTTCTCATTTCTTATTATCTGTCTCTCTTTCTTCTCTTCCTCAGTGTGTGAGGCACACATAACTCTTTTCGATAGTTTTTATGCCTTCTTCTCAAAGTCTTAAGAATACCATTACTTGTGATATGTGGTGGAACATGTGCATCCCTCCATGTACACTCTTGTATTATGGGACCGCACAGTTTAGTGGAAACGATTCATATCTCATGCAAAAATTTCAGAATTCACATAATTAGAGAGTAGGCTCGCTTCTCTTGCTAATGTACTGTTGGCTATTAGCATGTTAAAAAAGATCAGCAACAAATATAGTTCATGCTTACATAGCGGCCAGCCTGTAAATTATTGTTTTACATTGATACTTTATATCCTGTGCACCACCTTCCATATAAAATCTGCTATTGTTTGTGTGATAGTGCGTACTGTCGATTGATGATATTTATCCACCTATAAATTAATTGCATTGCAATGCACATGCTCATAGTATCAGGCAGGTTTATTATGAAAGTAATACAGTCTTAAATGCAGTCTTGTGATTAGGATTCACGAGCAGAATGGTTAGTGATCAGGTATTAAGAGCAGCCAATGAAATAATGGTTAATTTCTTAAGCGTTCTTCGACTCAGCTGACTCAGAAGATGACTGCAGACATCTAATCCTGGGGGATAGTAGAAGCATGGCCAGAGAAACAGTTACAAATATGACAGGGAGGCTGGTGATCCCCTCCTAATGCTCAAAATTGAGATGGAAGAAAAGGGAAACACTAGTAGACGATAAAAATTCACACAAACTAGCTAGTCATTTGATTGGATCTGTTCTGTGCATGGACATTCTGCTTGTTATAATAGTACACGGCTGCAGTCAAGTTATAGTATTTATGCTTGTACAATAATGATGTTACTACCTCCCACCTTTCCCACCCAATCCCTATTACACAGCCTATCTGGACCGGCACTGAAGTCATGATGTTGTTCCTGATTTGGGCTGGAATAATGCTTATTTATGCACATATATTTCGCACAAATAAACTGAAGCCTCATAAAGGTGACTTGATAAATGAATGCAAACAAGAGCTGGTGAATTTCATTTTAGGTAATTACACAAACTTGATCTGGGCACGATACCATGTCATGTTCTATTGAATAATTTTCCAACTATAATTCCAATTTACTATCACTAATCGGGCAGATGAAATGGATGTAGACCCTGCTGTGGCAGAGGAAGTTCAGCTCCAAGAAGTTGACTGTGAACAACTGAGCAGAGCCATTAATGAAGCTTCCATGTTGAAAAAGATGGAAGAAGAAGCTTTCATGAGGCTAGAAGAACTGGAGGGAGAAGCTTTCATGAAGCTACAGGAACTGGAAGATGACAAGTGAGTTATTAGTTGGAGTATTTTTATCCACATCAGCCGAACTCTATGGGGTGTAATATACTATTTACTGGGTTGCCCACAGACCCAAGAAATCCTGAATAAGGACAATTGAGTAATTATAGCCTATTACAGGTTTTACACATCACAATTATATGAATCAAGAAAGAATCAAGAAAATATAATAATAATTAACTGACTTTTTGTGAAGACTTGATTCAGCATAATTTTTTAGATTTTAGCTGCAGACCACACCACCCTGACTGGCGAGGTCTTGTGATAAAGCTCTGCAACTATCGTGCATGTTCAGAGGACTAGACACAACCAAATCAATACTTATCTAGCATAGAAAATGAAGAGAAAAGTAGCTCACATCAGATATAGTGGTACTTTAATAGGATGCTGGAAGTGACAAATTTCATATTGCACTGAATCAAATTAAGAATGATCAGTTGCATTGGTCAGGCCATTCACACCATGCCCATGCATTGTACATTTAGAGGTGCCCACATAAATGGTGTCTCACACTTAAACAAGAGTGGTGTTGATATATACGTTAGAACATACCAAATATTTTGTGTCTATTCTCAGAATCACCAATAATATCTTTAGCAATTGTTTTTTACATCGAGAGAATTCGAGATGTCTTTGTGTACATGTATATATATATATATATAACCATAAGGTTCTTGAGCTTTTGTTGACTGAGTGCAGGCATATCTTAACTCTAACTTAATCTACCACATGAGCTCAATGGATTGAAACCCAAGGGAAACCTCTTCTAATCACCATAGCTTGGCAAAGCTAGGGGGAAATGAAATGCTCATCTCATAGAACACTAAATGAGTTATCAAACTCCAAAATAGGGTGGGGGGTGCATGTTAGTGATGCTAGAACATTCCCATCTAACTGCTTCACACATGTGCATGATGCTAGAATATTCTCATCTAATTGCTTCACACATGTGCATGATGCTAGAATATTCTCATCTAACTACTTCACACATGTGCATGATGCTAGAACATTCCCATCTAACTGCTTCACACATGTGCGTGATGCTAGAACATTTCCTAGAACATTCCCATCTAATTGCTTCATGCATGTGTGTGATGCAAGAACATTCCCATCTAACTGCTTCATATATGTGCATGATGTTAGAACATTCCCATCTAACGTTTTGTGCAGGTATTGTCTCCAGAAACAACTCAAAGAAATTGATGAAGCATACAGAGAGCTGCGGAGCAGCTGTACTTACATGAAAAAGGCCAAAAACAGCATCTTAGCTGAGCTGGATGACCTTAAACTTGACATTGAAAGGGTGAGATAAAATAGAGAGTGCAAAGAATGTGTCGTAAAGATGCTGGAGGAGAGAATAAGTTGTAAATATTTTTTAAGATGAAGTATGATCTTCTATAATGTACATACCCGTGAAGTCACCATTATGATGGAACATGTGGATACTACCATGATTCAGATGTATGTCATCATTAGTCAACTTTGTACCCAAGTTATAAGAAGTGGCAATATCTTTTTACTGACTTGTTTTAAAGAACAAATAAGTACCCATAATTATGATAAAATGTTCATCCTGCAGAAGAAAATCAGCTACCAATCCCTGAAGGAGAAGAAGAAGCAGGTTGACAAGCACAATACTGATTTGATTTTGAAGAACAATTCCATGGAAGCTGAACTGGAACAGTGTCAGAAGTTGCTTCACATGTCAGAAGCTGAGGTATAATGAGTGCAATGTAAAATTTTATATAATATAGCTACAATTTAAGGGAGCCCTTACTGAGGAATTGGATAGAAAACTTGTCATTGCCATATATGATGTCATCTTCTACATGCTCCCTATACCTGCACCTGTAATGGGTCACCCACCTTACATAAAATGCATTCATATAAACTGGGAGTGGTCCTTATAGTGGAAAAAAAGGTTGAGAAAATGGTAGTAGATTTGAAGCTAGACTGGATTCACTATAATTATAGCAATGGCAAATGAGAATGTCATGCTAGGTTAGTAGCTGTCAGGAAACGATGATGGAGTTTCATTCTGATAGCTTCTCGGAAACGATGATGGAGTTTCATTCTGATAGCTTCTCATTTATCGACATGCTCCTGCCATAGAAATTGTGAACCGTTTTTATCATGATGCTATAAAAATTATTATCAATATTGGTACACATACTGCCACTCTCTATAGACAGAGAGAACTGGCTACAAACTTAACATATTTAAAAAGGATAAGGGCACATATTATCAAGATGTGCTGATGATGGATGGTATACTGAAGACACTAAACAGTGTCAAAAGTGTAAACTATAAATTGTTGTCTGTTATTGTATGGTCTTGCCTTTAGTGCTCCGAGAATTCCTGCAGAAAGTACACATCCTTCCTAGTGCCATCTCCATGGGAAGCCAGTTCCTAGAGCACATAACAAAACTCCTCTCACTGTTATATTTTCACGTGGATATTTTCAGTTTCAGAATTAGTTCTCCCATTATATTGTAAGGCATCAGATTGTGACCTCGCACAAGTTAGCACCAATTTCAGAATCTCCAAGGAATATATGAATACATACACATTCTTAGCTACTTCCTCATATCACAATCCAAGCATTACAACATGATGACATCACATATTCACAATACAAGCATTACAACATGATGGCATCACATATTCACAATCCAAGCATTACAACATGATGACATCACATATTCACAATCCAAGCATTACAACATGATGATATCACATATTCACAATCCAAGCAGTACAACATGATGACATCAATAATGCCCATGTGAGGTCTAGGACAATAGCTAGAGCAATGCTAGAGCTAAAGCAATTGAATTGTGTTTTTGTTCCACTCTATCTATTGCACTTTATCTTGCCACTCAATGCTTTGCTCACAATATGCAAACATGTACTTGTACAGTTAGTGACAGTGAAGAGCCAAAATGGAAAAATGGAGGAAGATCTGGCTGCTTCTAAGAAGGAAAATAAACTTCAGCAAGGTGAGTTATTAGGAAACATGAATTGTGTATGAATGAAGTCCCTGTTTCCCTTCATAGTATAGCAGATTTCCCATAGGGAAAACACAAGGTTGTAATGCCCTTTGTCAGACCACCTGTAACAAGGTTGTAGTAAGGTTGCAACCAGGCCGGATTGTGCTACAACCTTGGCTCAAGGCTGTTTATGGTAGTTAGTACCTTGACCACACATTAAACTTCACAATATATTGTCATAACTCTGAAAAGAGAGAAGAAATTATAACAAGAAAATGTGCAGTGAGTTCGAGAGCATAAGTCCAAGTAGTGAGCATGACACGCACACACTTTTAGTTAGCACACTTGTCATTTACAGCATTCTCCTGCATACACCCTAAATGAATCAATGCTGCAGATAACAATTTTTCTCACATATGGCATACACATGGAACATTAGCTGGCCTGAGCACGTACAGGCACAGACATCACACACATACACATATGAACACATAAAAACACTGAGCTTTTGTACATTCCCAATTGTTATTGATATAAAATAGTCATGAGACTTTTCTTCCAGTTTGAATGGAAGGGCAAATTAAAGGACAGACAACACATACACACGCAAGAATATTTGCACTCAAGAACTGGAAAACATATGGCCACAGAACTCAACATGACAAGGGCATGAAAAATCCCGTGTTCAAATGACATGCATGAGACAATGAATCCCAACATTTGACAAGCACATGATCACAAGTCTATTAATATATAAACAACATATGGGATCTTATACATGTAACTACCTGCACCATCAGACCAGCTGTCAGTTGCATGTTAAGATTTGTGTACATTAAAATCATGCATAAATCTAACCATATATGAACATAGTTGTAGAGAGCTGAACCTGGAATGTAGGCTATCATTCCTCATCACATGGAAACTCATTGATTTTCTCTACAATGAAATATATAGCTAGTCAGATTGTACACTTAAATTTAATACCAAAGCAACCTGAACTCTCACAACAATATTTAATGGAAATATATTTTACATATCTGTAATAGAACTCCTCTTATTCACTCTGGAGCCAACCATATTTTCAGTAGGTCCTAATGTGTAATTTCAAATTTGTTAAGAGCATTATGTCATATATAGTGCTTGCCAGTGTAACTTGGCATGGATAAAAAAAAGTATTAGCTAGCAACAGTGTAAGAGGACTAGTCTAGATCTATCCCTTCTAGTACAAAACTTAGCTACCATTTTAACAGAAATTCGTGAGAGCATTAATTTTAATTAAAGTGCACAGAACACTTGAACGAGAGGCTGCAGTCAATTTTTTTAGGCTACTTGGAAAATTAAATTGCTAATCAGGTGAGTTTTTCCTTCTCTATGGACTACTTGTGGGAACTAACCTGGGCCATAGCATGCGGGTGTGGTTTATACCTAGAGCTATTTTACAAAGTTCTGACTTCTATATACAAACATAGTAGCTAATGTAAACTTTTTTTTTTAACTTTACCACAAGTAGCTCTCCTCATAGTTGCTCAGCCTTTGCATGGCATGTAGAAGACAGTATTAAAAAACCACTCACTATACAGGTTGGTACTAGCCCAATCTCTGGACTGTTGGGTTTCTTTATTCTTGTCATGGAGCAGACATCCAGCACTGTGTAGAGAAAATCATGATGAATCAAATTCGTCTCTCAAGGTAAACTACGTCCTAGCTTTAGTACCTACTACCAGTTAACACATCCGTAAATGGGTTGCATAAGATTATTATTCTTAAACTATTCATAATAGAATCTATAACTAGCTGTATATCTGACAATGCAACATCACTGTATTATCTAGTTGTTTTTAGGCTTGCAATTGCATTTTCCCTCTGTGGGGAATAATCTTCATTACAGAAAGCATAACCAAAACTCCTAATGTGCACTACAACTTCATAGAGGAACAATTGACGAATCCATGAAGATCTTGGTCATCTTAGCAACTATCAGAAATTGAATAATGCATAGATTTCTGCTTTATTTATAACAAAAAACAAGATATAGCAAGATTGTTTCTTTGACAATCTGGAGACAATATAAATTGATTTTGTTGTAAATTCATAACATGTTGTTAATAGGACAATCTTCACCCTAGGTTGTTATGCATTGTTGCGATTATAACACGCATGCTCTACTTCACCACATAGTTGTGACAGCTTTGTGTTAAGTATACATGGTCATCACAAACTTGTGATAAGTATACAATGTTGTCACAAACTTGTCACATGCTTGTGTTGACATTGTTTGTTTTTTGGGTTACCTGACTCATTTTTTTCAGGTGAGCTTTGCAACTTGAAAAAGAAGTTGAGCATTGAAAGCTTGACCATGCAAAGGCTTGAGAAAGTCAGGAATAAGCTGGAAGCTGACAATAAAGAACTGATCATTGCTCTGCAGGTAAGTATACTTGAAATTTGCTAACCTTCATCAGACAGTAACTACAATGTTTGTTCTTTCTACCTTTGATGTGGTTCTCATGTTTTATACAACACCTTTAGACAATAATTAGTCCAAATGGAGCAGTTTTATCAGTGGTTATTAATATTCTTCGGTGCCTGGGTTATTCCTTGAAACACATAGTAAATCTGTACTATCATAACATCCTGCATATCGTTTTATTATAAACCTGAATGACGAAGAAATTTGTTCCAGATTAACTTAGAAAAAACCTGTTGCTATCTAATTTCCAAATATCATAAATACCGTGATCTGATAATCAACTTTTACATTATAATTTATGATAGAGAAACACATATTCAAATTTTTATTAAAATCATGTAACATAGCAACAGCAAGAGTGAAGGATGCCTTTTTCATGGTTTGAGGGTTCCATCATGTAAGCACTGTTGATATGCTAGCTAGCCCAGCTATATAGCTATTGAAGGCATATCGAAGGGACTATTACAATGAGGAACAAGATGTAGTTTACAATTTCTATGATGACTGAGAAATTAGCAGAACTGCTAACCCTCCATAAGCTGGTTAAGGAAGATGAAGTAATACGCATTAAGCTTACACTATGGACCATTTCTACAATGCAATAAAAACAGCACATAAGCAGTTTCAGTTATTGTTGAATTTACCTTCTGCAACTTTTAGTGATCATTTAGTGCCCTTTGTTGATTAGTCATATATACCTGGGCCACAATATGTCAAGCAGGGCTGAACCACCTTAAGATCTACCAGGACAATTGTGATGATCTTGACTATATAGAAGGATATAGGAAAGGAATAGGAAAATAAATGAAATCAGAAGAAACACATTTTCAATATTTCATAGAGTTTTGCATTAATTTTGAATACTAGTTATTCATTTGAAATTTTATAAAAAATTATATATTTATTAGAGGTACATCAATACTGCATTTATTAAATTCCCTGTTACAGCATTTTAACCTGACCACTTCAAATCTAGTGGCTATGACCATGCTTAGGAAGGTGTAAATAATTAAGCATTGACATCTTTTTTACAGTGGCCATAGAAAATATGAACATAGATACTCAAGCCCATGTACTAAGAGTTGATAGTGTCAAAGGCAATCTGCTCTATATTATTTACCAGTGCTGGGATGTTATATCAAGTGACACTATCATACAAACCTGTACCAATAGGAAACAGAGGCTGTACAAGTTGAGCAGAGGAGGCTCATGGAAGCACAGCAATCAACACATCACGATGAAGTCAAGGTCAGTGCTACAAAGCTTACTAGGATTTGAAATAATGCAATATTAGGAATTTTCCATATAGATTATCATATTTCACTTAGAAAAATGTTTATTCCCTCAGATTTCCAAAGAATACAGATACTGTTGTTCTCAATAATCCACAGTTTATTGCTATATGATATGTAATAACAGATAGTTATACACACTCACATGCACATACACACATGCATGCACACACACACACTTTCATGCACACACACATACACATAGACAACCACACACATGTGCATGCTCGTACACACACAAACACAAACACACATGCATGCACACATACATGCATGCACACACATATACATACATAAACACATACATGCATGCATACAAACACATACACACATGCATGCACATGCACATACACACATGCATGCATATGCACATAAACACACACATGCATGCACACATACATATCAAACACATGTTCATTATGTGAACTGCATGTGAACTGATGGAAAAATAAATTAAAGATATCCTGATTAAGACCAGAGCATCTAGTTGAAACATCGAGTGAATAAAATTTGAAGTTGATTATTGAGAAGGTGATTTTAAAGTTAATAAATTTTAGAAAAAAATAAATAAAAAAAAATAAAAAGTAATGATAAAAATAAAAATAAAATAAATTAAAAAATGTATAATTATATAGACATAATAATAATAATAATAACAACAACAACAACAACAGTAATAATAAAATAAATGGCCATTATTATTATCTTTATTTTAGTTCTACATTCGGTTCATGTGTGGTGGTGGTTCACGTGCTGGATGCATGTGCCATGTCGTGGTTTGCTATCATGTGGTGAATAGCTAGATACCAGTATATAACAAGCTCACACAAGTCTTAGCATATCATTATTCCTGATGAAGGCTAGAGCATCTAGTTGAAATGTTGAGAGAGTAAAATTCAAGTTGATTATTGAGAAGGTCATTGTAATAACACCATATTTAGGCTCTGAATTGGTGGGTATTCTTATGGCTATTTCTGAATGTGGTCTTTTCAGAAATACAACAGGTTAAAAAGAATTAATGCTTACTTTATTGGCTGCTGTTCGATAGATTCCTAAGCCTATCCACTCAAAGATTCATATTTTGAGGCTAGAAAATATATGTTCTTCTGTCAATGTGTGTGTATGTTAGCTTATAACTATAAACTCCACCATCCAAACCAGACGAAACGTTAGGTGAATACTAGGGGTCACCCAAGAAAGTTTATAATCAGAAAAGCCAACAATTTAAAAAAAATGAAATGGTTAATTGTCCTCATTCCACCCACCTGACCCCACAAACCTATTAGCTTTACCTTCCCTTTGTGTTGTAAAGCCTGATGGAACAGCTAGGCTTTTCCATGTGAATGTGATGTGTGAATTATATAGATGTGCTATTATTTGACCTCTTGTTACTGGCAAACTGGACTTAAGTGCAAGCTCGGTTTCACTCATGTAGCTTGTATTGCACACCTTGTGGAATATATATAATATGATAGCTGAATACACAAACCTCATTTTACAAAGCCCACACTAGCAGCGTTAATGTGGATTAGAATGTTGAAGCCTAAAATTACACTTCTCAACTGTTTTGAATTTTTTTAAGATATAAGATAAGTCTTACAGTTTGCATTGGTTATCCTGGAGGTCTTTGTCCATACAGCTTGCCTGTCATATGGCACAACATGTTGTTATCTATGTGAGTTCATCCTGCTGACACCACACCTCATCAAGGTGTCATGTGATCAAGGAGTTGAAAGCTAAAACTAACTGGGCCAAAACGGATTTTTTTATTTATTGAGTCTATAATAGTGTATTTGTATATATTATATTTCTGTATTCATGTATTTTCTCATGCAGAGGTATCAAACCATAGGTATCAAAGTGGTGATCCAGCAAGCATTGTCATGGATCCGTACAGGGGTATCTGAGGTATGCTAACACTACTAACTTACCTATATACACATAAAATTATCATAAGCATACATACGCTCAAACATAAAATACTCAAACCTGATTTCCTTGTGATCAATTTGTGCCAGCTACTAACCCAAACAATTCACTAAAGGAAATTGGTGCTGTGCTACTGCCCATCCACATGCACATCAGGCCACAGGCCAGGCAATGCAGAGAAGAAAACTAGCTGAGAGAAAGACAGGAAACTTCACAATCAATTCAGAGAGGTGAATGGCTTAGCAATTTCTTAGATAATGTTCTATAATAATAATTATAGCTTAATGAAACACCTCACCAGGAATACAACCAAGTCGTCACTTACAAATATAGCTTAATGAAACATCTCACCAGGAATAGAACCAAGGCCAACTGAATGTTTAAAGTAACTTTAGAAAGTTTGATGAGACTTATTTGGCAGAGGAGAGAATCCATTTGTTGATGCATAGTATAGAGCTGCAGCTTTTAGAGGCCAATGCCTATGTATCAAGACTATATCTTCAATTAGGAGTGTAGTAGCTGATCTGATCTGAAAGAACAGCTCTATAGCTTTACTCTATGCCATTTTG
This sequence comes from Cladorhizidae sp. MBARI D1340-BT2, assembly GCA_028752905.1. Taxonomy (NCBI): domain Eukaryota; kingdom Metazoa; phylum Porifera; class Demospongiae; order Poecilosclerida; family Cladorhizidae; species Cladorhizidae sp. MBARI D1340-BT2. Next base: position 21,725,509 of record JAQNBH010000008.1, on the reverse strand, counting down.
ATAAATGCATTTATTGAACATGTAGTTTATTTATTCATTGTGTATTGGAACTTGGGCTGAGAATAGTATCATGGAAGAGAACTTGTAGAGCAAATTCACAAGTAAAGTAGAGTAACTGCTAATATTTAACAAGACACCTACACCTCATGCTGCAGCAGCTGATGATAAAGATCATGAATCAAAATCTTTAGCTCTACAAATCTGGGCTATCTTACATCCTCTAACTTCATTTCTTGCAGGATCTGTGGCTTCTGTTCAAACAGAATTTAATTTTCTGTCATACATGACAATCCGATGGATGTAAGGTATCTTCCGCCTGAAATTAAAATCAATCAAATCTCAGCCAATATGCAAGTAGCAAATTAGACTATCTTCCTCCTGATATTACAATCAATCAAATCTCAGCCAATGTGCTAAGTTTGAACGTTTTGTGTATAAAGATAAGTTCTTTTAGACTTTTTTTTTATATATAGAGTATTTTAAGAATAGCAAGAAAATAATATTGCAATTATTCTTGTATGTTTAAGTATGTATGAATATTTCTATTTGTTTTTGTGTGTTTGTGTTTGTGTATGTGTGTGTGTGTGGCAGTTTATATGCATAATGTTGACAGTGTGCGTGCTCGTGGCCATGCAAGTATGCTACTGCATTCAGACACGGCCAGGTATTGAGAAGAAAGAAGATGGAGAGGACACCCATGTTAATAAAGACATGGCTTCCGCAAATCCTAGCCCATGCCTCATCTCCCCACCTCTTCCAGACAGCACTCCCAAGAGCTATAGCAGACCCTCCACTATGCATGCAGTGGATAAATCTTCATCAAAATCAGAGTGAGGAAATAATATGTACTTTTTGTCCATCTTCAAACCATATAATAATATATATATATATATATAGCCATCTGTCTATACCTCTTATCCAATGGACTCAGTCTTAATATTGATTGCTTTCTAAATTGTATCATGGTTTGTTGATAATGATAATCATGAAACCATCAACATTTCAAAATAAGCAAATGATGTGCATAAGTGAATAAGTACAGCAGTTGCCACAATAAGAGGTTAGTTTTGGGGCATCAATTCAGTGACAACATTTTAGTGGCAATTTTGTAGTAGTAGTAGTAGTACTAGTAGTAGCCGTATAGTGATAGTAATAGTAGTAGTAGTAGTATTAGTGGTAGTAATAAGAATAGGAAAGTAGTAGTAGTAGTAGTAGTAGTAGTAGTAATAATAATAGTAGTAGTAGACGTGGTAGTAGCAGCAGCAGTAGTAGTACATGTAATAGTAGTAGTAATAGTAGTAGAGTAGCAGTGTTTTGTAGTAGTAGCAATGGAATTGTAATATTGGTTGTTGTTGTTGATGTTGTTCTTATTGTTGGTGACTTTTCCTCTTCTACATGTGATGAATGTAAAGGTGAAGAAGGTTTCACTATATTCTCAATGCAAATGACTTACTTTAAGTGTAATTCATGCTCGGACATTGTTATAGCACTACAATGGTATCTAAGGATCTTAGCGAAAATCTTTGTAGAATGCTGTGTCACACACATGTGCGGCATACTGTATGTGGTATTATTCTTACATTCGTTGATTATATGCTATTCTCTCTCTCATTTTGTAGAAATTCAAGCACTAAAGTATCTGAGTCTGAGGAAGTCACTTCCAATGCTCCAAGGAGCAGGGCCAGACTGAAAAGGATGACATCTTGGGTAACTTAAAAATACTTGTATTGAATGATGGTAGTTAAGTTATGATACTAACCTTGTGTTTTTCTTGCTCACCCTATAGCTACATAATTATATGCAAATTTTATGCCCTTTTTATTATGATGCAGAAGTCTAATGGGCATGTGCAGCCAACTCCACTACGAGCATCACATGATTCTGTCCTGCAGTCCAAGAATTAACAGAACAGTCGGCATCGAAGGCAGGGGAGCTGGATAAGACTGTATTAATAATTAGACAATTGGAAAAGTGAGGAAATATGATAAATAGGTCTATAATAATAAACAGTATAATTAGTGTGTGGGAAATGGTGAAGGCAAGAGCGGTTTTACTCTCGCCTTCACCATTTCCCACACACTAATTATACTGTCTATTATTATAGACCTATTTATCATATTTCCTCACTTTTCCAATTGTCTAATTATTAATACAGTCTTATCCATTCTCTAGCTCCGACTATATTATAGACTTATCTTTGCTCTTAATTATCCACCTCTAATGACTATATTGTCTGTTATTATAGACTTAGCTTAAACTATATTGTCTATTATTATAGACTCATTTAATTCTCTACTTCTAACATATTTATCTTCATTAACATGACTTATCTTGAATATGCCATTTCCCACCACGAATACATCGTCTATTACTCACATCCGTTTAGCAATATTGGTTAAACTCATTTTCATTAACATTTTGGACGCAGGTGAGTATAATATATATATATATAATTATATACAGTCAAATTTTACTCCTGGAATAGCTAAGTGGTACATGAATATTCGCTCAAAGATGTTCCATACAAAATTAGTTGGTAATCAAAGCTGTGGGTATAAGACCAGATCAATAGCAGATGCTATGATTAAAGCTACTCTTTAACACACAAAACTTGAGGCTCATTTTGAAAAAACCATTACACTGATAGGTATCATGAGCTCTGCTGCATTATAATGTTCTAGTATAGGCATATACATATACTAAAGGAAACTGTCATGAATTGATATCTAGCTTTTGTTTCACTAGTCTACTACGTAACAACAGGCCTAGTTAACTGGGCTTTTTTATATAGCTATATAGTAGCCAGAAAACTAGTGCTGTAAGTTTCATATACTATATAGCTCTATATAGCTCTATTGCAAGTTATAACTGGTATAGTTTCATGGACAGCTCTTCAGACTCTCCTCCACTTTGGTGGATAATACATATCGAGGGGATTTGGCTACTTTCGTGATAAGTGAATAGAAATTTAATATTTCTGAGCCTGAAAACAGCTTCCACTGTAAGGGGTTACAATTACTGTGTCAACAGTGTTAACATGACTTATCTTAAATATCAATACATGCCAATAACTCACTAGGTTTAACACTGTCTTATTCTAGATCCTCAATAATACACACACAACAATGTAGTACAATGATACTGAATTTCCTCTTCTAGAGTCAACTCCAACCAAAAACTCTGTCCAATGGAAGACCTGAATTAGTTTGCATCAATCCACATCCATAACATACCTCTAGCATACGCCACATTTAGTACATGACTTGACTTATGACATTCTAAACTAGCTCACCAAACTTAAACTTAAGAATTCAACAAATTTCATCAACCACACAAGCCCCACTTGATAACCCCCTGGCCTATATATTATCCTCTATAATCTGTAGAGTATCAAACATCTGCTTGCAACAGTTAGTGTGCTATGCATAATAATGTATGAAAATGAATATAACTTGGAAGGTATAGTGTGTGAAGTATAAAGTTGACCGATCTCCTTGGCCCCACACACATCTAGGACAGAGCACTTCACTTGAGTGTCTGTTTTTTTGTGGATTATTTGAAGGTGGTCAATCAAAAGTGGAACCACTGTAGTAGTGAGGAGCTGCAATGGCTTCAATTGAGTAGCTTCAATTGTTTCTCATATCATATAATAAGCAGGAATTTGGTGATAAATTTATGCACAAAATATAGCACTAAATATTAGTGCAATTATAATAATTGTACGCACAAGATACAGCGTGTCTGGGACTAATGATCTCAATGGTAATGGTAAAGGTTCATCCAACATTTTTTTAATGGTAATGGTATTCCTAAAGTAGATAGAGCCATTATTGACCTAGCATGTGGGATTGAAGCTGTATTGATGATTTTTTTGGTAGCATGACAGCTGCTAAATTCCTTAAGCAGATGGACACCATCACACAGCCTCAGATTTGATGCAGCTGTTGAAACATAATATGCAATGTTAAACTGGAGTAGTGTGCGGAGACAGTTGCATTTTTATTTTTACAACTTTAAAGCTCTGTAGATTCTGAAAAACTTCATGGTATGGACTTGATATATAGCTCAAAAGATAGGTCTCTCTGTGTGCTCTCTTTGATACTAAAATATGTTTCATAGATATAACTATAGGCAAGTTACTAGACTTGTCTAACCTGCTCTAGCACAACACACAATAATGCAGACTTCTTGTCTAACCTGCTCTAGCACACCTAAAGTGGAGGAACCTCAAAAACCTGAATCCCTGCAACCTCCACATAAATAACTCCATATTGCTTGCTAAAGATTTGAAATTGGTACCAGTGGCTAGAGGAAGCCCTAGGCTATTCAATGAGTGGTTTCATTAGGCTTTAAAATTTAGTACGTGGGTCAAAGCACGCGGGTGGAAAATGAATTTCGTTAAAAATAATTTTCCACCCACGCCGGTAGCAACAGTCATTTGCAGTTCCAACTGTGAACAAGCCAAGTGGTATATTTTGCTTTGGCACTCCCCTCCATGTAATTCAGACTGGCAGTGTTGGTGGCGATAAAATCTTGCATTTGGTTATACGTACAACATTTTTTCCCCATCACTTGAATTAGCTAAGAATTCGATATTTTGTTACAAAACTCTTGAGGTCAGGATCAGATTTGTTATGTGACAGACAATTCTCTCCTGTATGAAAGTGAGAACACTCTTAAGCTGATGACCGGAGCATCATATATCTACAGGAGGACAAGGTAGTGAGGAAACCCAGCTGGTATCAGTATAACTGACTATTTCCAGAACAAGACCTTTCACAAAAAAATTTTTTTTGAAGAATCCGTGAAATTTCAGGGAAAACTTTCTGGCTGCCGAAAAAGCATGTTCTGTGTAGAGTCTTCCAATAATGTTATGGAAGGCATGTCATTGACCCTTCTCAAGTAGCTAGTTGGTGATATCTTGGCACTTCAGCTCTCTCTGCTTACCAATACCACTCGGCACTGTCTGCAGCATAGTTTTCAAGTTCGCTTCTACCTGCTAATTGGACCATTTGCATCTTGCTTAAGAGTGTACCAATGGACATGGGTTTGGATTTGTTGGAGTGCAAGACATTGTAAACACCTGCTAAAAGGTCTCTCAGTAGAAGACATACTTAGGATACTTTCTGAAACATAAGTCTTTTTTCAGGAGTCACAACTTGACGTACTCACTTGAATGCAATTTCTGATGTATTCACCAAAACTATTCATTGGGAAAAAGTGATGGAAAGCACATGACATCCAAGTACTTTTGCTGGCTGTGCCATGCATCCTCTTAGACAGTGTTCAGCTTGTACTATTCAATGTTGACTCTGTGGACAAAAATGAATGGAAGCCAGCAATGTCGTCTTTGGTAGCCTTTTTGAACTTAATTAAGTCATATTGCTTGTCACTTAAATGACCTGCTTGGTAACTTCATTAACCTGTTGCAGAGCATGTCTTTGTACAGCTTACTGACATTTACAAATGCACACTAAACCTGTGGGCTTGTTGCTGATGATAATGAACATCTCTGGATTTAGTAAACTGCACTGATCAGTGTCATCAACCCTCAATCCAGAGTTTTTCTGACTAACAGAGGAAGAACACTGTTCCTTTGCATATAATTGTACTGCGGAACCTCGGCTGTATTGGTACCCAACCTCACCACTATCTGATAGCACTAGGCATCCTAAATCAATTGTCTGCTTAGTGAGTCCAACTTGCTCAATTCAACAGTATCGGGATGGTGTGCAGTCAGTTTATTGTTTTAGCAGTACCGGAGTTTCTTTCTGCACAAATCCTTTCATTGTCAGCAACTTGCTACCTAGGATACCTGAGAGTGATAGCTTGTTGAGATTTCTCCCTTGACATAACTGTAAACAGTTGCAGCAGACATGCTCTGGATAGTCATCCACTTGCTTCTCATATTATGGTGACAGCATGTTAATTAATCATGAGACTAAACTCTAGGTTAGGTTATATCAACTCGAGAGGACTTCTCATGGGTAGGCTGCAGTTTATGGCTCAAAAATCTATTGACCTTGATCTTGGTCATAAAGTGAGGGTAACTGCCAAAATGTAAGGCTTCATCCATGTAATAAATGCCCCTGTGTTCATTCTTTGCCTCATAAACAAAATTATTTCAAGAAGGCACACAACCTGAATAATGTTAAATGCAGACCTGACTTCTAAAGTGCTACTGAACCATTGAAACAAACAATAGACATACAATCATGTCATTGTCTGTCATCGAAATGTCTACATCTATCACTTCAGCCCATGTTTTGCTGCTCTGTGAGCATCTGCCTTATATGTTTTGTTAACTGTACATTAGTAGCCACACTGTAATAAATGTTTAGTCAAACAGTCACCTAGTAATTACTAGCAAACTTGAGCTACACAGCAGCCACAGATCCTTTTTGCCTTGAAAAGAACTGCCGCAAATCTATCACTTTACTTCTACGCTTAGCATGATGCTTTTTCTTTGATTTTGTTCAGTTACTTTATTTCACAAGTAAATACGTCATTAGAAGCATGGCCACAGCATGAATGCAAGCTAGTATATAGACTTTTAGCCAGATAAATATAGTTATTTGGATGGCACAGCACAGCATCAATGCAGGCTAGTGTATGGACTAAATATAGAGTTGGATATTGAGTGGTGTAGGGAAGCTGTGGCAATTTCCGAATCCTAACACCTTCATCAGCTGGTTGATTTCCTAGTAGTGTTATTTGGAATAATTAATTTGAAGGAGGACAACCTGTTTTAAGGTCACCCCCCCCCTTCTCTGCCACAATTAGAGCAAAATGCTCTCCCCAGAATAAGCAAGCATGTCAGCTTTTTTTACACTCCATATTATTGCGATACCTCTAGCTATTTTCCCTTCTGGATTACTGTGATGTCTTCAGAGAATAAAAATTTCTCTCTCTGGATTACTGTGATACCTCTCCTGAGAGTAAGCTCACATGTCTGCTCCCCCCCCCCCCATATTCAAGGTGAATGTTTGGCACAGGATGAGTGTCTTGTCAGTTTTGATGTTTCCTCTCTTTTTACCAATGTTCCCATTGATGAGGCTGTGGAAGTAATTTTTGGAATGTTGACAAAAGATAAGAGCTTGCATGAGAGGACTACACTAGGTGCTGACAGGATTTCTGCCTGAAATCTATCTACTTCAGGTATAAAATAAATTCTATAAGCAGAAAGAGAGTGCAGCAATGGGCTCTCCAGTATCTGCAGTGGTTGCCAACCTTTATATGGAATTCTTTGAGGAGTTGGCACTCACCACTGCCCCACTGAAGCCAAGGTACTTAGGCATTGTGAAGAAGGGAAGTGAGCAGGAATTGTTGGACCTTCTGAACAACATTAGGTCATCCATAAAGTTTATCATGGAGCTTGAAGTGAATGGATCGTTGCCCTTTCTGGATTGCCACCTACACAGGAAGGAAGATGGAAGCCTAACTGCAACTGTTTACAGAAAATCCATGCACACCAACCAGTACCATGATTATAGATCACATCATCCTATTAATGTCAGAAGAGGAGTGGTGAAGCGCTTGTATGATAGAGCCAGGAGAGGAGTGACTGAGAAGGAGGACTTTTGGAAGGAAGAACATCATTTGAATAAGGTCTTTATAGAGAACGGTTATCCGCAAGCTTTCATCAACCTTTCATCTGCAGATACATCATTAATAATAAATACACAAATAAACAAATAATAATATAAAATAAATAAATAAATAATAATTATGGTGGTCATGTCTTCAAGTTCACTAGCAGTCAGGCAAGTCCATTCCACAGTCTCGATTGAACCGCTCACACTTTGGTGCTAGGCTGATGTGCAATGCCTCCACCAGTTCCTTCTGTCTTCTGGCCTTGTCCAAGATGGTGGCTTCCTCACACAAAATAGGATGCCCATTATCCTATGCATGTTCAGAAATTGCAGACTTCTCTTTAGCACACTTTATACTGGCATCATAAATTTTTTTCATTTGGGTCAGTCTTCTGATGGTCTCCCCTATGTAGTACTTCCAACAGCTGCAAATGATGTGGTACACAACACATGAGTGCATATTAGCTGGTAAAACATCCTTTATTCTGCTCAGTTGTGTCCTAAGTCCCTATCTGGAAACAACTTTGATGTTGAACTTCCTGCAGCTGATAAGGAATCAAGGATCGTTATTTTCATATACAATATTATATTGACCCACTGTGGTTATAAATACCGTGCACCATGTTGTTGTTTCAAATAAGTACTATATTTTATATTTAAATCCACAACAAAGTGATAAGGTGAACATTATTCCAACACAGATTGGTTCATGATTGATAAAATAATAAAATAACACACACACACACCACGCAAGCATTAAAATACCAATTAATTAAAAATTGCACTGTTCCATATGCAACCATCCAGTCTGGATCACTCAGGTTGGAAAAGGCCAGGTGGTTTTACCATAGTTCATGCAGGCCATTGGTGTGGGATGCTACCTGCCCAGATACCTTAACTTCTTATCGTGGTCGAGCTACTAATGTGGTCGGTGCAGTGGCTGCTATGGTAGAGGAGCCAAGTATGGATTCCTGGGCCAGAGTCACTTATTCACCCCAGTAGCAATCGAGACCTTGGGAGTTATTGGGGAAAAATCCACTTTTTTAAAAAAGAAACTGGGTCAACGAATCAGGCAAAGGATGGGAGAGGTGGCTCACCTATATACTACAATGCCTCTCTGTGGCCATACAGAAAGTGAACACTATCTCTGTTCTTGGATCAGGTGGGGGTGATTCCCATCATTTTTTGTGTGTAATAGTTATTTATTTAATTTTTAATTTTGTTGCTAACTATAATATCATCAGTTAATCAGTTAATTGCTATTACTTTTTTTTTGTCTTGTTTGTATTTTTTGTGAAGCAGTTTATTAATAAAAAATAAAAATATGAAGAAAAAAACAATAATATGCTGACTCATAGAAAATAGAGTGCTCACTACTGAATACATATCTCTACTTTATGGCAATAATTATATTCATCATAGATATCTCTCTCCTGATCATGACACAATCTCGTCTCTTGATCATCAGTGGTGGACTGTGGCAGCTGCTTATAGAATCATGGAGGAGTGTTATAGGAGCAGCATGTATTCTGAGGTCAACAACCAGCTCCATCCCCGAATCACCAGTAAAAAAATATTGAAGTCACAACAGAAGTATCATAGTAACGATTACCCATGACCCAAAGGATGGTTGGATATACTCGATATAGCAGCGTTGATGCAGGTATATTTATGGTACACTCATTTTCATTGCTAGCACCAACAAATGTCCAATGTCCACATGTGCTGTCTTGGAGACCTTCCATGAGTGACACCATCCACGTAATCTATCATGACTACTAACATAAATTCCAAGCGCATCTGGAGTTCTCACCTGATAGGCTCTGATGCTTCCACATACCTTGTGGAGTATTCAACGCCACCCACAGTGAATGCACACACTCATTGTACACACTCATTGTATTAACATAACCTGCATAATATATATTTTTCATTTTTTAATAGCCCATAAACTATTTTTTTGTGCCCCCCCCCTACCACGAAGATCATTCCGTCAATTTTATATTAATAAATAAGTTATTTCCTAAATTTTGACTTAAACAAAATACTGGAATGCTCCACGACTTTGAAGTGGGTGACTTCTTCAAAGGAATTGTAGTCTGCACATTAGAAAATTAGGTATATATATACCACTCCAGTTTAAAAAAATTCTTGTAATTGGGTACTTGAACTACCACAAAACAACCTATTTATTTTCTGCTCTTGGAAAGAGCTTTCCAGATATAGTCTATTTGAATGACACTTTTTTTCCTGTCATTCACCCAATATGTACGTCTAATAGACCATTATAAAGCTCATAAAAAGCTAACAAAGTTATGTCCATATATTTTACAAAAACTGTTGCAGGTCTTACAATTAATGTGTTTGAAGAGTTTTGAGCCAGTCACCTTAAGAGTCCCACTTTCTCTCAGCTATCAAGCAAGGGAAAATCCCGCGGCTGGAGTCAAACCAGCTAAAGGTTGAGAGTGGCTGCTAAACTACTATCTATTTGTTCCTTGAGCAGGATAAATTAATTCCCTAGTGAAAATGTATTCATAGAATAGTTTGCAATGAAAAGTGTCTACTAAAAAGTATAATAGTCCAGCACATCAAGTCAGGTCAACATGCTAACGGACAAGATTACTTAGCTTCGAAGGAACTGAGGGAGAGAAGTGTCGAAGTATTAAAAGAAATTTGACAAAGAAAAACATCCTGTTGGAGAATCCCTTACTGACTCTGTTCATGCACAGCGAGTAAAAGTTGTCACATAATTTTTAAGCATGGAATATATACCTCTAGAAAAAATGGATTATTTTTGTGACTTATTTTTAGGGAAATTCATTTAGGCTTTCCCAGTTTAAACTCATTTCTTTTATTCATCAACAAAAGCAAACCAGCCCCAAAAGTGAGATTGATAGAAAGGAGGTGTCTGTAACCTTTGGTGGCACAACCCATGTCTGTGATGCAATGGTAATAGTACTTAAGTTTGTTAATCGACAGTAGCAGCTACAATAATGTGTTGCATACTCTCAATGAACTCTCAGTTGACATAACATTACAATAACCTCCTCAATATCAACTTCAAATTGTATTCTCTCGACGTTTCTATATAGATGAAGGCCAGTCGAAATGTCAAGAGAATACAATTTCAAATTGATTACTGAGGTTATTGTAAATGTGTTGTATGCTAATTTGTTGGATAGAGCCTTTCAGGGAAGAAAGCTGCTTGGCCTCTCTACTTCAATCTGTTAGAATATTAGAAACCTAACCAAAAAGACTGGTCATTGTTGATATACACAAAAACACAATTCACTTGGTAAACATAGCAGATATCCAAACTACCAATGCAGTGCAGCATCAATACTGAAACACTTGTATCCCCAGATATCTAGGACTATTTCTTCAGGGATCCAACATGTAACCTCTCCATGAATATCCCAGCAATCCTATCCTCGGATGTCATACATAGAAACAATCGTGGACATGTGTCCATGATACACGAGTACAATAGACTGCAACACATGTTGCATCAATGAGCACCAGTGACACTAGGTGACAGCTAGCCCAATTCAGTTGATTAGGTTACTAACTGGCTTTCTTCACCTGCAGAATGCTATTTTTACATTTTAATTTTAGGTCTTCAATTACAGATGAACATTATATTATCAGTGCATAATATATTATTAATAATATATGTCAAGTAAAAATGAATTAGACAGAAATACCAAGAAAGTGCTCAATGAGTAGTTTGTAATAATGTTTAGGTATAGTCCCGATGTCAGTGCTATTTGCCACAGGCTTTCTAAAACAAACTATTAGGTTCAACTAAAAGAGCGACCACTCTTGTGTACGGAATTTACTGTCTTTTTTCCAATCAATCAACACCTAGTTATTTACAATAACGAGGTTATTCTAGACACGGGTAAAGGCCTATGCTATCGTGGGTGGAGCATGTGCAACAGACATGGGAAGAACTTCAGATTTCCCAGCCACGACATTCTTGGAGTCCAGCTTGCCAATGAGTCGCTCGCATATGGTTTTAGCATAGCATAGCCTGCTAGCCAGCTCCCTGCTGCATCCGTACTGGTTGATGAGCATGAGGCGATAAGTTCGGAAGGACTTGCTCTCGTCAATGTAAGTCACAGCAGACATGCGAGGACAGATGACAATCTTGGTGTGGTCTTGGAAAAAATTGATCTGTGTGTGTGTGTGTGTGTGCGGGAAGAAGGGGCGGGGGGGGTGGGTGTTACGAGGATAATTCAGCTAGACACAAACATCTTGCATTGTTGTTCACAATTGCAATCCATAGAGTTTAGGAGCAAAATGAAAAACGAGTTGCTTCCAAGCTCGATGAGGGTGATTTTAAGGGAGCTGTATGCATTGCCAGTTCTGTTGATTCCTTTGCAGATTTTAATTCAGAGATACTGGCATCCTTACGGGAAAAACATCCTCAGCCCCACCCTGACTCTGTTATACCCCCTGCCCCAGTGCCTGATAGTGATTACTCGTTTGAAATATCCCACTCTGAGATAGCCAAAGCTATTCGCTCCTTCCCATGTGGATCTGCAGGAGGGCCAGATGGTCTACGCCCTCAACACCTGAAGGACATGGTTAGTTCATCAGCAGGTAACGGTGGCACCAAGCTCCTAGCCGCCCTTTCAGCATTTGTCAATTTGGTCTTGTCAGGAGTAACTCCTTCTGCTGTTCGTCCCCTATTTTTCAGCGGTACTTTGATAGCCCTGAACAAGAAGGATGGTGGTGTGAGACCTATAGCTATTGGCTGTACGCTGAGACGTTTGGTGGCAAAGTGCGCTGGCAGTCGTTTGAAGCAGTCAATGAGCGCCGTTTTGTCACCTCGGCAACTGGGGTTTGGGATTCGTCATGGTGCTGAGGCTGTGGCTCACTCTGCTCGTATTTTCCTGCAGAACTTACAGCCAGGTCAGGTTTTGTTGAAGCTGGATTTCCGCAATGCCTTCAATTCAATTCGCCGTGATAAAATGTTAGCTGCAGTGGAGGCCCATATTTACTCCCATTTGTCCATTCAGCCTATGCCTCTCCTTCTTCTCTCTTCTTTGGGAATGAGTCCATCCTGTCTTCTGAGGGAGTTCAACAGGGCGACCCCCTGGGCCCCCTTTTATTCTGTCTCACCATCCACAGAATTACACTTCAGTTGATCTCCGAGTTTAATGTGTTCTATCTGGATGATGGTACTCTCGGAGGTAGTTTGAGTGAAGTGCTCCAGGATCTGGATGTGGTTGAGTCTGCAGCTCAGGAGGTGGGTTTGCAACTGAACCGGGACAAGTGTGAGCTCATTTGCCCCGACCCAGCAACATTGGGGGAGGCTCTTTGTGCTGTTCCAGGGCTCAGGGTAGTCAATCCGGAGGTGGCCACTCTTTTGGGGTCCCCTATCGGTGGTAATGCTGGTATTGAAGCAATGATCAATGCCAAGATCGATTCCTTGAGGTTTATGGGCAGCAGACTCAGACACCTTCACGCCCACGATGCCTTCTGTCTCCTTCGCCACGCCTTCTCGATTCCAAATTCCTTGAGAACCACCCCTTGTTTCCTTTCACCCACACTCCATGATTTTGATTCATTGCAATGCTCCATCCTGAGTGAGATCTCCAACATTCCTCTTGATGTCAATGACCCAGCTTGGGCTCAGGCTTCTCTCCCAGTCAGTTTTGGCGGTCTTGGGATCAGAAGTGCCGTTATGCTTGCTTCTTCTGCCTTTTTGGCATCAGCAAACGGTGCTTTCGATCTTATTCATCAGATCCTTCCTACTAGTCTTCATTTTAATTACAGTGATTGTGACTCAGCTTTGGAAGTTTGGAGCCTTGGTCACAATAACCTTCCTCCTGATAACACCAGCTGTTCGCAACAAAAGGCTTGGGACAATCCTCACGTGAAGATGGCGTATGCAGTGGCGTAGGAACCAGGGGGGCTGGGGGGGCTGCAGCCCCCCTTTATATTCTCAGCTCACGAAATTAAAAGTGTGTCTTGTCGCGCGCACAGAGTTATATTCAGTGGACCGTACTTAAAGATGCATCACAGACACTCTCAGCAGACACTGCTAAACTTTACACCCAGAAGAATGGAAGCTTCAGGTAGATGAATTTTCTGATCTGTGACTATACAATAGCTATTATAAATAAGAATAAGAATAGACTCGGTATATAATAGCTGTTCGCTGCGTAGCTAAGTCAATGAGATAATATCTCTAGATCCTGAGAAAATACTACTATCATAGGTAGTATTTTCTGAGGATCTAGAGATATTGATTTATTTGTGAAGACTGAGAGTAAGGTTATGCTCAGACTTTACTGCTGACTGAGCCAAAGGTTTCTGCTAGCTAGCTTACTCAGTGACCATGCATACTTTTTTACCCTTCAATATAGGTATGGCAAAGTCTACAGATACAAGTGGCAATGCTGATGCTTCTACCTGCCATAGCCTGGAATTATCATATGAAAATTGCCAATGCTGTTCTGATCCTTCTACTCCACAACACCCTTTTAGACCTGGCCCATCAAAGCAAAGGGAGTGGCAAGAACTAAGACCGAGTTGGTACAAGAGTTTTCCTTGGATAAGTGTCTGTTCTACAGCCTTAAAAATATATTGTAGTACTTGTCGCAGTGCTAAATCTCTAGGTATCTTGACCTTCCCAAAGCATTATAAATCTGCATTTGTGGACGATGGCTTTACAAACTTGAAGAAAGCTCTGGAAAATTTTTGTGATCACTAGGCTAGTGTCATGCACAGAGAGGCTGTGTTAAAAATAGCAGCTACCAAATCTGCAGCAACTGGAATAGATGCTCAACTATGTGCTCAGCTTGAATCCGATCAAAGGCATCACAGGAAAATGTTGATGAATCTACTTTTTTCCTTTCCTGGCAAGGGTTGCCGCTTCATGGACACAATGAAGATTTGCAATCATTTGAGGGAAATCTATATCAGCTTCTGTTGCTTCAAACTCAATACCCTGAAATGACTACATGGATTCGTAGAAAGGAGTACATTTCTCCCACAATTGTTAATGAATTAATCACGTTGATGGGTCAATCTGTGCTAAAGCAACTCCTTGCTGAGATCAAGAACTCCTTGTGGTTTTTTATATTGGCAGATGAAGCTACAGATGTATCCCAGCATGAGCAAATGTCTGGGTAGATGAAGTTTTTACAGTACATGAAGATAAACTTGGCCTAATTCAACTGCCTAACACAAAATCTGCAACAATTTTTGGGGCAATCAAGGACATCCTCATAAGATCCTCTCTCCCACTTTCCCAGTGTCATGGCCAAGCATTCGATGGTGAAGCCAACATGAGTGGTATCAGGAATGGTGTTCAGGCATTGGTGAAGAAGGAAGCAAGTCAGGCACTGTATGTGCACTGCTTAGCTCACAATCTAAATCTGTGCTTAAAGGATGTCACTAGCAATTGCAATTTGGTACGAAATGTTATGGACTTCATGTATAACCTTATCCAACTCATCAGATTCTCTCCTAAAAGGTTGTCGCTTTTTGATTCATTGAGAAAGGAAGTAGGAATGCATAGTGGTGACACTACCCCATCTCTAAGAATGTTGTATCCTACCCGATGGACAATTAGGCACACATCTATCGACAGCATAATCCAATTTTGGAGAGAGCCTTGGACAAATTCAGCAAGGACACGATGAGTATGCAGCTAAAGCAAGTGGATTGTTGGTACGAATGGAAAATTTTATCCTTGAAGCTTGCCTACTTAGTGTTCTCTGCTTCTGAACAGCTATCAATAAATTTGCAAGCAAAGGACATAACTATTCAAGAGGCAGTTGGAGGTGCTCAATTACTCATCACTCAGTTAAAGTCGCTTCGAAATGAAAGCACTTTTTACGATGGAGTTTGCCAGGATATCAGTGACTTAAAAGAGGAACCTTGCCTTCCTCGATGTAGAAAGATCCCAAGAAGGTTTGATGAAGGAGAAGCTTCCCACCAGTATGATGATCCAAAAGAAAAATATCGCCATGCATTCTTTGAAACACTTGAATTAGCAGCTGGTGAGATTGAAAAGAGGTTTGACCAGCCAGATCTTCACATTAAGGAGATAGAAGTGGTTCTTCTCAGGGCTGGAAACGGAGAGGTAATAGACTCAATTCCACCTGTTCTCCAGAGTTATTTGAACAACGACGTTGATCAAGATCGCTCAGCTTTCACTAAAGTGACATGATCAAGACGAGTTGTGTAAGAAACCAGCTAGTAACAAAAGTAGCCAATGTTAGAACTATTGCAGAAGCCATGAATAAGAATGATATTTTCAAAGCAATGCTAAGTGAGGTTTATAAACTTCTTAAAATCTACTTGACATTCCCAGTCACTTCAGCTACAGCTGAAAGGTCGTTTTCATCTCTTCGGAGAATTAAGACTTTCTTAAGAAGCTCAATGAGTGGTTGCAGACTTAACAACTTGTTTGTGCACACATCCAGAACCGATGCACTAGACTTGACTATGATGCGAACGATTTTGTTTCTATTAACTCGAGGCGAATTAAATATTTTGGAAGATGTTCTTTGCATAAAAAGTTCTTCATGTGTATTACTAACTTTTACACTCAACCTAAAGTAGAGCCCCCCTTTATCAAAGCATCTTCCTACACCACTGGTATGCTTCCCTTTTAGATTCTGCAGTGGATTTAACATCTCGTGCGAGGCTTCAGGCTGCAGCTTGCAAGGAGTCTGGAGCATGGATTCACGCCCTTCCCATGTCCTCACTTGGGCTTCGTATGGATGATGATGTCATCAGGGTTGCTATGGGTTTACGCCTAGGGTTACCCATCTGTCACCCTCACTCATGTCATTTGTGTGGTATTAATGTTGACAAGTACGGCACACACGGCCTCAGTTGTAAGTATAGTCAAGGGTGTCATTCCAGACACGGGGAAGTGGATGAGATCATCCGGCGGTCCTTGGCAGCCATCAAGGTTCCCTCGCACCTGGAGCCTCCGAGCTTGTCACGTTCTGATGGTAAGCGTCCGGATGGGGCTTCCGTCATTCCCTGGAAGAATGGGCGTATTTTGGTATGGGACGCTACAATTGTAGACACCTTCGCTCCCTCCTACGCCTCCTTGTCTTCTGATGGCCCTGGCTCGGTGGCAAGCAATGCCGAATACCGTAAGAGGATTAAATACTCCTCTTTGGCTGTCTCCCATTTTTTTGTGCCAATTGGGATCGAGACGGCTGGTTCATTTGGCAAGTCTGCAGGTCTTTTCTTTTCAGATTTGGGTAACCGTCTCAAACGGGAAACGGATGATCCCCGCTCCTCCTTTTTCCTTTCCCAGCGGATTGCAGTAGCCTTGCAGCGAGGTAATACTGCAGCTGTGCTGGGCACCAGCTTTAGTTGTAATGACGATTATTTTTTATAAGTAGTCTATTAAGATATTTTGTTTTAATGTTTGTTTGTTAATGTTATTCTGTTTAACTGCTAATTGTTTTTAATTTTTAGCTCACTCATCACATTTCTAATGCTCAGAAATATCGCACCACATCTATCATGCCAATTAGGTAATGTGGAAGAGTACACATATGTATTTACGACTGCGAGGGATGGTTCAAACCATACTTCCTGCTTCTCCCTGGAATACTAACATTATATTTCTTCCAGTATCATTGAAATGCATAGCACACCAGAGCGGCAGAATGGTTTGGCAAGGGAAAATATGTCTTTTCTCGCTTTCATTACGATGTACACTATTTTGATCACACATGATACAGAACTTGGATGTTCGCTTGTCCATCAGGACCAAAATAATTAATTTGTTGATGATATTAGCTGCTTACACATGGGAGTGGTGAGATATGGATATGGGGGACGAGTCAGTACATGGCAATAATAGGTGGACAGATAGTTTGAGGTCTGCCTGGTTGTCCATTTGGTATGGGAATGGTAAGTTTGGTAATAGGGGTCTCGCTCTCCCTCTCAATATCTCCAAAAGTAGATCATGGCACTCATTAAGTGACGATGGCACACAACAGGAAATGGAAAATGCATGAAGATGGCCTTTCCCCAACTAAAATAATAATGATCAAATAAAAACTAAATTAAAATAAAAGGACCGTTGATACAGTTTTGTAAGGGATAGTGGCATGTTATCGGTGGAGTAGCGGATTAATAAATCATGATGGTCTATGTTTCTTTGGTCTCTGTTTACAGGTTGCAGAAGGTGCATGTACACAGGACTAGATAAAATATACTGAAGTTTATCTTCCGCTTTGGGGGGGTTTTGGGCCAACATTTCAATCGAATGCTTCGGTCTTCACAGGGCAAATGAAGTCAGCTGAAATTCACCTTAATTAAAGTTGGAATAGACATGCAGTAGAGGCGGGGAAAAACATGCCGGTTGCGTTTATTTTGAACGCACGTAGACGCTTACCGTTTCCAACTAACACTAAAAAACACAAATAAACGGTTAATGTTTACGCGACTTTTGTGCAGCAACGCTGACTAAATGTCATTGCGTCTGCACAAAGGTCACCAAAGCGCACGAGATTTGTGCCTCGTGGCAAGTTCGGATCATGTAGGTGGGCCTGGAGTCATCATGAGTCCCAATTCAGTGTGTTGTCAATTGTCACATAAACAGTACATTCTTGTGGCCATAGCATCATTATCAGAATAGCATCATTATAGAATCATTATTATAATTGTTGTGGATACAGCATCATTGGGACCTGGCCACCATCCGGGTGTTTGGATTGGTGGACACCAGTCATACTCCTGCACTGGGTATGCTGTAAACAATCACAATTCCACTCCATTCTATGTAGTTGTTCAACACAAATTTTCAGGTTACATGCAAATAGTTCCCCGGAGAGACGCTGCAACATTACTCCCTATCATACGGTCTCATGTTGCGATAATCCATTCGGATCAGTGGGCTGCTTACAGACAGGTTGCTTCTCTGCCTGAAGTGGTTGCTCATCGGACTGTTAACCATTCAATAGAGTTCCTAAATCCAGTCACAGGTGTGCACACAAAATGTTGAATCCTACTGGAATAGAGTGAGTTATACCACAAGATATACACAGTATGTTAGATAAATTGGCAGGCGAGGATAAAGTTTAAAAGGATGAACGGGGTTCGTCGTGATCAACTTCCTTCATACCTCGATGACTTTATGTGGAGGGAGAGGAATGCCGGCACGACTGCTGATGCTTTTCAAAACACATGATGCTGCATTTGTTGTTTTATGAAGTTCTTTGAAGTTGTGTTGATATGAAGTTGTGTTACTTTTTGGGTTTTTTTTTTTTTGTGCTGCATTTGTTGTTTTATGAAGTTGTGTTAATATGAAGTTGTATTACTTGTGTTAGTAGTCCTGAGATAGCTGTTATTTACTTCGAGTATCCTTTCTTGATGCATTCTGAAAGCTCCATTTTAGCGCGATTTTAGCGCTCGCGTTTAAGATAAGCAGAGAAAAGTGCGTTTTAAATTATATACCGCGAAAAATAATTGACGCGCACTAATTTTTCGACTTTTCGAATTGAGCAGCAATTAGAAATATAATAAATTAGGTGACAGAACATTTTAAAAAAGCTTCTGACTCTCTCATCTGTATTTCAGATAAAAAAGCTGGGATTATTTCCAGAACCTTCACTCTTCCCACTTGAAGTAGTGCAAGTTCCGTGTTACGTATGAGCATCAGTTTCAGCGAGAGCACAATAGTTGCAGTTGAGCATCTGTCTTCTACCTGAAGCACTTTGGTTCTACTATCAAGCGTAGGTCTCTGCTTCTCTTGCTTGCTATCTGCATTTATAGCAAGAAGAGGTGCGGAGACCTACACTCGACTGTCAAAAGGTGCTTCAGGTAGGAGACGGACTCTCGACTGCACTGCTTCTTGATGGGTGATGCTCGACTGAAGTACGGGACAGGATGCTTAGACTAGACTGCAATATTTCAGGAGGGAAGAGTGAAAGCTCTGGAACGAAGAGAATTGAAAACACTCACTGTGCAACAGAGCGCACTGACACTTTCGAAGTGCTTGCGCCTCAGCACTGCTAAGCAGACAGTTTATCCCATTTGTTATCCATTGGTTTCCGTTGAGACTGTTAGCGTTTACAGTGTGCACATATTTGTGTTCACGGTTTGCGTTTTTTAACGTTGAATGCAACCGGCATGTTTGTTTTTGGGGGCCTGTACTGTAATATTTGTAAAAGAGCTATTAGTCAGTATACAGCAATGAGCAGTACATAATATGATTGACATACGTAAACTATACATGGATTAGGAAACAGGACTACATTGACCACTACTAATTAGATGATCTTTTACCATTTAAAATTCAATCATTTTTTAAAAGCAGTACAACATTGCTGTGTGGTTTTAGTAGACAAACATGAGTAGTCTTGTTTCCTTGCTCTTTTAACAGGACAATCCAATGTAGTTATTTGTTTCTAAATATTGATCTTGTCCCAAGATGCAGTTGTGTGGTGGAGGATTACACACGAGTTCTTTAAAATCTAACTCAGAGCTTCATTATTGTTAGACATTACACACATCAGTGCAAGAGTTCCTGAGATGTACGGAGTTGTTTGACACATATTCTAGACAAAACCACACGCTACTCCACTCACTCCAATTAGAGATAAGAATCCCAAGGTGTAGTGAGTTGTTAGAGAGATATCCTAGAGGAGCTGCAGGGATATTTAGTATAGAGATTGTTGATGTCTTGTTGCTATGGCTGACTGTACCTATGTCCACCACGTTGTACACTTCGATCAATACATACCACATCTTGTTGCTATTGTAAAAACCATACCTATGTAAGGTCAACCACATCCTCCTCCAACAACTTGGTAACAGATGCATAGGAGAACTCCACCAACCACACAGCAGATGTTTTGATACAGTTTCCTTTGGATCTGGTAAATAGTTTCTTTCGCAAAACTCCACAAACCAAACAGCAGAACTCAGCACAGGTCTTATGCTTATGTCATGTAGAGGACTATCTTTAAACCAATAGCACATGGGGTATGTAGCTTGATTGACCATTGACAACCACTGCTACAGAGAACGATTGCCTACAGGCAGCACACCTTTTTACCACAGTTGAGAAACAGTCATCGTGGACATGCACTGGAACAATTGGAGTGGTCTGGTACTAGAGTTTTGAGTGGACCTATTACACAGAGGTTGTGAGTGGGGAAACAGAGATACACAGAAACTTAAGGGATCCTTGAAAGTGAATTTCATAGGGTTTTTTCCCTTTCTCCAAACTTCTATTGATTTTTCCCCACACTTTCTATGGGCTTTTTTAGCAGCAGTACCAGGACGAACCACTCTCACCACACACACCATCGAGATGGGAGATGATCTCCCAATCAGACTCTCCCACTACAGAATCCCCAACAACCATTCAGAAAAGAACTCGAGTTCCTACAAACCACAGGTTTAGTGGTAAAATCCACTGCACCATGGGCAGCCCCAATGTTTGCTGTGCCTAAGAAATCTGGCAAGATCAGGCTTATAGTCGATTACAGAAGACTGAACATGGTAACCACTGTCGAGGGCAGCCCCTCGACATTGCCCAAGAACCATCAAGATGGCCTTTAGGTCTGAACACGCTCAGCTGATAATAATAATTAGTTTTGTTATCATCTAATTATCCTTGTGGTGACCTCATTAGAGTTCATACCAATTATTCAGTTTCACAACTTCTATTTTATATTGGTATATGGAAGCCTATGTGTTTTGTGTGCTTTGGACTTTTGTGTGTGTATTGTAGATTGTGTGGTTTCCTGCTTCCTGGGAGGGAGGGTATTTAAACCCTGACTCCCAGCTGTTCGTGAGTGAATTGCTCAATTATTCTATTGGCTTTATAACATTCTAAATTTCTCTGAATTAAGCTAAGGAGTGGTTTTACAGCATAGATATTACTCTGGTGGCAGCTTTGTTACCAAGTTGGGATTTAGCTACAGAATTGACCCTCAACACCATCCCAGACCCATACTGCATGCCCCGCATAGAGGAAGTACTAGAAACCATGGGACCAGCAAAGTACATATCAACATTCGACTTGGCTAAAGGGTTCTATCAAGTACCAGTCCACCGTCAACACCAAGACAAGACCACTTTCATCACGCCATTTGGCAAGTTCAAGTTTGTTGTCATGCCATTCGGGTTCAGGAACGCACCAGCAATGCAACGTTTGATGGACGACATTCTTGGTGACCTGCATAGCTTTGCGGGAGCATTTATCGATGATGTGGCCATTTTTAGTCAGTCATGGGAAGATCACATCATCCACCTCAACACTGTATTTACCCGACTCTATCAGGCTGGACTGACTCTTCAGCTGGCAAAATGTCATGTTAGGAAGCATACATGTCTATTCCTCGGACATAAGGTGGGACATGGCAGGTAGACCACACAACAAGCAAAAGTTCAGGCCTTAGCAGAATTTCGCCGACCAGTGACAAAGAGAGACATACGAGCCTTTCTAGGTCTTGTAGGGTACTACAGGCGATATATTAATAACTTCAGTGCCATAGCAGTGTCAGAGAAAGCCCTGACAGCTGTTAGAGAGGAAGCTGTTAGAGGGGAAACACGTCAGAGGAAGGTAGACAGTAGACAACCACGTTTACAAACTACACACCCAGAAGTGGCAGGAGACATCCACCAACTCAGAAACAAAACCGCAACTATGGATCATCCCACTTCAACAGCAGAGACCCCTGATTGGTTAGAAAAAGCAACTCCTGATTGGTCAGATCAGTCTCTGAGGAGAATGATCCTAGGCACAAAACAAGAGAAAACGGCTGCCTATAAAAGAACAAGAGACTTCGAAAGAAAAGAGAGAAGGAGAAGGAGTAATCAACAAGCTGGGAGAAAGAAGGAAAGCCCCAACTCCTCAACGAACTGAAGAGAGACTCAGAACTGAGCTGACCTGGCTCTGTGTAATATATATATAATTCGGTAGAAAACAATAGGAGTAATGATGTATTGATAGACATTGTGGTCATGTACATCATTTTGTTGATTATAATCAACTTACCTTATTCAGAAAAGGAGGGCAGAGGTCTAGAGAGAGAGAGAAGACTCTGGTTGATTATATACTTGGTCTAGATAAGGCTATTGTGAGAGAGAAGCAATAGTAAGATCTGGGCGTCAAATCAAGTTTTAGCAAGTTTTAGCACCTAGTGAATTTTTTTGTTATATACAGTAGGGCTTCCTCTAATCACTGGTGCTAATTTCACATCTCTAGCACAGGCAATCTGGAGGTATTTATGCGGCAAAATCAGGCACTCTGGTTTTGAGGTACCTGCACCTTAGCTCCAGTAACTTTAGTATAGTTAAACATATAAAATAAAGCGAGCAAACAGAGAGACCTATCTTTTGAGCTATAATTATATCAAGTCCATACCATGAAGTTTACAGTCTATGGAGCTATAAACCACAAGTTTTTAAGCACCTAATAGTTCACAGGTATCAGCCTCCCTTTAATTAAGTGTTAATTATAATTTACACACACACACATACACACACCTAACAAAAACTCTGTATGTAACCCTGGTGGGTGTGTAGCCCTGGTGTTTGTGCATCATAATAATTATAATACTTGAATTGTAGTGTGTGTTTTTGATTTCTATACTGACGTTCATGGTGGTCTGGAGGGCCACACAACTGGTGTCCAGCTACTATCATCTGTTCCACTCCATTCCAGCTCACTGGCTGGTCGAGGTCAGTAGCTCTCGCCTCTCTTCAATGGTCTGCTCATTCCTGATGGTCGTGTCCATTGATTCCGGGTGTCCTCCATCTTGGCGTGATAGAAGCGGTACTGATCCACCAACCTGCCTGCCTGTGACAGTGTCACCGGCTTCCTCTCCCTTATCCGGGCCCTTAGTTTGAGGTCCGGCAGTGCTTGGATAACCTGGTCAATGACTAGCATTTCGTGTAACCCTTCTCTGGTGCTAGCCATCTTTGTCCATCTAGTCAGGTTGAGTTCTGCTCTCTTAACCTGTTCTTGCCCTGCCACCAGTGCTAACTCTGTGCTGCTGTGGATAATTATGTCATCAAGGTATGGTGATGCAAATGGGGTGGTATCCACGAATATGTTGTCCATCAGTCGCTGGAATGTCGAGGGGGCAGCCACCAGACAAAAGGGCATGGTCGTAAACTCTTACTTTCCCCATGGAGTGACGAAGGCGGTCTTAGGCTGACTCGTCTTCTCCATGGGGACCTGCCAGTACCCTTTAGCCAGGTCAATGGCCGTGATCCACCTCGATCCTCCTACATTGTCGATCATCTCCTTGATTCTCGGGATAGGGTAAGGGTCAGATGCTGTCACCAGGTTTAGTTTTCTGTAATCGATGCATAGGTGTCGGGAACCATCTGCCTTGGGCACCAGCATGACTGGGGCACCAGCACAACTAGGGCAGCACAGGGGCTTTATGGAAATAAAACAAAAAAGAAGAATAGACAATGCAAAATGAGCTTATCTGAGATAATAAAGATTCTAATAGCGAAGGAAGAGTTCCTTTGCATAATGTATTATAAATAGAATTCTTGCAGCATTTTGTCCGGTAGTACCATCAATTACCAACATACAATGTCAGCATGCAGCATATGCAAAGTATTGGAACTAGGGATGAGAATGGTGTCACAGAAGAGAACTTGGACAGCAAATTCACAAGTAAGTTAGAGTAGTTGCTACTATCGAACAAGACACCTACACCTCTTAGTGCTCTTTTCCATAGTCCAAGATGTAGTAGCAGCTTAGCCACAACTTCATCGCAGATTGAGGCCTTAGAACTATCTGGTTATACCATAGTTTGCCTTTATTTTGTTCTTAAATAAATTCTATTTGTTATCATCTGTGCAAAATTTACTTACTGAACAAAATGAAATATATCACATTAACTGTATAACTGCTCCATGCTCACTATCACTTGCTGCAGTTCTGTTCTATATCTGTCATTCTTGTGCCAGTTTGAGAGCAATTCAAACCTAGGGATGAACTTCTGTTCCCAAAGGATCATAGTCAGCTGATATATCAGTGGGGGCTAAAGCCTCGACAAAGATAGTGAAGGAATAGTCAAGTCCATGGAAGCTAAGAGGCAATACATACATATATATATAGAAGAACATGTTCCATTATCAAAATGTTGGATCTATCACATGTACTTCTCCTCAGTTTCTACCTCCCATATAGGTGTGTATATGTGCAGTTTCTCACATACAAAGCATGATACTGTGCAAATGCTAAACTATAGTTGATGTGCACATTCTATAGAAAATATCTTAGTGAAATTAAATTGATCATACAAAATTAAATTGAAAAACTCGAACAATTTTTGACAAAAAATGAATATTGCACAAGCTGTAATCTAGACCATAGCAATACCTCTAATTGCAATGACCCTAGCTGAATTACATAGCTCTAATTATAGCCAACTCTAGTTAATCTTTTAACCCTAAGATCAGGTACTCTAGTTAATCTTTTAACCCTAAGATCAGGCATGACTAACCCTGATTTCATAATTAGAATTGGCAGTTCAGTGCTGAGTAATAGCTTTAGTTCTGGTCCTTGGCTTAGTTTACTGTGATTTCCATCATGTAGTGCATGCCACCTCATCCTTTCACACTTCCACAGCAGTCACCCCTATCACGTGATGAGTGGGAGCTTTTAAGAGATGATTTGGGAAGAATCACAGCAGACAAGAAGAGGCAGCTGAAAGCTCGAATCTTTGCCAGTATAGAACCACAAATGCGCAAAGTAGTTTGGAAGTATCTGCTAAATTATTACCAATTTGATATACTGACAAACAACAGGTTGCGAGACAATCCACGAAGAAGTATGAGTACTTGTTATTGAAGAATCGGTGGCATGAACTTGTACCAAAAGATGAGAGGTTTATGAAATGGAGGCAGCTGATAAGTGAGTGTTCTCTGCTTGGATCTTTTTCTAGATACTATATTCACACAAGTAGAAGTTGCACTCAAAAACATAGTCTTCCAATTGTAGCACACTTATTGATTATAATAATTACCAAATGTACTGGAACAGGCATGCAGTCAGTAAATCTGTTGCACTAAATTATAAAAGCTGGAGAATTGATAAAGAAATCCTTCTGTGCTTGCAGAATATCTGTGAAGGTAGAAGTGTCCAAAGTTGGAGAGATTCACTGCTCAAGAATGATAGATTAGCAACTTTAGCTGTTCCAGCCATTTCTGAAGATACTCGCCATTGGAAGGGAGTGGCAGGGTGAAGATCGATTGACCTTCCTGGAAGAGGATGAAGACAAGATAGAACTTAATGAACACTTTGTTGCCAACCATAGCAACCAGGAACTTGGTAACTAACACTATGGTCTATGTGTGTGTGTGTAATCATCAGAAACAGAAGTGCATGTTGTTCCTTTCCTTTTCATCTAAAAACACAAAAGCAAACAAATGATTCACCATAAAGAGACGAAACTCTTCGAGCTAAACCTGGGCTTTCAGATACTTACTCAGAAATTGATAATAGTTGGGGTCAATGTCATTGAGGATTCCAAACTGCTTAGATGGTTCAGCACTCCCTTTTGAGATCTTTAAAAATTGTGTTTCTGTAGTGAAAAAACAATTAATAATAAACTTGAAAAGGAAAGGAGGAAAAGAGTTAAAATAAAAGTGGAAGAGAATGTAAGGGAGGCTGAAGGAGAAGACTCATAGAACAAAGATGTAGGCAACAAGATGGATGATGAGAATTAGAGTTGAGAGCTAATGAAAAAAGAAAATTTTGGTAAAAAGCTACCAGAATTAACCGAAAAAGCAGCGAAACTCAGATATGTCTCTGTTTCCATAACACCCACGAAACACAAGAACACATCCACCTCATTATTCATCTATTCATCACCATGGCCAGTTCAGCCAGAAAATCACTCATTGCATGCATATAGCCTGTAAAATAATCAGTTGCATATCACAGGGTCATAGGAAGCAACTCTGAACCTGAACAGTCTACAAATCTACACATTTGACTCTTTCCACCCCTATCTATCTATCTATTATGTTACAAATTTTAAATAAAGTCTACTAGTGATGCATTTTGTCACAATTATGAAGCAGTGGCAGAATACTGCCCCTGGCAGAATTTGCTTACAAGGTACTTTACTATACATATTTTAACAGATGGTGAACGCAACTTGCCATACAAAAATAGCCACAAAAAGTAAAACTGAAATAAGAAAAAATGGTAACATTGATTATTGCAGCATTGTCATGGAACCACTCCTGCTGCTTTACCACATGCTCTGAAAAGTGTGAAGGACAGTCTTTGTCTTTCCAGAAGGCTCTCAGTAAAAACAATTCATCAGGTTGTGTGTGTGATGATCGCTGAGGAACAACCGCAGCCTAAACTCTTAGCTGTGACTAACAAGGATAAGCTGAACCAGTGATCTTTTCATTGATGCCATAGGATACTGCACTACACTTTATCTGCTATATTTGACCACAGCCTTTACTTGCCAAAATGCACCCACTGGTGCAGCTCTGAATATAGTACAGAACTCATTATAATATCCAGTTTACTCCCATAGAATGGGATGCTCTTTGTCACCATTCCATCATACCAACAACTCTTCTTGAAGAGGACATATGAGTTTATAGATTTATTTAGAATTTTGCAAAAATTTGAAGGATTTGATGATGATGGTAGAAAATTTGATGGTGGAAAAACAACATGAATGTTTACGAATAAGGCCCACCCTTTCTAAATTGCTCGGATTAACAAATTGACGTTTGATAATTATTTACTTAATTATTTATTATCTTGTTAATTTCTTTAACAAGTGATTGATAAAAACTCTCACTATGAACAGTGGTTGACACCATTGATGCCAACACCACTTCTTGTGAAGATTAGCTTGTTTGATATATATATACATGATTCTAAGTAACTATCCAGTGAATGGTCAGCATCGCTGCATGTAAGTAGCGACTGTGTCCCATTTACAGTGGATTTATACACCGAGTCTGGTATGTGCACTTCTACTAATATAGACATGTGTGTGTATGTGTGTGTAAATACAAACAACATATTTTAAATGTTTGCACACATTTTGTTCAATATTTTAATTGTCGTAAAATATGCCTGAATTTGCAGCTATGCACTAACACTTATGGTGGTATCAGCTAGGGTAAACTTTAAAAAAAAATTGTTAGACTTGGCTCGGGACCTTTGAGAGAGAGTATATATTATGGTTGTTGTGATTGGTATTCCTGATAAACTGTGCTAATGAGAGAGATTGATTCATGTACACAAGTGCACTAAATTTACTGATGCCATACTGAATTGCTTCTTCCATAGAGTCCTGTGGCTATTGACATGATATTCCAATAGTCATTAGCCAATCAGAATGCTTTTCACCTGCTAGTGATGAAAAAAGTGAAATTACACAAGTGTGAGCAAATCATATTGATGCAGGGTTTTTTGAAAGACCAAGTACAGAAATCTGATTCTGTAGTGTAGTTGCTCACTAACTGTGTTTGAGCAATTAATTGATAAAGTGTTTGTTTTTTCCTTCAGCCATTCTAATTAATGTAATAGCACGGCTTGTTGTGAACATTTTGTATAAATACCAAATTTTAATGTAGTGGAGACAGTAATTATACTCTGCTTCGATTCGTGCATTTTCCCCTGTCATCCCCACTACATCACTCATGCTATGAGGGAGCATACAGAGAAGGTAGAGCTGCTGGAAAGGATGTAGAAACTGCAGTTAAACTCTACAAATCCCATCGGCGAGTTTTTACTGAGGATATTGGACTCTAATTATCATTTCGAGTTTTATTTCGAGTTTGAACCATCATAACTTTTTTTTTTTTTGGTT
The DNA here is from genome assembly GCA_028752905.1 of Cladorhizidae sp. MBARI D1340-BT2. Lineage (NCBI taxonomy): Eukaryota > Metazoa > Porifera > Demospongiae > Poecilosclerida > Cladorhizidae > Cladorhizidae sp. MBARI D1340-BT2. The sequence continues at coordinate 21,697,098 of JAQNBH010000008.1, read as the reverse complement.
TTGTACAATCACTCTTGTAGAGCTTTTCTTTGTGCATCTTTTAATTACAATTTTGCATGACAAAATTGCATTGCTGAGCCCTGAATTCTATTTTAGTGGAAGGTGTCTATTTCAACCATCAACTCATAAGTATGTTACAAAGTTTACTATCAAAATTTCATTCTATTCACAACATCAACACTTCTAAGTGCTACAATTGTGGCTAATGGGGAAAATCCTGTCTATAAATGACTTGAGTAAATCCTATTTTTTCTGCTTTGAGGGGTGTGCGCGAACTTTAATTTTTGGCAAGTGTGGTAAATGGAATGTGAAGAATTTGTGTCAGTATGTTGCCTAAACATTCATCTTTTTACCCCCTAAGTTTGAAAGACTAGAACCATTGCACTGCTGAGTTATTAAACAATACTATATATATAAAAGTATCAGTTTTAGACATTCATGCGGTCATTAAATGCAAATCACTAAACAGGTATAATTAATTGAGCTGTATTACCTGCATATCACTAAACAGGTATAATTAACTGAGATGTATTAAATGCATATCACTAAACGGGTATAATTAACTGAGATGTATTAACTGCATATCACTAAACGGGTATAATTAACTAAATGTAAATCACTAAACAGGTATAATTAGTTGAGATGTATTACCTGAAAATCACTAAACGGGTATAATTAACTGAGATGTATTAAATGTATATCACTTAAACAGGTATAATTAACTGAGATATATTAAATGCATATCATTTAAACAATTGAGATATATTAAATGCACATCACTAAATAGGTATAATTAACTGAGATGTATTAAATGCATATCACTAAACGGGTATAATTAACTGAGATGTATTAAATGCACAGATATAATTAATTGAGATGTATTACATGCATATCACTAAAATAATTGAGATGTATTAAATGTATATCACTTCTCCAAGTAAAACACTCTGTGTTAAGTAAAAACAGTAAAATGCCATATTCACTCGAATGGGAATCACGACTTCTATTTATTTCAGTCTAACTACCATAGGTTACGACTATGCAGCCACACATGTGCTGTGAAAGTCAACCTTTTGCCAGGTGTTGTGCTGACATAATTAGTCATTGCTATTCTGTTTATAAACACCATCGCCATACAGCTAGCTGCAGTCAATTACCAAGTTCCTGGTAGCTATAGTTGTCAACAAAGAGTTTTATCTCCTACTTCTCCAGGATGGTGAATGGATCTTCTTCCTGTCACTCTCTACCAACTGCTGGTGAGTACTCTTCAGAAATGGCTGGAAGGGCTAAAGCTGCTACTCTATCATTCTTGAAGCAGTGAATCTCTCCTTCTTCATACACTTCTCTCTTCACAGATATTCCACAAACACAGAAGGATTTCTTTATCAATTCGCAGCATTTATAGTTCAGTGCAAGAGATATACCAATGCCTATGTTAGTACATTTGTAATCAACAAGTGTGCTAAATTTGAAAGACTATATTTTCGAGTGCAAATTCTATTCAGGCTGTGATTTTAATTGAGTGAATAGGATATCTAGAAAAAGATTCAAGCAAAGAACACTCACTTATCAGCTGCCTCCATTTCCTAAACCTCTCATCATTTGTTACGAGTTTCTGCCACTGACCCTTCATTAAGAAGTACTCGCACTTCTTCATGGAACCTCTCTTAACCTGTGGTCTCTCTGTTATATCAATTTGGTAATAATTTAGCAGATATTTCCAAACTACTTTACGCATTTGTTGTTCTCTACCCTGAGGAGGAAGAAGAGTAGGAAGAATGGGAGAGTAGGTGGGAGGAGGAAGAATGGGGGGGGGGGGTGGGTGCGAGGAGGAAGAATGGAAGAGTGGGTGGGAGGAGGAAGAATGGGAGAGTGGGTGCGAGGAGGAAGAATGGGAGAGTGAATGCAAGGGGAAAGAATGGGAGAGTGGGTACGAGGAGGAAGAATGGAAGAGTGGGCGGGAGGAGGAAGAATGGGAGAGTGGGTGCGAGGAGGAAGAATGGGAGAGTGGGTATATACGAGGAGGAAGAATGGGAGAGTGGGTGGGAGGAGGAAGAATGGGGGAGTGGGTGCGAGGAGGAAGAATGGGAGAGTGGGTGCGAGGAGGAAGAATGGGAGGTGAATGCAAGGGGAAAGAATGGGAGAGTGGGTGCGAGGAGGAAGAATGGGAGAGTGAATGCAAGGGGAAAGAATGGGAGAGTGGGTGCGAGGAGGAAGAATGGGGGAGTGGGTGCGAGGAGGAAGAATGGGAGAGTGGGTGCGAGGAGGAAGAATGGGAGAGTGAATGCAAGGGGAAAGAATGGGAGAGTGTGTGGGAGGAGGAAGAGGAGGCAGAACAAGATGGGAAGTTCAAAGGAGCATGAGGAGGAGAGAGGGGAGGGAAAATGACATTAAATATAAAATTTCAAACCACATGTTCAGATTCAATAAAATGGCTCATCGCTCTAATTCTTTGTTCATTAATAATAATCCCAAAGTCAGTGGATTGAAGAGTGCAAGTGTTTTAGAAAAGGAATTGTGAGATAATAATATGCAGGAATTTTTTTCAAGCATATTTTACAAGCTTATGAGAAGATAAAGGACAATAACAACATTGACCCATCCAGTCATTTCTTTCAGAACATACTCAACCTTCAGCTTCTGAGAGCAAACACTTGACTATCAGAGTGGGTTATCAAAGTTTTTTCTTAAGAATAGATCAGTTGTAAATCCTACAAAGAATTGTGAAGAAGAGGCTGCAGAATGTAATGAACCCCAAGGAAAAGCTGTTCATGACAGACACTCAGATGCCATGACAATGACTTCATTAACAACTGCTTTATTCTTTTCTCCAGCCCTTATTAAATGTACAGACATATTCTGCCTCCTCACACACAAATACATATATACTCATCAGCTTATGTCATGTGTAACAATGGATCATACATACTCATCAGCTTATGTCATGTGTAACAGTAGATCATACATACTCATCAGCTTGTGTCATGTGTAACAATGGATCATATATATATACTCAGCAGCTTATGTAATGTGTAACAATGGATCATACATACTCATCAGCTTATGTCATGTGTAACAATGGATCATACATACTCATCAGCTTATGTCATGTGTAACAATGGATCATACATACTCATCAGCTTATGTGATGTGTAACAATGGGTCATATATACTCATCAGCTTATGTCATGTGTAACAATGGATCATACATACTCATCAGCTTATGTGATGTGTAACAATGGGTCATATATACTCATCATGTGTAACAAAGAATTATACCTATTGATATTTAAAATTTATTCTAGACTGGGTAGAACTAATTATGGGATGTAATGCACCAGTAGTTGTAGGTTAAGGAAATTGTTTTGCTCACCCTGGCAAAGATTTGAGCTTTCAGCTACCATTCCTTGTCTGCTGTGATTTTTCCCAAGTCATCTCTTCAAAGCTCCCACTCATCATGTGATAGGGGTGACTGCTACACACTCCAATGCTTGAATTTCAGCAGAACTAGAGAGAGCACAGCATATAATCCATGAATGAAACAATAACACAACATACAATGCACCAGACATGTATGTGAAACAGCATTGTGCAATGATTTTCTTAGTTGTCATTGTATGGCTTTTTACAATGTTTGAGTATGAATTACACTCCAAGAAAGTTATTTGCATTGAGAATATAGTGAAACATTCATCGCCTTTACATTCATCATATATAGGAGAGGAAAAGCCACCAAGAATAACAATAGCAACAACAAAAACATCTACAACTCCTAAACTACTATTATTACTACTACTACTACTACTTCAAATGAAGATGTGGACAGTGCATGAAAGCTCATATAATGTATAGATTTTGAACCATTTCCCACTGCAGCTAATTGACTGGTTACTTAGTACTATTTTGATGACATCTCAATACATGGTGTGCATGTTAACAAAGCAAATGGAATACATTGGTCACACACCGGATGCCAACCTCACACAATCTGCAATGGTGAACATCGCTACACTCAACCCTTGATAATGAGAAGACAATCAAGCTAATATACAGACATTTCCCCCCTCTCCCTTCTGTCAACAGCAGTATTACAGCAGGTGCAGTCAAGATCCCATGTGCAAGAGAATTATCTTTATCAACCAATATCACTAGTGGTAAAAAGATGGCTAAATGTTTTAGTTGAGAAACCTAAGTTTTGTCTGAGGATAATCAGCATCCAGTCATATGTTCAAGCTCCACAGTTATGGAATACCACTTGCAATTATATGCAATTGCGAAGAAATTTTTAACTCGTATTAAGATAAAAAGATAAATAGTCTGCTGAATAAAAAAAAATAGCTCATTATAAATTTTCTTTTTGATGGTGTCCAGCAAACTTGAGTAGTATGCAGAACCATTACGACTACATTGATGCTACATCATTAGAACCAGGAACAGGAGGTAGAGAAGGCCATGAAGGAATAGAAGGTAATGGAGTAAGAAGAATAGAAGGAATGAGAGGAAGTTAAAAGAAGATAAATTAGTAAAGGATAACAAAAATGTGGAAGCAAAAATGTGGAAGCAAAAATGTGGAAGCTAAAATGTGGAAGCAAAAATGTGGAAGCAGAGGTAGATGATCATGCAGAATAGGAAGGGTAAGGGAGTTTAATGCTCTGCTTAGATTTAAAATTGCATTTCTACCTCACCTCCCTCTTGCCCTTGCCATGTCCATCCCTACATTCAAACAGAGACATGTAGCTATCATGATGAATGCTATGTGTCCAAGTTATTGTCAAGATATATATATAACTTTGTCTGTATAGACACCTGCTACTTTTTACTACATATCTTACACCATTATTGTAACTCTCACAAGTGCCACTGAGACTCACATAAAGAAGAGCTGAGTTATTTTGAGAAATGGGGGAAAATACAAAAGTGGTCATCATTGATCTAACGTTTATCAGTCGGCTGGAATCCTTCCTTGTGAAATACTGCTACTCAGTAGTAACGCTGCCGTAAGTAGTATGGCTAATGTTGAAAGAAAAATTAGCAAAGGTAGACTCGAACCTTCTTCTTTAAAAAAAAAAGAAAGGTCTGACGCCGAATGCTATTAGCAACCAGTTTGCGCAGCTCAACCACCAAAATGTCGGCGTGCGCGACTATACCATATGCGCATGCGTGCCGATTTGTCCGCTCAAACCACCCACTCAAGCACCCATGTTACTAACCACGCTTTTGTTCTTGGCCATTATGCTGACTGCTAGGAGCCTCCAGATAGCCCTCTTTGTCTCTAGAATGACTATTGAAGCCTAGCCATTCTCTGAACTGAACTACTTAAAGGTTGTTGAAGAAATCATTACTCCATCTGAAGGGAAAGAATGCTTATGGGGGGGATGATTCACTATCCTCTAACTGGGTAAGAACACAGTAGTCGACTGCTGAGAGCCTGTTATGCAATGCAATCATGCCTTTGGAACTTGTTCCATCAAGTTAGATGCAATGTTCCCAGTCGTAAAGATCCTCAGGTTTGAGGGAGTTACCAGGACATCTTGCTTTTCTCCATTCTGAAAAAGACTCTTGATTTCATGGTCTTGGAGAGGATCATCCTGATTCTTTCTGTTCCTCAATTCTCCAAAACAGCCCTCCATAAAGGTGTGTCTTGTGCAGATGCCTTTTTCTTGCCAAGAAGCAATCTCTAATACATCAGGGAGGGTGACGCTGTCTACTCAAGTTTCTACGATTTGGCCTCACCTTTTGACACTGTTGAATATTCTGTACTACTTAATCATCTATGCAGGGTGGGGATTCTTGTGCTTGATCAAGAACAAGTGCACCAACAGCTCTTCTTGGGTCAAGATTGCTGATTACGACCTCAAGAACCTCCCCCATCAACCATGGTGTCAGGCAATGCTCATTCTCATCCCCTGTCTTTCTCCCAATCATAGATCCTACACTCAAGAAGAAGCAGTGTGGTACCAATAGCTGTGGCCTGTGTTGCTTTCTGTCATGCAGATCACATTTACACCCTATATGCCAGAAAAGCTGATTGAAGCTTCATTTCCAGCATGAAGGAGTTTTCTTTAAGAAATGATGTCAAGTTGAATGTCGAAAAATGTGCAGCAGTCATCTCTCCTACTCTCCCAAATGCTCCTTCATCACTACCCAGAGGGGATGTGTGCATATTTGTTACTGCCTGCCATCTGTGTGGTGTACACCTCACCTCCCTTTGCTCAAAGTGCTTTCTTTGCCAGGGGCAAGGACCTGCTTCAGGATATGATCAAAGGCCAGCGAAGGATGATTCTGCAACATTGTTTGATGAACCAGAATGGAGATGGAGGAGTCGCTTAACAATTGAGTTGAAGTTTTTTTGAGAAGGGTGGAATTGAACTCGGCAGCATAGAGTAGAATTGGCATTATGCAAGACTGAACAATGCTTTGGGATGAGAGCAGATTGAAAGTGCACATGTGCTGTGCTCAAAACTGGCCTTTCTATTCATTAAAGCCACAATAGGATGAGGAATCCATCAATTGTCGTGGCTTGATCCCTTGCCATATCTGATGCCACCTTGTTCACCAATGCCACTTTTGTGGCTCAAATTACACCTGAAATAATTTCTTCACCAAGCTCGTATCCATCCACAGACTGAAGTAAAGATATAATTCAACTTCTCAATGCTCCTTTCAACCAAACAGCACTGCACTTTCTAAATTCATATCAAAACTCAAACACACCAACACAGACAACATAAAATGGTCCATCATTCACAGAGCACCATCCTACTCAACTACACTGTAACTTATGCAGCACAAAAAATTTCCACATCATCTGCTCAGACAGACAAACACCTCTAAACAAACTATCTGAGTTCCTCTCTAAGTGCAGGCACAACAACAAGTTCCTCCTCAAAGTACACATTGACACTACATCGATCAATCATCCCATCTGTAAAAACTGTCAGCCATCACCACATTTATGTATCTATGGTTCCACCTCATATATACCCATTTCTCATTTAAGTCTCTCATTGTCTCTGATTGTTTTTTTATTATAGTTTTTTTTTTTTTTTAATGGTAAAAGATCATGCTCAATAGCCAGAGGCTAATATGAAGAGTAAAAATTAGTAAACAAATACATGGAGGAAAATGATTATAGTTAATTAGTTAAAAGTCTAAGTGATGATAAGGTGCGTTGAATATAGTTCTTAAATTTTCAAAGTGAACTAGTTTCTTTAATGTAATTGGGGAGAGAGTTCCAGAGCCTAGTAGTAGTAGGGGAAAATGAAAGGTAAGCAGACTGAGTTCTGTATGGGATCAGACAATTACTGGGGTGGAAGGATCGGAGATTATAACAGGGAGTTGATTGGCATGGTGGGAGGCTAGAAGGGAAATCTATGTTATTGTGAATAAGTTTGAAGAAAAAGATAAGTTTGGCATTACGGTAGTGAGAGGATAGAGATGGAAGATGAAGCTTAGTGAGAAGTGAAGTGTAGTCCGAGGACCATTGTTTACTACATAATTTACACGCCAAGTATTGTATCCTCTCAAGATGAGAAGAAACATGGGATGATTGAGGGTTCCATAGAAAAGAACAGTTGCTTACTATAATAGACCAGCCAACTCAAAAATTGTCACTAATATAGTTGCAGTCAATGCTCTCACGAGAAAACAATCGTTGAAGTTTGCCAACTTCAAATATATCTTAATAAAAAATGTGTCGCCTTTTTTAAAGTTCCAGTTACGATTGGCAGAGGCTTGAAAATCAGAATCTCTGGAAGGGGAAATAATGTGGAAGATCTATCAATGATATTGAAATAAGAGAGCATGTTTTCGTGCATGTGAACTTGTTATTTTTATCACATGCAATAGAAACTGCTGTGACTAGCAGGAAGAGTTTATAATCGTCTTTTAAATGTTCAAGAGTAGAAGGCATTAATATTTTCCACCAACTCAGATTATGTGAGGTTGGCATCCAGTGTGATGCCAACATATTCAATATTGTTTCGGTTGCTTTGTTTATATTTTATACTGACCATGATTGGGATCTCTCTATTAATTCAAACAGAAATAATACCAGACCAGTCGGTCAGCTATAGAAATTGGGTAATAGCCAAAATCTAGATGTTCAAAGAACTATCGTACACTGTCCATATATCTAAAGGTCAAGAGACATCTGTTCTTGCCAAATATAATGCATAAAATTTGCAATTACATAATCATAATTTCTTGCTTGTCTTCTCCCTAGAATTGAAATAAAACTTTAATTACAGCTGCTTCTTGATCAATGTAAGTTTCCATCTCTGCACCAATAGCTACATACCTGCACTCGGCTTTAAGCAGCATGCTTCATGGTGGCTCATCTCATTTGCAATAAGCGAGCTAGATACACATAGCTACATTTAGTTTCTTCGTGTGATTATTATTTATTGCACCAAAGCTCCTCCCATAGTTTACTTGGTATATGTTACAAAACTATCTCGCAATTGCCATATCGTGGTTCTTGTTTTCAAACGTTCATAAAATGTTGAATAACCATCAGTGGGGGGGGGGGGGGGGGGGGGGGAAATGTAATGTTAGTTTAGTCACAAGTACGATTACATAGGAATTAAATGAAAATAATATATTCCTGATATAGCATTCTACTCTGTCGTTGCCACAATCTATGGCCATGTAGCCTCACAATCCAGTCATGACAGTATCCTCAGAATCCCAGCTGGTCTCCTCTTCCACAACCTTTTGGTACATCTCACATGGTAGGTACTGATTCCAATCGATTGACAGCTAACCGAGCAGCAAGAGGTGTGTATCACATGTCTAAATCTAACCACAGAAAAGAAGAGGCCAGTGTCTATCTTAGCAAGACATGCAGCCATGTGTTTTTTGGTTTTTCCTATTCTTTGTTTCCATTTAGCTGGTAAATCCTACCCCACTGTCATTTAGCTGGTAAATCCTTGCCCCCTGTCATTTAGCTGGTAAATCCTTGCCCCCTGTCATTTAGCTGGTAAATCCTTGCCCACTGTTCAGCTGGTAAATCCTTGCCCACTGTCATTTAGCTGGTAAATCCTTGCCCACTGTTCAGCTGGTAAATCCTTGCCCACTGTAATTTAGCTGGTAAATCCTTGCCCACTGTCAGTTGGATCAACCAAGCTTAAAACATTTTCTAAAGCAGATAGTGACAGCCTACTCTCCTATACATCAGTAATATGCTTGTGAAGGGATCTAGCTGCAATATTACTTGGTCTAAGAGATCCCAGATATTCATTTTGCAGCTAAATGAGGAAAAGTCTCTTTCATTTATTCAACATTTCCCCAAAACAACAACTATCCAACAACAGTCGATATGAATCACATACAGTAATCATCAACAAAAGAAACCTACAATGTATTACTGATAGTACTAACTAAGTTGGCTTATCAATAGCATTTGTATTGTCTGGCAATATATAATTGTATATCCAGATTGTAGCGAGGAATATTAATTCAAATATTGGTTGTTCTAACCAAATTCTGCTAAAAGGATAATAAATTAGTGTGGAACATTTGTTGTATAACATTTTATATCAATCGGTTTGGATTGGATTAGGTTTACATATCACATTTCTTCATAAAAAATAACGATTTACATTATGCCAAATAGCAATTAAAATCATTTTTCTGAAAACAGGTACTACACACAGCTTTTTTAGGTTTTGAATGTTAAAGGCTAGAGCATCTAGTTGAAACATCAAGAGAATACAATTTCTAGTTGATTATTGAAAAGGTTATTGTAATCATGTTCACATTAAAATATTCTGAAGAATAATCTTTTAATTAGCTGTAGGTTCAAAGTAGCCAATATAATGAATATTTCAAGATCATTCTCAGGGAGATCTGATGAATATCAAAGCATTTGGCTAAAAGTTGCAATGTTGTTTTACTAAAAATTACAGCACATTCGTGTTTAATATCAACAACAGTATCCCATAATATGTTGCTAGGAACTTCAGTGCATTATTTTCTGCTTTGATGTCAATAGCTGGATTCATCGTTATTTATATGTTTTGATCATGTGATGTTTTATTGCAGACGATCATTATTAGTGTTGAATTGCATCATTATTTATATGTTTTGATCATGCGATATTTTGTTGTTTACAATACTCGAAGGAAAACTCAAAGGACTGGACAGAGAACTCTGTGATTGCGTCATTGGTGCATAGGATGAAACAACTTTATTACATGCTCCTTTGAGACGATTACACACGACATGCTAAACTGAAATTCAGTTAACTGCTCAGAGCAATAACACACACAAGAGTCATGGTTGACGAACTGACAAGTAAGAAATACATCTGTGATGGACACGAGGCTTCAGCTATCCAAATGTTGAGAAGGGATAAGGAATTAGTGGTGGAAACTGGACCTCATAGAGTGGACACGTACGTCTAGACTGTTGCAATTTAAATTGAGCCTTCTGAGACTGCATTCTCAAACCAGCTGGATGGTAAGGATGCTAGATCTTACAGACAAGGTAGCCTTGAGGATGAGATTGAGCAGGCTGATACATTCAAGGAAATCATCTATGATGTTCAACATCGATAAGTGCTCCACCACCAGCTGCTTTACATACATCACTAACACCAAGTACTGATCTAGCCCACATGGTACAAAAGCACAGAATGAATTTACCAAAGCTGACTTTATGAACCTTCAATGAAGATATCACAACCTGGACAAGATTTTGGGATGCTTACGTATGAGCAATCCACAACAATGATGGCTTGTAAGAAATTGACAAGTTTAACTATTTAAATTCTCTCTTTCGTGAGGCTGTGGCTGAATTGTCTCTGACATTTGCGAATTACAGTGAAGCCATTCCCATCCTCAAGAAATGATTTGGCAATAAGATGCAAATTATCAGCAAGCACATGAACACACTACTCCATGTGGAGGCAGTATCTGAAACTTGAAGTCGCTTAGAGTCTCCTCTGAGTGTAATTTCACAAAATCCTTCAAGAATATGGATCAGATCTGATGAAGAATTGTGTATAAGTGGTTGAAGACCCAGAAACTCTAGTGCAGACAAGATACACTACTTGCCACACCATGTTGTGGTTCAGCAAGACAAGGAAACAACCTAGTTAAGAATCGTTTATGACACTTGTGCGAGGTCTGATAGACCATCCCTCAATGACAGCCTCTACACTGGATCCACTGAGGTTCCATTCTTATCAAGTGACATTGAGTGTGGCTTTCTTAATGGTGTCGATGGCAGAGAAGGGTCTAGATGTCCTATGCTTCCTTTAGGTTAATGACATAACCGAAGGTAAGCCAGAAATTGTTGTGATGAGGTATGCCCGAGTGATGTTTTTATCAATTTTTCAGACTCTGTAGTGTGTAACTTATCAACATGACAACATATGGTAACTTTGGTCCATGGATATCACTGAGACACTCCTTAGCAAGGCACACACCAATTATGAGTAAATGACTTCAAATCGTTAGGCAGCTAGGTCTGTCACAAATATCTTGGAGTCACCTCGATGTTTCTGCATGTATCTTCTGAGAAAATTTGTATATAGAGATATTTAACACTTTATAAAAACAAACACATGACCCGGCTGTCAACCCTTCTACTCTTGCTACAGCGCCTTGTTTTCAAGGACAGAAGTGCTTCTTCTGTGGCTACCAAAGGCATCCTCGCTCCAAGTGCCCTGCTCGCGATGTCAAGTGTTCCAAGTGCCAAAAGAAGGGACACTTTCAGAAAGTTTGCCGAAGTGGTGCCCCACCCCTGTCTGAAGGGAGGACGTCAGCCACAATGTGGCGACCAATGCTCGCTACCACCTCCGCTGAGGTGCCCCTGTCACTTGCTAAGTCGACAACCACGGTGAGCATAGATGGATTTAAAGCCAAGGCCCTCGTTGATAGTGGGAGCTCTGAAAGCTTCATTCATCCGAGACTGGTGAAATTGGCAGCTCTTCATGTCTACCCTTCGTCGGGAATGATATAGATGGCTACATCCTCCCTGGCAACGAACGTGAGCAGTTATTGTCTTGTTGGCCTCGTATTTGGGGGTAGAACCTACCCCCGGGTATGCCTATCTGTCCTCCCTGAACTGTGTGCTGACCTCATACTAGGCTTAGACTTCCAGACGCAACATGAGAGGGTTGTTTTTTAATATGGAGGTCCTAAGTCTTCGCTATCAATCTGTGGTCTAAGCACTTTGAATATTAGCCCACCACAGTTGTTCTCTAATCTAACAGATGACTGCCACCCGATTGCGACCAAGTCACGCATGTATAGTCGCGAATATTCGCTATTCATTACCGCAGAAGCACGACGGCTTCTGAAAGAAGGGATTATTGAGCCTAGTAAGTCGCCCTGGAGAGCCCAAGTTGTCGTTGCAAAGGGTGATAACCACAAAAGGAGGATGGTAGTAGACTATTCACAAATTATCAATAGGTTTACACTATTGGATGCTTTCCCTCTTTCACGCATAAGTGACCAGGTAAACTCCATTGCTCAGTACCGGGTATTCAGCACTATCGACCTACGAAGTGCATACCACCAAGTTCCGCTTAGGAAGGAAGAACGGCCATATACCGCATTTGAGGCAAGCAATGGCTTATACCAGTTCACACGGGTCCCATTCGGTGTTACTAATGGCGTTGCGTGTTTCCAACGGGAAATGATCGAATTTGTGCATAAAGAACACTTAGCCGGTATTTTCCCTTATTTGGACAACCTTACCTTATGCGGAAAAGACCAAGACGAGCATGATACCAATCTAGAGCTCTTCCTCGTAGTAGCCAAATGGAGAAACATGACCTACAACAATGAAAAGGGTGTCTTCTCAACTAGACGCCTCGCCATCCTCGGTTGCGTTGTAGAAGAGGGTGAGATCCGCCCGGACCCTGAGCGTCTGAGACCTCTTCGAGAGCTTCCTGTCCCCAACAGTATTAAGTCTCTCAATAGATGTAAAGGGCTATTCTCTTACTACTCTCAATGGATTCCTGGGTTTTCAGACAGAATGAGCCCCATAAACAGTTGCAAAACTTTTCTATTGTCTGCTGATGCTATTGCGGCTTTTTAAAGCCTAAAGAAAAGTATTGAAGAATCGGTAGTAACGGCCGTGGATGAGGAGTTATGTTTTGAAGAGGAGACAGATGCATCAGAAGTGGCTATAGCTGCAACCTTGAACCAAGCTGGACATCCTGTTCTTCTCGAGGACACTACAAGGGCCCAAGATCCGACATCCCTCCGTCGAGAAAGAGGCCCAGGCCATCATAGAATCTATCTGCCATTGGAAACACTACCTAACTGGACGACATTTCTGCTTGAAGACTGACCAGAAGTCTGTATCCTATATGTTTGACCAGCGACATAAGGGAAAAATCAAGAATGATAAAATCATGCATTGGCGGGTAGAGCTGTCCTGCTACAGTTATGATATTATCTATCGCCCCGGAAAAGAGAACACACCACCCGACACTTTCTCCTGCAGTACCTGTGCTGCCTCCCTAGATGACTCTTTTTACCTGCTGCATCAGTCGCTTTGCCATCCAGGTATTACGAGGATGTCACATTTTGTTCGTAGCCGAAACCTACCTTTTTCCATTGAAGAAATAAAGAGAATGACAAATTCTTGTCGGATCCGCTGTGAATGCAAGTCCAGGTTCCATCGACCTGTCAAAAGCCACCTCATCAAGGCAACTCAACCCTTCGAGAGGTTGAACATCGATTTCAAAGGACCTCTCTCCACGAACAACAAGAACTCATATTTCCTCAACGTCATCGATGAGTATTCACGTTTTCCCTTCGTTTTCCCTTGTCATGATATGAATGCCAGTACTGTAATCGAATGCTTATCATTGCTATTCTCTGTCTTCGGGATGCTGGCTTTTGTGCATTCTGATCGAGGGCCCTCCTTAATTAGTCGTAAACTGCGGTCCTACCTTGCTGGGAAAGGAGTAGCAACAAGCCACACCACTCCCTATAATCCTGCAGGCAACGGACAAATAGAGAAGTGCAATGGGACTGTGTGGAGAGCTGTCATGATGGCCTGCAAATCAGAGAATCTCCCCATCAAGTACTGGCAGAAGGTCCTCCCTGATATCCTCCACTCCATACGCTCACTTCTCTGTACGACTACTAACGAGACTCCCCATGAGCATCTCTTCCGTTTCTCCCAACGGTCTACGTCCGGAAGCTCCATCCCTACCTGGCTGACTTCTCCTGGGCCCGTCTTCCTCAAGCATCACGTCCAAACGACCCACTGGTCGATGAGGTGGAGCTCATTGAGGCGAACCCCCATTATGCTCACATCCGGTAATCCAGACGGCAGGGAAACGACCGTGTCTACCAAGCACCTAGCCCCATGTGGTAAACTGGTGGACAACACTCTCCCTCCGATGCCGGCTATGGACGAGGTGCCGACTCTGATATCGCTTCCCCGACCCGCACTCGAGCCAGAGCTCAACTCTCAACCTATGCCTACCTCGATACCCCCCGGGGCGGAACTAACTCCGGCTCAGGTACCACCCAATTCTCCGATTCAAGAAGCTCCGTTGCGTCGTTCTGAACGCATTCGTCTACCTATCGACCGTCTTGCCTATAGGATCACATCCTAACAAGGGGGTGAATGTAGTGATCTGGAACTAACTTGAACTTTGTACTACTAGATAGTTATGTGCATGACACTAGTTCTTATTATTTCTGTACTGTATTGTCGATTCGTAGACCTCATGTTTGAGATCTAGTTGTATAAAACCTTTCTCTCTACGGTATAAATCACAACAGTAATTCAACACTAATAATGATTGTCTGCAACGAAACATCACGTGACTAAATAATGATGTAATTCAACAAGAATAATCATTGTCTGCAACAAAATATTATGTGATCATAGCATGATATAATTCAATACAATGTCTGCAATAAACTGAATCAAACTGCAGAAAAACATCGATCTCAAAGCAGAAAATATTGCACTGAAGTACCTAGCAACATATTTTGGGATAGAATTGTTGATACTAAACACAAATGTGAACATGTTCTCTGATTTTTAGTAAAACTACATTAAAATACTGAAGTATAATATGTTCAAATAGCTTTTGCATCTTTTAGCCGAATATTCATCAGATCTCCATGATTGAGCTGCTATTATGACCGTAAAGATAATTTTTTAGAATTTTTTAATGTGAATATAATTATGATAGAGTCAAAACCTAAAAAGGTTGTGTATAATACTGAAAATATTGGCTTTCAGTAAAAACAAATTAATTGCCATTTGGCAAAATGCAAATCATTATTTTTATGAAGAAATGTGACATGTAAAGCACAATCCAATCTGAACTGATCCCTATAAGATTTTATACAGCAAAACCTTCCACACTATCATGTTATCCTTTTATAAGCATTTGATTAGCACAACAAATATTATTCCTTGCTACAATCTGGACGTACAACCAGATATTGCCAGACACAAATGCTATTGATAGGCTAACTTAGTTAGTACAATCAGTATTACTTTGTAGGTTTCTTTTGGTGATCCATTATTGTGTGATTCATATTGACTGTTGTTGATGGATAGTTGTTGTGATGGGGAAATGTACAAAGTCAAGACTTTTCCTTATTGATCTGTGAAATGAATACCTCGGCTATCTTAGACAAAGTAATATTGCAGCTAGATCCCTTCACAAACGTATTACTGATATAGAGGAGAGTACGCTGTCACTATCTGCTTTAGAAAATGTTTTTCAGCTTGGTTGATCAAACTGACAGTGGGCAATGATTTACCAGCTGAATGACAGGGGGCAAGGATTTACCAGCTGAATGACAGTGGGCAAGGATATACCAGCTAAATGAGAGTGGGCATTGATTTACCAGCTGAATGACAGGGGGCAAGGATATACCAGCTGAATGAGAGTGGGTAAGGATTTACCAGCTGAATGACAGGGGGCAAGGATTTACCAGCTGAATGACAGGGGGCAAGGATTTACCAGCTGAATGACAGGGGGCAAGGATTTACCAGCTGAATGACAGAGGGCAAGGATTTACCAGCTGAATGACAGTGCGCAAGGATTTACCAGCTGAATGAGAGTGGGCAAGGATTTACCAGCTGAATGACAGGGGGCAAGGATTTACCAGCTGAATGACAGGGGGCAAGGATTTACCAGCTGAATGACAGAGGGCAAGGATTTACCAGCTGAATGACAGGGGGCAAGGATTTACCAGCTGAATGACAGGGGGCAAGGATTTACCAGCTGAATGACAGGGGGCAAGGATTTACCAGCTAAATGAGAGTGGGCAATGATTTACCAGCTGAATGACAGGGGGCAAGGATTTACCAGCTGAATGACAGGGGGCAAGGATTTACCAGCTGAATGAGAGTAGGTAAGGATTTACCAGCTGAAGGGGGCAAGGATTTACCAGCTGAATGACAGGGGGCAAGGATTTACCAGTTAAATGGAAACAAAAAACAAAGAAAAAGTGAAGAAAAAATGCACAACTACACATCTTAGACATTAGCCTCTTCTGTGCTTTAGAGATGTGATACACAACGCTTGCTGCTCAATCTCCAAGATTAGTTGTTAATCAATTGAAATCAGTACCCACCATGTCAATTGCACCTATAGGTTGTGGGAGAGGTCACTTGGGATTTTCAGGATACCCTCATGACTGGATTCCAGGGCCACCTGGCCAGTGGTTGCGGCAATGACCGAACTTCGATTAAACCATAAACAATGCATGTGACTGTCTGTAGCCAGAAAAATGAGTGAGGTGGTTCTGTTGGTGAATATTGGGACCATTTGGGCCTACAAGCAGCCCAAGGAGAAGGGTGTGTCAGGGGGATGTGCTCTCTTGCGCACAAAGATCAACAGCAAAGAATGCATTCAAAACATAATTATACAAATAAATGAATATAATAAGGAAATGACTATATATCTACAAGATCCATTTTCCTTGGGTGTAAGTGTCCAAATATTTCAACAACTTCATCCAGATTAATTGTTGTGTCATACTGTACATGTAAGAGTGCTAGCATTCTTGGTTCATAGATGCTGTCGCAGGACGACATTAAAACAAGACTGTTCCCAATGGATGTGAAGTGAACCCGGTAGTGATGAGTAACTAATTATTAATTGGAAGTGTTGATAATGTGGTCTGTGGCTTAGTGTGTTTGTGTGTTATGTGTTTATGTTGGGCAGGTCGATGATGAGTGCATCATCGACCTGATGGGCAGAAACCAGAAGCAGGGCTCCAGCCTAGTTAAGGGAAGAGTTGTTACTGCTCAGGGAGTTAGCCATTGTACTGAGTCTTGTAAGTGTCCTGTATTGAATTATTAAGGTTTCTCTACTTAACCTTGCTAGCCTAGTGTGTAGCTTAAAGGTAGAGTGGTGGCAGCATACCAACACTTAGTGAGACTGGCTCAGAGTCTGTGGGTAATATCAGATTTGGTCCTGAAAGATGCTCTTAGGTAATTGTTGAGACGTTTAAGTGTACTGCTATTTCTTCGCATTCACAAGGTGTTAATGGCAGAGTGCATGCGATTTGCAAGAGAACATCAATATTTGGAAAAAATGTTGCTTCACAATCCTTCAAGACACTAGGTGGTGCGGATTCTCTTTTGAGAGTGGGTACATTTGCATATCTTGATTTCCAGCGAGGATGGCAAATCCTGGTGATAAGTTTCAACAACTGTGCTGATATCAAATGGTCTTGTGGTAATCAGAGATGGTACAAGTACCAGAAGAGATGAAGCAGTTGGTGACAATGATGTGAACCTCTCATTTAAGCTAGTGCAGATATGGTAGGAATGGAATAGCAAGATTGCTCTTGAAGTAATCAAATACTGATTCTGCTGGTGCATTACCACAGGGCTGCTGTCTGCTTGCTATCCTTGGCATGCTTGGGGTGGTGCTCACCTTATCAGCCATCAAGACAGCCTGATCATATATTTTCTGAAAGCTTTCTTCCACTTACTTGATACCATCAATCATGTGATGAGCTTCATTGATATCTAGTGTTCTGCTCTGTAATTGAACAGTTATGCCTGACAGGTGGGAAAGGTACTGATAAACCATTAAGAAAATTACAATGAAATCAAATTTGGTGATACTAGCAAGGATTTTCTGGGCTTGACTTCTATTAGCTGTGTCCGAATCACTGTAAAGGCCACCATGTTCATCAACATGTTTGCCATGGCCTATAACTTCTAGGGCATCAACAATGAATACAAATGACTGATAAAAATGCTGATATGCACTATGACGCTCAGCCCAGCGAATTTATCACAAATTAATAAGAGCTTTTCTGGCCATGTATTTCAGCATTGTTCTTGAAAAGTAATTCAAGAAGGCCGTTTCTTTTGGGACTTGACTGGAAAAAAAATAGCAGCAATGCTTGAGCTTGAAGGACATTAATATTCCATTGGAGCATATTCGTGGGCAAGGGTAAGATAGAGCTAGTAACATGTCTTCATCTAATGTTGGTATGCAGGCATGCATCAGAGAGCAATCTCCTCTAGCTATATACCTATATACATTGCAGTGGACATTGTCTTAACTTGGTGTTGAGCAAGTCTTGCTCTCTACCAGAAGTTCGTCATGTTCATTTAAAAACTGAAATATTTCCTTAGCCAAATATATACCAGTAATTCTTTCAGCTTTCAAAAAAGACAAGAACTCTTCCTGGATGTTGCAGTTGTCATCAACAAACCTTATGCAGAAGGATAGTTCTTCCTTATTTTGTGAAGTGACTTCATCAGCCATGATTCTGCATTTTTGATCTCTTTAACAATGTTATTAAGATCAATATGCTTTCCCATGATTCCAATCAGTTCGTTTTGTGTTGTAGAGACATAGGTTACAGATTTCATTGGAGGAAAATCCAAATGATTGCAGAGCACTTCATTGTGATTAGCTAATAGATGATAGCGCAGCTACGCCTTTGTCGCAGATCACACTGGATATGAATCAGAACCTGTCTTTGACCATGTGTGCATCAACTGAGCATAGTGTGCGTCTGCGCATGCGTACATGTATGAATACGTATAACGGGTAAGGGGTCTACCTATACAAGAGAATACATACATATATAGCGATCTACTAGACCAATGTCCACTACCTCCCCCCAAGTTGGCACTGGTGCCTGCTGAAGTTAGTAGATCAGTTGTGGCCGTAGCGGTCAATGGGCTTCGGCCCGCGTTTGCTGCGTCGGGGGGGTTGTGGCTTCGCAGTCAGGCTGCTCTGAGCAGGCGGATGACGGGGTGACCTGGGAGTAATGATGGACCTTGGTGCTGCCGGCCTGTTCAAGGCAGGTGTGGAGGGCGGACTGGTCACAGGTCGGGTGGCCTGGGTCGGCGGTGGAGCCCGGGCGACGTAGGCGTAGGAGCGTCCCGTGTGTGGGGTGGCCGGGGTGATACTCAAGGGATTGGGGTTGGTTGGAGGTCCCGGGGTGGTGGCTGTGGTGGGCTCTGGCACGGTGTGGGCCTCGGTGTGAGCGTTGGTTGGCGGGTAGTCAATGATCGGCTCTGGCTCCGGATGGGTGACGGTCGGCGTGTTGTTGGGGTAGGGTGTGTAGGCAAGTGGGAGTGGTGGGAGTTCCTCGGTTGGGTGGGGGGTGTACTGGCGCAGGAACCGGCGGTTGCGGGTTGTGAGGCGGCCGGAGCCGTCGGTCCGTACGCCGTACTGATGGTATTGTAACACTTACACTACCGTCCCCGACTTGTCCCATTTGGTCGGGTGTCGTCCTGTCTGGTTTTGGATGAGCACGGTGTCACCGTTCTTGAGGGGGGAAAGGCCCTTGGTGTGCTCATCCCATCTCGCGCGACCTGCCACGGCTCGCTTGGAGAGAGCTCTCTCCCTGAGTTCGAGCTTGTCTGTCCATTCTGTGTGGGGCAGGTATCTGCCTGGTAGGCCGGGGAGGAGATCACGCGTTGGTCGGCCAAAGATGCATGTCGCTGGGGACATCTTGGTGTCTGCGTCCGGGCAGTTGCGATAAATCAGTAGGGCCTTGTGGAAGGCGTCGGACAGGGTGCCGTTGGGGCCAGTGTTCCCTGCGATTAGCCTCTTCATGGCCTTCACTGCTACTTCTCTGGTATGCCGTACGTCGCAAAGGTATCACGGAGGGTTTGGGTTAATCCAGCTGCACCATCCCCGGATGGGGTGACGATGGGCCAGTTGGAGTACCTGTCGACAAGGACCAGGTATACCAGTCCGAGGTGGTGGAAGAAGTCCCCGCATACGTGCTGGAAGGGGTATGCGGGGGTTTCCGGTGTGACTGAGGGCATGGCCGGCTGGGATGGAGCATTGCCGTTGCAGACACTGCAATTGGCCCGTGTTGCAGTGATGTCCTTGGATATGCCAGGCCAGAAGATGGATGATTCCGCTCGGGCGGTCATCTTGCTCGTGCCTTGGTGAGCAGCGTGTAAGGCGTCCAGACAGGTGCGGCGGAGCTTGGTTGGGATGACGATTCGGTCTCCGTACGTTATGACGCCATCTACTGCTGAGAGGGAGTCTCGGTAGGGAAAGAAGTCCCGGGTTGCCGGGGACATCAGGTGCCGTTTGTCTGGTGGCCCTTCCTCTATGGTGAGGGCAAGGTCCTGCAGGCTGTCATCCGCTGCAGTGGCGATCTGGATGGCCTCCCAGCTGAGGGGGATGGCAGTGATGGCTGCGCAAATGGCCGTGGAAAGGCCCACATCGTCGTCCTCGTGCGGGGGTGCGATCGAGATGCTCGCAAGCAGGGCGGAGGGGATCTTGAGGCCTGTGTGGGGGCACGCAGTGTCGGGCGCCGTGCTGTTGTCCTGCAGAGCCATTCTCGCTTGGCTGGGGATGCCGGTGGGGTGGCGTGACAGGGCGTCGCTGGTTCGGTTGCGAACTCCGGGTATGTGCACCATGGTGAATCGGTACCTTAGCATTTTCTCCTTAAGGTTTCTGAGACGCGTGTTGGGGATGTCCTCAAGGGATCGGTCCCCGAACAGTTTCACCAAGGGTTTGTGGTCAACGGCTATGACCAGGTTGGAGCATCCGAGGACAAAGTGGCGGGCCTTGTCCAGGGCATCAACGACCGCTAGGGCCTCTCCCTCGATCGGTGCGTATCTCGACTCCGCTGCATGTGTGAACCTGGAGCCGACCAGGGTGGCCTTCCAACCCTCCTGGCAACAGATCTCCTGGGATGGGCACTGGCAGTGCTTCTGGTATAGCCAGTACCCTACCCCGTCCTTGCTCCAGTCCGTCGCCAGGCAAGTTGGGCGCTCCTTGTCAAAAATTCTCACGCCCTCTTGGATCCGTGTGGTGATCTCCTTCTTCGACGCGTCAAAAGCGAGTTGGAGGTCCTGGGTCCATGCAAAGGTGGTGGAGGGTTTGAGTAGGGACCGGAACGGGGACATCACAGACGTCATGGAGAATGCGAAGGCTACCTGGTTCACGAGACCGAACCAGGCGCGAATGTCCGTTATCCCCATGGGTGTCGGGAAGTCAGTGATTGCTCGGATGTACCTGCTGCAGGGCTTGACTTCGTCCATTGTTATGAGGAACCCGGCAAATTCCACCTCGTCCTGTGCGAACCAGAACTTGTCCGGGTTCAGCGTGATACCATTCCTGGCGCAGACGTCGAGCCACTCCGTTGCCTGGTGGAAGGCGTCCTCTATGGACTCCGACCACAGGAGGGCGGCGTCTATGCACTTGGTTTTATTTGGTATCTCCGCGACCAGGCTGTCGTACCTGGCTGTGTACGCATCACCAGAGGCAATATATCCCTGGGGGCGGAGCAGTATCTATATCGACCCCACGGGGTTATAAACGTGGTGTAGTGATGGTCGAGCTCCGTGAGGGCAATGGAATGGTACCCGTTCCATGCATCGAAAATGGTCTTCTTCGATCGGGTCGGGACAGCTCTGGCTTGATGGAAGGGTGATTGGGTGTGATGAGTTTTGCGTGTGGCATGGCGGTTCAATTGCTAGAAATCAATTGTCCTCCTGAGGGACCCGTTCTTTTTGGTGCAAATGACCATCCGATGGCACCAAGTGTCCGGGGTCCCCAGGGGAACTTGTTCCAGCACTCCTAGGCGGACGTCGCGGTCCAGTCCAGCCTTCACTTCCTCCTGCCAGTGGATGGGGATGGCAATGGAGGTGTGGCAGGGTTTAGGGACAGCGTGTGGGTCAATGTTGAGCCGGAGTGGTGGGCCGGACATCATTGGTTACGGCTGGTGCTCACAGGTGTTAAAGCTGCTCGCCTTGTACAGGTCCCTGAGGTGTAGTTCCAGCCTACCCCTATTGGCCTCAGTCGCCGGGAATGGTAGGCTTGTAGGTCGGGGTGGGGCTTGTGCTCTAGTGGGGCATGAGCAAGTCTATAGAGAGAGGGTTTGTGGACTCACATGAGGTGGAGGTAATGACGTCGCCTTGAGAGGTCTGGGTGGCGTGGTCGCAACCACGCCGGGCGTGGTGGTTCTGGTCTGCAGGGGCGTTCTGGTCTGCAGGTCTGCATGGTAGGAGTGTTGTGTTGGTCCGGTTTGGGCTCCCCGCCCCGTCTTCCCAGCCTTGTTGTTTCCCAGAGGTAGCATAGGCGTGCTGTGGGGGAAGTCCCTGGGGAGCAGCCGTAGGTCGACGCAGGTAGCCAGACTCAGGTATAGCTTGTTTGCAATGCCTGAAAAGTATACCATCTGCCTGGACTCGAGGCCGGTGATGTTGGCCTTGATTCTCAGAATGGCGGCTCCCAAGATAGGCAGGTTGTTGCCACTTGCAGAGTGCATGACTAGATTGACAGGGATGAGGTCATCTGCTGTCAACCGGAGCTTAGTCATGAGTTGTGGGCCAGCCAGGCAACTCTGGCAGCCAGTATCTGCCATAGCGCAGGCTGCGATGCCTAACGTCTCGATTCTCAGGGAATGGCCATGGTGGCGGAAGTCCTCCGAGCATGCAGAGACGATGACATCAATGTGGGGATGTGGTTGGGACTTCTCCTGGGTCCAGCGACGGGTGTCTAGGTTCCACTGCTGGTGGTCGAGGGTCCCCTCAACCATTGTGTCTACCTGTTCGTAGATGGCGCTCTCCTGTTCTATGGATCCTTGCCAGCACATCTGGGCTGTATGATTCTGCCGTCCGCAGGAGGGGCAGGTGATTCCGAAGGCCGGGCAATGTATGCGCCTGTGAGCTGTTCGTTCCTGTTCTCCGTGACCTGGAAGGCCACAGAAGTTACACACACCTCGCTTGATGGGTGTGTTTCTGGTGGCGCGTTGAGGTGGCAGGCTCTGTCCCCTAGTTGGTGTCGTTCTCTGGTTGGGGTAGCCGGGTTCTCGGTGGGGTGTGTGGTTGGGGGGTGGAGCATGTTGTCGGGTAGGCGTGACCTTGCCTGGTCCCAGCCTCGGTCGTGAGGGGGGCGTCGCTGCTGGTGCCTGTACGTGCTGCTCACCGCCTCCGTACCCTCATCATCATCGATGGCGCTAGTGGAGGTTGGCGTGGTCATTGATACTGCCGACCTTTTACCAGCTGCCCTCACCTCCACAAATCTAATGGTCTCTTCCACCCCCATGTTCTGGTCTGGGTGTTTAAGGAGATCCTCTTGGATTTCTCCATCAGCTAACCCAATACATAACTGATCCGCCACCCTCTCCTCACCTCTTGATTGGAGATGGCCTCGCAGTTAGTACATTTCTTGGTGAAACAGCATACCTCGGCCTGGCCTCGGAGTCTGGCCGCGAAAGCCCTCACTGGTTCGCCCCTGTCCTGAACCATCTGGCTCAGAACCACCCTGGCCACCTTGGGGTTTTCTTCCTTCACCGCTAGGCTCTCATCGCTCCCAGTAGGTCTCTCTCGCTCATGTCCTCCAGTTTGACCGGGCCGACTGCATTTCGAGTGATGTCACGTCTGAGTTTACTATCACAGCACTCGAGGAGTTGCAACGCGATGTCTTGTTCTGTGAGCTGTACTGCCCCAGCGTAGGCCTTCCACCTAGTCAGAAAATACGTCCAATTCTCCGTGGTCCCTCCCGATGTCATCTCCGGTCTCTTCACGGGCGCAGGTTTAGCCTTGGTCGCTCAGCTGTGTCCCATAGCATGGGTTGACAGGACGACTGCTGTTACTGCCGGATCCAGATCAGCCGGGGTGCTGTAGGTACATCCAGGGAAGGGTCCGCTTCCATCTTGGTGGGCGTCAAATGGGGTCGCCTATTATAGTTTCCTTAGGGATCCTCCATAGTGTTGCAAACGATGCCACAATAGTCAAAGGACACACACTATGCTGGGTGGATGCACACATAGATGATAGCGCAGCTACGCCTTTGTCGCAGATCACACTGGATATCAATCAGAACCTGTCTTTAACAATGTGTGCATCAACTGAGCATAGTGTGTGTCTGCGCATGCGTACATGTATGAATACGTATAATGGGTAAGGGGTCTACCTATACAAGAGAATACATACATAGCGATCTACTAGACCAATGTCCACTAGCTAACAGCTCCAGCAGACTTTAAAAATTTCCACAGTTACCAGGTGTATTAATCTTTCATGATCACCACGCAGTGCAATACCCTGCTTACCACAAAATAGTATAATTATATACATTCTGCTACACACTAAAGAATGGGGGTCCACTACCCAAAAAAACAACAACAAAAAAACACAACTTCTCTCTGCTTCAGAAGTTTTATTTGAAATCTTGTATGATGTGTACCTATACACAGACCTACCTTCTGGTGCTGTGCCAACTACCCAGCTACAACTTATCCAGACTTAGTGAACATTTAAGATTTCACGAGGACCGTCATATTTGGAGACTAGTTTACTTTGGGATTTCACAACTTACCACAGGGGAAATTACAAAGTATGAAACACAATAATTATAACATTGAGTTTTTTTTAAATAGTGTGATCATGGATATAAAAAAATATTGCAATTTCTTGGTAGCATTTTCATTGTTTTTTTGTACCTGTTGACATCATACTTGCTTAAAATTAAAAACAGAGAATGTCATCTTGTAGCTCTCATTGAGAGGAAACAGAATCTATATAATTTTTTCTGATTACTCCAAATATGAAGCAGGGAGAACCGTCCTTGGCCAAAAAAAAAAAAATTCGGGACAGGCATTTTAATTAAGGACTAGTATAGTATTTCAATGGTTGAACTGACCATACCATTAAAAAAACACCAAAAGTGGTGTACTAGAAAAATCAAGAATAGGGAGGGGAAGTTTGGTCTGTCCTATATAGGCCGCTTCCTAGGGGGGTGACCAGAATCACTGGTTTGCTTCCCTTGTCAGTCTCCGCGGCCACTGAAACTCACTATTACATGAAGCGTCTTCTTCGCAAATCGGGAGTACTCAAGTTAGTATAAGTCCAGAATGGAGCATCCAAATCTTCTCCAATTTGGAAGGCAGCATCTTGCATGTACTGTCATCATATTTTTGGGGGGGAGGGGAAACCCCCAAATTTTTTTTGGGGTAGTGGACCCCCTTAAGAATGATCCCATTTTCCTTTATGTTATG
The DNA here is from genome assembly GCA_028752905.1 of Cladorhizidae sp. MBARI D1340-BT2. Lineage (NCBI taxonomy): Eukaryota > Metazoa > Porifera > Demospongiae > Poecilosclerida > Cladorhizidae > Cladorhizidae sp. MBARI D1340-BT2. The sequence continues at coordinate 21,671,656 of JAQNBH010000008.1, read as the reverse complement.
GGCTCTTATTTTGTCTATTAGACTCACAACAGTGCTTTCTGGCTTTTCTACGTTTTGAATGACAAACTCATAGCTTCATGATGATAATGAGCAAGTTCATGTTCTTTGCACTTCAATTTTTCTTCTGCCAGGTACGAAATGGTTGATTGACCAAGTATCCCTTGTTTTTATGATTAGTAAAAAAAGAAGAAGAAAGAACCAATACATAAAGGACCGTCACAGGCTTCACAGTAAACCATCCAGGAGTACTCTTGCAGCCATTTCCTCTGAAAGGAATGATTAGATCCTCCAAGAACTGTCACTAGGAAGACACGTGTGCTCAAGGGTCTTTTATGGGATTTCAAGTGTGTATTTTTCTTCTTTTGTCAGTTTTTGTACAGCCTTTCAATCTCACATGGAGGCATACAAATGCTGCCAATTACTGCCCATGTCATTAATAATAGGCTTACTCACAGATGCTTCACTCACTCCTTCAGTTAATGGAATATTAACCTCAGAGTCATCATCAGATTCAGAACAGGCTGTTGCATTACCTTCCAGCTCAAGCAAAGAATTGACCTCAACACCAGGCTCAACTTCCAAAGGGTCATTTTGCAACATAGCATCATCCTAAAATTATGTTTATAACACGTTATGTAAAGATCCTCTAGGCTAGATCATTATTACCTGAGCAGGAGAATCTGAAGGTAACTGGTCATCTCTCCTCGCTTTTTTAGGGAGCAAAAAATAAGTCAGAGCCTGGCAGCTCTTGGCTGCCTTTCTCTCTTTCTTTGCTGGCATACTTGTTTCCTTTGAGTGCTCACCACATAAAATCTTGCAGCTGTCTTCTTTAATAAATTTTAACAAACCACAAATTAACAAACACTCACTGTAGATGTATTCCATGATGCCATTGTAGATACGTGTAATTAGCTAGTAGCTCCGTGAAAGCAGAGTGCAGGTATCTAGGTTTTGGTGCTGAGATGGAAACTTGCAGCTGCAATTAACAAATTTTGCTTCAATTCTAGGGAGATGATAATCAAGAAATTATGTAATTGCATACTTTATGTGGTACGTTTGACAAGAGCAGATATCACTTGATCTTTAGATCCCAATAAATATATGGAGAGTGTAAGACAGTCCTAGGTTTTGCCCCAATTTCTATAGTAGAGTGACTGGTCTAGTTTTATTTCTGTTTGAATTAATACAGAGTTCATGGTAAACAAAGCAACCGAAACAATATTGAATATCTTGGCATCATACTGGATGCCAACCTCACACATTTAGAAGACCATTATAAAAATAATTTTTTCTCTTCTTGCTAGTGACAGTATTTTCTGCTACCAGTAATATATGCAAACTTAACTCGTGAGAGTATTGGCTGCCAATTATTATTATTATATAATTGAAAATTTTGGAGTTGGCTGGTCTACTAGAGTATCATGTGTAAGCAAAATCAGGCACAATGAGGAACTGAGATGAGAGATGGGGTGGAACCATAGATATATAAATGAGGTGTGGCTGTCAGTTTTTGCAGATGGGATGATTGATAGATGTAGGTGTCAATGAGAAACTTGTTGTGCCTGCACTTTGAAAGGAACTCAGATCATTTGTCTGTCCGAGCAGATTGGGCAGTTTAACAGTTCAGAGAATGACTTGGTTCAATAATCATTCTAGAAACAGAGCGTCAAGGTTTGAATTAGAGGGGCATCTGGAGGCTCCTAGCGGTCATAAATGAGGTGTGGCTGACAGTTTTTGCAGATGGGATGATTGATAGATGTAGGTGTCAATGAGGAACTTGTTGTGCCTGCACTTTGAAAGGAACTCAGATCATTTGTTTAGAATCTGCTCAGATTGGGCAGTTTAACAGTTCAGAGAATGACTTGGCTTCAGTAATCATTCTAGAGACAAAGCATCAAGGTTTGAATTAGAGCGGCATCTGGAGGCTCCTAGCGGTCAGCCCAATGGCAAAGAACAGATGCGAGGTTAGTAACATATTATCTACGCAAAAAGTTTGAGAACCAACATTGTGATTTGCTAAGATGTTTTACAAAACAATATTTAATATAATCGCTATGAAGTGATCTTACCATATCAACATCACTCAACATCACTCATAATAATAATTCCGTGATAGCCCACCTGGAGCACGTGACACACACACACACAATATGTACACATCAACACTAATCACAATCTTGATTGTTCATTAGTTGAGTTCTGTCAAATTTTGACACAGGGGTCAGGTCCAGAGCTCTCAGTTTCTGAAACCCATGGAAAAGCCTCCTGTCTCAAAATAGAGCCCACCAGTGTGAACTTTTGTTTTTTGTCTTCTCATACTTCATATGTAAGCAACTATGCCTGTAGTTGTAAAGTTCAATATAATAAAATAATAAATAATAATACATCCTAAACATGTTTATCCTCCACACACTTCCCCACACCCACCTTCCGCCTCATCACCAGCCTATCCCCATCCTCCATTAGCCCTTTCACTGTAGCCTCTTCAAATAGGTCATGCCTAACCTTCTTGACTTCATCATGACATAGGACCTTCGTGTTAGCTTTCTTTCAAATTCTCCCTTTGACAGTTCAACGCTCAGGCCAAAATCCCCATCTCAATCAAGTTCGTGAATTAAACATACAAAACTACACCACTAACAACAAGCAAGCAAGCAAAGCTGAAGCATTCGCTTCAAAGCTGAAGCATTCCCCTCAGAAGTCCGCCATTGTCTCGTCGAAGTGCTGGACGCGTGTGCCAGCACGCATGCGCATATGTTGTATAGTCGCCCACGCAGGACATGCTCAGTGGTTGCGTCCGCTGAGCCGCGCAATATATTAGAGTTGCTAATCACTTCAGCGTCAGATCTTATTTTGGAAGGAGAAGAAACTTCTTACGCATTCCAGTTATTTAATGATGTTGCTTTCAACATTAGCAATGGTTCTAACCGCAGCGCTACTATTGAGTAGCAGTGTTTTCATAAAGAACGGGTGGATGGATTTCAGTTCGACGAGAAGAATTGGAGTTGGACCTGTTGAAGGTTAGAATACATTTTTCGATATTATTTAATGATGATCACTTTGTATTTTCCTTATTCAGATCACAGTTCTCAAAAGAATTCGGCTCTTCTTGATGTGCGGCTCAATAGCACCTGTGAGAGTTACAACAATGCTGTAAGATATGTAATGAAATATGGCAGGTGTTTAAGATGAGTTTATCTAAGCAGAACATTATATATTGAACTCCCTATTCTGCATCTTCTCATTGATCACCTCCCTCTGCTTCCACATTTTTGCTTCCACATTTTTGCTAATTTCTCTTCTTTTAACTTCCTCTCGTTCCTTCTATTCTTCTTACTCCATTACCTTCTATTCCTTCATGGCCTTCTCTACCTCCTGTTCCTGGTTCTAATGTTGTAGCATTCATGTAGTCATAATGGTTCTACATACTACTCAAGTTTGCTCGACACCATCTACAAGAGAGCTTATAATGACAACCAGGTATAATACAGTGCCATTTGTTTAGACTATCCCATATGAGAATAAACAAGAGCTAAACAATTTCTTTGATCTTTTTCAATCAATAGCACATGAGAGTAAATGCAAAGGATATTCTATAACTGTGGACCTTGCACACGTCACTAGTGGCTGATTATCCTCAGACAAAACTTTGGTCTCTTAACTAAATCATTTAGCCTTCATTTCTAAAAAGATTGGTGATATTGGTTGATACAGGAATTAAATCTATGGTGAAACTAAGAGAGAATGCTTTTGCACATGGGATCTAGTTATCTGCAACTGCACGTGCTGTAGATACTGCTGTTGATAGAAGGGAGAGGGAGAAATGTTTGTATATTAGCTTGATCTTAGGAAGGTTTGATTGTAGTGATGTTGGTCACCATTTCAGATTGTGTGAGGTTAGCATCCAGTGTGTGACCAATATATTCCATACGGTTTCATTTGCTTTGTTAACCCTTTCACTGGCATAAGCGACTTAAGTCGCGAAAACTGATTAGTCGCGACGAAAAAATTCGTAAAAAATTAACCGTTCGCTGTATTAAGCTGTATTAACTTCAAAAATTGTACGAATATGCCTAAAGCATGCCTCTAATATACCCCTGAATATCAGGAAAATACGGAATGAGGAAAGGGAAGTAAATGTGCCAGCAAACATCACTTCCGGTTCATTCCCGGTCTCGAAGAAGAAATGGCGACCCGCTTTAGTAGAGACGAAGCGTTAAGACTTCCTATTTGAGGATGACTTCGGCCTGTTCGAGATTGACGTTAGTGAAGAAGAGGAAGGAAGAAGGTGCCTGTGCTTACCTGGGAAGTGGCGTAGTTGACGGTTCTTCTTCTTCTTCTTCTATGGCAGCTATAACAGAAGCTGTTGGCACCGACCACGAAGCAAGTTTTCAAAGTATAGGTCGCCCTACTCTGCCAAGCAAAGCTTCAAACGATAGTGATGATCATGAAGACTTCCCCCAAGGTAAGAATAGATAAGAGTTGTATAGTAAAGTCTAGTAACTAGCATAATAATAAGAACTATTTCTCCTTGGAAGGTAGTTTCACTCATGGACCTGGAGGAGGAGGAGGAAGCAGCAGAGGAGAAGAGGAGAAGACAGGGTTGGAGGAGAGGTTATTATTTATATATATATATATTTTTTATAATGTAACATTATGTGTTTGTCTGAGTTATGCTGAACATGCAGACCTTCACAGTGCCAAGCATTGCCCTTTTATTTTTTATCTATATTTATTTATAATTATGTTATGCACACTTTGCACATACTTTTATTTATTTTTCAGTACTATGGACCCTAGCCCTTACTTCCTCTTTGTTATGCTATTCACATCTTTGTGGTTTGATATAAAAATGTTGTTGACAAATAGTTGTTGTTTACCAAACGTTGACTAGCTAACATTGCTGATTTCATATGTATGAAACCGAGCCTTTTTCAACTTATAATGATATTCATATCTTTGTGGTTTGCTATAATCAACCAAAAAATTGTTGTTGACAAACAGTAGTTTTTGTTGACCGGCTAACATTGCTGGTTTCATGTGTAATATGAAATTGAGATGATATAAACCCGATATAAACCCTTTTATTTTACTTCCTGTCTCTTATAACAATATTCACATTTCTGTGGTTTGTTGCTAAGCAACTAAAATTTACCATAACGTCCTTTCATGCATCAGCTATCACCTGATATATAGTTGTTGGGTACTTGTCTTCATGTGGTCCTCTATAAATTAAAAAATGTGAAATTGTGTCAATTTTTGTAAAAAGTCCTCCGTAAATCTGACAGTGAAAGGATTAAGATATAAACAATGTATTGAGATGGCATTATCAATTCAAATAGCACTAACCAGTTAATCAGCTGTCGACACTGGGAAATGGCAAAAAATCTATACATTGAATGAGCTTTCATACACTATCCACATATTCATTTGAATCTTAAAAACTGGTTGTTATAGATCAAGTGACACCCGAACTAGCCAACCCATCATAAGATTTCCTGCTTGATCCCTTCCAGTACAAAACTAGTTTCTTGCAGCTGCTCCTTGTCAGCTTCCATCTCTGCACCAATAGAAAGCTGCACTATGCTTTCATCAGCATGCTTTGTGATGGCTCATTCATATGCAATAAATAAATGGGACAATTTGTGCATTGTGGGATTATTAAATTAAAGCATTTCCCATTACAGTACTAGATATCTAGCAACTCTCTACGAGCACAATATGGAACCATTTAAAAAAATTAATAAAGCTTATCAGTCATGATATCATTACATTATATTTCATTTGGTCAACATGTTTGGAAGTATAAATATATATATATATATATATACACGCAGAAACAAAAGAAAATAATACAAGTTTTGATAATCTCAAAAAAATTGACATCTTATGAAATAAAGCTTTATTGAGTAGCAGGCAAATAGATTTCACCTCCCTCAAGCTAACCATAGTGCAGAAGAGGCCAGTGCCCATTTTGGTGACAAGGCATGCAGCCATGCATTTCACCCTTTTTGCTTTACTTTTTCATAAATCTTGCCAATCCTAGGCTACTGTTATTGTCATTGGAAGAACCGTGCTACACACACTGCACTAAAACAGGCAATAATAGCCTGCTCTCCTTCTCTGTCAGTAGCAAGGTTTGGTAGGTTTGCAAACAACTCTTGATGCACTATTAGATTATTTTTGTCCAAGGTATTATTTCCAGGTAAATATGGGTGGAAATGCCGGTTTCATTTGACCAGTGTTTCCACTAGGAAATACACAACAACAATAATCCATCAACAACAGTCACCAACCAACAATAGCTAATCATACACACTACTAGATCAACAAAAGAGAACACAGTGGCAGTATTACTGATTGTAATAAGTATGTGGGTTAATCAATAGTATTTGTATTGTCTGGCACTACCCAGTGGTATGTGTGTTCAGATTGTGGCTGAGTCTTTCTCCTATTAACCAAACAACAGAACAACAACTGTAAAAATATAATATACTATACTTTCCATTGTTATAAAACAACTCTAATTGAAAATTAAACTAGCTAGTTGCCCTGGCGATCATGAGGGAGAAAGATACAAAAAAGTTGAAACTATTAGTCTAATACCTATGGTAACCTGGCATTCATATTTCAACTTTTTTGTGTATTTCAGTGGTGATGATGGCAGGGCAATGGCAAATCGCCAAAATGATGTTTTAATTTTCAATTCAAATTATAAAGAAATGAGTACAACGTGATTACTGAGAATCAGCCATTGAATATGATTATAAACAACAGCGTGGACAGTATTGCTGTGTTAAAAATCGTAAATAGATCACTATATGGATTGTGATATTATTTCTCTATTGAGGTGGCCTATAGGTACACTTCATGTCAAGTAGCAGTTTCATTTGTTCGATTAAACTCTCAACGAACTCTCAGTTGACATAATAATGACCTGCTCAATAATCTCATTTTACTCTCGTGACTTGCTTAAAGTTTGAAATCAAAATTCTGAGCATTAGAAAGAACTTGTGTATGTGTTAACTTAAAATATTCAACAATTGGTTCGTTTTACATTTGAAGCAATACTTCGATCTTCATCAGGGCAATCTGGTAAAGACCAAATACATGGAGGTTGAAAAGGCCACACACAAAAAATGCCGATTAAAAGATAAATCTTCCGGGAATTAACGAAAGCTCATCATACATTTCGCATTTGGGTCAGTATTTGGTTTATATATTTTTACCACAATTGTTTGACAAAAATAATGCTATCCCATAATATTTATCTTGCTGAAAACTTTAATGCATGCTTGGATACAGTCTGAAGCTGATTTGTGCAATATGATAATCAGAAACAATTTTAGGCTTTTGCTATTATACCAGTTTACTGCATACATACTGTATTAAAAGTATGTTACCTAAGAAAGTCTGGCAACATGATCCACTTGTTGTGGGTCATGTGTTGTTATTTAAATTAAGATTGTGTAAAAATTCTTTGCTTCAGTTGGTATTGAAGAATGGATTGGCCAACATTGTTGGACAACTTGAATTTTATTCGAAGAAAGTTAATGGAAATAAGTTGGTTGAAAATAACACCAAGGATGACATAAGCGATGGAGCAGTCACCATGAGTGACCAGCTTCATCACCAGGAGTGGCCAGAAGCTAGCAGCCAAGCTGCAAAGCAAGAGGCAATCCACACCACGGCTTTAGCTGTTATACCTAAGGTATGTTGCTATATTTGAATCAGTAACTACACCTGTAAGAGTTTTCCTGCACTACACATACTGAAAGCGAGTCAAGGCTATAAACTTCAGGTTTTCCCATGTTACAAAATATTGATATGCCTCCTCATTACAATTATCGCTTCAGCAAATATTCTCTTCTAGCTCTCTCACCTTTTCCTCTTAATAGTCTGAATTGCACTACATGCAATATAAAAATATATGTGTGCATGTGTCAAGTAGTAATATCCATGCCTTGCTAAATTGTAATTGTTGACTGATAACTGGTAAAGGTTGCAGTGCAGTGTTTGGTGAGTGAAGTGAGGTAGAGAGGAGCACTCTCACATACAGCAGCACTTTTAGGCATTCTTCCTAACTCTCTCTTTCTCATTTCTTATTATCTGTCTCTCTTTCTTCTCTTCCTCAGTGTGTGAGGCACACATAACTCTTTTCGATAGTTTTTATGCCTTCTTCTCAAAGTCTTAAGAATACCATTACTTGTGATATGTGGTGGAACATGTGCATCCCTCCATGTACACTCTTGTATTATGGGACCGCACAGTTTAGTGGAAACGATTCATATCTCATGCAAAAATTTCAGAATTCACATAATTAGAGAGTAGGCTCGCTTCTCTTGCTAATGTACTGTTGGCTATTAGCATGTTAAAAAAGATCAGCAACAAATATAGTTCATGCTTACATAGCGGCCAGCCTGTAAATTATTGTTTTACATTGATACTTTATATCCTGTGCACCACCTTCCATATAAAATCTGCTATTGTTTGTGTGATAGTGCGTACTGTCGATTGATGATATTTATCCACCTATAAATTAATTGCATTGCAATGCACATGCTCATAGTATCAGGCAGGTTTATTATGAAAGTAATACAGTCTTAAATGCAGTCTTGTGATTAGGATTCACGAGCAGAATGGTTAGTGATCAGGTATTAAGAGCAGCCAATGAAATAATGGTTAATTTCTTAAGCGTTCTTCGACTCAGCTGACTCAGAAGATGACTGCAGACATCTAATCCTGGGGGATAGTAGAAGCATGGCCAGAGAAACAGTTACAAATATGACAGGGAGGCTGGTGATCCCCTCCTAATGCTCAAAATTGAGATGGAAGAAAAGGGAAACACTAGTAGACGATAAAAATTCACACAAACTAGCTAGTCATTTGATTGGATCTGTTCTGTGCATGGACATTCTGCTTGTTATAATAGTACACGGCTGCAGTCAAGTTATAGTATTTATGCTTGTACAATAATGATGTTACTACCTCCCACCTTTCCCACCCAATCCCTATTACACAGCCTATCTGGACCGGCACTGAAGTCATGATGTTGTTCCTGATTTGGGCTGGAATAATGCTTATTTATGCACATATATTTCGCACAAATAAACTGAAGCCTCATAAAGGTGACTTGATAAATGAATGCAAACAAGAGCTGGTGAATTTCATTTTAGGTAATTACACAAACTTGATCTGGGCACGATACCATGTCATGTTCTATTGAATAATTTTCCAACTATAATTCCAATTTACTATCACTAATCGGGCAGATGAAATGGATGTAGACCCTGCTGTGGCAGAGGAAGTTCAGCTCCAAGAAGTTGACTGTGAACAACTGAGCAGAGCCATTAATGAAGCTTCCATGTTGAAAAAGATGGAAGAAGAAGCTTTCATGAGGCTAGAAGAACTGGAGGGAGAAGCTTTCATGAAGCTACAGGAACTGGAAGATGACAAGTGAGTTATTAGTTGGAGTATTTTTATCCACATCAGCCGAACTCTATGGGGTGTAATATACTATTTACTGGGTTGCCCACAGACCCAAGAAATCCTGAATAAGGACAATTGAGTAATTATAGCCTATTACAGGTTTTACACATCACAATTATATGAATCAAGAAAGAATCAAGAAAATATAATAATAATTAACTGACTTTTTGTGAAGACTTGATTCAGCATAATTTTTTAGATTTTAGCTGCAGACCACACCACCCTGACTGGCGAGGTCTTGTGATAAAGCTCTGCAACTATCGTGCATGTTCAGAGGACTAGACACAACCAAATCAATACTTATCTAGCATAGAAAATGAAGAGAAAAGTAGCTCACATCAGATATAGTGGTACTTTAATAGGATGCTGGAAGTGACAAATTTCATATTGCACTGAATCAAATTAAGAATGATCAGTTGCATTGGTCAGGCCATTCACACCATGCCCATGCATTGTACATTTAGAGGTGCCCACATAAATGGTGTCTCACACTTAAACAAGAGTGGTGTTGATATATACGTTAGAACATACCAAATATTTTGTGTCTATTCTCAGAATCACCAATAATATCTTTAGCAATTGTTTTTTACATCGAGAGAATTCGAGATGTCTTTGTGTACATGTATATATATATATATATAACCATAAGGTTCTTGAGCTTTTGTTGACTGAGTGCAGGCATATCTTAACTCTAACTTAATCTACCACATGAGCTCAATGGATTGAAACCCAAGGGAAACCTCTTCTAATCACCATAGCTTGGCAAAGCTAGGGGGAAATGAAATGCTCATCTCATAGAACACTAAATGAGTTATCAAACTCCAAAATAGGGTGGGGGGTGCATGTTAGTGATGCTAGAACATTCCCATCTAACTGCTTCACACATGTGCATGATGCTAGAATATTCTCATCTAATTGCTTCACACATGTGCATGATGCTAGAATATTCTCATCTAACTACTTCACACATGTGCATGATGCTAGAACATTCCCATCTAACTGCTTCACACATGTGCGTGATGCTAGAACATTTCCTAGAACATTCCCATCTAATTGCTTCATGCATGTGTGTGATGCAAGAACATTCCCATCTAACTGCTTCATATATGTGCATGATGTTAGAACATTCCCATCTAACGTTTTGTGCAGGTATTGTCTCCAGAAACAACTCAAAGAAATTGATGAAGCATACAGAGAGCTGCGGAGCAGCTGTACTTACATGAAAAAGGCCAAAAACAGCATCTTAGCTGAGCTGGATGACCTTAAACTTGACATTGAAAGGGTGAGATAAAATAGAGAGTGCAAAGAATGTGTCGTAAAGATGCTGGAGGAGAGAATAAGTTGTAAATATTTTTTAAGATGAAGTATGATCTTCTATAATGTACATACCCGTGAAGTCACCATTATGATGGAACATGTGGATACTACCATGATTCAGATGTATGTCATCATTAGTCAACTTTGTACCCAAGTTATAAGAAGTGGCAATATCTTTTTACTGACTTGTTTTAAAGAACAAATAAGTACCCATAATTATGATAAAATGTTCATCCTGCAGAAGAAAATCAGCTACCAATCCCTGAAGGAGAAGAAGAAGCAGGTTGACAAGCACAATACTGATTTGATTTTGAAGAACAATTCCATGGAAGCTGAACTGGAACAGTGTCAGAAGTTGCTTCACATGTCAGAAGCTGAGGTATAATGAGTGCAATGTAAAATTTTATATAATATAGCTACAATTTAAGGGAGCCCTTACTGAGGAATTGGATAGAAAACTTGTCATTGCCATATATGATGTCATCTTCTACATGCTCCCTATACCTGCACCTGTAATGGGTCACCCACCTTACATAAAATGCATTCATATAAACTGGGAGTGGTCCTTATAGTGGAAAAAAAGGTTGAGAAAATGGTAGTAGATTTGAAGCTAGACTGGATTCACTATAATTATAGCAATGGCAAATGAGAATGTCATGCTAGGTTAGTAGCTGTCAGGAAACGATGATGGAGTTTCATTCTGATAGCTTCTCGGAAACGATGATGGAGTTTCATTCTGATAGCTTCTCATTTATCGACATGCTCCTGCCATAGAAATTGTGAACCGTTTTTATCATGATGCTATAAAAATTATTATCAATATTGGTACACATACTGCCACTCTCTATAGACAGAGAGAACTGGCTACAAACTTAACATATTTAAAAAGGATAAGGGCACATATTATCAAGATGTGCTGATGATGGATGGTATACTGAAGACACTAAACAGTGTCAAAAGTGTAAACTATAAATTGTTGTCTGTTATTGTATGGTCTTGCCTTTAGTGCTCCGAGAATTCCTGCAGAAAGTACACATCCTTCCTAGTGCCATCTCCATGGGAAGCCAGTTCCTAGAGCACATAACAAAACTCCTCTCACTGTTATATTTTCACGTGGATATTTTCAGTTTCAGAATTAGTTCTCCCATTATATTGTAAGGCATCAGATTGTGACCTCGCACAAGTTAGCACCAATTTCAGAATCTCCAAGGAATATATGAATACATACACATTCTTAGCTACTTCCTCATATCACAATCCAAGCATTACAACATGATGACATCACATATTCACAATACAAGCATTACAACATGATGGCATCACATATTCACAATCCAAGCATTACAACATGATGACATCACATATTCACAATCCAAGCATTACAACATGATGATATCACATATTCACAATCCAAGCAGTACAACATGATGACATCAATAATGCCCATGTGAGGTCTAGGACAATAGCTAGAGCAATGCTAGAGCTAAAGCAATTGAATTGTGTTTTTGTTCCACTCTATCTATTGCACTTTATCTTGCCACTCAATGCTTTGCTCACAATATGCAAACATGTACTTGTACAGTTAGTGACAGTGAAGAGCCAAAATGGAAAAATGGAGGAAGATCTGGCTGCTTCTAAGAAGGAAAATAAACTTCAGCAAGGTGAGTTATTAGGAAACATGAATTGTGTATGAATGAAGTCCCTGTTTCCCTTCATAGTATAGCAGATTTCCCATAGGGAAAACACAAGGTTGTAATGCCCTTTGTCAGACCACCTGTAACAAGGTTGTAGTAAGGTTGCAACCAGGCCGGATTGTGCTACAACCTTGGCTCAAGGCTGTTTATGGTAGTTAGTACCTTGACCACACATTAAACTTCACAATATATTGTCATAACTCTGAAAAGAGAGAAGAAATTATAACAAGAAAATGTGCAGTGAGTTCGAGAGCATAAGTCCAAGTAGTGAGCATGACACGCACACACTTTTAGTTAGCACACTTGTCATTTACAGCATTCTCCTGCATACACCCTAAATGAATCAATGCTGCAGATAACAATTTTTCTCACATATGGCATACACATGGAACATTAGCTGGCCTGAGCACGTACAGGCACAGACATCACACACATACACATATGAACACATAAAAACACTGAGCTTTTGTACATTCCCAATTGTTATTGATATAAAATAGTCATGAGACTTTTCTTCCAGTTTGAATGGAAGGGCAAATTAAAGGACAGACAACACATACACACGCAAGAATATTTGCACTCAAGAACTGGAAAACATATGGCCACAGAACTCAACATGACAAGGGCATGAAAAATCCCGTGTTCAAATGACATGCATGAGACAATGAATCCCAACATTTGACAAGCACATGATCACAAGTCTATTAATATATAAACAACATATGGGATCTTATACATGTAACTACCTGCACCATCAGACCAGCTGTCAGTTGCATGTTAAGATTTGTGTACATTAAAATCATGCATAAATCTAACCATATATGAACATAGTTGTAGAGAGCTGAACCTGGAATGTAGGCTATCATTCCTCATCACATGGAAACTCATTGATTTTCTCTACAATGAAATATATAGCTAGTCAGATTGTACACTTAAATTTAATACCAAAGCAACCTGAACTCTCACAACAATATTTAATGGAAATATATTTTACATATCTGTAATAGAACTCCTCTTATTCACTCTGGAGCCAACCATATTTTCAGTAGGTCCTAATGTGTAATTTCAAATTTGTTAAGAGCATTATGTCATATATAGTGCTTGCCAGTGTAACTTGGCATGGATAAAAAAAAGTATTAGCTAGCAACAGTGTAAGAGGACTAGTCTAGATCTATCCCTTCTAGTACAAAACTTAGCTACCATTTTAACAGAAATTCGTGAGAGCATTAATTTTAATTAAAGTGCACAGAACACTTGAACGAGAGGCTGCAGTCAATTTTTTTAGGCTACTTGGAAAATTAAATTGCTAATCAGGTGAGTTTTTCCTTCTCTATGGACTACTTGTGGGAACTAACCTGGGCCATAGCATGCGGGTGTGGTTTATACCTAGAGCTATTTTACAAAGTTCTGACTTCTATATACAAACATAGTAGCTAATGTAAACTTTTTTTTTTAACTTTACCACAAGTAGCTCTCCTCATAGTTGCTCAGCCTTTGCATGGCATGTAGAAGACAGTATTAAAAAACCACTCACTATACAGGTTGGTACTAGCCCAATCTCTGGACTGTTGGGTTTCTTTATTCTTGTCATGGAGCAGACATCCAGCACTGTGTAGAGAAAATCATGATGAATCAAATTCGTCTCTCAAGGTAAACTACGTCCTAGCTTTAGTACCTACTACCAGTTAACACATCCGTAAATGGGTTGCATAAGATTATTATTCTTAAACTATTCATAATAGAATCTATAACTAGCTGTATATCTGACAATGCAACATCACTGTATTATCTAGTTGTTTTTAGGCTTGCAATTGCATTTTCCCTCTGTGGGGAATAATCTTCATTACAGAAAGCATAACCAAAACTCCTAATGTGCACTACAACTTCATAGAGGAACAATTGACGAATCCATGAAGATCTTGGTCATCTTAGCAACTATCAGAAATTGAATAATGCATAGATTTCTGCTTTATTTATAACAAAAAACAAGATATAGCAAGATTGTTTCTTTGACAATCTGGAGACAATATAAATTGATTTTGTTGTAAATTCATAACATGTTGTTAATAGGACAATCTTCACCCTAGGTTGTTATGCATTGTTGCGATTATAACACGCATGCTCTACTTCACCACATAGTTGTGACAGCTTTGTGTTAAGTATACATGGTCATCACAAACTTGTGATAAGTATACAATGTTGTCACAAACTTGTCACATGCTTGTGTTGACATTGTTTGTTTTTTGGGTTACCTGACTCATTTTTTTCAGGTGAGCTTTGCAACTTGAAAAAGAAGTTGAGCATTGAAAGCTTGACCATGCAAAGGCTTGAGAAAGTCAGGAATAAGCTGGAAGCTGACAATAAAGAACTGATCATTGCTCTGCAGGTAAGTATACTTGAAATTTGCTAACCTTCATCAGACAGTAACTACAATGTTTGTTCTTTCTACCTTTGATGTGGTTCTCATGTTTTATACAACACCTTTAGACAATAATTAGTCCAAATGGAGCAGTTTTATCAGTGGTTATTAATATTCTTCGGTGCCTGGGTTATTCCTTGAAACACATAGTAAATCTGTACTATCATAACATCCTGCATATCGTTTTATTATAAACCTGAATGACGAAGAAATTTGTTCCAGATTAACTTAGAAAAAACCTGTTGCTATCTAATTTCCAAATATCATAAATACCGTGATCTGATAATCAACTTTTACATTATAATTTATGATAGAGAAACACATATTCAAATTTTTATTAAAATCATGTAACATAGCAACAGCAAGAGTGAAGGATGCCTTTTTCATGGTTTGAGGGTTCCATCATGTAAGCACTGTTGATATGCTAGCTAGCCCAGCTATATAGCTATTGAAGGCATATCGAAGGGACTATTACAATGAGGAACAAGATGTAGTTTACAATTTCTATGATGACTGAGAAATTAGCAGAACTGCTAACCCTCCATAAGCTGGTTAAGGAAGATGAAGTAATACGCATTAAGCTTACACTATGGACCATTTCTACAATGCAATAAAAACAGCACATAAGCAGTTTCAGTTATTGTTGAATTTACCTTCTGCAACTTTTAGTGATCATTTAGTGCCCTTTGTTGATTAGTCATATATACCTGGGCCACAATATGTCAAGCAGGGCTGAACCACCTTAAGATCTACCAGGACAATTGTGATGATCTTGACTATATAGAAGGATATAGGAAAGGAATAGGAAAATAAATGAAATCAGAAGAAACACATTTTCAATATTTCATAGAGTTTTGCATTAATTTTGAATACTAGTTATTCATTTGAAATTTTATAAAAAATTATATATTTATTAGAGGTACATCAATACTGCATTTATTAAATTCCCTGTTACAGCATTTTAACCTGACCACTTCAAATCTAGTGGCTATGACCATGCTTAGGAAGGTGTAAATAATTAAGCATTGACATCTTTTTTACAGTGGCCATAGAAAATATGAACATAGATACTCAAGCCCATGTACTAAGAGTTGATAGTGTCAAAGGCAATCTGCTCTATATTATTTACCAGTGCTGGGATGTTATATCAAGTGACACTATCATACAAACCTGTACCAATAGGAAACAGAGGCTGTACAAGTTGAGCAGAGGAGGCTCATGGAAGCACAGCAATCAACACATCACGATGAAGTCAAGGTCAGTGCTACAAAGCTTACTAGGATTTGAAATAATGCAATATTAGGAATTTTCCATATAGATTATCATATTTCACTTAGAAAAATGTTTATTCCCTCAGATTTCCAAAGAATACAGATACTGTTGTTCTCAATAATCCACAGTTTATTGCTATATGATATGTAATAACAGATAGTTATACACACTCACATGCACATACACACATGCATGCACACACACACACTTTCATGCACACACACATACACATAGACAACCACACACATGTGCATGCTCGTACACACACAAACACAAACACACATGCATGCACACATACATGCATGCACACACATATACATACATAAACACATACATGCATGCATACAAACACATACACACATGCATGCACATGCACATACACACATGCATGCATATGCACATAAACACACACATGCATGCACACATACATATCAAACACATGTTCATTATGTGAACTGCATGTGAACTGATGGAAAAATAAATTAAAGATATCCTGATTAAGACCAGAGCATCTAGTTGAAACATCGAGTGAATAAAATTTGAAGTTGATTATTGAGAAGGTGATTTTAAAGTTAATAAATTTTAGAAAAAAATAAATAAAAAAAAATAAAAAGTAATGATAAAAATAAAAATAAAATAAATTAAAAAATGTATAATTATATAGACATAATAATAATAATAATAACAACAACAACAACAACAGTAATAATAAAATAAATGGCCATTATTATTATCTTTATTTTAGTTCTACATTCGGTTCATGTGTGGTGGTGGTTCACGTGCTGGATGCATGTGCCATGTCGTGGTTTGCTATCATGTGGTGAATAGCTAGATACCAGTATATAACAAGCTCACACAAGTCTTAGCATATCATTATTCCTGATGAAGGCTAGAGCATCTAGTTGAAATGTTGAGAGAGTAAAATTCAAGTTGATTATTGAGAAGGTCATTGTAATAACACCATATTTAGGCTCTGAATTGGTGGGTATTCTTATGGCTATTTCTGAATGTGGTCTTTTCAGAAATACAACAGGTTAAAAAGAATTAATGCTTACTTTATTGGCTGCTGTTCGATAGATTCCTAAGCCTATCCACTCAAAGATTCATATTTTGAGGCTAGAAAATATATGTTCTTCTGTCAATGTGTGTGTATGTTAGCTTATAACTATAAACTCCACCATCCAAACCAGACGAAACGTTAGGTGAATACTAGGGGTCACCCAAGAAAGTTTATAATCAGAAAAGCCAACAATTTAAAAAAAATGAAATGGTTAATTGTCCTCATTCCACCCACCTGACCCCACAAACCTATTAGCTTTACCTTCCCTTTGTGTTGTAAAGCCTGATGGAACAGCTAGGCTTTTCCATGTGAATGTGATGTGTGAATTATATAGATGTGCTATTATTTGACCTCTTGTTACTGGCAAACTGGACTTAAGTGCAAGCTCGGTTTCACTCATGTAGCTTGTATTGCACACCTTGTGGAATATATATAATATGATAGCTGAATACACAAACCTCATTTTACAAAGCCCACACTAGCAGCGTTAATGTGGATTAGAATGTTGAAGCCTAAAATTACACTTCTCAACTGTTTTGAATTTTTTTAAGATATAAGATAAGTCTTACAGTTTGCATTGGTTATCCTGGAGGTCTTTGTCCATACAGCTTGCCTGTCATATGGCACAACATGTTGTTATCTATGTGAGTTCATCCTGCTGACACCACACCTCATCAAGGTGTCATGTGATCAAGGAGTTGAAAGCTAAAACTAACTGGGCCAAAACGGATTTTTTTATTTATTGAGTCTATAATAGTGTATTTGTATATATTATATTTCTGTATTCATGTATTTTCTCATGCAGAGGTATCAAACCATAGGTATCAAAGTGGTGATCCAGCAAGCATTGTCATGGATCCGTACAGGGGTATCTGAGGTATGCTAACACTACTAACTTACCTATATACACATAAAATTATCATAAGCATACATACGCTCAAACATAAAATACTCAAACCTGATTTCCTTGTGATCAATTTGTGCCAGCTACTAACCCAAACAATTCACTAAAGGAAATTGGTGCTGTGCTACTGCCCATCCACATGCACATCAGGCCACAGGCCAGGCAATGCAGAGAAGAAAACTAGCTGAGAGAAAGACAGGAAACTTCACAATCAATTCAGAGAGGTGAATGGCTTAGCAATTTCTTAGATAATGTTCTATAATAATAATTATAGCTTAATGAAACACCTCACCAGGAATACAACCAAGTCGTCACTTACAAATATAGCTTAATGAAACATCTCACCAGGAATAGAACCAAGGCCAACTGAATGTTTAAAGTAACTTTAGAAAGTTTGATGAGACTTATTTGGCAGAGGAGAGAATCCATTTGTTGATGCATAGTATAGAGCTGCAGCTTTTAGAGGCCAATGCCTATGTATCAAGACTATATCTTCAATTAGGAGTGTAGTAGCTGATCTGATCTGAAAGAACAGCTCTATAGCTTTACTCTATGCCATTTTGATAAATGCATTTATTGAACATGTAGTTTATTTATTCATTGTGTATTGGAACTTGGGCTGAGAATAGTATCATGGAAGAGAACTTGTAGAGCAAATTCACAAGTAAAGTAGAGTAACTGCTAATATTTAACAAGACACCTACACCTCATGCTGCAGCAGCTGATGATAAAGATCATGAATCAAAATCTTTAGCTCTACAAATCTGGGCTATCTTACATCCTCTAACTTCATTTCTTGCAGGATCTGTGGCTTCTGTTCAAACAGAATTTAATTTTCTGTCATACATGACAATCCGATGGATGTAAGGTATCTTCCGCCTGAAATTAAAATCAATCAAATCTCAGCCAATATGCAAGTAGCAAATTAGACTATCTTCCTCCTGATATTACAATCAATCAAATCTCAGCCAATGTGCTAAGTTTGAACGTTTTGTGTATAAAGATAAGTTCTTTTAGACTTTTTTTTTATATATAGAGTATTTTAAGAATAGCAAGAAAATAATATTGCAATTATTCTTGTATGTTTAAGTATGTATGAATATTTCTATTTGTTTTTGTGTGTTTGTGTTTGTGTATGTGTGTGTGTGTGGCAGTTTATATGCATAATGTTGACAGTGTGCGTGCTCGTGGCCATGCAAGTATGCTACTGCATTCAGACACGGCCAGGTATTGAGAAGAAAGAAGATGGAGAGGACACCCATGTTAATAAAGACATGGCTTCCGCAAATCCTAGCCCATGCCTCATCTCCCCACCTCTTCCAGACAGCACTCCCAAGAGCTATAGCAGACCCTCCACTATGCATGCAGTGGATAAATCTTCATCAAAATCAGAGTGAGGAAATAATATGTACTTTTTGTCCATCTTCAAACCATATAATAATATATATATATATATATAGCCATCTGTCTATACCTCTTATCCAATGGACTCAGTCTTAATATTGATTGCTTTCTAAATTGTATCATGGTTTGTTGATAATGATAATCATGAAACCATCAACATTTCAAAATAAGCAAATGATGTGCATAAGTGAATAAGTACAGCAGTTGCCACAATAAGAGGTTAGTTTTGGGGCATCAATTCAGTGACAACATTTTAGTGGCAATTTTGTAGTAGTAGTAGTAGTACTAGTAGTAGCCGTATAGTGATAGTAATAGTAGTAGTAGTAGTATTAGTGGTAGTAATAAGAATAGGAAAGTAGTAGTAGTAGTAGTAGTAGTAGTAGTAATAATAATAGTAGTAGTAGACGTGGTAGTAGCAGCAGCAGTAGTAGTACATGTAATAGTAGTAGTAATAGTAGTAGAGTAGCAGTGTTTTGTAGTAGTAGCAATGGAATTGTAATATTGGTTGTTGTTGTTGATGTTGTTCTTATTGTTGGTGACTTTTCCTCTTCTACATGTGATGAATGTAAAGGTGAAGAAGGTTTCACTATATTCTCAATGCAAATGACTTACTTTAAGTGTAATTCATGCTCGGACATTGTTATAGCACTACAATGGTATCTAAGGATCTTAGCGAAAATCTTTGTAGAATGCTGTGTCACACACATGTGCGGCATACTGTATGTGGTATTATTCTTACATTCGTTGATTATATGCTATTCTCTCTCTCATTTTGTAGAAATTCAAGCACTAAAGTATCTGAGTCTGAGGAAGTCACTTCCAATGCTCCAAGGAGCAGGGCCAGACTGAAAAGGATGACATCTTGGGTAACTTAAAAATACTTGTATTGAATGATGGTAGTTAAGTTATGATACTAACCTTGTGTTTTTCTTGCTCACCCTATAGCTACATAATTATATGCAAATTTTATGCCCTTTTTATTATGATGCAGAAGTCTAATGGGCATGTGCAGCCAACTCCACTACGAGCATCACATGATTCTGTCCTGCAGTCCAAGAATTAACAGAACAGTCGGCATCGAAGGCAGGGGAGCTGGATAAGACTGTATTAATAATTAGACAATTGGAAAAGTGAGGAAATATGATAAATAGGTCTATAATAATAAACAGTATAATTAGTGTGTGGGAAATGGTGAAGGCAAGAGCGGTTTTACTCTCGCCTTCACCATTTCCCACACACTAATTATACTGTCTATTATTATAGACCTATTTATCATATTTCCTCACTTTTCCAATTGTCTAATTATTAATACAGTCTTATCCATTCTCTAGCTCCGACTATATTATAGACTTATCTTTGCTCTTAATTATCCACCTCTAATGACTATATTGTCTGTTATTATAGACTTAGCTTAAACTATATTGTCTATTATTATAGACTCATTTAATTCTCTACTTCTAACATATTTATCTTCATTAACATGACTTATCTTGAATATGCCATTTCCCACCACGAATACATCGTCTATTACTCACATCCGTTTAGCAATATTGGTTAAACTCATTTTCATTAACATTTTGGACGCAGGTGAGTATAATATATATATATATAATTATATACAGTCAAATTTTACTCCTGGAATAGCTAAGTGGTACATGAATATTCGCTCAAAGATGTTCCATACAAAATTAGTTGGTAATCAAAGCTGTGGGTATAAGACCAGATCAATAGCAGATGCTATGATTAAAGCTACTCTTTAACACACAAAACTTGAGGCTCATTTTGAAAAAACCATTACACTGATAGGTATCATGAGCTCTGCTGCATTATAATGTTCTAGTATAGGCATATACATATACTAAAGGAAACTGTCATGAATTGATATCTAGCTTTTGTTTCACTAGTCTACTACGTAACAACAGGCCTAGTTAACTGGGCTTTTTTATATAGCTATATAGTAGCCAGAAAACTAGTGCTGTAAGTTTCATATACTATATAGCTCTATATAGCTCTATTGCAAGTTATAACTGGTATAGTTTCATGGACAGCTCTTCAGACTCTCCTCCACTTTGGTGGATAATACATATCGAGGGGATTTGGCTACTTTCGTGATAAGTGAATAGAAATTTAATATTTCTGAGCCTGAAAACAGCTTCCACTGTAAGGGGTTACAATTACTGTGTCAACAGTGTTAACATGACTTATCTTAAATATCAATACATGCCAATAACTCACTAGGTTTAACACTGTCTTATTCTAGATCCTCAATAATACACACACAACAATGTAGTACAATGATACTGAATTTCCTCTTCTAGAGTCAACTCCAACCAAAAACTCTGTCCAATGGAAGACCTGAATTAGTTTGCATCAATCCACATCCATAACATACCTCTAGCATACGCCACATTTAGTACATGACTTGACTTATGACATTCTAAACTAGCTCACCAAACTTAAACTTAAGAATTCAACAAATTTCATCAACCACACAAGCCCCACTTGATAACCCCCTGGCCTATATATTATCCTCTATAATCTGTAGAGTATCAAACATCTGCTTGCAACAGTTAGTGTGCTATGCATAATAATGTATGAAAATGAATATAACTTGGAAGGTATAGTGTGTGAAGTATAAAGTTGACCGATCTCCTTGGCCCCACACACATCTAGGACAGAGCACTTCACTTGAGTGTCTGTTTTTTTGTGGATTATTTGAAGGTGGTCAATCAAAAGTGGAACCACTGTAGTAGTGAGGAGCTGCAATGGCTTCAATTGAGTAGCTTCAATTGTTTCTCATATCATATAATAAGCAGGAATTTGGTGATAAATTTATGCACAAAATATAGCACTAAATATTAGTGCAATTATAATAATTGTACGCACAAGATACAGCGTGTCTGGGACTAATGATCTCAATGGTAATGGTAAAGGTTCATCCAACATTTTTTTAATGGTAATGGTATTCCTAAAGTAGATAGAGCCATTATTGACCTAGCATGTGGGATTGAAGCTGTATTGATGATTTTTTTGGTAGCATGACAGCTGCTAAATTCCTTAAGCAGATGGACACCATCACACAGCCTCAGATTTGATGCAGCTGTTGAAACATAATATGCAATGTTAAACTGGAGTAGTGTGCGGAGACAGTTGCATTTTTATTTTTACAACTTTAAAGCTCTGTAGATTCTGAAAAACTTCATGGTATGGACTTGATATATAGCTCAAAAGATAGGTCTCTCTGTGTGCTCTCTTTGATACTAAAATATGTTTCATAGATATAACTATAGGCAAGTTACTAGACTTGTCTAACCTGCTCTAGCACAACACACAATAATGCAGACTTCTTGTCTAACCTGCTCTAGCACACCTAAAGTGGAGGAACCTCAAAAACCTGAATCCCTGCAACCTCCACATAAATAACTCCATATTGCTTGCTAAAGATTTGAAATTGGTACCAGTGGCTAGAGGAAGCCCTAGGCTATTCAATGAGTGGTTTCATTAGGCTTTAAAATTTAGTACGTGGGTCAAAGCACGCGGGTGGAAAATGAATTTCGTTAAAAATAATTTTCCACCCACGCCGGTAGCAACAGTCATTTGCAGTTCCAACTGTGAACAAGCCAAGTGGTATATTTTGCTTTGGCACTCCCCTCCATGTAATTCAGACTGGCAGTGTTGGTGGCGATAAAATCTTGCATTTGGTTATACGTACAACATTTTTTCCCCATCACTTGAATTAGCTAAGAATTCGATATTTTGTTACAAAACTCTTGAGGTCAGGATCAGATTTGTTATGTGACAGACAATTCTCTCCTGTATGAAAGTGAGAACACTCTTAAGCTGATGACCGGAGCATCATATATCTACAGGAGGACAAGGTAGTGAGGAAACCCAGCTGGTATCAGTATAACTGACTATTTCCAGAACAAGACCTTTCACAAAAAAATTTTTTTTGAAGAATCCGTGAAATTTCAGGGAAAACTTTCTGGCTGCCGAAAAAGCATGTTCTGTGTAGAGTCTTCCAATAATGTTATGGAAGGCATGTCATTGACCCTTCTCAAGTAGCTAGTTGGTGATATCTTGGCACTTCAGCTCTCTCTGCTTACCAATACCACTCGGCACTGTCTGCAGCATAGTTTTCAAGTTCGCTTCTACCTGCTAATTGGACCATTTGCATCTTGCTTAAGAGTGTACCAATGGACATGGGTTTGGATTTGTTGGAGTGCAAGACATTGTAAACACCTGCTAAAAGGTCTCTCAGTAGAAGACATACTTAGGATACTTTCTGAAACATAAGTCTTTTTTCAGGAGTCACAACTTGACGTACTCACTTGAATGCAATTTCTGATGTATTCACCAAAACTATTCATTGGGAAAAAGTGATGGAAAGCACATGACATCCAAGTACTTTTGCTGGCTGTGCCATGCATCCTCTTAGACAGTGTTCAGCTTGTACTATTCAATGTTGACTCTGTGGACAAAAATGAATGGAAGCCAGCAATGTCGTCTTTGGTAGCCTTTTTGAACTTAATTAAGTCATATTGCTTGTCACTTAAATGACCTGCTTGGTAACTTCATTAACCTGTTGCAGAGCATGTCTTTGTACAGCTTACTGACATTTACAAATGCACACTAAACCTGTGGGCTTGTTGCTGATGATAATGAACATCTCTGGATTTAGTAAACTGCACTGATCAGTGTCATCAACCCTCAATCCAGAGTTTTTCTGACTAACAGAGGAAGAACACTGTTCCTTTGCATATAATTGTACTGCGGAACCTCGGCTGTATTGGTACCCAACCTCACCACTATCTGATAGCACTAGGCATCCTAAATCAATTGTCTGCTTAGTGAGTCCAACTTGCTCAATTCAACAGTATCGGGATGGTGTGCAGTCAGTTTATTGTTTTAGCAGTACCGGAGTTTCTTTCTGCACAAATCCTTTCATTGTCAGCAACTTGCTACCTAGGATACCTGAGAGTGATAGCTTGTTGAGATTTCTCCCTTGACATAACTGTAAACAGTTGCAGCAGACATGCTCTGGATAGTCATCCACTTGCTTCTCATATTATGGTGACAGCATGTTAATTAATCATGAGACTAAACTCTAGGTTAGGTTATATCAACTCGAGAGGACTTCTCATGGGTAGGCTGCAGTTTATGGCTCAAAAATCTATTGACCTTGATCTTGGTCATAAAGTGAGGGTAACTGCCAAAATGTAAGGCTTCATCCATGTAATAAATGCCCCTGTGTTCATTCTTTGCCTCATAAACAAAATTATTTCAAGAAGGCACACAACCTGAATAATGTTAAATGCAGACCTGACTTCTAAAGTGCTACTGAACCATTGAAACAAACAATAGACATACAATCATGTCATTGTCTGTCATCGAAATGTCTACATCTATCACTTCAGCCCATGTTTTGCTGCTCTGTGAGCATCTGCCTTATATGTTTTGTTAACTGTACATTAGTAGCCACACTGTAATAAATGTTTAGTCAAACAGTCACCTAGTAATTACTAGCAAACTTGAGCTACACAGCAGCCACAGATCCTTTTTGCCTTGAAAAGAACTGCCGCAAATCTATCACTTTACTTCTACGCTTAGCATGATGCTTTTTCTTTGATTTTGTTCAGTTACTTTATTTCACAAGTAAATACGTCATTAGAAGCATGGCCACAGCATGAATGCAAGCTAGTATATAGACTTTTAGCCAGATAAATATAGTTATTTGGATGGCACAGCACAGCATCAATGCAGGCTAGTGTATGGACTAAATATAGAGTTGGATATTGAGTGGTGTAGGGAAGCTGTGGCAATTTCCGAATCCTAACACCTTCATCAGCTGGTTGATTTCCTAGTAGTGTTATTTGGAATAATTAATTTGAAGGAGGACAACCTGTTTTAAGGTCACCCCCCCCCTTCTCTGCCACAATTAGAGCAAAATGCTCTCCCCAGAATAAGCAAGCATGTCAGCTTTTTTTACACTCCATATTATTGCGATACCTCTAGCTATTTTCCCTTCTGGATTACTGTGATGTCTTCAGAGAATAAAAATTTCTCTCTCTGGATTACTGTGATACCTCTCCTGAGAGTAAGCTCACATGTCTGCTCCCCCCCCCCCCATATTCAAGGTGAATGTTTGGCACAGGATGAGTGTCTTGTCAGTTTTGATGTTTCCTCTCTTTTTACCAATGTTCCCATTGATGAGGCTGTGGAAGTAATTTTTGGAATGTTGACAAAAGATAAGAGCTTGCATGAGAGGACTACACTAGGTGCTGACAGGATTTCTGCCTGAAATCTATCTACTTCAGGTATAAAATAAATTCTATAAGCAGAAAGAGAGTGCAGCAATGGGCTCTCCAGTATCTGCAGTGGTTGCCAACCTTTATATGGAATTCTTTGAGGAGTTGGCACTCACCACTGCCCCACTGAAGCCAAGGTACTTAGGCATTGTGAAGAAGGGAAGTGAGCAGGAATTGTTGGACCTTCTGAACAACATTAGGTCATCCATAAAGTTTATCATGGAGCTTGAAGTGAATGGATCGTTGCCCTTTCTGGATTGCCACCTACACAGGAAGGAAGATGGAAGCCTAACTGCAACTGTTTACAGAAAATCCATGCACACCAACCAGTACCATGATTATAGATCACATCATCCTATTAATGTCAGAAGAGGAGTGGTGAAGCGCTTGTATGATAGAGCCAGGAGAGGAGTGACTGAGAAGGAGGACTTTTGGAAGGAAGAACATCATTTGAATAAGGTCTTTATAGAGAACGGTTATCCGCAAGCTTTCATCAACCTTTCATCTGCAGATACATCATTAATAATAAATACACAAATAAACAAATAATAATATAAAATAAATAAATAAATAATAATTATGGTGGTCATGTCTTCAAGTTCACTAGCAGTCAGGCAAGTCCATTCCACAGTCTCGATTGAACCGCTCACACTTTGGTGCTAGGCTGATGTGCAATGCCTCCACCAGTTCCTTCTGTCTTCTGGCCTTGTCCAAGATGGTGGCTTCCTCACACAAAATAGGATGCCCATTATCCTATGCATGTTCAGAAATTGCAGACTTCTCTTTAGCACACTTTATACTGGCATCATAAATTTTTTTCATTTGGGTCAGTCTTCTGATGGTCTCCCCTATGTAGTACTTCCAACAGCTGCAAATGATGTGGTACACAACACATGAGTGCATATTAGCTGGTAAAACATCCTTTATTCTGCTCAGTTGTGTCCTAAGTCCCTATCTGGAAACAACTTTGATGTTGAACTTCCTGCAGCTGATAAGGAATCAAGGATCGTTATTTTCATATACAATATTATATTGACCCACTGTGGTTATAAATACCGTGCACCATGTTGTTGTTTCAAATAAGTACTATATTTTATATTTAAATCCACAACAAAGTGATAAGGTGAACATTATTCCAACACAGATTGGTTCATGATTGATAAAATAATAAAATAACACACACACACACCACGCAAGCATTAAAATACCAATTAATTAAAAATTGCACTGTTCCATATGCAACCATCCAGTCTGGATCACTCAGGTTGGAAAAGGCCAGGTGGTTTTACCATAGTTCATGCAGGCCATTGGTGTGGGATGCTACCTGCCCAGATACCTTAACTTCTTATCGTGGTCGAGCTACTAATGTGGTCGGTGCAGTGGCTGCTATGGTAGAGGAGCCAAGTATGGATTCCTGGGCCAGAGTCACTTATTCACCCCAGTAGCAATCGAGACCTTGGGAGTTATTGGGGAAAAATCCACTTTTTTAAAAAAGAAACTGGGTCAACGAATCAGGCAAAGGATGGGAGAGGTGGCTCACCTATATACTACAATGCCTCTCTGTGGCCATACAGAAAGTGAACACTATCTCTGTTCTTGGATCAGGTGGGGGTGATTCCCATCATTTTTTGTGTGTAATAGTTATTTATTTAATTTTTAATTTTGTTGCTAACTATAATATCATCAGTTAATCAGTTAATTGCTATTACTTTTTTTTTGTCTTGTTTGTATTTTTTGTGAAGCAGTTTATTAATAAAAAATAAAAATATGAAGAAAAAAACAATAATATGCTGACTCATAGAAAATAGAGTGCTCACTACTGAATACATATCTCTACTTTATGGCAATAATTATATTCATCATAGATATCTCTCTCCTGATCATGACACAATCTCGTCTCTTGATCATCAGTGGTGGACTGTGGCAGCTGCTTATAGAATCATGGAGGAGTGTTATAGGAGCAGCATGTATTCTGAGGTCAACAACCAGCTCCATCCCCGAATCACCAGTAAAAAAATATTGAAGTCACAACAGAAGTATCATAGTAACGATTACCCATGACCCAAAGGATGGTTGGATATACTCGATATAGCAGCGTTGATGCAGGTATATTTATGGTACACTCATTTTCATTGCTAGCACCAACAAATGTCCAATGTCCACATGTGCTGTCTTGGAGACCTTCCATGAGTGACACCATCCACGTAATCTATCATGACTACTAACATAAATTCCAAGCGCATCTGGAGTTCTCACCTGATAGGCTCTGATGCTTCCACATACCTTGTGGAGTATTCAACGCCACCCACAGTGAATGCACACACTCATTGTACACACTCATTGTATTAACATAACCTGCATAATATATATTTTTCATTTTTTAATAGCCCATAAACTATTTTTTTGTGCCCCCCCCCTACCACGAAGATCATTCCGTCAATTTTATATTAATAAATAAGTTATTTCCTAAATTTTGACTTAAACAAAATACTGGAATGCTCCACGACTTTGAAGTGGGTGACTTCTTCAAAGGAATTGTAGTCTGCACATTAGAAAATTAGGTATATATATACCACTCCAGTTTAAAAAAATTCTTGTAATTGGGTACTTGAACTACCACAAAACAACCTATTTATTTTCTGCTCTTGGAAAGAGCTTTCCAGATATAGTCTATTTGAATGACACTTTTTTTCCTGTCATTCACCCAATATGTACGTCTAATAGACCATTATAAAGCTCATAAAAAGCTAACAAAGTTATGTCCATATATTTTACAAAAACTGTTGCAGGTCTTACAATTAATGTGTTTGAAGAGTTTTGAGCCAGTCACCTTAAGAGTCCCACTTTCTCTCAGCTATCAAGCAAGGGAAAATCCCGCGGCTGGAGTCAAACCAGCTAAAGGTTGAGAGTGGCTGCTAAACTACTATCTATTTGTTCCTTGAGCAGGATAAATTAATTCCCTAGTGAAAATGTATTCATAGAATAGTTTGCAATGAAAAGTGTCTACTAAAAAGTATAATAGTCCAGCACATCAAGTCAGGTCAACATGCTAACGGACAAGATTACTTAGCTTCGAAGGAACTGAGGGAGAGAAGTGTCGAAGTATTAAAAGAAATTTGACAAAGAAAAACATCCTGTTGGAGAATCCCTTACTGACTCTGTTCATGCACAGCGAGTAAAAGTTGTCACATAATTTTTAAGCATGGAATATATACCTCTAGAAAAAATGGATTATTTTTGTGACTTATTTTTAGGGAAATTCATTTAGGCTTTCCCAGTTTAAACTCATTTCTTTTATTCATCAACAAAAGCAAACCAGCCCCAAAAGTGAGATTGATAGAAAGGAGGTGTCTGTAACCTTTGGTGGCACAACCCATGTCTGTGATGCAATGGTAATAGTACTTAAGTTTGTTAATCGACAGTAGCAGCTACAATAATGTGTTGCATACTCTCAATGAACTCTCAGTTGACATAACATTACAATAACCTCCTCAATATCAACTTCAAATTGTATTCTCTCGACGTTTCTATATAGATGAAGGCCAGTCGAAATGTCAAGAGAATACAATTTCAAATTGATTACTGAGGTTATTGTAAATGTGTTGTATGCTAATTTGTTGGATAGAGCCTTTCAGGGAAGAAAGCTGCTTGGCCTCTCTACTTCAATCTGTTAGAATATTAGAAACCTAACCAAAAAGACTGGTCATTGTTGATATACACAAAAACACAATTCACTTGGTAAACATAGCAGATATCCAAACTACCAATGCAGTGCAGCATCAATACTGAAACACTTGTATCCCCAGATATCTAGGACTATTTCTTCAGGGATCCAACATGTAACCTCTCCATGAATATCCCAGCAATCCTATCCTCGGATGTCATACATAGAAACAATCGTGGACATGTGTCCATGATACACGAGTACAATAGACTGCAACACATGTTGCATCAATGAGCACCAGTGACACTAGGTGACAGCTAGCCCAATTCAGTTGATTAGGTTACTAACTGGCTTTCTTCACCTGCAGAATGCTATTTTTACATTTTAATTTTAGGTCTTCAATTACAGATGAACATTATATTATCAGTGCATAATATATTATTAATAATATATGTCAAGTAAAAATGAATTAGACAGAAATACCAAGAAAGTGCTCAATGAGTAGTTTGTAATAATGTTTAGGTATAGTCCCGATGTCAGTGCTATTTGCCACAGGCTTTCTAAAACAAACTATTAGGTTCAACTAAAAGAGCGACCACTCTTGTGTACGGAATTTACTGTCTTTTTTCCAATCAATCAACACCTAGTTATTTACAATAACGAGGTTATTCTAGACACGGGTAAAGGCCTATGCTATCGTGGGTGGAGCATGTGCAACAGACATGGGAAGAACTTCAGATTTCCCAGCCACGACATTCTTGGAGTCCAGCTTGCCAATGAGTCGCTCGCATATGGTTTTAGCATAGCATAGCCTGCTAGCCAGCTCCCTGCTGCATCCGTACTGGTTGATGAGCATGAGGCGATAAGTTCGGAAGGACTTGCTCTCGTCAATGTAAGTCACAGCAGACATGCGAGGACAGATGACAATCTTGGTGTGGTCTTGGAAAAAATTGATCTGTGTGTGTGTGTGTGTGTGCGGGAAGAAGGGGCGGGGGGGGTGGGTGTTACGAGGATAATTCAGCTAGACACAAACATCTTGCATTGTTGTTCACAATTGCAATCCATAGAGTTTAGGAGCAAAATGAAAAACGAGTTGCTTCCAAGCTCGATGAGGGTGATTTTAAGGGAGCTGTATGCATTGCCAGTTCTGTTGATTCCTTTGCAGATTTTAATTCAGAGATACTGGCATCCTTACGGGAAAAACATCCTCAGCCCCACCCTGACTCTGTTATACCCCCTGCCCCAGTGCCTGATAGTGATTACTCGTTTGAAATATCCCACTCTGAGATAGCCAAAGCTATTCGCTCCTTCCCATGTGGATCTGCAGGAGGGCCAGATGGTCTACGCCCTCAACACCTGAAGGACATGGTTAGTTCATCAGCAGGTAACGGTGGCACCAAGCTCCTAGCCGCCCTTTCAGCATTTGTCAATTTGGTCTTGTCAGGAGTAACTCCTTCTGCTGTTCGTCCCCTATTTTTCAGCGGTACTTTGATAGCCCTGAACAAGAAGGATGGTGGTGTGAGACCTATAGCTATTGGCTGTACGCTGAGACGTTTGGTGGCAAAGTGCGCTGGCAGTCGTTTGAAGCAGTCAATGAGCGCCGTTTTGTCACCTCGGCAACTGGGGTTTGGGATTCGTCATGGTGCTGAGGCTGTGGCTCACTCTGCTCGTATTTTCCTGCAGAACTTACAGCCAGGTCAGGTTTTGTTGAAGCTGGATTTCCGCAATGCCTTCAATTCAATTCGCCGTGATAAAATGTTAGCTGCAGTGGAGGCCCATATTTACTCCCATTTGTCCATTCAGCCTATGCCTCTCCTTCTTCTCTCTTCTTTGGGAATGAGTCCATCCTGTCTTCTGAGGGAGTTCAACAGGGCGACCCCCTGGGCCCCCTTTTATTCTGTCTCACCATCCACAGAATTACACTTCAGTTGATCTCCGAGTTTAATGTGTTCTATCTGGATGATGGTACTCTCGGAGGTAGTTTGAGTGAAGTGCTCCAGGATCTGGATGTGGTTGAGTCTGCAGCTCAGGAGGTGGGTTTGCAACTGAACCGGGACAAGTGTGAGCTCATTTGCCCCGACCCAGCAACATTGGGGGAGGCTCTTTGTGCTGTTCCAGGGCTCAGGGTAGTCAATCCGGAGGTGGCCACTCTTTTGGGGTCCCCTATCGGTGGTAATGCTGGTATTGAAGCAATGATCAATGCCAAGATCGATTCCTTGAGGTTTATGGGCAGCAGACTCAGACACCTTCACGCCCACGATGCCTTCTGTCTCCTTCGCCACGCCTTCTCGATTCCAAATTCCTTGAGAACCACCCCTTGTTTCCTTTCACCCACACTCCATGATTTTGATTCATTGCAATGCTCCATCCTGAGTGAGATCTCCAACATTCCTCTTGATGTCAATGACCCAGCTTGGGCTCAGGCTTCTCTCCCAGTCAGTTTTGGCGGTCTTGGGATCAGAAGTGCCGTTATGCTTGCTTCTTCTGCCTTTTTGGCATCAGCAAACGGTGCTTTCGATCTTATTCATCAGATCCTTCCTACTAGTCTTCATTTTAATTACAGTGATTGTGACTCAGCTTTGGAAGTTTGGAGCCTTGGTCACAATAACCTTCCTCCTGATAACACCAGCTGTTCGCAACAAAAGGCTTGGGACAATCCTCACGTGAAGATGGCGTATGCAGTGGCGTAGGAACCAGGGGGGCTGGGGGGGCTGCAGCCCCCCTTTATATTCTCAGCTCACGAAATTAAAAGTGTGTCTTGTCGCGCGCACAGAGTTATATTCAGTGGACCGTACTTAAAGATGCATCACAGACACTCTCAGCAGACACTGCTAAACTTTACACCCAGAAGAATGGAAGCTTCAGGTAGATGAATTTTCTGATCTGTGACTATACAATAGCTATTATAAATAAGAATAAGAATAGACTCGGTATATAATAGCTGTTCGCTGCGTAGCTAAGTCAATGAGATAATATCTCTAGATCCTGAGAAAATACTACTATCATAGGTAGTATTTTCTGAGGATCTAGAGATATTGATTTATTTGTGAAGACTGAGAGTAAGGTTATGCTCAGACTTTACTGCTGACTGAGCCAAAGGTTTCTGCTAGCTAGCTTACTCAGTGACCATGCATACTTTTTTACCCTTCAATATAGGTATGGCAAAGTCTACAGATACAAGTGGCAATGCTGATGCTTCTACCTGCCATAGCCTGGAATTATCATATGAAAATTGCCAATGCTGTTCTGATCCTTCTACTCCACAACACCCTTTTAGACCTGGCCCATCAAAGCAAAGGGAGTGGCAAGAACTAAGACCGAGTTGGTACAAGAGTTTTCCTTGGATAAGTGTCTGTTCTACAGCCTTAAAAATATATTGTAGTACTTGTCGCAGTGCTAAATCTCTAGGTATCTTGACCTTCCCAAAGCATTATAAATCTGCATTTGTGGACGATGGCTTTACAAACTTGAAGAAAGCTCTGGAAAATTTTTGTGATCACTAGGCTAGTGTCATGCACAGAGAGGCTGTGTTAAAAATAGCAGCTACCAAATCTGCAGCAACTGGAATAGATGCTCAACTATGTGCTCAGCTTGAATCCGATCAAAGGCATCACAGGAAAATGTTGATGAATCTACTTTTTTCCTTTCCTGGCAAGGGTTGCCGCTTCATGGACACAATGAAGATTTGCAATCATTTGAGGGAAATCTATATCAGCTTCTGTTGCTTCAAACTCAATACCCTGAAATGACTACATGGATTCGTAGAAAGGAGTACATTTCTCCCACAATTGTTAATGAATTAATCACGTTGATGGGTCAATCTGTGCTAAAGCAACTCCTTGCTGAGATCAAGAACTCCTTGTGGTTTTTTATATTGGCAGATGAAGCTACAGATGTATCCCAGCATGAGCAAATGTCTGGGTAGATGAAGTTTTTACAGTACATGAAGATAAACTTGGCCTAATTCAACTGCCTAACACAAAATCTGCAACAATTTTTGGGGCAATCAAGGACATCCTCATAAGATCCTCTCTCCCACTTTCCCAGTGTCATGGCCAAGCATTCGATGGTGAAGCCAACATGAGTGGTATCAGGAATGGTGTTCAGGCATTGGTGAAGAAGGAAGCAAGTCAGGCACTGTATGTGCACTGCTTAGCTCACAATCTAAATCTGTGCTTAAAGGATGTCACTAGCAATTGCAATTTGGTACGAAATGTTATGGACTTCATGTATAACCTTATCCAACTCATCAGATTCTCTCCTAAAAGGTTGTCGCTTTTTGATTCATTGAGAAAGGAAGTAGGAATGCATAGTGGTGACACTACCCCATCTCTAAGAATGTTGTATCCTACCCGATGGACAATTAGGCACACATCTATCGACAGCATAATCCAATTTTGGAGAGAGCCTTGGACAAATTCAGCAAGGACACGATGAGTATGCAGCTAAAGCAAGTGGATTGTTGGTACGAATGGAAAATTTTATCCTTGAAGCTTGCCTACTTAGTGTTCTCTGCTTCTGAACAGCTATCAATAAATTTGCAAGCAAAGGACATAACTATTCAAGAGGCAGTTGGAGGTGCTCAATTACTCATCACTCAGTTAAAGTCGCTTCGAAATGAAAGCACTTTTTACGATGGAGTTTGCCAGGATATCAGTGACTTAAAAGAGGAACCTTGCCTTCCTCGATGTAGAAAGATCCCAAGAAGGTTTGATGAAGGAGAAGCTTCCCACCAGTATGATGATCCAAAAGAAAAATATCGCCATGCATTCTTTGAAACACTTGAATTAGCAGCTGGTGAGATTGAAAAGAGGTTTGACCAGCCAGATCTTCACATTAAGGAGATAGAAGTGGTTCTTCTCAGGGCTGGAAACGGAGAGGTAATAGACTCAATTCCACCTGTTCTCCAGAGTTATTTGAACAACGACGTTGATCAAGATCGCTCAGCTTTCACTAAAGTGACATGATCAAGACGAGTTGTGTAAGAAACCAGCTAGTAACAAAAGTAGCCAATGTTAGAACTATTGCAGAAGCCATGAATAAGAATGATATTTTCAAAGCAATGCTAAGTGAGGTTTATAAACTTCTTAAAATCTACTTGACATTCCCAGTCACTTCAGCTACAGCTGAAAGGTCGTTTTCATCTCTTCGGAGAATTAAGACTTTCTTAAGAAGCTCAATGAGTGGTTGCAGACTTAACAACTTGTTTGTGCACACATCCAGAACCGATGCACTAGACTTGACTATGATGCGAACGATTTTGTTTCTATTAACTCGAGGCGAATTAAATATTTTGGAAGATGTTCTTTGCATAAAAAGTTCTTCATGTGTATTACTAACTTTTACACTCAACCTAAAGTAGAGCCCCCCTTTATCAAAGCATCTTCCTACACCACTGGTATGCTTCCCTTTTAGATTCTGCAGTGGATTTAACATCTCGTGCGAGGCTTCAGGCTGCAGCTTGCAAGGAGTCTGGAGCATGGATTCACGCCCTTCCCATGTCCTCACTTGGGCTTCGTATGGATGATGATGTCATCAGGGTTGCTATGGGTTTACGCCTAGGGTTACCCATCTGTCACCCTCACTCATGTCATTTGTGTGGTATTAATGTTGACAAGTACGGCACACACGGCCTCAGTTGTAAGTATAGTCAAGGGTGTCATTCCAGACACGGGGAAGTGGATGAGATCATCCGGCGGTCCTTGGCAGCCATCAAGGTTCCCTCGCACCTGGAGCCTCCGAGCTTGTCACGTTCTGATGGTAAGCGTCCGGATGGGGCTTCCGTCATTCCCTGGAAGAATGGGCGTATTTTGGTATGGGACGCTACAATTGTAGACACCTTCGCTCCCTCCTACGCCTCCTTGTCTTCTGATGGCCCTGGCTCGGTGGCAAGCAATGCCGAATACCGTAAGAGGATTAAATACTCCTCTTTGGCTGTCTCCCATTTTTTTGTGCCAATTGGGATCGAGACGGCTGGTTCATTTGGCAAGTCTGCAGGTCTTTTCTTTTCAGATTTGGGTAACCGTCTCAAACGGGAAACGGATGATCCCCGCTCCTCCTTTTTCCTTTCCCAGCGGATTGCAGTAGCCTTGCAGCGAGGTAATACTGCAGCTGTGCTGGGCACCAGCTTTAGTTGTAATGACGATTATTTTTTATAAGTAGTCTATTAAGATATTTTGTTTTAATGTTTGTTTGTTAATGTTATTCTGTTTAACTGCTAATTGTTTTTAATTTTTAGCTCACTCATCACATTTCTAATGCTCAGAAATATCGCACCACATCTATCATGCCAATTAGGTAATGTGGAAGAGTACACATATGTATTTACGACTGCGAGGGATGGTTCAAACCATACTTCCTGCTTCTCCCTGGAATACTAACATTATATTTCTTCCAGTATCATTGAAATGCATAGCACACCAGAGCGGCAGAATGGTTTGGCAAGGGAAAATATGTCTTTTCTCGCTTTCATTACGATGTACACTATTTTGATCACACATGATACAGAACTTGGATGTTCGCTTGTCCATCAGGACCAAAATAATTAATTTGTTGATGATATTAGCTGCTTACACATGGGAGTGGTGAGATATGGATATGGGGGACGAGTCAGTACATGGCAATAATAGGTGGACAGATAGTTTGAGGTCTGCCTGGTTGTCCATTTGGTATGGGAATGGTAAGTTTGGTAATAGGGGTCTCGCTCTCCCTCTCAATATCTCCAAAAGTAGATCATGGCACTCATTAAGTGACGATGGCACACAACAGGAAATGGAAAATGCATGAAGATGGCCTTTCCCCAACTAAAATAATAATGATCAAATAAAAACTAAATTAAAATAAAAGGACCGTTGATACAGTTTTGTAAGGGATAGTGGCATGTTATCGGTGGAGTAGCGGATTAATAAATCATGATGGTCTATGTTTCTTTGGTCTCTGTTTACAGGTTGCAGAAGGTGCATGTACACAGGACTAGATAAAATATACTGAAGTTTATCTTCCGCTTTGGGGGGGTTTTGGGCCAACATTTCAATCGAATGCTTCGGTCTTCACAGGGCAAATGAAGTCAGCTGAAATTCACCTTAATTAAAGTTGGAATAGACATGCAGTAGAGGCGGGGAAAAACATGCCGGTTGCGTTTATTTTGAACGCACGTAGACGCTTACCGTTTCCAACTAACACTAAAAAACACAAATAAACGGTTAATGTTTACGCGACTTTTGTGCAGCAACGCTGACTAAATGTCATTGCGTCTGCACAAAGGTCACCAAAGCGCACGAGATTTGTGCCTCGTGGCAAGTTCGGATCATGTAGGTGGGCCTGGAGTCATCATGAGTCCCAATTCAGTGTGTTGTCAATTGTCACATAAACAGTACATTCTTGTGGCCATAGCATCATTATCAGAATAGCATCATTATAGAATCATTATTATAATTGTTGTGGATACAGCATCATTGGGACCCGGCCACCATCCGGGTGTTTGGATTGGTGGACACCAGTCATACTCCTGCACTGGGTATGCTGTAAACAATCACAATTCCACTCCATTCTATGTAGTTGTTCAACACAAATTTTCAGGTTACATGCAAATAGTTCCCCGGAGAGACGCTGCAACATTACTCCCTATCATACGGTCTCATGTTGCGATAATCCATTCGGATCAGTGGGCTGCTTACAGACAGGTTGCTTCTCTGCCTGAAGTGGTTGCTCATCGGACTGTTAACCATTCAATAGAGTTCCTAAATCCAGTCACAGGTGTGCACACAAAATGTTGAATCCTACTGGAATAGAGTGAGTTATACCACAAGATATACACAGTATGTTAGATAAATTGGCAGGCGAGGATAAAGTTTAAAAGGATGAACGGGGTTCGTCGTGATCAACTTCCTTCATACCTCGATGACTTTATGTGGAGGGAGAGGAATGCTGGCACGACTGCTGATGCTTTTCAAAACACATGATGCTGCATTTGTTGTTTTATGAAGTTCTTTGAAGTTGTGTTGATATGAAGTTGTGTTACTTTTGGGGGGTTTTTTTTTTGTGCTGCATTTGTTGTTTTATGAAGTTGTGTTAATATGAAGTTGTATTACTTGTGTTAGTAGTCCTGAGATAGCTGTTATTTACTTCGAGTATCCTTTCTTGATGCATTCTGAAAGCTCCATTTTAGCGCGATTTTAGCGCTCGCGTTTAAGATAAGCAGAGAAAAGTGCGTTTTAAATTATATACCGCGAAAAATAATTGACGCGCACTAATTTTTCGACTTTTCGAATTGAGCAGCAATTAGAAATA
Organism: Cladorhizidae sp. MBARI D1340-BT2; assembly: GCA_028752905.1. Taxonomy (NCBI): domain Eukaryota; kingdom Metazoa; phylum Porifera; class Demospongiae; order Poecilosclerida; family Cladorhizidae; species Cladorhizidae sp. MBARI D1340-BT2. The sequence goes on along the minus strand of JAQNBH010000008.1, from coordinate 21,633,836 downwards.
TAATCAATTCGGTGACAGAACATTTAAAAAAAGCTTCTGACTCTCTCATCTGTATTTCAGATAAAAAAGCTGGGATTATTTCCAGAACCTTCACTCTTCCCACTTGAAGTAGTGCAAGTTCCGTGTTACGTATGAGCATCAGTTTCAGCGAGAGCACAATAGTTGCAGTTGAGCATCTGTCTTCTACCTGAAGCACTTTGGTTCTACTATCAAGCGTAGGTCTCTGCTTCTCTTGCTTGCTATCTGCATTTATAGCAAGAAGAGGTGCGGAGACCTACACTCGACTGTCAAAAGGTGCTTCAGGTAGGAGACGGACTCTCGACTGCACTGCTTCTTGATGGGTGATGCTCGACTGAAGTACGGGACAGGATGCTTAGACTAGACTGCAATATTTCAGGAGGGAAGAGTGAAAGCTCTGGAACGAAGAGAATTGAAAACACTCACTATGCAACAGAGCGCACTGACACTTTCGAAGTGCTTGCGCCTCAGCACTGCTAAGCAGACAGTTTATCCCATTTGTTATCCATTGGTTTCCGTTGAGACTGTTAGCGTTTACAGTGTGCACATATTTGTGTTCACGGTTTGCGTTTTTTAACGTTGAATGCAACCGGCATGTTTGTTTTTTGGGGCCTGTACTGTAATATTTGTAAAAGAGCTATTAGTCAGTATACAGCAATGAGCAGTACATAATATGATTGACATACGTAAACTATACATGGATTAGGAAACAGGACTACATTGACCACTACTAATTAGATGATCTTTTACCATTTAAAATTCAATCATTTTTTAAAAGCAGTACAACATTGCTGTGTGGTTTTAGTAGACAAACATGAGTAGTCTTGTTTCCTTGCTCTTTTAACAGGACAATCCAATGTAGTTATTTGTTTCTAAATATTGATCTTGTCCCAAGATGCAGTTGTGTGGTGGAGGATTACACACGAGTTCTTTAAAATCTAACTCAGAGCTTCATTATTGTTAGACATTACACACATCAGTGCAAGAGTTCCTGAGATGTACGGAGTTGTTTGACACATATTCTAGACAAAACCACACGCTACTCCACTCACTCCAATTAGAGATAAGAATCCCAAGGTGTAGTGAGTTGTTAGAGAGATATCCTAGAGGAGCTGCAGGGATATTTAGTATAGAGATTGTTGATGTCTTGCTGCTATGGCTGACTGTACCTATGTCCACCACGTTGTACACTTCGATCAATACATACCACATCTTGTTGCTATTGTAAAAACCATACCTATGTAAGGTCAACCACATCCTCCTCCAACAACTTGGTAACAGATGCATAGGAGAACTCCACCAACCACACAGCAGATGTTTTGATACAGTTTCCTTTGGATCTGGTAAATAGTTTCTTTCGCAAAACTCCACAAACCAAACAGCAGAACTCAGCACAGGTCTTATGCTTATGTCATGTAGAGGACTATCTTTAAACCAATAGCACATGGGGTATGTAGCTTGATTGACCATTGACAACCAATGCTACAGAGAACGATTGCCTACAGGCAGCACACCTTTTTACCACAGTTGAGAAACAGTCATCGTGGACATGCACTGGAACAATTGGAGTGGTCTGGTACTAGAGTTTTGAGTGGACCTATTACACAGAGGTTGTGAGTGGGGAAACAGAGATACACAGAAACTTAAGGGATCCTTGAAAGTGAATTTCATAGGGGGTTTTCCCTTTCTCCAAACTTCTATTGATTTTTCCCCACACTTTCTATGGGCTTTTTTAGCAGCAGTACCAGGACGAACCACTCTCACCACACACACCATCGAGATGGGAGATGATTTCCCAATCAGACTCTCCGACTACAGAATCCCCAACAACCATTCAGAAAAGAACTCGAGTTCCTACAAACCACAGGTTTAGTGGTAAAATCCACTGCACCATGGGCAGCCCCAATGTTTGCTGTGCCCAAGAAATCTGGCAAGATCAGGCTTATAGTCGATTACAGAAGACTGAACATGGTAACCACTGTCGAGGGCAGCCCCTCGACATTGCCCAAGAACCATCAAGATGGCCTTTAGGTCTGAACACGCTCAGCTGATAATAATAATTAGTTTTGTTATCATCTAATTATCCTTGTGGTGACCTCATTAGAGTTCATACCAATTATTCAGTTTCACAACTTCTATTTTATATTGGTATATGGAAGCCTATGTGTTTTGTGTGCTTTGGACTTTTGTGTGTGTATTGTAGATCGTGTGGTTTCCTGCTTCCTGGGAGGGAGGGTATTTAAACCCTGACTCCCAGCTGTTCGTGAGTGAATTGCTCAATTATTCTATTGGCTTTATAACATTCTAAATTTCTCTGAATTAAGCTAAGGAGTGGTTTTACAGCATAGATATTACTCTGGTGGCAGCTTTGTTACCAAGTTGGGATTTAGCTACAGAAGTGACCCTCAACACCATCCCAGACCCATACTGCATGCCCCGCATAGAGGAAGTACTAGAAACCATGGGACCAGCAAAGTACATATCAACATTCGACTTGGCTAAAGGGTTCTATCAAGTACCAGTCCACCGTCAACACCAAGACAAGACCACTTTCATCATGCCATTTGGCAAGTTCAAGTTTGTTGTCATGCCATTCGGGTTCAGGAACGCACCAGCAATGCAACGTTTGATGGACGACATTCTTGGTGACCTGCATAGCTTTGCGGGAGCATATATCGATGATGTGGCCATTTTTAGTCAGTCATGGGAAGATCACATCATCCACCTCAACACTGTATTTACCCGACTCTATCAGGCTGGACTGACTCTTCAGCTGGCAAAATGTCATGTTAGGAAGCATACATGTCTATTCCTCGGACATAAGGTGGGACATGGCAGGTAGACCACACAACAAGCAAAAGTTCAGGCCTTAGCAGAATTTCGCCGACCAGTGACAAAGAGAGACATACGAGCCTTTCTAGGTCTTGTAGGGTACTACAGGCGATATATTAATAACTTCAGTGCCATAGCAGTGTCAGAGAAAGCCCTGACAGCTGTTAGAGAGGAAGCTGTTAGAGGGGAAACACGTCAGAGGAAGGTAGACAGTAGACAACCACGTTTACAAACTACACACCCAGAAGTGGCAGGAGACATCCACCAACTCAGAAACAAAACCGCAACTATGGATCATCCCACTTCAACAGCAGAGACCCCTGATTGGTTAGAAAAAGCAACTCCTGATTGGTCAGATCAGTCTCTGAGGAGAATGATCCTAGGCACAAAACAAGAGAAAACGGCTGCCTATAAAAGAACAAGAGACTTCGAAAGAAAAGAGAGAAGGAGAAGGAGTAATCAACAAGCTGGGAGAAAGAAGGAAAGCCCCAACTCCTCAATGAACTGAAGAGAGACTCAGAACTGAGCTGACCTGGCTCTGTGTAATATATATATAATTCGGTAGAAAACAATAGGAGTAATGATGTATTGATAGACATTGTGGTCATGTACATCATTTTGTTGATTATAATCAACTTACCTTATTCAGAAAAGGAGGGCAGAGGTCTAGAGAGAGAGAGAAGACTCTGGTTGATTATATACTTGGTCTAGATAAGGCTATTGTGAGAGAGAAGCAATAGTAAGATCTGGGCGTCAAATCAAGTTTTAGCAAGTTTTAGCACCTAGTGAAATTTTTTGTTATATACAGTAGGGCTTCCTCTAATCACTGGTGCTAATTTCACATCTCTAGCACAGGCAATCTGGAGGTATTTATGCGGCAAAATCAGGCACTCTGGTTTTGAGGTACCTGCACCTTAGCTCCAGTAACTTTAGTATAGTTAAACATATGAAATAAAGCGAGCAAACAGAGAGACCTATCTTTTGAGCTATATATCAAGTCCATACCATGAAGTTTACAGTCTATGGAGCTATAAACCACAAGTTTTTAAGCACCTAATAGTTCACAGGTATCAGCCTCCCTTTAATTAAGTGTTAATTATAATTTACACACACACACATACACACACCTAACAAAAACTCTGTATGTAACCCTGGTGGGTGTGTAGCCCTGGTGTTTGTGCATCATAATAATTATAATACTTGAATTGTAGTGTGTGTTTTTGATTTCTATACTGACGTTCATGGTGGTCTGGAGGGCCACACAACTGGTGTCCAGCTACTATCATCTGTTCCACTCCATTCCAGCTCACTGGCTGGTCGAGGTCAGTAGCTCTCGCCTCTCTTCAATGGTCTGCTCATTCCTGATGGTCGTGTCCATTGATTCCGGGTGTCCTCCATCTTGGCGTGATAGAAGCGGTACTGATCCACCAACCTGCCTGCCTGTGACAGTGTCACCGGCTTCCTCTCCCTTATCCGGGCCCTTAGTTTGAGGTCCGGCAGTGCTTGGATAACCTGGTCAATGACTAGCATTTCGTGTAACCCTTCTCTGGTGCTAGCCATCTTTGTCCATCTAGTCAGGTTGAGTTCTGCTCTCTTAACCTGTTCTTGCCCTGCCACCAGTGCTAACTCTGTGCTGCTGTGGATAATTATGTCATCAAGGTATGGTGATGCAAATGGGGTGGTATCCACGAATATGTTGTCCATCAGTCGCTGGAATGTCGAGGGGGCAGCCACCAGACAAAAGGGCATGGTCGTAAACTCTTACTTTCCCCATGGAGTGACGAAGGCGGTCTTAGGCTGACTCGTCTTCTCCATGGGGACCTGCCAGTACCCTTTAGCCAGGTCAATGGCCGTGATCCACCTCGATCCTCCTACATTGTCGATCATCTCCTTGATTCTCGGGATAGGGTAAGGGTCAGATGCTGTCACCAGGTTTAGTTTTCTGTAATCGATGCATAGGTGTCGGGAACCATCTGCCTTGGGCACCAGCATGACTGGGGCACCAGCACAACTAGGGCAGCACAGGGGCTTTATGGAAATAAAACAAAAAAGAAGAATAGACAATGCAAAATGAGCTTATCTGAGATAATAAAGATTCTAATAGCGAAGGAAGAGTTCCTTTGCATAATGTATTATAAATAGAATTCTTGCAGCATTTTGTCCGGTAGTACCATCAATTACCAACATACAATGTCAGCATGCAGCATATGCAAAGTATTGGAACTAGGGATGAGAATGGTGTCACAGAAGAGAACTTGGACAGCAAATTCACAAGTAAGTTAGAGTAGTTGCTACTATCGAACAAGACACCTACACCTCTTAGTGCTCTTTTCCATAGTCCAAGATGTAGTAGCAGCTTAGCCACAACTTCATCGCAGATTGAGGCCTTAGAACTATCTGGTTATACCATAGTTTGCCTTTATTTTGTTCTTAAATAAATTCTATTTGTTATCATCTGTGCAAAATTTACTTACTGAACAAAATGAAATATATCACATTAACTGTATAACTGCTCCATGCTCACTATCACTTGCTGCAGTTCTGTTCTATATCTGTCATTCTTGTGCCAGTTTGAGAGCAATTCAAACCTAGGGATGAACTTCTGTTCCCAAAGGATCATAGTCAGCTGATATATCAGTGGGGGCTAAAGCCTCGACAAAGATAGTGAAGGAATAGTCAAGTCCATGGAAGCTAAGAGGCAATACATACATATATATATAGAAGAACATGTTCCATTATCAAAATGTTGGATCTATCACATGTACTTCTCCTCAGTTTCTACCTCCCATATAGGTGTGTATATGTGCAGTTTCTCACATACAAAGCATGATACTGTGCAAATGCTAAACTATAGTTGATGTGCACATTCTATAGAAAATATCTTAGTGAAATTAAATTGATCATACAAAATTAAATTGAAAAACTCGAACAATTTTTGACAAAAAATGAATATTGCACAAGCTGTAATCTAGACCATAGCAATACCTCTAATTGCAATGACCCTAGCTGAATTACATAGCTCTAATTATAGCCAACTCTAGTTAATCTTTTAACCCTAAGATCAGGTACTCTAGTTAATCTTTTAACCCTAAGATCAGGCATGACTAACCCTGATTTCATAATTAGAATTGGCAGTTCAGTGCTGAGTAATAGCTTTAGTTCTGGTCCTTGGCTTAGTTTACTGTGATTTCCATCATGTAGTGCATGCCACCTCATCCTTTCACACTTCCACAGCAGTCACCCCTATCACGTGATGAGTGGGAGCTTTTAAGAGATGATTTGGGAAGAATCACAGCAGACAAGAAGAGGCAGCTGAAAGCTCGAATCTTTGCCAGTATAGAACCACAAATGCGCAAAGTAGTTTGGAAGTATCTGCTAAATTATTACCAATTTGATATACTGACAAACAACAGGTTGCGAGACAATCCACGAAGAAGTATGAGTACTTGTTATTGAAGAATCGGTGGCATGAACTTGTACCAAAAGATGAGAGGTTTATGAAATGGAGGCAGCTGATAAGTGAGTGTTCTCTGCTTGGATCTTTTTCTAGATACTATATTCACACAAGTAGAAGTTGCACTCAAAAACATAGTCTTCCAATTGTAGCACACTTATTGATTATAATAATTACCAAATGTACTGGAACAGGCATGCAGTCAGTAAATCTGTTGCACTAAATTATAAAAGCTGGAGAATTGATAAAGAAATCCTTCTGTGCTTGCAGAATATCTGTGAAGGTAGAAGTGTCCAAAGTTGGAGAGATTCACTGCTTCAAGAATGATAGATTAGCAACTTTAGCTGTTCCAGCCATTTCTGAAGATACTCGCCATTGGAAGGGAGTGGCAGGGTGAAGGTCGATTGACCTTCCTGGAGGAGGATGAAGACAAGATAGAACTTAATGAACACTTTGTTGCCAACCATAGCAACCAGGAACTTGGTAACTAACACTATGGTCTATGTGTGTGTGTGTAATCATCAGAAACAGAAGTGCATGTTGTTCCTTTCCTTTTCATCTAAAAACACAAAAGCAAACAAATGATTCACCATAAAGAGACGAAACTCTTCGAGCTAAACCTGGGCTTTCAGATACTTACTCAGAAATTGATAATAGTTGGGGTCAATGTCATTGAGGATTCCAAACTGCTTAGATGGTTCAGCACTCCCTTTTGAGATCTTTAAAAATTGTGTTTCTGTAGTGAAAAAACAATTAATAATAAACTTGAAAAGGAAAGGAGGAAAAGAGTTAAAATAAAAGTGGAAGAGAATGTAAGGGAGGCTGAAGGAGAAGACTCATAGAACAAAGATGTAGGCAACAAGATGGATGATGAGAACTAGAGTTGAGAGCTAATGAAAAAAGAAAATTTTGGTAAAAAGCTACCAGAATTAACCGAAAAAGCAGCGAAACTCAGATATGTCTCTGTTTCCATAACACCCACGAAACACAAGAACACATCCACCTCATTATTCATCTATTCATCACCATGGCCAGTTCAGCCAGAAAATCACTCATTGCATGCATATAGCCTGTAAAATAATCAGTTGCATATCACAGGGTCATAGGAAGCAACTCTGAACCTGAACAGTCTACAAATCTACACATTTGACTCTTTCCACCCCTATCTATCTATCTATTATGTTACAAATTTTAAATAAAGTCTACTAGTGATGCATTTTGTCACAATTATGAAGCAGTGGCAGAATACTGCCCCTGGCAGAATTTGCTTACAAGGTACTTTACTATACATATTTTAACAGATGGTGAACGCAACTTGCCATACAAAAATAGCCACAAAAAGTAAAACTGAAATAAGAAAAAATGGTAACATTGATTATTGCAGCATTGTCATGGAACCACTCCTGCTGCTTTACCACATGCTCTGAAAAGTGTGAAGGACAGTCTTTGTCTTTCCAGAAGGCTCTCAGTAAAAACAATTCATCAGGTTGTGTGTGTGATGATCGCTGAGGAACAACCGCAGCCTAAACTCTTAGCTGTGACTAACAAGGATAAGCTGAACCAGTGATCTTTTCATTGATGCCATAGGATACTGCACTACACTTTATCTGCTATATTTGACCACAGCCTTTACTTGCCAAAATGCACCCACTGGTGCAGCTCTGAATATAGTACAGAACTCATTATAATATCCAGTTTACTCCCATAGAATGGGATGCTCTTTGTCACCATTCCATCATACCAACAACTCTTCTTGAAGAGGACATATGAGTTTATAGATTTATTTAGAATTTTGCAAAAATTTGAAGGATTTGATGATGATGGTAGAAAATTTGATGGTGGAAAAACAACATGAATGTTTACGAATAAGGCCCACCCTTTCTAAATTGCTCGGATTAACAAATTGACGTTTGATAATTATTTACTTAATTATTTATTATCTTGTTAATTTCTTTAACAAGTGATTGATAAAAACTCTCACTATGAACAGTGGTTGACACCATTGATGCCAACACCACTTCTTGTGAAGATTAGCTTGTTTGATACATGATTCTAAGTAACTATCCAGTGAATGGTCAGCATCGCTGCATGTAAGTAGCGACTGTGTCCCATTTACAGTGGATTTATACACCGAGTCTGGTATGTGCACTTCTACTAATATAGACATGTGTGTGTATGTGTGTGTAAATACAAACAACATATTTTAAATGTTTGCACACATTTTGTTCAATATTTTAATTGTCGTAAAATATGCCTGAATTTGCAGCTATGCACTAACACTTATGGTGGTATCAGCTAGGGTAAACTTTTTAAAAAAATTGTTAGACTTGGCTCGGGACCTTTGAGAGAGAGTATATATTATGGTTGTTGTGATTGGTATTCCTGATAAACTGTGCTAATGAGAGAGATTGATTCATGTACACAAGTGCACTAAATTTACTGATGCCATACTGAATTGCTTCTTCCATAGAGTCCTGTGGCTATTGACATGATATTCCAATAGTCATTAGCCAATCAGAATGCTTTTCACCTGCTAGTGATGAAAAAAGTGAAATTACACAAGTGTGAGCAAATCATATTGATGCAGGGTTTTTTGAAAGACCAAGTACAGAAATCTGATTCTGTAATGTAGTTGCTCACTAACTGTGTTTGAGCAATTAATTGATAAAGTGTTGTTTTTTTCCTTCAGCCATTCTAATTAATGTAATAGCACGGCTTGTTGTGAACATTTTGTATAAATACCAAATTTTAATGTAGTGGAGACAGTAATTATACTCTGCTTCGCTTCGTGCATTTTTTCCTGTCATCCCCACTACATTACTCATGCTATTTATCACTATGAACCATGCTGTTTCATATGCATACAGCATGTAGAATCTGCTGTTCCATTCTTGAACTATTCAAATACATTTTATGCAAATATTCCTGCAATAATAAAGCCTCAAACTTTGCATGACTGGATACTTGTGACAGGAATTACTCGATTAATCCTTTTTTAGAACATAAATATATTCAGGTATATATTTATATAACTTCCTTTAAAGGGAGGCTTGCAGGGAAAAAAATATTTTTTTGTTGTTGCTGTTATCTGCTCAATAGGATGTGCTGGGTATGTATAAAAAAAATTAGCTTCTAAAAACAAACCCTTGTTGAGCTAGAGAGCCTTCTTTGGCCTCATTTTGACAGTCAACAGGTCACTTCCTGTTTGGGGGCGTGACCACGCGATGATGTCACAAGGAGACTGATTTCAATGGCTGATACACTGGAAACAGAAGGACTCTGTCTCTGTAACTAGCTCTAGCAGCCTGCACCTCTCCTTTTCTTCTTCAGCAATTGAAAGTTCATCTGAAATATCAGATACAGGCCTAGCTGAAGAGCAGCAATCAAGTGGAACAGTAGAGCCTTATCTCTATGAACCTTCAGAAGCTGAGGATAGTAGTGTAGGCATTGTTGAAAGTGATGATTCATTGCAACACAGACTAGAGAACACTAACTGGTAAGGATTTGGCTAGCTCTAGCTAGATTTACTGAATCTACTTCACCTACTCCACAGGTGAAACTGGTCATTGCCAGGTGATGCCTACTGGTCTTGAGTGTATTTGCTGCCATAAAATTGACAAGATAATGTCCAAGATGCAGGAGGGTGAAAATGTGGTCAGCTGTATCATAGATTATAAGGGATTTGGTCCAGTGTGCCTCAATACATGGTTCAAGCAGCCTATTTCACTTATCGGCAGCAGTATGGCACTGGTGATGTTCATCACATTCCCTTACATGAGTAAGTAGCTAACCAACACATCAAATACAATTTTTTTATTGTTATAGGCGCTACAGATTTATTTCATATTGCCAATTAACTAGCTGGTGTTGGAGGTGGCTTGGAAGAAGAGTCAGGGTGGTTCTTCCAAGCTGTGCAGTTACAAAGATTAGACAAACATTTCCATCAGAAAACTACAGTGGATTCAAGTACCCTGATATTTGACTTATGTTGTGAATGGATTGATTTAGTAATAGAGGTAATATTCAATTATTGTTGTACAAGTTAAAGCGACTTCTGTGGTTCTGCACTGCTTCCTTTTTATCAGGCCTTTCATAATCACTGCAAAGAAGAGGTTTAGGCATATCCTCTGCATGAGCATCTTTGCTTCCAACTCCACTCTGATAAACTAACACAGTTTCATCGATGAGGTCATCTACGTATCCTGTAATGAGAAGACAATCATATACATTACAGAAGTCGCTTTAACTTGTACAATAATAATTGAATATTACCATAGCTCTTGGAAGAACAACCCTGACCCTTCTTCCAAGCCACCCCCAACACCAGCTAGTTAATTGGCAATATGAAATAAATCTGTAGCGCCTATAACAATAAAAATAGTATTTGATGTGTTGGTTAATTTGACAACATAGCTACTTACTCATGTAAGGGAATGTGATGAACGCCATACTGCTGCCGATAAAGGTTGCACATCACTGGCACAGCCTATGCATGTGTCCATAAATAAGCCCTTTAAAGAGAAAATGAAAGAGTTGTGGATGGAATGGCGTAGGACTTGCAACAGTAGAACATCCCATGGCAATCCCAAGCAGCCCTCAGCAAGATAACAAGCCATTGATTGGGTCTCTGCTGCCTGGGAATCAATTCCAGGAAATTTGATAGATAGGCTGCTTGAAGGACCCATGTATTGAGGCACACTCGACCAAATCCCTCATGATCTATGATACAGCTGACTACATTTTCACCCTCCTGCATCTTGGACATTGTCTTGTCAATTACATGGCAGCAAATACACTCAAGACCAGTAGGCATCACCTGGCAATGACCACTGTTTCACCTGTGGAGTAAATCTAGCTAGAGCTAGCCAATTAATCCTTACCAGTCAGTGTTCTCTAGTCTGTGTTGCAATGAATCATCACTTTCAACAGTGCCTACACTACTATCCTCATCTTCTGAAGGTTCATAGAGATAAGGCTCTACTGTTCCACTTGATTGCTGCTCTTCAGCTAGGTCTGTATCTGATATTTCAGATGAACTTTCAATTGCTGAAGAAGAAAAGGAGAGGTGCAGGCTGCTAGAGCTAGTTACAGAGACAGAGTCCTTCTGTTTCCAGTGTATCAGCCATTGAAATCAGTCTCCTTGTGACATCATCGCGTGGTCACGCCCCCAAACAGGAAGTGACCTGTTGACTGTCAAAATGAGGCCAAAGAAGGCTCTCTAGCTCAACAAGGGTTTGTTTTTAGAAGCTAAATTTTTTTATACATACCCAGCACATCCTATTGAGCAGATAACAGCAACAAAAAAAAATTTTTTTCCCTGCAAGCCTCCCTTTAAGCTCTTCCCATAATTTTTTTAACAAATCAGTGTGTAGCTATATATGTAGTAGAGAAACAACAATTTATTTTCTGCTATTGTATAGAGTATGATGACCATATCTGTTTGATGACATTCCTTCTGTATACACATATATACTGACCGAGATCCTTGTTGAAGTATGTGTAGAGCCTGAGAATATCTTTGAAATTTTTTTTTTGTTAGGCTCTGGTGACAACACAGATTCCTGTCAGTTCGTAGCATGTCCTTACTGTACCATACAAAAAAAGTGAGAGGAAACAAACACTGCTCTGCCTTCTCTTTGGAAACTATAATGTGTAAGAGCTTAGCTTATGTCGTACTCAATCTTATCTTTTATTACTAAGCTAATTTTTTTATTTTGTGAATGTGATTTTGTGAATGTGAATAATCAGCAAACAATTATAAAGATGTATTACATGCACATCACTAAACAGGTATAATTAACTGAGATGTATAGTGCTGAAAGTACAAAACTTGTTATGCTTATATCTTTTTTGTTACTTGTGATATCAACCAAAACATTTTATTTTTGAAATTTACACTAGCAAAACTACATACAAATTATTTTTCAGATCCTAAAAGTGAAAAGTAAAATCTGACCAATTAGATTGCTCTATTACTACGAGTGTGATGACGTTTTCACTGTACATGCCTACCGTGCAAGTGGTATTACTATTGTGAGGCCACGTTTTAGCGTTCAGTGATTTTGTGAGGAGTTGTTTGAGATGGCAGAGGCTGCGGAGGTACCCTGGAGTAAGAAACGGAAGAGAAAACAAATAACTTCGGCTGCCAGACGAGCTAAGGCATCCAAGGCAGAAGTTGCAGCGAATACTGAGAGTGAAGGTTTGGGTCCATCTTCTGCTGTTGACGTTGGTGTTTCTCGAGTACGGCAGTGAGCGGGATGGATATTGGACTGGGGATCGGTTTTTGGAACAGATGAAAACGGCCTATGATATTGTTGATGTCAAATACCCAATACACTCCCACACTGGGGTCTTTGTCCTGGATCAAAGCAGTTGCCATAGGAAGTTTGACGGCAAGGCACTCATTGCAAGAAACATCTTGTATGGTATCTGCCGGGTCAGGGACACTGTATGGGATGGTCAGCCACAGTTGATAAATGGGTCAGCAAAGGGGTTGAGGACCATCCTTGCAGATAGGGGAATCAACACCGCCACCCTCAGAGCTGACGAGATGAGAACAATCTTCCCCTATCATGAAGACTTCCTTTTCGAAAAGAACATTATGTCAACAACAGTTCAAGTGTCTTTTTATTCCAAAATTTCACTGTGAGCTGAACCCCATAGAGCATGTTTGGGGGCAATCCAAGAGATATTGTCGAGCACACACAAACTATACATGCGTCAAGCTCCACCAGATTCAGTACCTGTGGAAATGATAAGAAAATATTTCAGAAAGGCAAGGGAGTATGAGGGAGCATACAGAGAAGGTAGAGCTGCTGGAAAGGATGTAGAAACTGCAGTTAAACTCTACAAATCCCATCGGCGAGTTTTTACTGAGGATATTGGACTCTAATTATCATTTCGAGTTTTATTTCGAGTTTGAACCATCATAACTTTTTTGTTTTTTTGGTTTTGTACAATCACTCTTGTAGAGCTTTTCTTTGTGCATCTTTTAATTACAATTTTGCATGACAAAATTGCATTGCTGAGCCCTGAATTCTATTTTAGTGGAAGGTGTCTATTTCAACCATCAACTCATAAGTATGTTACAAAGTTTACTATCAAAATTTCATTCTATTCACAACATCAACACTTCTAAGTGCTACAATTGTGGCTAATGGGGAAAATCCTGTGTCTATAAATGACTTGAGTAAATCCTATTTTTTCTGCTTTGAGGGGTGTGCGCGAACTTTAATTTTTGGCAAGTGTGGTAAATGGAATGCGAAGAATTTGTGTCAGTATGTCGCCTAAACATTCATCTTTTTACCCCCTAAGTTTGAAAGACTAGAACCATTGCACTGCTGAGTTATTAAACAATACTATATAAAAGTATCAGTTTTAGACATTCATGCGGTCATTAAATGCAAATCACTAAACAGGTATAATTAATTGAGCTGTATTACCTGCATATCACTAAACAGGTATAATTAACTGAGATGTATTAAATGCATATCACTAAACGGGTATAATTAACTGAGATGTATTAACTGCATATCACTAAACGGGTATAATTAACTAAATGTAAATCACTAAACAGGTATAATTAGTTGAGATGTATTACCTGAAAATCACTAAACGGGTATAATTAACTGAGATGTATTAAATGTATATCACTTAAACAGGTATAATTAACTGAGATATATTAAATGCATATCATTTAAACAATTGAGATATATTAAATGCACATCACTAAACAGGTATAATTAACTGAGATGTATTAAATGCATATCACTAAACGGGTATAATTAACTGAGATGTATTAAATGCACAGATATAATTAATTGAGATGTATTACATGCATATCACTAAAATAATTGAGATGTATTAAATGTAGATCACTTCTCCAAGTAAAACACTCTGTGTTAAGTAAAAACAGTAAAATGCCATATTCACTCGAATGGGAATCACGACTTCTATTTATTTCAGTCTAACTACCATAGGTTACGACTATGCAGCCACACATGTGCTGTGAAAGTCAACCTTTTGCCAGGTGTTGTGCTGACATAATTAGTCATTGCTATTCTGTTTATAAACACCATCGCCATACAGCTAGCTGCAGTCAATTACCAAGTTCCTGGTAGCTATAGTTGTCAACAAAGAGTTTTATCTCCTACTTCTCCAGGATGGTGAATGGATCTTCTTCCTGTCACTCTCTACCAACTGCTGGTGAGTACTCTTCAGAAATGGCTGGAAGGGCTAAAGCTGCTACTCTATCATTCTTGAAGCAGTGAATCTCTCCTTCTTCATACACTTCTCTCTTCACAGATATTCCACAAACACAGAAGGATTTCTTTATCAATTCGCAGCATTTATAGTTCAGTGCAAGAGATATACCAATGCCTATGTTAGTACATTTGTAATCAACAAGTGTGCTAAATTTGAAAGACTATATTTTCGAGTGCAAATTCTATTCAGGCTGTGATTTTAATTGAGTGAATAGGATATCTAGAAAAAGATTCAAGCAAAGAACACTCACTTATCAGCTGCCTCCATTTCCTAAACCTCTCATCATTTGTTACGAGTTTCTGCCACTGACCCTTCATTAAGACGTACTCGCACTTCTTCATGGAACCTCTCTTAACCTGTGGTCTCTCTGTTATATCAATTTGGTAATAATTTAGCAGATATTTCCAAACTACTTTACGCATTTGTTGTTCTCTACCCTGAGGAGGAAGAAGAGTAGGAAGAATGGGAGAGTAGGTGGGAGGAGGAAGAATGGGGGGGGGGGGTGCGAGGAGGAAGAATGGAAGAGTGGGTGGGAGGAGGAAGAATGGGAGAGTGGGTGCGAGGAGGAAGAATGGGAGAGTGGGTATATACGAGGAGGAAGAATGGGAGAGTGGGTGCGAGGAGGAAGAATGGGGGAGTGGGTGCGAGAAGGAAGAATGGGAGAGTTGGTGCGAGGAGGAAGAATGGGAGAGTGAATGCAAGGGGAAAGAGTGGGAGAGTGGGTGCAAGGAGGAAGAATGGGGGAGTGGGTGCGAGGAGGAAGAATGGGAGAGTGGGTGCGAGGAGGAAGAATGGGAGAGTGAATGCAAGGGGAAAGAATGGGAGAGTGGGTGCGAGGAGGAAGAATGGGGGAGTGGGTGCGAGGAGGAAGAATGGGAGAGTGGGTGCGAGGAGGAAGAATGGGAGAGTGAATGCAAGGGGAAAGAATGGGAGAGTGTGTGGGAGGAGGAAGAGGAGGCAGAACAAGATGGGAAGTTCAAAGGAGCATGAGGAGGAGAGAGGGGAGGGAAAATGACATTAAATATAAAATTTCAAACCACATGTTCAGATTCAATAAAATGGCTCATCGCTCTAATTCTTTGTTCATTAATAATAATCCCAAAGTCAGTGGATTGAAGAGTGCAAGTGTTTTAGAAAAGGAATTGTGAGATAATAATATGCAGGAATTTTTTTCAAGCATATTTTACAAGCTTATGAGAAGATAAAGGACAATAACAACATTGACCCATCCAGTCATTTCTTTCAGAACATACTCAACCTTCAGCTTCTGAGAGCAAACACTTGACTATCAGAGTGGGTTATCAAAGTTTTTTCTTAAGAATAGATCAGTTGTAAATCCTACAAAGAATTGTGAAGAAGAGGCTGCAGAATGTAATGGACCCCAAGGAAAAGCTGTTCATGACAGACACTCAGATGCCATGACAATGACTTCATTAACAACTGCTTTATTCTTTTCTCCAGCCCTTATTAAATGTACAGACATATTCTGCCTCCTCACACACAAATACATATATACTCATCAGCTTATGTCATGTGTAACAATGGATCATACATACTCATCAGCTTATGTCATGTGTAACAGTAGATCATACATACTCATCAGCTTGTGTCATGTGTAACAATGGATCATATATATATACTCAGCAGCTTATGTAATGTGTAACAATGGATCATACATACTCATCAGCTTATGTCATGTGTAACAATGGATCATACATACTCATCAGCTTATGTCATGTGTAACAATGGATCATACATACTCTCAGCTTATGTGATGTGTAACAATGGGTCATATTTGAGCTCATCAGCTTATGTCATGTGTAACAATGGATCATACATACTCATCAGCTTATGTGATGTGTAACAATGGGTCATATATACTCATCATGTGTAACAAAGAATTATACCTATTGATATTTAAAATTTATTCTAGACTGGGTAGAACTAATTATGGGATGTAATGCACCAGTAGTTGTAGGTTAAGGAAATTGTTTTGCTCACCCTGGCAAAGATTTGAGCTTTCAGCTACCATTCCTTGTCTGCTGTAATTTTTCCCAAGTCATCTCTTCAAAGCTCCCACTCATCATGTGATAGGGGTGACTGCTACACACTCCAATGCTTGAATTTCAGCAGAACTAGAGAGAGCACAGCATATAATCCATGAATGAAACAATAACACAACATACAATGCACCAGACATGTATGTGAAACAGCATTGTGCAATGATTTTCTTAGTTGTCATTGTATGGCTTTTTACAATGTTTGAGTATGAATTACACTCCAAGAAAGTTATTTGCATTGAGAATATAGTGAAACATTCATCGCCTTTACATTCATCATATATAGGAGAGGAAAAGCCACCAAGAATAACAATAGCAACAACAAAAACATCTACAACTCCTAAACTACTATTATTACTACTACTACTACTACTTCAAATGAAGATGTGGACAGTGCATGAAAGCTCATATAATGTATAGATTTTGAACCATTTCCCACTGCAGCTAATTGACTGGTTACTTAGTACTATTTTGATGACATCTCAATACATGGTGTGCATGTTAACAAAGCAAATGGAATACATTGGTCACACACCGGATGCCAACCTCACACAATCTGCAATGGTGAACATCGCTACACTCAACCCTTGATAATGAGAAGACAATCAAGCTAATATACAGACATTTCCCCCCTCTCCCTTCTGTCAACAGCAGTATTACAGCAGGTGCCGTCAAGATCCCATGTGCAAGAGAATTATCTTTATCAACCAATATCACTAGTGGTAAAAAGATGGCTAAATGTTTTAGTTGAGAAACCTAAGTTTTGTCTGAGGATAATCAGCATCCAGTCATATGTTCAAGCTCCACAGTTATGGAATACCACTTGCAATTATATGCAATTGCGAAGAAATTTTTAACTCGTATTAAGATAAAAAGATAAATAGTCTGCTGAATAAAAAAAAATAGCTCATTATAAATTTTCTTTTTGATGGTGTCCAGCAAACTTGAGTAGTATGCAGAACCATTACGACTACATTGATGCTACATCATTAGAACCAGGAACAGGAGGTAGAGAAGGCCATGAAGGAATAGAAGGTAATGGAGTAAGAAGAATAGAAGGAATGAGAGGAAGTTAAAAGAAGATAAATTAGTAAAGGATAGCAAAAATGTGGAAGCAAAAATGTGGAAGCTAAAATGTGGAAGCTAAAATGTGGAAGCAAAAATGTGGAAGCAGAGGTAGATGATCATGCAGAATAGGAAGGGTAAGGGAGTTTAATGCTCTGCTTAGATTTAAAATTGCATTTCTACCTCACCTCCCTCTTGCCCTTGCCATGTCCATCCCTACATTCAAACAGAGACATGTAGCTATCATGATGAATGCTATGTGTCCAAGTTATTGTCAAGATATATATATAACTTTGTCTGTATAGACACCTGCTACTTTTTACTACATATCTTACACCATTATTGTAACTCTCACAAGTGCCACTGAGACTCACATAAAGAAGAGCTGAGTTCTTTTGAGAAATGGGGGAAAATACAAAAGTGGTCATCATTGATCTAACGTTTATCAGTCGGCTGGAATCCTTCCTTGTGAAATACTGCTACTCAGTAGTAACGCTGCCGTAAGTAGTATGGCTAATGTTGAAAGAAAAATTAGCAAAGGTAGACTCGAACCTTCTTCTTTAAAAAAAAAAGAAAGGTCTGACGCCGAATGCTATTAGCAACCAGTTTGCGCAGCTCAACCACCAAAATGTCGGCGTGCGCGACTATACCATATGCGCATGCGTGCCGATTTGTCCGCTCAAACCACCCACTCAAGCACCCATGTTACTAACCACGCTTTTGTTCTTGGCCATTATGCTGACTGCTAGGAGCCTCCAGATAGCCCTCTTTGTCTCTAGAATGACTATTGAAGCCTAGCCATTCTCTGAACTGAACTACTTAAAGGTTGTTGAAGAAATCATTACTCCATCTGAAGGGAAAGAATGCTTATGGGGATGATTCACTATCCTCTAACTGGGTAAGAACACAGTAGTCGACTGCTGAGAGCCTGTTATGCAATGCAATCATGCCTTTGGAACTTGTTCCATCAAGTTAGATGCAATGTTCCCAGTCGTAAAGATCCTCAGGTTTGAGGGAGTTACCAGGACATCTTGCTTTTCTCCATTCTGAAAAAGACTCTTGATTTCATGGTCTTGGAGAGGATCATCCTGATTCTTTCTGTTCCTCAATTCTCCAAAACAGCCCTCCATAAAGGTGTGTCTTGTGCAGATGCCTTTTTCTTGCCAAGAAGCAATCTCTAATACATCAGGGAGGGTGACGCTGTCTACTCAAGTTTCTACGATTTGGCCTCACCTTTTGACACTGTTGAATATTCTGTACTACTTAATCATCTATGCAGGGTGGGGATTCTTGTGCTTGATCAAGAACAAGTGCACCAACAGCTCTTCTTGGGTCAAGATTGCTGATTACGACCTCAAGAACCTCCCCCATCAACCATGGTGTCAGGCAATGCTCATTCTCATCCCCTGTCTTTCTCCCAATCATAGATCCTACACTCAAGAAGAAGCAGTGTGGTACCAATAGCTGTGGCCTGTGTTGCTTTCTGTCATGCAGATCACATTTACACCCTATATGCCAGAAAAGCTGATTGAAGCTTCATTTCCAGCATGAAGGAGTTTTCTTTAAGAAATGATGTCAAGTTGAATGTCGAAAAATGTGCAGCAGTCATCTCTCCTACTCTCCCAAATGCTCCTTCATCACTACCCAGAGGGGATGTGTGCATATTTGTTACTGCCTGCCATCTGTGTGGTGTACACCTCACCTCCCTTTGCTCAAAGTGCTTTCTTTGCCAGGGGCAAGGACCTGCTTCAGGATATGATCAAAGGCCAGCGAAGGATGATTCTGCAACATTGTTTGATGAACCAGAATGGAGATGGAGGAGTCGCTTAACAATTGAGTTGAAGTTTTTTTGAGAAGGGTGGAATTGAACTCGGCAGCATAGAGTAGAATTGGCATTATGCAAGACTGAACAATGCTTTGGGATGAGAGCAGATTGAAAGTGCACATGTGCTGTGCTCAAAACTGGCCTTTCTATTCATTAAAGCCACAATAGGATGAGGAATCCATCAATTGTCGTGGCTTGATCCCTTGCCATATCTGATGCCACCTTGTTCACCAATGCCACTTTTGTGGCTCAAATTACACCTGAAATAATTTCTTCACCAAGCTCGTATCCATCCACAGACTGAAGTAAAGATATAATTCAACTTCTCAATGCTCCTTTCAACCAAACAGCACTGCACTTTCTAAATTCATATCAAAACTCAAACACACCAACACAGACAACATAAAATGGTCCATCATTCACAGAGCACCATCCTACTCAACTACACTGTAACTTATGCAGCACAAAAAATTTCCACATCATCTGCTCAGACAGACAAACACCTCTAAACAAACTATCTGAGTTCCTCTCTAAGTGCAGGCACAACAACAAGTTCCTCCTCAAAGTACACATTGACACTACATCGATCAATCATCCCATCTGTAAAAACTGTCAGCCATCACCACATTTATGTATCTATGGTTCCACCTCATATATACCCATTTCTCATTTAAGTCTCTCATTGTCTCTGATTGTTTTTTTATTATAGTTTTTTTTTTTTTTTAATGGTAAAAGATCATGCTCAATAGCCAGAGGCTAATATGAAGAGTAAAAATTAGTAAACAAATACATGGAGGAAAATGATTATAGTTAATTAGTTAAAAGTCTAAGTGATGATAAGGTGCGTTGAATATAGTTCTTAAATTTTCAAAGTGAACTAGTTTCTTTAATGTAATTGGGGAGAGAGTTCCAGAGCCTAGTAGTAGTAGGGGAAAATGAAAGGTAAGCAGACTGAGTTCTGTATGGGATCAGACAATTACTGGGGTGGAAGGATCGGAGATTATAACAGGGAGTTGATTGGCATGGTGGGAGGCTAGAAGGGAAATCTATGTTATTGTGAATAAGTTTGAAGAAAAAGATAAGTTTGGCATTACGGTAGTGAGAGGATAGAGATGGAAGATGAAGCTTAGTGAGAAGTGAAGTGTAGTCCGAGGACCATTGTTTACTACATAATTTACACGCCAAGTATTGTATCCTCTCAAGATGAGAAGAAACATGGGATGATTGAGGGTTCCATAGAAAAGAACAGTTGCTTACTATAATAGACCAGCCAACTCAAAAATTGTCACTAATATAGTTGCAGTCAATGCTCTCACGAGAAAACAATCGTTGAAGTTTGCCAACTTCAAATATATCTTAATAAAAAATGTGTCGCCTTTTTTAAAGTTCCAGTTACGATTGGCAGAGGCTTGAAAATCAGAATCTCTGGAAGGGGAAATAATGTGGAAGATCTATCAATGATATTGAAATAAGAGAGCATGTTTTCGTGCATGTGAACTTGTTATTTTTATCACATGCAATAGAAACTGCTGTGACTAGCAGGAAGAGTTTATAATCGTCTTTTAAATGTTCAAGAGTAGAAGGCATTAATATTTTCCACCAACTCAGATTATGTGAGGTTGGCATCCAGTGTGATGCCAACATATTCAATATTGTTTCGGTTGCTTTGTTTATATTTTATACTGACCATGATTGGGATCTCTCTATTAATTCAAACAGAAATAATACCAGACCAGTCGGTCAGCTATAGAAATTGGGTAATAGCCAAAATCTAGATGTTCAAAGAACTATCGTACACTGTCCATATATCTAAAGGTCAAGAGACATCTGTTCTTGCCAAATATAATGCATAAAATTTGCAATTACATAATCATAATTTCTTGCTTGTCTTCTCCCTAGAATTGAAATAAAACTTTAATTACAGCTGCTTCTTGATCAATGTAAGTTTCCATCTCTGCACCAATAGCTACATACCTGCACTCGGCTTTAAGCAGCATGCTTCATGGTGGCTCATCTCATTTGCAATAAGCGAGCTAGATACACATAGCTACATTTAGTTTCTTCGTGTGATTATTATTTATTGCACCAAAGCTCCTCCCATAGTTTACTTGGTATATGTTACAAAACTATCTCGCAATTGCCATATCGTGGTTCTTGTTTTCAAACGTTCATAAAATGTTGAATAACCATCAGTGGGGGGGGGGGGGGGGGGGGGGGAAATGTAATGTTAGTTTAGTCACAAGTACGATTACATAGGAATTAAATGAAAATAATATATTCCTGATATAGCATTCTACTCTGTCGTTGCCACAATCTATGGCCATGTAGCCTCACAATCCAGTCATGACAGTATCCTCAGAATTCCAGCTGGTCTTCTCTTCCACAACCTTTTGGTGCATCTCACATGGTAGGTACTGATTCCAATCGATTGACAGCTAACCAAGCAGCAAGAGGTGCGTATCACATCTCTAAATCTAACCACAGTACAAAAGAGACCAGCGTCTATCTTAGCAAGATATGTAGCCATGTATTTTTTGGTTTTTCTTTCGTTTTTTGTTTCCATTTAGCTGGTAAATCCTTGTCCCCTGTCATTTAGCTGGTAAATTCTTGCCCACTCTCTTTTAGCTGGTAAATCGTTGTCCACGGTCATTGGATCAACCAAGCTTAAAAGCATTTACTAAAGCAGATCATGACAGCCTACTTTCCTCTACATCAGTAATAAGTTTGTGAATGGATCTAGCTGCAATATTACTTTTTGTCTAAGAGAGCTGAGGAATTCATTCACAGATAAATGAGGGAAAGTCTTAACTTTCATTTACTCAACATTTCCCCAAAACAACAACTATCCATCATCAACAGTGAATAATCAACAACAGAGAATCACATACAGTAATCATCAACAAAAGGAACCTACAATGTATTACTGATAGTAGTACTAACTAAGTTGGCTTATCAATAGCATTTGTATTGTCTGGCAATATCTAATTGTATATCCAGATTGTAGTTAGGAGTATAACCAAATGCCTCTAAAAGGATAATAAGTTAGTGTGGAAGGTTTGTTGTATAAAATCTTATATCGATCGGTTTGGATTGGATTGGGTTTACATATTACATTTCTTCATAAAAATAATTATTCCAAATAGCGTTTGTCTGAAAACAAGTATTACACACAGTTTTGAATGATGAAAAGTCGAGAGAATACAATTTCAAGTTGATCATTGACAAAGTTATTGTAATCATATTTGCATTAAAATATTCTGAAGAATTACATCATTATTTATATGTTTTGGTCATGTGATATTTTGTTGTTGACAATACTCGAAGGAAAACTCAATTAGAGTGGACAGGGAACTCTGTGATGGCGTCATTGGTGCATAGGGTGAAACAACTTTATTACATGCTCCTTTGATCCGGACAGAGATTAGACACGACATGCTAAACTGAAATTTACTGGAACCAGTAACTCAGAGCAATAACACATACAAGAGTCACGGTGAGGAGCTGACAAGGAAGAAACACATCCATGATGGACACAAGGCTTCAGCTACCCAAATGTTGAGCAGGGATAGGGAATTAGTAAGACTGGACTCACAGAGTGGACATATCTAAGACTGTTGCAATTGAAACTGAGCCTTCTTGAGACTGCATTCTCAAACCAGCTAGATAGTAAGATATGAGATCTTACAGACTTGAGGATGAAATTGAGCGGGCTGATACATTCAAGGAAAGTGTCTATATGGTTCAACATTAATAAGTGCTGTTTGGTTCCACCACCAGCTGCTTTACACTTTCGCTTAACTCAGAATTCAGATCACACCAGAGAAATATTGTCAGTATTGTAAGAAAGTTTTACAACCCTGGTGTTCATGTCCCTGATCATCATACAATTGAAGATGAAGATAATCTTTCAAGAGTTGTGTGAAGCCAAACTGGAGTGGGTTCAGATGCTTTCCAGTTGAAATGGAACTAGCTGATTTCGGAGTTGTAAGGAGGCCAACCAATCTTAATTCCATGAAGCTATTTGTACGGCATTTACCAGGAAGTTGACTCTTACACCTTCTGTGGTTTTGTGATGCTTCCACTGGAGCCTATACCGTGTCAGTCTACATCTTGATCAAGACCTACACCAAGCACCTTGGGAAGTTTTCCCATCAAAGACCAGAGTATTCCCTGCACATGGTTGAACCATACTGAGACTAGAGCTGCAGCCTTTTCGCTGCTAGAGAGGCTAATCTTGAATGTTATGCATAGCCTAGAGGGTTGCCTTTAACCCAACCTCGGTGTTTCACAGATTCCAAGGTACCACTAGCTACTGACATTGAAAGAAGAACCTGAATTTATATATACTGGAGTGGACTTTGCCATACTTCTCTATGTCAAGATGTCAATCACAAGTAGCAAGAAGGTCTGGATGTGTCTCTATAAATGGTGTGCTGTTAGAGCTACTTACCTGGATATCTTTCCTAACATGTACATTGGAACTTTCTTATAAGTCTGAAGCAGTTCACTGTAAGGGGAGGGCTTCCATGGAAATTTGTTTCTGACAAAGGAAAAACTTTTAAAAGGGTGACCAAGATTAACCTCATGAAGATGTCCAACACAACGTGACTGGAGTCAGTCTTAAATGTATATTCAACATTGAGAGGGGACCCTGGTGTGGAGAAGCATTTGAGAAAATGGTAAAACCACCAAGTGTTGTTTGAAAGAGATGATTGATCAGGTGAAGTTCTCCTATAGTGAACTGTTGACTGCAATCACTGAGGCTGAAACGATTGTTAACTCTAGACCACTTTCATACAGATTTACATTATTTGGAGCAACGTCTCACACCCTCTCACTTGCTCATTTGAAGATGTGTCATGAGTTTGCCAGACAACTTCTGCTACAATGAGGATATTAGTGACGATCCAGACATTTCCCGTACTCACCTCAATGAAAGATTGAAGCAGTAACACCCTGAACCAGTTTTGGAAGAGATGGAAAAATGAGAATCTATTGGAGTTGCGTGGTTCTCATCACACAGCAAAGCAAACCCTGTTCTTGCTCCCATCTCTATTGGGGCACCATTGTGGTGCACAGGGAAAGGAGACTCTGGGAATTCCGGAAGTTGAAAGGCGGAGAACATGACTGTTAGATGAGTCGGACATGTCAGGGAGCTTTCCTGAGTACACCAAAGGGAACTCATTCAACTACTCTGCAATGCAAGTGCAACAACTTTACCCACTGGAAATCAACTGATCTACTGGTAACCCTGCAGTAGATGACCCAAATGTGCTCGGTGACTAGCTTGACACAGGAATTGGATCTGTTGATCACGTACAGACTATGGGTGCAAGACAGTCGAAGAGAGCTGCTGCATTCAAAGCAAGTGACAAGTTGAAGGTCTGCATCTTTCAGAACTCATAACTATATATTGTGGGCATGCAAGGTATAAACTTAACACACCTACTCTTGTTGACCAGAGAGTGGAATGATGTAGACAATTCAATTGTCATTGAATTATATCATTATTTGATCATGTGATGTTTTGTTGTAGACAATTCTCGAAGAAAAGGTAAGAAAACTAGACTAAGCAGACTGGACAGATAACTCTGGGCAGGCATAGAAGACAGATGGTATATCTGGGTAAAATGACAATAATCACTGTATGATGGTGGGAGATTAAAACATCCGGCTTGTCTACTTTGAATACCTCATGATGCCACTACAGTCTTATACCAGCACACTGCAAAGATAATAAAGGTTTATAGGTTATACATCTAAGTAAGGCTGGCAAACATTCACTTTAGGAAAATGGTTGGTCTTTTTGTTCTACCATAAAATTATAATTTCTGTTTCAAGTTGAATTCAAGAATGGATTGGCCACCTTTGTTGGACAACATAGATTTTATATTATGAAGAAAAGGAATAACATAAGTCTGTTACAACCCACAACAAGGCATTCATTTTTTATACACTCATGATTTCATAAAT
Source organism: Cladorhizidae sp. MBARI D1340-BT2 (assembly GCA_028752905.1). Classification (NCBI taxonomy): domain Eukaryota; kingdom Metazoa; phylum Porifera; class Demospongiae; order Poecilosclerida; family Cladorhizidae; species Cladorhizidae sp. MBARI D1340-BT2. The sequence continues at coordinate 21,608,344 of JAQNBH010000008.1, read as the reverse complement.
TTTCACAGGCCAGTCAATTTGGCTTTTCAATGAGGAAAGGCCATTCAACAAGTCCAATGCATTCACATCTCTGCTTCAGGTTGATATCAAAATTGGATCAGCCACCATAGGTGGCCAACTTTTGCCATTGTGTGTAGAAATGCCATGATATAAAGCCAGCTGCAGTTACCAGCATGGCTTTAGCTATTTACATGCCTAATATATGTTGTTACGATAATGTATTTTGGGTACTAGTAGCCTATAGAGCATTGCCTGCTTAAAACTTGCTTACTGGTCAAAATCACATGATAAAAGTGTTTTTGAGTAGCTAGGTTTAGAGTAGCTAGCTCTTTCTTTTCAAAGGCGGCTGCTACATTCAGCATGATAAACATGTTTTCTTTAATGGGGAGATCGAGTTCCCAGCTACATTTCAAGTGAATCTGACATTGAAAGTGGAAAGGCTTTGACTGATGAACTAGCTACATAATTCATTATTATGTACAAACTTAGTAATTGGAAAGTGTAATATAAACAACAGCCACAGTTTAAGTCAATTAAGTTTGGTGGATACTTACTGGATATTGGCAACGAGGTTTCTATTTTCCTGCCTGTTTGGAGGACTTCAAATTGTTTGGGTGCCTGTGGCCCAATGGTTGAGTAATGCATCTGGAAAGCAGAAGTCAAGGGTTCAGATGCTGCTGGTGCCCAGGTGCCCAGAATATTTGTCCTGATTTTTTCCCCTTTTAAACGCTCATCATTGAGCAATTATTTTTGCTGCCGTGGCCAATTTGTAACTAATTTAAGGCAGCTACTATAAACAATTGAGACTGCTACATGGTTACAATTAGGGCTTTTTCTTCCTAATAGTGGAAATGCTGTATTCCTTGTTGTGTTGTTGTTTGTTTTTAACACTATTGTAATAAAATAAATATTACATCCTAATACAACATTGGCCTCTTCATTATAAAGTGTCTTGAACAAATATCCCTTCAACTTATATAGACTTTTAGAGTTGCATTCTAATGTTCCTAACAAACATATACACATTTCCCAGTCATCCCACCACTACATGCAATTCATAGGGCAATAACACTTTAAAATAAGTTACGATGTATAAAAAAAGGAACTAAGTGATAACAAAAAGCTCATGTACATTAAAAGTTAGTATCTATCACAAGACTTGAGTTTGTTCTTGCCCCTGTAAGCTTCACATGCCACGGAGCTCAACATATCTCCTTCAGCCTTTGGATCATTCTGTATGTAAAACACACATGTACACCACACACAAACACACATGAACACACATACAAAAGAATCTATTCAAGTAAATGAGTTTAGTAAATTAAATTCCAATCACATATTCAAGTGTCGACAAAAGCAATGAATTAGAGAGATCTCTTCCACATATGCACATATCTCCAAGATATCTTCAATTTGGAATTCAAGTTAGAAATTACAAAGAATGGTCCAAAATAGAGAGAATGATTGCACACCACCTATGGACTTCCCATACCAGCTCTATCTGCACCTCCTGGGATGGCAACATGCAATCCTAAGCATGGAGAAAGGCCTTGGGGAGAGGGGAGATACGAGGAAAAGACCGAGCTCTCAGTGGAATCAGGTTACTAGGAAATGTGCACAAAAATGTAAATTTCTGTGGGTACAATAACAGAAATTAGTTAACCACCCGGCAGTCCTTTCTGTCGAGGGTAAAGGTCTAGCTGGCTTCTTTTTTATGTTAGTCTACTTAAAGCTCATATTCACTACAGTTGCAGCCCAGTTATGTCTAGTCCGGAGAAACAAGTTGACAGCACTATGCACAGAGGAGCTAGGGCTACGCCTGTAGAAGGTCCCACTCAGGATGCTTGCTCACCCTCTAACAATCCACTGATCACTTAACCTTTATTTGCAGCCTGTGGAATTTGTCTTGATCGTTCTTCTTCTCTACTGCCAAAACCAGTAATGTTCATGGCATTTTGCTGGCATAAAAGTAACACCCAGGTATAAGGCACAAGCCCAACCAGCTCAGCACTGCAGCACATTGTTGACCTTCCTGCATATAATGTGCGTCATTTTATTAGCTAAATCTATTCCAATGAAATTTCCATCACATGCTATAGATCACTGAACTGCACGGTATACCTGAGCTGCAGGACAATTCTGTGCACTTGAATTTCTGGTCCTTTTCAGAGAAATAAATAATAGTCAGCAGTTAGTTGGAAGCTAGTCGAATACATGTCACTCATAACCTTCTTTGCAGGTTGAAGGGATTGACACACACATCGATAATTTTTTTGGTATCAGAATGATTTAATCGCAATGTTTGAGGTTATTACAAAAATTAGGTTGCTCAATGAATAATGCACGTCATGTCCCCCTAATAATTTGTAGCTCTACTGTGACTTAAATCCCGGCAAGTGTGGCAATATGTCCAGAGTAGCGGTTTGACATGGTATGCTGTGTATTGCTATCAGTGTTGAATGATACTAAACAATGTATGCATACAGGTCACTGCTGTGGTGGCATTCCTTGTGCTTGTTGTTTTTTTAATTTTTTTATTATTATTTTTTAGCTTCAGCAAACTGAAGATGTTGAAGAATAGCTGAGTCACCTTGTGCCATTATCACAACCTCCACTGCTGTCACCACACCCTCTGCTAGCTATCATCTCCACTCCGCCCTCCATCTCCCCCCTCTCCTGCATCCAAACCTCTGTCCTTGCAATTAAAACTAATAATCATCAAAAAAGATATTGGTGGTGTGATTATAAATGGTAAAGGGTTTCTAATTGGTATCCACATGGCTACAATCCAATCGATTAAGTTTCTTTGTTAATTTTTGTTGTTTGTTTGAGTTTTTTTGGTTATTTAGTAGTTGAGCAGTTGGTAATCCAATTCTCTGAAGTCCAACTCTGAGTTTCTGGGTCTCCAGCACCTTTCAAACATTTATTTAACTCGTTTCTTCTCCTCTTCTTATCCAGATGTCTGGGCTGCTTGCGGTCGGCAGAAGCTTTGCTACATATATGTCTACAAATACTAATAATTGTAGTGTTGATGCAGAGAGGCATCAGGCCTATCAAGATGTCTGGGCTGCTTGCGGTCGGCAGAAGCTTTGCTACATATATGTCTACAAATATTACTAATTGTAGTGTTGATGCAATGTTGAGAGGCATCAGGCCTATCAAGATGTCTGGGCTGCTTGCAATTGGGAGAAGCTACATGTACATCTACACATATCACTAGTCTAGTGTTGAGGCAATGTTGAGAGGCTACCAGGCCTATCCAGATGTTTGGGATGCTTCGGTTTGGACAAGCCACATATTACATCGCAAAACAACTTAGCTGATGGTTATACTGTCCGCAAAGATGGGATCATTTAATGAACCTTGAACTTTCTACAGCTAGATTATCCTGTTTGATACTCAAAAACATTCAACCCAGCCAACTAGACAGAATTTTAATGCAATGTAATAATATGACAGTTTGTTAACCTCCCAATATAACAACCCCTGTGTATGTTGTTGACAGGCATTTGGACAACACAACAAAGACTTAAAATTATTCTTTGGCAGACCTTATGACTGCACATTGCTGCATAATAGCCAAAAACTTATTCCATTGGTAACACTGCAGCATCTCTTGTTGGATATCTTTTCATATATTATAGAACACTTTTTTGTGGGTGTATATATAAGACGAATGAATAATTCAAATTCAAAGTGGATTTGACCCATTGGCTTCCTTCTGGAGGAGACACAAACCACGCCTCTACACACTCACTAAGGCTTGCAGCCACAGACTAGCTGCTACCACAAAACTCTATTTGTGGAGCTGACCAATTAGGATCTAGTTGGCTTGTTTTGTGCATGTTTATATGCTGTGCAGGAATGCAATATTGGCCACTCCTAAGGCCACACCAACTGATGTGACTACTGTATAGTGGATAATTTACGTTGGGCAATATTTTCATGGATTAAACTATTTATAGGGAGGGAGGGAGTTTTATAATGAGCGTGAATTAGCATGCCTTTTTTGTTAGCCACACCTCCTTTCAATCTGGAATTTTGGGGGGCAATGGCTAATTCTTCTGAAGTAGAGGCTGTGGTTCCGAGGGTCCTATGCCTATTAAGTGGAATTGGGGCTGCCGCAGGCGAGCAACTGCAGTGCTCACGTGAGACAGACAATCAGTATCATCTTATTGCTGTAGCAGTGCTACATAGTTCCCAGAAAGATATCTTCAATCTGTTATCTTTTTTTATGATGATGTGGAGTGATTCAATGCATACTTATAGGTGCTAGCCAGCAGATAGTCCTTTTAAAAAGCCTTGTTAAGGTAGTGAAACACGGCTATGGAAAAAGAAATCGCTAGCGAGCTAACATTACAGCACAATTTAAGGAGTAGTCTCCTTGGAGCCATGCTAAGTGGCTGCGTTCATATGTGGACATGGCTCTCAATAAATGCAGTAATTTTACAAATAGTCTTGCGGAGCTAGACCCTTTACCAACTCGCTAAAGGTTTGGCTTCAATACTATAGCTAATTAGTTAGGGGGGAGAGAGAATTGTAGTTTTCTTTTAACCATGAAATCCATGAAAATATTGCCTCCCAATAAAAATACATACTCTATACATACACACATAAACACACATAATTTTGTTGTTGTAAACTGATTATAAGATGAAGCACAACTTGGATTTTCCTTGGATTGCTTTGTGCACCTCGTTTTCCAGGGAGCCTCATCACCCTTGTGCCCCAACAACCGCATCTTGCCCTCTAGCTCTTTTTCTCTATCTGGTGGTGTTCCAGTGTTTTTACCATCCCTTTATGAATCTATATAAAATATATGAAAATGAGTGGTGATGTGGAAAATATATCTTATTCTCCAACTCACATATAAATACATACTCTATACATACATACTCTATACATACACAATGCTATCATCGAAATCTAGCATTAGAAATCAAGGAAAACCACTTCCTAAAGAGAAGCCTTGTTCAGTCTCACATTACCAAGATGCAAATGTATGAAATTATTGTCTTCATAGTAGCTATTTCTACCGCAGTTGTTACAGCTTTAACAGTGCTAGTTATCAAACTCCAAATGAGTTCAATGATCAACCCACGACTGGATTTGGTGGCAAATAAAAACTCTAACATTTCTGGAAATAGTAGCAATGATCAGATAGCTGATGGAAATTCATTGTGCTGCTATTCAGAATCTTTATGCCTTTTCTCTTTCAAGCTTCTATCATGTCAGGTCCTTTAATGGCTCTGGTGTCTGACTGTATGACCAGGTCAATGCAGTGATATCACTGGAGGGTCGATTAGAGTGGATGAATTAGACATGACAGACACTAATACCCAGTATCCTAGCAGTCTCATGAAGCCACTCATTCGTGTAGAACATATTACTCTCCTGGACAAACTTGTTCTTCAGATATATTTACTGTTGGTGGGGTTGGATATTCTAAGATATGTGGAAGTATCAGAGCCTACCAGAAGGGACTAAATGCTTTTGGACAATACGATCCAGACAATGGTTATCTCATTAGAGTAATCTAAGCATAGATATTAATTATGTGGATGGTATAAGTCTCACTCATAGAAAGGCCGAGACAACATATCTGGACATTTGCTGGGACTTTAAATGAAGATGGCTGAAATTATGTTTGCATATGTCCGTGTATCTATGCCGCTCTATCAAGTAGGGTCCCACCTACTCCACCATTTGTGGGAGAAGATTATTTCTGACTCAGATGTTTAAGTGGCATTGCTCGCACATTCCATTTTGATGATCTTCTCTGGGATGGAGCTGGCTGTGGCCCTCAGAACACAGGCTGCTCCTTCAAGCACTTGCCACAGCCCACCACTGACAATAATGAAGACATTGTGATTGAAATTGTAGAGATTTATGTTCAGTCGAGTAATTCCACCTACTATTTCATTATCAAGTGTTTTTAAATAGTGCTCAAGTGCAGTTTAACACATAAAATGTGCATATTAAAATGTGGAAGATTGCAGTAAACTAACAAGTACAAAATTATTTCTACCTAAAACCAAACAACAATTTTGGACTGACCAGTTAATGTATTCATGTAAAGTGTCACAGAGGTGCCCAATAGGTCGATCGTGGTAGATCGCGCGTAGTAAGGGTAGATCGCGCGCCATTCAAAAAAATATATTTTAATGATTTAATGTTGCTATTGCTGAGCCTGTTAAGGCCATCACATATAATACAGCACAGTGTGAAACTATTTAGTAACTAACCTAATAACAATCTATATTTTAAAAAGAAGTCAACAGTACTTAATTAATAAAATTATCCACAATATTAATTAATTAAGTTACGAGTGTCCCACTGCTCAGGAAGGGGGGGACAGGAGTGGACCAAAGATCATTCCTCAGCTCACCATACAACAGTTCCTTTCGCCTCTGCCACCACTTCCCTACCCAATACATAACACACTCGCCCACCTCCTCCATCACTGCATCACTTACTCCCTCCACATCTTTCCCCAAAAGCAATGCCACCTTTCCATCCTTACTCACTCTTCTTAATTCATCCAGCCACTGTCTTGCCCCTGCAATTCTGCGTACCTCATCTATCAGAACCAGCCGATCCCTCTCAAATTCCCCGCATGTCACCAAGAAATGTTCCACATCCTCCCCTGCTCCACTATCACACATTATACACCTCTCATCCCTAACTATCCCACATCTCTTCTTATCCTCTAACAACCCAGCTGATGCAGTCCTCAGTCTAAATTGCAGCCGCACACCTTCCTGACCATGCATGGACCTCACATACCTCTCCACCCCTGCACTATTCTTTGCCGATTTATAATAATTCAGCGTACTTTTTCCGTCTACTTCCTCCTCCCAGTCCTTCTCATTTCTCACCTTCACTTTCCCCTTCGACTTGCGCACTGACCCAACCTCGTTGTTTATCTCGTACTTTCTCCTCAAGATCTCATATTCTTCCCACCATCCAATTCCTCCATCCTCTCGTAGTTTATTTAAAACAACTTTTACCAATCTGCTCTGTTCCAACACCTCTAATCTCTTGCCAAACAAAACCTTCATCTCTTCCCTCCTCTCCTCTAGCTTCCTCCACCCCATATCTCCCCGTATTGCCACTCCTGCTCTGTATCACTTGCCCCCAATAGTCTCCTACCCACTCTCATCTGTGCTGACTCCAACTTCTTGTGAGCATTCCGTCCTCCTGTCCACCACACTTCGGCTGCATGCTCCATACTGGGTCTCGCTAGAAGCTCCCACACCATTCTTCCTCTGTCTACTTCCACCTGCCCATTCACTCTACTCATCCATATTACCTTTCCAACCTACTCTTCTGCCTTCTTTGCCATCTTCTCTAACTGAACATTACCCCTTAGCTTCCTATCAAACCATATTCCTAAGTACTTGAATTCTTTGACCTCTTCCAATATCTCCTCACCAGTCCTCCAATGCACTTCTGATTCCTTCTTCCCTACTACCATGACCTTGCTCTTCTTGCTATTAAATTTCATCTTCCACCTTAACACATACGCCTGTACCACATCCAACATAGCTTGCAGTTCCACCCCTGAGTCAGCCAGAAGAACAACATCATCTGCATACATGAGTGCCCCACACCAGCAGCCTTCCACTTTGACTCCTAGCTCAGCTCTCTCCAATTCCTCTGCCATTCCCATCAAATATATATTGAAAAGAAGTGGAGACAAAGGACATCCCTGCCTAAGTCCATTCTCCACAGTGAACCACCTTGACCTCCTTCCATTCAATACCACCGTCGTCTCCACCCCACTATACAATCCTTCACATGTCCTCACAAGTTTCTCTTGTACTCCATACTGCCTCAACTTCTGCCACAGTCCCTCCCTCCACACACTGTCATATGCCTTACTTATATCCAGGAAAGCCATAATTATATGAAGCTTTTTTCTCGCTCTTCCTCACTTCACAAACTCCTCTTAACACCAACCACTGGTCTGAACATCCCCTCTGTCTCCTAAATCCTCCTTGTGCTTCCGTCAAAATCCGATCCTCAGCGAACACTCCCAACCTCCTTGCCAACACTCTCGCAAACACCTTCACCACATTACAATGCAATAAAATTCCCCTACTTCGTCCTCGTCACCTTCCTTGTGGAGAGGTACTAGTAAACTCCTCTTCTAGTCCACTGGGCAGCACTCAATCCTCATCACCACATTCATCACCTGCACCATCACTTCCACCAAGCATCTCATTCAACATTCCATCAGGGCCTGGAGCCTTTCCTCTCTTCAAACACTTTAATACCTCTACTACTTCTTCACAACTTACTTCTTCACACATACCCAGCTCATGCCCACCCACTTCTCCCATCTCTAATTCTTGTACTGTGGCATCCTCTTTTTTCCTCCCCAGCTCTTCCCAGTGTTTTGCCATCACCTCCAACACCTCGACTTCCTCCTCTACCTCATCATCTTTCACTCCTTTTATCCTTCTCTCCTTCCTCTTTGCTCTTAAATCATTCCAAAACAGCTTACAACTAGTCCCACCCCGCTCTCTAATCTTCTTTATAGTTCTCTTCCTCAATTCCTTCTTCTCTATCCTAATAGTCTTTTTCACTTCCTTTCTTGCTTCTCTATAGTCATCCCATAGTTGTCTTAATGTAGCCTCTCTCCCCCCTCTCTTCCTGGCTTCCCTTAGCCTCTTACATTTCTCCTTCCTGACACCAATTAACCACTCCACATCCTCTGACCGCCATCCCTCTGACCTGTCTGTAATCTTCTTCCTTCCAATTCCTTTCTCCGCTGCAGCCAAAACTTTCTCCTTCCACCTACCCCACACCTCTTGAACTATTTTTCCTCCCAACTCTTGCTCAAGCTCTCTCACCTCCTCTTCCCACCCCATGAACATTTCCTCCACTGCCTCCTGATACTCCATCCAGTCTAGCCTATTGTCAACTCTCCATTTATGTCGCTCTCTTCTCATTTGTACCTCTCTCCTACCCCACGTAATTTCTCCCCAAATAATGTTATGGTCCGACCCCACATCAAGCTTGCCTGAGTCCTCAACTACCACATCCATGTCCTCACTAAACAACATGTAGTCTATGACCGACTTTCTCTCCCCACATTCCCACGTCCACCTGCCCTCACAGCACTGCAACTCGTTCCCCACAACCAGACCTCCAACCTTAACCAACTCCAACAACCGCCTTCCATTACTGTTTGGGTTGTCCTCCACTCCTAATCCAATCTTTGCATTGAAGTCCCCCATCATAACAACATCGAAACCTTTCTCTTCATACTTCACCACGTCTTCCTGCAATACCTCAAACAATACCTCCATCTCACTCACTCTCACTCCTTCTGGGTTCACATACACTACACCTACCATGGTTTTTCTTCTCCCCTCTCCGCTTAACTCCACCCACAGCAAACCTTCTCTTGACTTCCTCACAGCCTGCTTCCTGTTCCCTCCTTCTTCCTCCATCACCTGCTCTAACTTCCTCCCTAAGACTTCAATTCTTCTCTGTTTATGCTCTACCTGCTTTTCTAGTTCTTCACCCTCAACAGAACATTAGCCAGCACATCACCCATTTGAAGATTTTCCATCAGTTTCATATTAATCCGCACATCACCACTCTCTCTATGTTCCAACTTCTTTAACACATCCCTCGTCAATACATGTACAGTGTTGGTGACACTAGTATCTACTAACCCACCACCATCTCTCTCGTCCCGATACTCCTCCTTAATTTTCTCTATTATCTCCTGCTTCCTTATCATAACCTTTTCACTGAAACAACTTACTACACTATTCATTACTCTTTCTCGTGCCTCTTTCCGGTTCTTCGTATCAACACACTTCATAACCAGCACTTCTTTTCCTTTACCTTCAGCATGAACTTCTCCCTTCCCCACACTTGCTCCATCCAAACTCCAACAACATTGATGACTACAAGCCCATTTTTTCTCACCTAAACTCTTAATATCCTCCTCAGACATGCCAACACATCTTTGGTGAAACCACCCCCAACAAGATCCTTCACAGCCAATCCACCTTGAGCCTTCCTCCGAGGATTCTTCATCCTTAGAACATACCACGCACGCATCTTGTATCAGGTTCACTGCCATTTTTTAATTAATTTAAAAAAATTTAAAAAATTTAAATTTTTTTTTATAGATGCTATCCTATCATTTATCCTCCCTTTGGCAGTTCTTTATTGACGTACAGGGCGACTAGTCTTGTGTTACTTAACTTCTAACACACGGGTCACCACGTAGAAAATGCGCTGAGCTACTGCAAAACTATAACGAGCTAGTGACCTAGTTAGCATGCCAATTTATATTTACTAAAGAAGGGATATAAAAAATGAGTGGGGGAGCTAGACCAGGTAAGAAACCAAAACTTACCACTTCCATGCGGAATGGAAGGACTTTTTCCCACCATGTCATATGCAGCTGACTCCATTCAGTGCAGTCATCAGAGTAAGGTAGTGTCCATATATGTATTCAATTGTTTTGTGCCGAAAGGGTTCATGCAGTGATTCAAGGTATGCCAACATTATTATATTATATATTATATCTCAGTACATATATAAATAAATATATTAGCATTTTTTAATACAGGTAGATCATTTTGACCTTGTCATATTAAAAGTAGCTCGCAAGCCGAAAAAGTTTGGGCACCCCTGATTGTAGACCATAGCTTCCCTTTACCAATCATATTCTCCAACACAAATTTGGAACCTTTCCTTGCCACTATAAGGACATTTGACTGGACATTGCCAAACTGACTGCAAAAAAATCAAAACAAAGTTCTACAACTCCAGGCCTTATTGATGGTCACTTTATGTTTAAAGAATAAATTGGAGTAGCATAATATCATGACATTTGTGGTTAAAGGCCATTTCTGAGTAATGGGAAATCACTGTTCTAAGCTGCCTGGATAACGTATCTTGATGTAGCATTTCCACTCCTTAAGAGCTTCACTAGCATATAATCAGATAATCACACAGATGGGTACACCCACTGGATAATCACACAGATGAGTATGCCCACAGACATGTCCTGATAATTACATGGGATGATTCGTTACACATTTCTTAATTGATAGCGATGCTCTGTAGAATGGGCTTCAGCTTGTTTGACACACACACACACAAACATGCATATTCTTGTTTACGTGGATACATACTTGTTTTCTTTCTTTTTTGTCAAGTCAATCTTATATAACTGCATGGTGAAGGAAATATTTTATATACAAATAAACTTCAGTGGGCATGTGTATTTTTGCAAAATATCTAATTTTTACCTATATATAAATGGCAGGTTTACATCACAAAAATAAACAATTCTCTGGCTTTACAAAATCTATATATAAAATAAAATAAAAGTCTCTTGATTGATTTATTGATTTATTGATTGATTGATTGATCAATTGGTTGATTTATTAATTTATTGATTGATTTAAACTAAAACACTGTAAACAAGTATTTGGAATTACAGGTGTTGTGGGGAAGTCTATGTTTAGGATTCCCTGCGAGGTTCTGAGTCACCGTTGTATCTCTTCTACCCGATAGAGAAAGAGAATTGAAACTTCATGAGAAAGACAGAGAGTATCAATACAACGAACAAAAGGTGATCATCAATTCGAATATATATTATTAAAAGTCAAGGGAGTTAGTTATGTCCCGATTACTGTTCCGTAATTGCGCCGCCACACAGCTCCACCCAGAACTGACTTGATCTTAATGAAGCTGTATCGTCCACGGGTAGCTCAGTCCAAAAACCTTGTCAGTGTTCTTAAATCTTCGTCCGGAGCGTGTAGTTACTAGGATTGGGTGGGGTACTTCGTATCCCATGTGATGTGTCCGGGGAGTGTTGAGTTGGCAGGACAGTGGGCTGTGCTAGGGAACGTTGAGGGGGGCGACCACGGCATGGTGGCTATGCCACTTGGACCTCGGCAGACTCATCAACATGTGCAATTTTCAGCCTATCGATCGAGATGGTCTCCTCGCTATGGCCGACCTGGACATTGAAGAATTTGTCCCCTGTGGTCAATACACGAAATGGGCCATCGTAAGGTGGCTGTAGGGGCGACTTGTGGCTGTCGTGACGAATGAAGACAAATTTGGCCAAAGAGAGGGAGGCCGGAATTGAGGTTGTGGGAGAGCTATGGTGCACTGGGGGGACCGGTCTGAATTCTGCCACATTGTCACGGAGGCGGCGGAGAAGTTCCGGAACTGGTTCGCCCTGTCCATGGCCCACAAACTCCCCAGAGACAGTGAGTGGTGATACAAACACTAGCTCTGCTGGGGATGTAACTAGGTCCTCCTTCGGCATGGTCCGGATTCCTAGCATGACCCAATGAAGGTCAGATGTCCACGAGGGCGATTGACAGCATGCTTTGAGGGACGCTTTCATGCTTCGATGGAATCTTTCCACAAGGCCATTCGCCTGGGGGTGGTAAGCCGTAGTCCGATGCAGTTTGGTTCCATGGAGGTTGGAGAGATCTTGCCAGAGTTGAGATGTGAACTGGGGTCCTCTGTCAGAGGAGACATCGGAGGGAAGGCCGTAACGAGTAATCCATCCACTCAAGAAGGCATCAGCCACATCTTTGGTACTTGTGCTAGCCAGGGGAATTGCTTCTGGCCAGCGAGTGACTCTGTCCACTACTGTGAGGAGGTGGGTGAAACCTTTAGAGAGTGGGAGTGGCCCTACGAGATCCACATTCACATGGTCGAATCGGAGTATGGGCTCGTTGTACTCAGATAGTGGAGCACGATGGTGGAGGTTGACTTTGGCTCGTTGGCAAGCTGGCCCATTCTCCGACCTGTTGACCAAGGCCGTGCCAGACATACTTGCGGGCCACCAGCTTGCGGGTTGCCCATATGCCTGGATGGCTGAGGCCATGAAGGGTGTCGAAAATACGACGGCGGAAAGAGACAGGTACGAGGGGAAGTGGTCGACCAAGAGACACATCACACAACCCTGTTGTGTGATTGGGTCCAAAGGGAATGTCCTTAAGTTGAGGGCCGGTGATTGCTGTCCGGCAGGCAGACATATCAACTGGGTCTGCGAGCTGTGCGGTTGCAAGGGCGGAGAAATCAATGCCTCCACTGATGGCCAAAATGGCAGCACGGGAAAGAGCGTCTGCTACCACGTTGTCCTTGCCTGCCACGTGTCTAATGTCCACGGTGAATTCTGAGATCGCTGAGAGCTGGTGCTGTTGTCATGCAGACCAGGCATCCGAGATCTTACCGAGGGCAAACGTGAGTGGTTTGTGGTCGGTAAACAGTAAGAACTGGCGTCCTTCCAGGAAATACCTGAAGTGACGGATAGCAGTGTGGGCAACAAGCAATTCTCTGTCGAATGCACTATATCTGGTCTGGGCCGGCTGGAACTTGCGGCTGAAGAAGGCCAGTGGTCGCCAGAGGCCATCTGTGAATTGCTCAAGAGTGCCTCCAATGGCCATATCTGAAGCATCAACGGTTACAGCCGTGGGAGCATCTGCACGGGCAGGAGGGCAGCAGAGGCCAGAGCAGTCTTTGCATCACGGAATGCTTTGTCCATAGTGGTCGACCATTTCACCGTAGAGGTCCTGGCGGGACGGCCAACCAGAGCAGTGTAGAGAGGATGAAGTAGCTGGGCAGCGGCAGGTACAAACCTGTGGTAAAAGTTAATTACTCCTGGGTCGTATGCCCTCGGCATTGACCACATGGCCGAGGAAGGTTATCTTGTCGACACCGAAGACACACTTGCCTGGGTGAATGACGAGGCCATGCTGTTCAAGGCGATCGAAAACGGCAGTGAGATCCCAAAGATGCTCATCGGGGGAGGAACTGGCTACCAGGATGTCATCTAGGTAAATGAATACGCCCTGCAGACCACGCAAGACCGTGTCCATCAGTCTCTGAAATGCTTGGGCTGCATTTGCAAGGCCGAAAGGTGTTCGCAAAAACTCGAAAAGGCCAAAAGGAGTAATCACTGCTGTCTTGGGGATGTCCATAGCACGTACCGGAATCTGGTGATAGCCTTTAATCAGGTCAATCGATGAGAAAATGGTCATACCAGCGAGTTGGCCGGCGAAGTCTTGGATGTGAGGCACTGGGTAGCAGTCAGTCTTGATGCTGCCATTGAGACGTCTAAAGTCCCCGCATGGGTGCCAACCACCACCAGGTTTTGGTGCAATGTGAAGTGGGGACGCCCATTGACTGGAGGAGCGCCGGACGATCCCAAGGTCTTCCATCTCTTTGAATGCAGCCTTTCCAACAGCGAGTTTGTCGGGGGACAAACGCCGGGCTGGCGAGCGGAGAGGAGGAGACTGACCAGTATCGATACAAAGCTCGACCCCATGGGGGACCCTGTCCTTGCGAAAAGACAACTCAGTGAGTTTGGGCCTAGAGGCGAGTATGTCGGCATAGACATTTTTACCTGAGGAGGTTTGATTACGGTCAAAGGTACTGGTTGACACACAATGCTGGGTGCGGCGATGGTGGCGTGCGTGGCAGAGTGAACGAGGCGTTGTCCTCCCAGGTCAACTAGCAGTCCGTTGTCACGTAAGAAGTCTGCCCCGAGGATGGCCTGGTTCACGTCAGCGACGATGAAAGACCCTTGGAAGCGCTTGCTCCCAAACTGGAGTGGAATGCGACGTGTGCCATAGGTTTTAATTTCTGTTCCATTGGCTGCCACTAGTGGGGCAGAATGGGCAGAGGAAGCGGCTACGCGGTGGTCAGCAGGAGAAGCTGGGACGAGAGAGACTTCTGCACCAGTGTCGATGAGGAAGGAGCGTCCTGAGGCCTATCCTGGACATGTAGAAGCCTTGAGGTTGTTGCGCCAGCCACCACGGCTACTGGTGGCCGGCGTTGGCATTTCCCACTGGCGGTATCTTAGCTAGGGGAATATGGGCCATCTGGCAGTTGTTCTGGGTGCATCTTCTTGCCTCCGTTCCATACCGCCCAATGGTAGAAACACAGACTGGTGTCGGTCTTAGTACTGCGCTTTTGGCGTTTGTGATCAATGGCCAAGTGATGATGGCTGGTTCAGGCGGGCACCGGAGAGCATGAAGTAGGCATCGGCTTGCTCAGCCAGCTGATGGGTTGTCAGAGCCATAGAACGAGCTAGGTAGTCTTGGACATCTGCTGGAAGCTATCGTAGGAAATGGGCCTTAAACAGGATGTGCTCGGAATCCTCTCCAGTGGGTAGGGATGCAAGCATCTTACTGAGGAGTGCTGATGGTGTTCCATCACCCATCCCAGGCCAGTCTAGAAGACTCTTGCTCCTCTCCAAGGGCGTTCGACCAAACGTGGAAAGGAGGCGATCTTTGATGGCTTGGTAGCGAGTACCATCTGCAGGGGGGTTCCTGATGATGTCGATCACCCTGTCCATGACCTGGCCCTTGAGTGCTGCCACCACGTAGGTCTGGTCCTGGGTAATGGCAGGAACGCGGAGGTTGAATTCCGCTTCGATGGCTATAAACCAGTATTCGATCCTGTCAGGCGAGAACCTGGTAGTTTGAGGGCGACTGCATTGACTGTAGCTGCCATTAAAGCATCTGCAAGTGCTTGTGCTTCAGCCATAATGCCGAAGGGGAAGGAATTGACGCTGTTGAGCGGGAACGCTGTGGACGTGTAGGTCGGGGTCACCAATGTAGGGAAGTCTATGTTTAGGATTCCCTGTGAGGTTCTGCATCACCGTTGTATCTCTTCTACCGGATAGAGAAAGAGAATTGAAACTTCATGAGAAAGACAGAGAGTATCAACAAAAGGTGATCATCAATTCGAATATATATTATTAAAAGTCAAGGGAATTATGTCCCGATTACTGTTCCGTAATTGCGCCGCCACAGTGTAATAATTATATCTTGCCATGCAGACCACAGGTGAATGGAAAACAGCTACAGTCAGTGTGGCTAATTCATTGTCAAGACTGATTATTAGTGTATGAAATGCTTAATTTATAGAGAAAATTAGTATAGATTCAGCAAGAATATTTAAAAAAAAGTATGATGGGGAGCCGAGTGCGGGTGCTGTCCCCTCTACATTATGAGTGGTATCTACTAAATTTTACTACAAACTATCACATGTTAATAACACAATACATGTACTTTAGAATCGGTTGGTGGGACAGCGTACTCACTTGATTCTGTCCTCCATATCTCAATCAATGGTGAGAAATTCATTGTTTATATACCACAGTTCATGGTCTATGTCAGGTATCATGTAGATAATAAACATACCACAGTCCAATATTAGTATGCAAGCATTAGCAAGGAGGACTTTCTCACCATAGGTTATATATACCTATTGTGCAATTAGACAAGGCATCAAGAACCATCATGATCGATGACATTCAACTCAACATTACGAAGCTCAGTCTGAGAATATTTCTCATCAGGTAGGCACAAGAATGTCAACTAAGGGCATGCTCCATTTCAAACAATTGAGAAAGAATACATGCACTCCAAAATGAATGCCACCTGGTTTCCAGAGTGGGTGTACATATAGGGTGATTTTAGACAGGGTGTTTAGGACTTTGCTGTACAAGAAACTATCCATGCTGTAATAGCTACATTAAAAAATAGGACATATTCTTGTCTGCTCCATCATTAAAGGTACAAGTGCTGCCTTATGATAATGGGAATTAAGAGGGTGTGTTACTAACCTAGTATGTGATTGTTTATGGCTATTATACAGAGTGTTCCTGCCATTTCTATGAATCCACTTCAAGTCATGAGGCAGGGATTTCTTCAGGATGCGCATGTTATAGCTCTTGGCTTTGCAGCATCTCTATACTAGGAAGGTTTTACTCTTGAAGAGGGCTTCCTTATAACATGCCAGATATGTTTCTTGACAATAATTAAATATTTTTGGCCTTGCACCTTCTACACTATCCATTGGATCTTCTTGATGCAGAACTGGAAGTTCTATAAGGCACTTTTTTCTTTACCTCTTAGGATGTGACCATTTGCTGGACCAGATCGTCCTGGTAATCAGACATCCATTTTCTCTTGACCTTGATAATTCCAGTTTGAATGGAAGGTCATTGTATTGGTCATGCAGCTCTTTCACATACCCAAAACTGACCTTGGTTATGCAGCCCCATTCTGTATCAGCTAATACTGTGATGTGTTCAGGATCTCCTCCTGGATCATTTCTTCCATCTCTTTTTTTCCCATCTCAAACCCACCTACATTGACATGGCTCTATTGTGTGGGTTGTCCATGTTGAAATACACAATGGCTTATGTCAGTTTGTCAGGATTATACCTTAGCACCTTAAATGATTGCCCCTCGTGCAATGCCCTTGGAAACCATGGAAATGCCACAAAGCATGCCCCTCTTCATGAACAGCAATTTTGAGTTCCATGCAAGTATATTTCAACAGCAATATCCCATGCCACTTTGAGGCTGGAGTAGTGGAACACCATTTCCAGACTATAGACATCCAGAAAGGTGTGGTGGAAGTTCTCAAAGATATCAAGGACATTCTTGTTGTGGTAAAGGTCGTATTTTCTTATATTCCTGAAGCCAACACTTCTGTTCATGCTCATAATCCTTGATGCCCTTGTTGTCCAGATGTTCATGCTCATAATCCTTGATTCTCTTGTCAGCCAGACTACCATGGAAGACCTCCCTAGGTGGCAGCATCTGTTCCTGGAACTGCTCCCAGCCATCCATATCTTAGACACTCTTACCAGCCATTAGACCACCCAGAGAGGTGGAGAGAAACTGCAAGCTCCAGAATATCTAGGGTTTGATCCAATAATGGTACACAACAGCATATCCAATGTGATGGAAAAATTGGACCCCTTGCGCTTTATCAGAGTCCTGATGATCCTGGATTCACTGATGGAGATGTAGGGCAACTTGAGATGTTTGTGATAGCTCTGGAACCTCCAGGAGCATAGCAAGGGGTGAGGCGGAGAGGCGCTCACCTCACCAATATTTTCCACAAACCACACCCCTAGAAATAAAACAACCACACATATCAATTGATGCACCCCACAAGTCAAAAGACAATAACATAGAGTGCTAATCTATTTTTTAAATAACAGAGTGCTAAATTATAACATAGTGTGCTAATCTCTTTTTACATGTGCACCCTGACCACAAGCCACATGTGGGATGAATGCAGGTGCTCACTAAAAAATCAAGCTTTGAAGCAGTATGGCTACTTCAAAAAGCTCTCATCCAAATCAACCTAAGAAGTTTTGCTTTCCTTCAAGATCATTTGGCAGTAAAGGAGAAAAGAGAAAATTTAAACCTGCTTGGTTTGAAGAATGGCCATGGCTTGATTATCAAGAAAACAATGACTTTGTGCTTTGCTTTTATTGTTCTGAAGCACACAAAATGAATTTGATGTCTAAAGGTCTTTCTAGCAAGAGAGAAGATGCTTACATTTCTCAAGGATACTCGAACTGGAAAGATGCTAGCTCAAGATCCAGGTAAACATTTAAGCTAATAAAAATAGCAGATATATTATTAATTAAAACTGTAAAACAGGAAACATCAAACATCTAAATGGCTGTTCGAGCAGTCACAGGATCGGGATCAAGCAAGAATGTCGGTGATATGCTAGATCAGGCACAAAGAATAAATGGGTGATTATTCTTGAGAATATGCAATTTTTAGGTAGGCAAGGATTAGCCTTCAGAGGACATAATGAGAAGGAGAGCAATTTCATTCAACTATTGAAATTGAGAAGTTGTGATCAGCATGTAAGTTTACATAGCTAAGAGTATAATGAATATTATTAGACTAGCTATATTTACTGTAATTGTTTCAGGATATTCTTGATTGGCTGAAAAAGAAAATGGACGAGTCCAGAGATCAAGAATGAAATTTTGCAAGTGATGTCACATAGCATTCTTCGTAAGGTCATTAAAGGTATTCAGTAAGTTGATTATTATACTATTATGGCAGATGAATGTGTGGACGTGTCCAATAAGGAGCAGTTGGTAATATGCTTTAGGCATGTCAGCCCAGATCTTGAAGTTCATGAAGATTTTGTAGGCTTATATCACTGCCCAGATATAACTGCCACTACTATAGTTCATATTATAAAGGATGCCTTACTGAGATTGAATCTTAGTCTATCACGTTGCCGTGGACAGTGTTACGATGGTGCTGGCAATATGGCTGGAAGCAGAAAAGGTGCCAAGTCACAGATACTCCAAGATGAACCACGTGCACTGTACACCTTATGGTCACACTTTAAGCCTTGCAATTGGTGACTCCATTAAAAGTGTGAAGCTTTTACGATCAAGTATGGACACCACGTACGAAATTAGCAAGCTTTTTCAATATTCACCCAAGCGGCACTCTCTTTTTGAAAATCTTAAAAGTGAACTTTCTCCAGCCACGGTTGGGTTTCGTGTTTTATGTCCAACACACTGGACTGTGCGTAATGACACTTTTAAAGTATACTAGACAATTATGATGTCATTTTGAAAGTGTGGGAAACAATTTTGGATAGTAAAGCAGATTCTGAGGTTAGAGCACGTGTAAATGGTGTTGCAAGCCAAATGCAAACATTTGATTATTTTTATGGAGCTTTCTTACTTCGAAACATTCTTAGGCATTCTGGTAATTTGAGTAAGACCATTCAGCACACAAGGATGAGTGCTTCTGAAGCACAAACTCTGGCTAAGATGACTGTAACTACATTGAAGGTAGGTTTATGATAGCTAATTATTATGTACCCTTTGTGACAATCTTTTTTTTTCTCTATAGTCAATGAGATCTGATGAAAATTACAAGTTATTTTGGAAGTGTGTAGCAAGGGAAGCAGATAACTGTGGTATTGAGGAGCCAGTGTTATCTCAGAGACGAAAAACTCCACAACATTTTGACTCTCAAAACAACAGTGGAACTGCACCTGTTACTCCTGAAGACTACTACTGAGCCATATACTTTGAAGCCCTTGATACAGTAATCATTGACAGATTTGAGCAATAAGGATATCAGATCTATAAGACCCTAGAGCAGCTACTATTAAAAGGTGAAGGCAGAGAAAGTGGAGATAAAGATAGTGTTGCTTCAGGTAGTGGAAGTGAAGAGTATGATCAGTTATTTCAGTTGAATGAAGACGATTTAGTGAAAGACGAACTCTTGGCACAGCTCCAGACATTTCATCTCAACAACAAGGTTGATATATATATTCTCTTGTCAATGTGATGAAAGCTGTGTCAGGTGCAGAGAGAAGCTTATACTCTCAAATTGTTCGAGCTGTCCATTTACTTTTGGTTGCACCAGCAACCAATGCAGCTAGTGAACGTTCATTTTCAGCCATGCGACGTATAAAAACATACTTACGCTCCACTATGAAGCAAGAACGATTAAATGCTGCTATGATTATGAATGTTCATAAAGACACTTTAGATTTAAGCTGTGTAGCTAATGAGTTTTGTGACAGGAATGAAGAATGAACGTAGGAAATACAAATTTCCAAAATTTTAAGTATTGTCAATTTTAATTTTAATGTCAGTTTTCCAAAATTTTAAGTGTTGTTGGTGTGGTTAGAGTGATTGTGGTTAATATATATTCATTGGGCGTGGTTCATGTGTGGTTTCGCCTCACCAACCCCAAATTCATTGCTACGCCCCTCACCTCATCTCGACTTGGTTAGGCTTGGTCACCTTGATGGCCACTATAGGGTTGGCTATTCATGCCTTGACAGTCAGACATGTGTTTTTCCAGAAGATTTTCACCCTGGTGAGCACATGGGGACAGCACTTGCAGAAGTGCATTCGCTATGTGTACAACAAAACTTAACAACAAAGGTATGCATCTCTATACTGCGCTAAGTCCACAACAATAAACTTAACAAAGTTATCATACGTCCACAACAAAACTAACACACCAAAGAAATTCATTGCTATAAACGCTGTACATTATTCATGTGAACTGTATAGAAATATGCAGTCATATAAAGTTAGCCTATCCCATTGCTCTACACACCTCTAGCGATGGACCACCTAGCTGCTTTTGGATGTTGTTAATAAAGGTAGTTTAGCCCACTATTGGTCAGAACTAGAGACTGTCTGTACCTAAAGGTAAGTTTATTTTATATAGTAATCATAATAGCATTGTTGTAGAGATATGGAGGTTGTCTTTGGGAAGTAAGGGGGGATAGTTTTCTCAAAATAGGGGCTACTGTATATACCAATAACTGATTAATTTGTACAAATGTCTTCTTTCTCACAGATGGTATCTCATGACAGTATGGTGGGTGTGGTGTTTCATACTTCAGGTTGCTTATTTCCTGCGGCTATTGAGACTCCTGCAATGTCAGTATAACTACCTTCCCATGATGCACAACCTGAAGGCCCTTGCTGGAGTGGTGGTGGAGAAAGCACATGAGAGAACTCCAGCAGTGAAGACAGGTGTGTGTAGATGGAGAGGGGTGGCCTAAACCTTGTAATATACATCATGGAGTATGAACACTTTTTTCATTCCTGACCAAAGAGCATATCACCCAGTGGCAGCCCAATCTCCTCCATGGGAATTGCAGGGATCTGGCGCACTTTGACCTGGAAACTGCTCACCCCTCAATGTAGCTAGCTCCCAGGCCAGGGTACACCAGAAGCCTGTAGACAGCATAGTTTCATGACCTGGTGTATTACGAGTTAAGTAAGGATCTAGGTGTCCTGAATTGACCTTGCTTTTGATGTTATTGCCATTATCATTCCACAACATGCAGAGGTCCATAGGAATGATGTCAGTTCTTTCGTAAGGCCCCAACCAGTCTTGTGCTAACTGTCACGTTTCCATGATGCCTTTTGTATGTTCTTCTTCAGGACACAGTTGCCTACAGTAAACAAGAAATAATTTTAAGATGCAGATATCTTCAGTTAGGTCTGCAATTATTGAATAACATTAAAAAATTGGAAAAATAAAGCCCTATGCAAAATGTATGTTTAGATTATGCATACTGATTTTAACTCAACAATAATAACACAGCCATTGCCTTTGCTACACGATCCTCCAAGTCTGTTTTAATCTCTTCAGGAGACACATCAGTATGTGTATTCACATATTGAACTCGTCCTCGCAGTCACATTCTGCATTGATGACTATGTCACCCTGAGTTGTGTGGTAGAACATCAGTACACAGGCTGGTGCTTTGTTGATGATTGCACACTATTGTTGATTCCAAACTGCTACAACAAATACACTGATTACCACTGGTGAATGGTAAAGTAAAGCTTCATATATAGTAACTTACTTGTTCCAGTCAGTTTCGCTGTCATTTGTGCATTTGAAGTGCGCCATCTTAACCATCTGATTTGTGCTCTCATCCTGGTCATTTGTTTCTGGATGATATGCAGAACACATCATACGCTTCACCCCAATATCAGTAAAGATAAAATAATATTTACTTGAGTTGGAAAAGCAAAACAGCATGAAAGAGTATGACAAGTATAATGCAGACTATACTATGTTACTAATAACATCCCCTGTAAAAAGAAGCTATCTGTGTGATAGTTTTGGAGAAAAGACGAGTTGTCTGACTACCACTGCCAATTAAAACTGCCGTGGAGAAATCCTGAATTGAATTCTTATTCAGCATTTGTTTTGCTCCAAGAACACCTTGAATGTTGAATCCATTGGAAATATTTTTCAAAGATGGGTGGCCTTCAGCCAGTTCAATATATTGGCACCAGGCTCACTTACTGGAACTTCAATAGAGAATTATTTGCAGATCATGGATAGTGGTGGCCACTGGGTTTGTGTATCGAATGTAGGAGCATCCAAGGTACACTGTCAGTGGAGTAGGAACAGCCATACACATCCATCTTCAGGTAGTAGTGGCATCTCTCAAATGGAAGTTCCATGTAGTGGTAGTTCTCAAGATCCTTCAGCTTTGGTTCCAGGTATCAGTACATGTAATGGTTCTGGTTCTGAAATATCACAACCAACAAATCCTACAATATTGAAGAAAACTGAAAGGTCTTTTGGTTCTGGTGGAAACGCCCGTAAGAGATCTTTTGGGGCTTCATGGTATAAGCAATATCCATGGCTTCACTTGTGCTGTTCAGAATTTAAGGTATATTGCTTTTATTGTAAGCTTGCTATTAAGTTAAATGTGAGCATAGTAAGTATAAAAGCTGATCCAGCATTTTCTACTGTAGGATTTTCCGAAAAGGGCAATTGATAGGTTCAAAGATCATGAATCCTCTCTTGCTCATAGAGATTCGTTTGCAGATTTCATTGCTTCAAGAAGTTCTTCCTCCGTTAATGAGCTGTTGCTGAAAAGTTTAGATCAAAACCAAGCAAAACGAAGATGTAGCCTACTTCAACAACTTGCAGCACTACGTTTCTTGTTGCGATAGGGCATATCTATTTGAAATGACCATGCTGGTGGTTCCAATCTGAGAGTAATGCTTAAAAGTGTACTAAATGAAAGTTCATGGGTATGTGAGAACAAGTACCAGTCACCCGAAATCATAAATGAAATGATTGAATTAATGGCCCATAAAGTATTACATTCCTTACTGTCAGAGGTGAATTTTCAACGCTGGTTCTCACTTATGGCTGATGAGACAAGAGATGTTGCAAATCGTGAGCAGTTGGTTTTATGTTTGAGATGGGTCTCAGAAAACTATGAAGTATTTGAAGATCAGGTTGGCCTTATTCAAGTCGATAATACCAGAGCTGAAACCATCTATTCATCCTTGAAGGATTGTCTTGTACGTTTAGGCATACCATTTCTCTACACATGCGTACAAGCCATTATATATGCAGGGTAGTTACTGTACATAGTCTCACACTGTGCTGTAGTAGTAGATGTGCTGACTTAACAGGCCCAGCAGTGTATAGAAGTGGTGTGGAATGAAGCATATGGAAGATTATAATACTCGTGTGAATGGTAGACTGATAATTGAATATTAATAGCCATGAACCACATCTCTTGAAATTGTATTCTCTCCACCTTTCAACTAGATGCTCAGCCTATATTATCAGGAATAATGAAGGCTAGAACGTCTAGTCTAAGTTTTGAGAAATACAATTTCAAGTCGATTATTGAGAAGGTTATTGTAATGTTATTTTGTCGACTGAGAAACATATACAAAATGATAAATATTCCGTAAGATAAATGGCGCAACTGAGATTTCCCTGATACCTCTTAACTCTACACATGCGTACAAGCCATTATATAAACACACGTGGCTAATTTTGGCCAGTAGAGCAGGAGCTAGAAAGGTTGACTTGGAAGCTCTACTGTAGAAAAGTTTAAGAGCTTTAGAAAGGACTTCTTTATACTTGGAGAGTGAGGTGAATTATTTGTGAGCTAGAGGGATGACTTTAGACTAGGAGGCTCGGCTGATAGTTAACTTCTTATAGACTTGGAGGTTAAACTATTGTCAACCAACAGTGAGTCAAACTAATGTACTCTAGTTTGTAGCACAGTGTTATTATTAGCACAATGGCTGTTAGTGAGGTGACTGACTTGTGCTAGTCAACTGGTTGTTAGCACAGCAGAGTAGCTTAGTGCAGGGGCTGTTTAACCATGGGATGGGGTTGTTAGGTAGCCATTATTAGCACCTCCAGGCCTTATGAGTTTCCCTGTTGGTGGTCATTGTTCATATAACTAGCCATCCCCCCAGAAGGGGTGTACAATTTAAGGGTATAATTAATAATTAAAATGCTAAATAATTAAGTTGAAATGGCCTCTCTAGTAGCATTCGTGGGAAACCTCTCTCTCTCTCACTATTACATTGGCCTCTCTAGTAGCATCCCGTGGGAAACCTCTCTCTCACTATTACAATGGCCTCTCTAGTAGCATCCCGTGGGAAACCTCTCTCTCTCTCACTATTACAATGGCCTCTCTAGTAGCATCCCATGGGAAACCTCTCTCTCTCTCACTATTACAATGGCCTCTCTAGTAGCATCCCGTGGGAAACCTCTCTCACTATTACTACTCTCCAGAGAGTAAATTTTAAGTTGATTATTGCGGGGGTGTAATTTAGTTACGTTAACTTCGAGTTTGTTGAGATAATGATCATGTAGAAATAGAGTTCATCAAATATGGCCAATACAAAAAAAGTGCGTCCATTACAGGAGTTGTGAGATGAAGAATGGGCATGTGTGAGGTGAGGAAGATGGGCAGTGCAAGTTATGTGAGAGTGCTTCAGTTTTTAGAGCAGAGATCTCGACTGATGATGTGTGTGCGAATATCAGTAGTAGCAGTGAAGGTTGGGAATACGACGCTCGAGATCAGCTAGAGCACGTGCTCCAGCAGCACCAATACTGTTCCCAGTGAGGACCAGTGTGTGTAGAGTAGTGGTAGAGTTTAGGCCCTCAGCTAGAGCACATGCTCCATCAGCACCAATACTGTTCCCTGTGAGGACCAGTGTGTGTAGAGTAGTGGTAGAGTTTAGGCCCTCAGCTAGAGCACGTGCTCCAGCAGCACCAATCATGTTCACTGAGAGGTGCAGTGTGTGTAGAGTAGTGGTAGAGTTTAGGCCCTCAGCTAGAGCACGTGCTCCATCAGCACCAATACTGTTCCCTGTGAGGTTCAGTGTGTGTAGAGTAGTGGTAGAGTTTAGGCCCTCAGCTAGAGCACGTGCTCCATCATCACCAATCATGTTCCTGGAGAGGTTCAGTGTGTGCAGAGTAGTGGTAGAGTTTAGGCCCTCAGCTAGAGCATGTGCTCCATCAGCACCAATCCAGTTGTCTGAGAGGTTCAGTGTGTGTAGAGTAGTGGTAGAGTTTAGGCCCTCAGCTAGAGCACGTGCTCCATCATCACCAATACTGTTCCTGGAGAGGTTCAGTGTGTGCAGAGTAGTGGTAGAGTTTAGGCCCTCAGCTAGAGCACGTGCTCCATCAGCACCAATCCAGTTGTCTGAGAGGTTCAGTGTGTGTAGAGTAGTGGTAGAGTTTAGGCCCTCAGCTAGAGCACGTGCTCCATCATCACCAATCCTGTTCCCTGTGAGGTACAGTGTGTGTAGAGTAGTGGTAGAGTTTAGGCCCTCAGCTAGAGCACGTGCTCCATCATTACCAATACTGTTCCCTGTGAGGTCCAGTGTGTGTAGAGTAGTGGTAGAGTTTAGGCCCTCAGCTAGAGCACGTGCTCCATCAGCACCAATCCTGTTCCCTGTGAGGTTCAGTGTGTGTATGCACTTTAGCTTGTTGTTGCTAGTTTCCCTCAGAAGCACTACCACATCATCATCATGTAGGTGACAATAACTCATAACTAGGTTTGTAACAGGGTGTGAAGTAGTGGAGATAGCATAGCCCACGGCAGTCAGGTCGGCAGGTGTGAGGGTGTGGCCACTATAGCTAAGAGCACCAGTGTCTCCCTGTATAGCATGATCACAGACAATAGCTTGTTGAGACTCCAATGCACACTGAGCTCTATGCAGAGCATCTCTGGAGCGCATGATGAGTTGTAGTTGAGCTAGTCGGCCTTCAAACTCCACCATGCCGCTGTAGAATTTCCAAACCACCTTCATGTGTTCCTTGCTTGCATGTGAGCTGATTATCTCATCTTGTTCTTCAACATTAAGTGTGGCTATGTATGAAGCAGTAAGATACTCCTGGTGTGTGAGGTGAAGGAAACTGTATGTGTTGTCATATCCGTAGTCTTGAGCTGTGTTGTTGATGGTAACCAAGCCAAGGGAAGGTGTGTCATTGGGATGGGAAGGTGTGTCATCGGGATCAGTGTCACGAGAGAGGAGCACTTCAGTCTCGTCCTGCTGAATGACTTGCTTGCGCTGAATGGTCATGTCATATGCAAGGTGGCAGACATTTCTGAAGTAGTCCTTGTTCTCTCCACAAAGATCTTCCAGTGAGCGAAGTTTAGTTTTTTCGTTGGTGCGTCTTAGCTGGCGTATGACAATATATCTGGTGAAGTGCTCGTATACTTTAGTCTCTGTCGGTGGAATATTCCCTTGGTCTTTATAGAGACAGCAAATCATTGCCGCGTGCAGTGGCTGGTAACACATGTGCATGATGTTGAGGTGGGATTGCAAGTACTTTACCAGACTTGATGCATCGGTCTTGAATGGGAACTTGTTGATGTACTCGAATATTTGCTCTCCCGTGAAGCCGAGCACTTCAATCCGTTTGGTTACAGGATATTTCTCGCGAAGTGTGGCAGTGGCCACAGGGCGCGAGGCGATGATGACCATAGAGTTTAGCAGATATTCCTTGTGTATCAAGTCGTAGATAATGGAGTTGCTTGCATCTTGAGGCTGGTACTCGTCGAGGCCATCAATGATGAAGCACACTCCCTTGCCATCAGAGCTCTCTATGTCCTTGCACACCTTATCACAGTCTGCTGCTTTGCGCCGATAGAAGGTGGCAAGGATTCCGGACAAGCTTTCCTCGTGCCGTTTAGGTAGACCTCGAAGGGTGATATGGAAGACCATATTTGCTTGGCTCAGCACCTGGTCTGTCATGGCCCATTCCCTGGTCACCTTGTGCATGAGTGTGCTCTTGCCACTCCCGGGCCGACCCTCCACCAGCACAAGAGCTTGGCTTTGGTACTCGCCAAACACGGCTTCATACGTGATCTCTTCCTTGCTTGCCACAATGTCATCCTCATCTCTTCGAAGGGAGTTTTTGTTATCAGCAGTTCCTTGGTTCTTGTTGCTAATGAGGACGAGGTTAATGAAGGTGGCAGCACGTGATGGAGGCCAGGTGTCGGCAGGAATCTCCTTCTTCTTATGTATAGAGTACCAATCAACAAGGTGTTGACTCTTTGACAATGCCTTCTTGTCTAGGCATGGCCTTTTTGCTGCCGGTGGGCTGCTGGCTGCTGTGAAGCTCCTGACCATGGCTTGTGCAACGCCAGGTCTTGCAACTGTCTTCCCCTCGAGTGCAAGCTTGAGTCTTGTCAGAGTGACTGGTGAGTAGTGCCTTGGATCCACTCGGTGAGGATGTGGCCGAGTCTGGTGACATTGCTTGTGCTGTTGCAGCCCTTGCGAACGTGTTCAGGAAGATTTAGGGCCATGCCAAGCTCCTGCCACAAATGACTCACTTCAGTAAGGCTCTCCATTAATTGGCTGACATGACCTTGTGTTAAATGAAGGCACTCACTTGGAGCAGTCTTATCTTGGGAAGACATGTTTAGTGGCTGCAGTGTACTAGTGAAGCAGAGAGATGCTTGCTAACTAGGCTAGAGAGCTAATAGAGAGCTAACTAGGCTAGAGACAGAGATTCTTGTTTGACCTAGTTTGAGATATACAGTTATTATATAGTAGTGGTCCACTTCCTGGCCCAGGACTAAGGGCTGCTACTTCCTGGGAGCCGGTATGTGTGTGGACACCTCCCCCATATTTGGTTGCTAAACAACTGAAACCATTTAGTGAAGTCTGTGTGGGCACTAATGAGTGCGAGTCCTCCGGTGGGGGTCTAATAAACAATGTGGTGCAGGGTCTTGCTGGGGCCTGCTTGAGGGGAGGGGGGGGGGGGGGGGGGGATATTGGCTGACCCTGAAATTATAACTAAGTGTGTCGAGGTGCTGGTCTGTGTGGTGGCCCTGCAGAGCCCAGCTCGGCCTAATGAGGTGTGTTATGCCCTAGTTCCTTGGCCACTGGGAGGCATCAAAGCACGTGCCACTGGGAGGCATCAAAGCATGTGTCACTGGGAGGCTTCAAAGCACGTGCCACTGGGAGGCATCAAAGCACGTGCCACTGGGAGCCTTGGTGGGGAGTCGCCTGGGGCACCTCTGATACCAGTCTATATAATACTACTACTAATAGCTAGGAGAGTGAGATTATGTACTGTAACTATACTGATACCAGTCTATATAATAATACTACTAATAGCTAGGAGTGTGAGACTATGTACAGTGACTAACACTTATAACAGTCTATACAATAATACTACTAATCGGTAGGCTATGTACAGTGACTAACACTAATACCAGTCTATAGTATGAGACTATGTACAGTGACTAACACTAATACCAGTCTATACAATAATACTACTAATAGCTAGGAGTGTGAGACTATGTACAGTGACTAACACTTATAACAGTCTATCCAATAATACTACTAATAGCTAGGAGTGTGAGACTATGTACAGTGATTAACACTGGTTACCAGTCTATATAATAATAATACTTATAGCTAGGTATGTACAACGACTAACACTGATACCAGTCTATATAATACTACTAATAGCTAGGACTGTGAGACAATGTACAGTGACTATCATTGATACCAGTCTATATAATACTACTACTAATAGATAGGAGTGTGAGACTATGTAAAGTGATTAATACTGATTACCAGTCTATATAATAATAATACTAATATCTAATATCTATATAGGAGTGTGAGACATGTAGAATGACTTACACTGATACCAGTCTATAATAATACCACTAATAGCTATGAGTGTGAGACTATGTACAGTGACTAACACTGATACCAGACTATACAATAATACTACTAATAGCTAGTAGTGTGAGACTATGTACAGTGATTAACACTGATTACCAGTCTATATAATAATATTACTAATAGCTAGGTATGTACAGTGACTGAGAATATGTAAAGTGACTAAAACTGATACCAGTCTATAATAATAATACTAATAGCTAGGAGTGTGAGACTATGCTCAGTGACTAACATTGATACCAGTCTATATAATATTACTACTATATCTAGGAGTGTGAAACTATGTACAGTGAATAACACTGACACCACTCTATATAATAATACTACTAATAGCTAGGAGTGTGAGACTATGTACAGTGACTAATACTGATTACCAGTCTATATAATAATAATACTAATATCTATATAGGAGTGTGAGACATGTAGAATGACTTACACTGATACCAGTCTATAATAATACCACTAATAGCTATGAGTGTGAGACTATGTACAGTGACTAACACTGATACCAGTCTATATAATAATACTACTAACAGCTAGGAGTGTGAGACTATGTATAGTAACTAACATTGATACCAGTCTATATAATACTACTACTAATAGTTAGGAGTGTGAGACTATGTACAGCGACTAACACTGATAGCAGTCTATATAATAATATTACTATTAGCTAGGAGTGTAAGACTGTGTTGGGGCCCGGCCCCAACAGAGTGACCATCTTGACATGGCAAGGTGTGACTCTATACCCAAGGTGCTAGTGAGCTCTTAAAGCGGACTTGCATGAACTCCATGACCCTGATTACTGAACATCCACACATACACGCATGCTAGCATATGATTGGACAACACATCAGTAATGTTTGTACACTTACCCATATTTGGTCATGTGAGCAGCCTAATTAAGGGCACCAGGCTAGGCACTGTGTAGTAGAGTTTTTGAGATATACTATACTGAAGTGAGATTGTAAGATTACGTTGTTATTAACTACTGAAGACTTGAACTAGTAGGTTAGGCTACTGCCCTTCAGGCCAGCTACTAAAATTAGCAAGGGCTGTGGCATAACATATGGTGGCAGCGGAAACTCGATTCGATCTATAGACCAATAGACCCCTAGACCAGTAGCACATGTCCAGCAGAGACAAAAAGGCCAAGCAATTCAGCAGAACTGAGTTGGAAGACCTAAGTGTGGCAGAAAGAAACGGAGAAGACACTCTCCGGATCACCAGAGCCATGGCAGCAGAACAACGAGGAACAGCCGACTTGCTGCAAATAATGGTCCAACAGCAGCAACTCGAGGCAGACAGATGGCGACGCTTTGAGGCTGAAAAGACAGCCGAGCAGAACAGACAGGAGGAACAAAGGAGACTGGACCAAGAGCGATGGAGTCGTCTGGAAGCAGAGAGAGGGTCAGAGCACAAGCGTCAGATTCGAGATGCTGAACAGCTCACTCAACTCATGCTGTCGTTAGTCACATAGAGACAGCAACCTAAGCTACAACCCCCTAAGCTAGCAGCAATTAAGGACAAGGACGACGTCGATGCAGCTTTAACACGGTTTGAGCAACACATGACTACCTTTGGCGTGCCGAGAGTCCAGAGGATGCTCCAGCTCTGACCACTCCTGGAAGGAGATGTGTTAGCAGCATTCCTGGCCTTACCAGCAGAGGAATCAGTACAGTACGACCTGGTGAAGGAGGCCATCAAACAACGGCTCGGAATAACTAACGAAACTTACCAGAAACGCTGATGGGAGGCAACATTCAAGTCTGGAGAAACAGTCGTACAGATGGCAGGGAAGCTGACGGACCTTGGACGAAAGTGCCTGTCGGAGTGCAACAGAGTCAGTGAATGCAATGAAGTATTCTCCAGAGAACATCTCCTCCGGATGCTCCCGAATAATATTGCTTACTGGGTTAGGGACCATAGCCCATCCACTGCAAGGAAGGTCGGGGAGCTAGCCGACAAATATATTAGGGATAGGAACCTGGACCACTCAATACTTACATGACCACGACGTTCGAAGGCAGACAGACAGTCACCTGGCCCCAATGAGAGGAAGGAAGACACAGCAAAATCCGACATCAGGAATGAGTTGGAGCCCCCTCAGAAGTTTCCTTCAACCATGGACAACAACAGTAACCAGGGAACTGAGTCAGCAAGGAAATGCAAGTTGGCTAAGTATTTTGACCAGGCCAAGGGCCCCCTTTGTTTCAATTGTAGGGAGTGGGGGCACATGGGAGCTAACTGTCCCAAAAAGATTTACAGATGTGTCACTGGCATCCCGAGCAAAGAAGACTACTGTGTTGCAGGAGAATTGGATGGAGTTTACCGGGCAAGATTGAAGCTGGACTCTGGAGCACAGCACACTCTGGTCAACTCAGAGGTGGTGAGATGGGATGCATACATAGGGGAGCTCCTTGCTATCAGAGTAGCGAGTGGGCAGATGCTACAAGTCCCATGACTATGGTAACACTCCGCCTGGACAGACAGACCTTTCGGAGCAAGGTCGGGGTGATGAAGGGTCTCCAGGAGGAAGTGCTCCTGGGAACTGACCTACCAATTTTCAACACCCTACTTATCAAGGCAGCTACCGCTAAGGAGGAAGCTACCAAGGAGGTATTGGAAGTACAGACCCGGCAATCCAGACTCGAGCAGAAGGACCAACAGAAAGCAGATGATTTAGCCACAAGTACCTCTGGTGCCGATATCAAAACATTAGGTGAGGTGTTCACTTTTGATGATAATCTGTTTGCTGTGTCCTCCACAAAAGTTAGGCAGACCAGAAGCCAGAAGAGGAAGGCAGCCCGTCAGGCAGCAGAGCAACAGACCTTGGACACAGACACCATATGGGAGAAGGAAGCAGGCAACTTTAAGGCATTCCAGCATGCCGACACATCACTGTAGGCAGCATGGAAGCTGGCAGAAGACGAGAACTCCAGCTACCTTCAAGAGGAAGGTCTGCTCTACCATATGAGCAATGACCCCATGGGCGGGGAGCTTCGCCAGCTCATGCTGCCCAGGGAGAAGAGACAAGAAGCAATTATGATCACTCACTCCATTCCAATGGCAGGGCACTTGTGAGAAAAGCGGACGACACAACGACTACTATGGCGTTTCTTGTGGCCAGGGATTAACCTGGACGTTGCAGAAGCCTGCAAGAGTTGTGAAGAGTGCCAGAAGGTAGCTACGAAATACCACAACAAAGCTCCACTTGTACCACTCCCAGTGATCGATGGGCCATTCAGTCGGGTGGCAATCGACATTGTTGGACCCCCGCCGAGAATAAAGAGCGGGAACATGTACATACTAACTTTCATGGACTATGGGACAAAATACCCTGAGGCAATACCCCTCCGAAAGACAGACACACTGACAGTGGCAGAGGCTTTGACGAGCAATTTTTCAAGGGTTGGAGTACCCCAGGAAATTCTCACTGACCAAGGGTCAAACTTTCTGTCTGCACTCATGGAAGAGTTGTACCGTCTCCTTGGAGTGAAGCACCTCAAGACCTCGTCATACCATCCACAGACAAACGGGGCAGTGGAGCGGCTCCATGGCATGCTCAAGCAGATGATGAGAAAGATCAGAGGTGATAAGAGGGAGTGGGATACTTTGTTACCTTACTTCTTAGTTGCATACAGGGAGGTGCCGCATGCTAGCATGGGCTTCTCCCCAGTTGAGCTACTTTTTGGCAGGTATGTTCGAGGACCTTTAGACATGTTGAAGGAGTCTTGGGTGGCTGGACCAACTAGATCGGAGTCAGTGGCTTCCTTTGTACTGAACATGATGAAGCTAGGGCCAACGTGTCGCGACAATGCTGGACTGACGAGCAAAGATCTCAAGAAGGGGAGGGGAATGTTGGGGCCCGGCCCCAACAGAGTGACCACCTTGACATGGCAAGGTGTGACTTTATACCCAAGGTGCTAATGAGCTCTTAAAGCGGACTTGCATGAACTCCATGACCCTGATTACGGAACATGCACACATACACGCATGCTAGCATATGATTGGACAACCACATCAGTAATGTTTGTACTTACCCATATTTGATCATGTGAGCTGCCTAATTAAGGCACCAGGCTAGGCACTGTGTAGTAGAGTTTTTGAGATATACTATACTGAAGTGAGATTGTAAGATTACGTTGTTATTAACTACTGAAGACTTGAACTAGTAGGTTAGGCTACTGCCCTTCAGGCCAGCTACTACAATTAGCAAGGGCTGTGGCATAACAGACTGTAAAGTGACTAACACTGAACTCAGTCTATATAATAATAATACTAATAGCTAGGAGTGTGAGATGCACTGTGACTAACATTGATACCAGTCTATATAATAATTCTAATAATAGCTAGGAGTGTGAGACTATGTACAGTGACAAACACTAAAACCAGTCTATATAATAATACTTAGGAGTGTGAGAATATGCTCAGTGACTAACATTGATACCAGTCTATATAATATTACTACTAATATCTAGGAGTGTGAAACTATGTACAGTGAATAACACTGACACCACTCTATATAATAATACTACTAATATCTATATAGGAGTGTGAGACATGTAGAATGACTTACACTGATACCAGTCTATAATAATACCACTAATAGCTATGAGTGTGAGACTATGTACAGTAACTAACACTGATACCAGTCTATAATAATACCACTAATAGCTATGAGTGTGAGACTATGTACAGTAACTAACACTGATACCAGTCTATATAATAATAATACTAATAGCTAGGAGTGTGAGACTATGTACAACGACTAACACTGATAGCATTCTATATAATAATATTACTATTAGCTAGGAGTGTGAGACTGTAAATGTCTAACACTGAAATCAGTCTATATAATACTACTACTATTAGCTAGGACTATGAGACTATGTACAGTGACTAACACTTATACCAGTCTATACAATAATACTACTAATATCTAGGAGTGTGAGACTATGAACAGTGACTAACACTTATAACAGTCTATATAATAATACTACTAATAGCTAGTAGTGTGAGACTATGTACATGATTAACACTGATTACCAGTCTATATAATAATAATACTAATAGCTAGGTATGTACAGTGACTAACACTGATACCAGTCTATACAATAATACTACTAATAGCTAGGAGTGTGAGACTAAGTACAGTGACTAACACTTATAACAGTCTATACAATAATACTACTAATAGCTAGTAGTGTGAGACTATGTACAGTGATTAACACTGATTACCAGTCTATATAATAATAATACTAATAGCTAGGTATGTGCAGTGACTAACACTGATACCAGTCTATATAATACTACTACTAATAGTTAGGAGTGTGAGACTATGTACACTGACTAACACTGATACCAGTCTATATAATAATACTACTAATAGCTAGGAGTGTGAGACTATATATACAGTGACTAACACTTATAACAGCCTATACAATACTACTACTAATAGGTAGGCTATGTACAGTGACTAACACTAATACCAGTCTATAGTATGAGACTATGTACAGTGAATAACACTGATACCAGTCTATACAATAATACTACTAATAGCTAGGAGTACGAGACTATGTATAGTGACTAACACCGATACCAATCTATACAATAATACTACTAATAGGTAGGCGATGTACAGTGACTAACACTAATACCAGTCTATAGTATGAGACTATGTACAGTGAATAAGACTGATACCAGTCTATACAATAATACTACCAATAGCTAGGAGTGTGAGACTATGTACAGTGACTAACACTAATACCAGTCTATAAAATATAGCTAGGAGTGTGAGACAATGTACAGTGACTAACATGGATACCAGTCTATATAATAATACTACTAATAGCTACGAGTGTGAGACTATGTACAGTGACTAACACTGATACCAGTCTATATATAATACTACTACCAGCTAGGAGTGTGAGACTATGTACTACTGTAACTAACCAGTCTATAAAATAATACTACTCATAGCTAGGAGTGTTAGACTATGTACAGTGATTAACACTGATACCAGTCTATATATAATACTACTACCAGCTAGGAGTGTGAGACTATGTACTACTGTAACTAACCAGTCTATATAATAATACTACTAATAGCTAGGAGTGTGAGATGCACTGTGAATAACATTGATACCAGTCTATATAAAAATTCTAATAATAGCTAGGAGTGTGAGACTATGTACAGTGACTAACACTGAAACCAGTCTATATAATACTACTACTAATAGCTAGGAGTGTGAGACTATGCACTGTGACTAACATTGATACCTGTCTATATAATATTACTACTAATAGCTAGGACTATGAGACTATGTACAGTGACTAGCACTTATACCAGTCTATATAATAATATTACTAATGGCTAGGACCCTGAGACTATGTACAGTGACTTACACTGATACCAGTCTATACAATAATGCTACTAATAGCTAGGAGTGTGAGACTATGTACAGTGATTAACACTGATTACCAGTCTATATAATAATAATACTAATAGCTAGGTATGTACAGTGACTAACACTGATACCAGTCTATATAATAATAATACTAATAGCTAGGAGTGTGAGACTATGTACAGTGACTAACACTGATACCAGTCTATACAATAATAATACTAATAACTAGGAGTATGTAGTGACTAACACTGATACCAGTCTATACAATGATACTTCTAATAGCTAGGAGTGTGGGACTATGTACAGTGACTAACACTTATTACAGTCTATACAATAATACTACTAATACCTAGGAGTGCGAGACTATGTACAACACTGATTACCAGTCTATATAATAATAATACTAATAGCTAGGTATGTGCAGCGACTAACATTGATACCAGTCTATATAATACTACTACTAATAGCTACGAGTGTGAGACTATGTACAGTGACTAACACTGATACCAGTCTATATAATACTACTTGTAATGTTCAAGTATTATATTACTAATCACACACACTGTATCAGTCACGTTGATTATTATGCATAGACATTACATCATCATTACGTATTGATTGTGACACATTATTACATCACGTGATAGAGAATGAGAAGTTTTATACTCGTGCTATAACTAACTAAGTACAGTTCGACGGTCTCAAGAAATCTAGTCCCATCAGTTGGCCTAGATGGATATAAAGACAACCAGATAAACAGTAACTAACAGTTGAACAGTATAGCTGGCGACGAGGATTACGAACCATGGCAGTAGCCGGAAGAATTGACTTGTCACCATTAGCAACCTTTGACCCTGTGAGTGATCCATCATCGCTAAGCCAGAGATGGAAAGGTTGGAAGCGGCGTTTCGAGATATATATAGCAGCGCTCAACGTAAGTGACGACAAGCAAAAGAAAGCAATCCTGTTGTATCAGGCAGGACAGGCTACCCAAGAAATTTTTGACACAATTCCAGATACAGGAGATGACTTTGCCACAGCTATGGAAAAGTTAGACAACTATTTCACACCCAAGAAAAACGTGTCCTACGAGATTTTTCAATTTCGTAAAGCTGTTAAACAATCAGGAGAGACTGTGGATCAATTTGTTACCAGATTGAGAAAGCTAGCTTCTACATGTGAATTTACTGACCTAGGAAAAGAGTTGAAGTCCACTATCATCCAGAATTGTCAGTCAAAACATCTAAGAAGAGTGGCACTTCGTGATGATCTATCCTTAGAGGCTCTACTAGCTAAAGCAAGAGCGCAAGAAGCAAGTGAAGAGCAAGCAAAGGGAATTGAACAGGCACACTCAGCAGCAGAAGCAGTGAATGTTATTCAGCAGAAGCGACCACCCAGAAAATGGCAGTCACCACGAACATGGACAAAACCAGAAGGTCAGAGTATAATTATGTCGTAAGTGTGGATTTTTGTGGCCCCATAAGAATGGCACATGTCCAGCAAAAGTCAAACTTGTAATAAGTGTGGTAAAAGTAATCATTTTGCCAAAGTATGTCTCTCAAAACAAAAAGAAGTACAAGGTCGATACAAAACACATGAGTCCCAACCGAAACACAAGCACAAGCAAATTTGTCACGTTTCATCAGAGTCCAACCAAAAGTGTGATAGCAGTAGTGATGAATATCTGTACACATTGGGTGACACTGCATGTTTGGCAGCTCCAAAAGTAAATGTGAAAATCAATAGCACCATGGTTTGCATGATTGTAGACACAGGAGCATCCACAGACATCATGGATGAGGAAACATTTGCCAAAGTAAACCAAGCGAAGAATCTTGAGTTACGAGTTACAGCCTTCAACAAAGCGTATATTTGTGTATGGTGCAGACTCCCAACTTACAGTAGTGGGACAGTTTGACACTAACATTGAAGTTGATACAAAGACAGTGCTATCAACAATTCATGTACTACGAGGAAGTCACGGGTCTCTACTCAGTTACAAGACCGCATGTGACCTTGGTCTGGTTCATGTTAAGATTGAGCATGTTTAGGATAGTCCAAGAGTATGTGACAGGCTGGTACAAAAATATCCCAATTTGTTTGAAGGTATAGGCAAGCTCAAGAATACAGAAGTCAAACTTCACATTGACACAAATGTACCTCCTGTGGCTCAAGCAACACGCAGAATTCCTTTTCACATGAGGAAACAAGTTGAAAAAGAGCTCATCAACCTTGAACAACAAGGAATCATTGAGAAAGTTGAAGGTTCAACTCCATGGGTTTCACCTTTAGTCATTATCCCCAAAAAGATTGGCGAGGTCCGTTTATGTGTTGACATGAGGAGAGCAAATAAGGCAATCAACCGAGAGAGACATCCTAGTCCAACAATTGATGATCTTATTCACAACCTGAATGGAGCAACAGTTTTTACAAAACTTGATTTAAGACAAGGATATCATCAAATACCCTTATCACCTGAGAGCAGATAATATCACAACGTTCACGACACACAAAGGTTTAAGACGTTATGCTCGACTGAACTTTGGAACAAACTCAGCAAGTGAGATGTTGCAAAACATCATCCATGAACAGATTCGGGACATACCAGGATCAATCAACATCAGTGATGATGTTATAATATTTGGGAAAACTCAAGCTGATCATGACAAGGCTCTACAGGCAGTTTTTGAGAGATTCTCATCAGTCGGTTTGTCTTTCAACAAGACAAAGTGTGAATTCAGCAAGAACTCGTTGACATTCTTTGGTTTTGTATTTTCGGACAAAGGAATCTCACCTGATCCTAAGAAAGTACAAGAAATTCATGACGCCAATCCTCCTACATCAACCAAGGAATGGCAACATATTATGCAAAATTTATACCATGCTTCAGTGACATATCACAGCCGTTACGTGAGTTGACCAGAAAGGATGTTCATTTCTTATGGACAAAAGAACATGACAAAGCTTTTAAAAAAATCAAACAGCTATTAGCAAGTGATACAATCATGGCATATTTCGATCAACAGAAGGAAACAGAGCTGATCACCGATGCATCACCTGTCGGTCTCTCAGCAATACTGTTTCAAAAGTCGCAAGGAGAGAATCACAGAAGAGTAAAGCAAGCAGAGCACTCTCTGATGTTGAAAGCAGGTATTCTCAGACAGAGAAAGAAGCATTAGCCATAGTGGGGGCTATTGAAAAGTTTCATCTATATCTCTATGGAGGACATTTTACCCTTTACACGGACTGCAAACCAGTCGAATTGATTTATGGTAACCCAAAGTCCAAGCCTCCAGCACGCATCGAACATTGGAATCTGAGACTACAAGGATATGACTTCTCAATAGTACATACAAAAGGAAACCAGAATCCTTCCGATTACCTCTCAAGACATACAAACTCAGAGGAACCAAAGAAACAAGAAACCATGGCAGAGGACTATGTCAATTTCTTATCTGCTCACGCAGTACCAAAGGCTATGACATTGTCAGAGATTCGAGAAGCAACCACAGCTGACCCAACCTTGCAGCAGATATCCAAAATGATCAGAACTGACAAGTGGAAAGAGCAGACCACATCCGAGGCAGACATCGCAGAAATCAAGCTTTTTCAAACAGTCAAGAATGAACTCACTGTTAGTAGTGATGAAAGTGTGATACTCCTTGGAAATCGCATCGTAATACCAACTTCACTACGAAAGAGAGCAATTATGTTGGCTCATGAAGGTCACCAAGGAAATGTTAAGACAAAGAAGTTGCTCAGAGAAAAAGTATGGTTCCCAGGAATAGAAGCAGGAGTAAAACAACAGATTGATAATTGCATTGCTTGTCAGGCCAATGGTCCAGAAAATCGTCCTGAACCTCTCCAGATGTCAACATTGCCTCCAGAGCCATGGCACACTGTACATGTTGATTTCTGTGGACCTTTCCCAACTGGAGAATATCTACTTGTTACTATAGATGCCTATTCTTGTTTTCCTGAAGTAGAAATAGTACAATCAACAGCAGCAAAAGGAACAATTTCCAAGCTTGACAGAATCTTTGCCACACACGGAATTCCAAGAGTTCTCAAGACTGATAATGGACCACCATTTTTCGGAAATGAGTTTAAAGCCTATATGGAAGAGAATGGAATATCTCACCAGAAGATTACTCCATTGTGGCCACAAGCTAATTCAGAAGCAGAGAACTTTATGAAACCCCTTACAAAAGCAATCCGTTCATCGAATGCTGAAGGAAGAGATTGGAAGAAAGATCTGTACCGATTCATGTTGAATTACAGAGCTACACCACACTGCAAACTGGAGTTTCCCCATCTGAATTACTGTTCAACAGAAAGATCAAAACCAAGCTTCCCCAAGTGGAAATGGGTGTTGACACTCCAGGAAATGATGTGGAAGTTAAACAAAAAGATAAACGAGCCAAAGAGAGAATGAAGGAGCATGCAGACAGAAGAGCCCGAGCTCAAGTCTCTAGTCTCAACATTGGTGAAACAGTTCTCCTACGTCAGCGAAAGAAGAACAAGTTCAGCACAAAGTTTGATCCATCACCTTTCCAAATAGTGAGAAAAAATGGAACAATGATAACAGCGATCAGGAACGGAAAGTATGTTACACGAAACATTTCTCAGTTCAAAAAGATTAGTTCGAATATCGAGTATCCAGATCTCTCAGAAGATGAGTATGAGTCAGATACGCTGGAAGATGACAATGAGACTCCACCACAGGGAAATTCCCCACAAAATATGCTTCCAGTGAATCAAGTTCCTCCGACACGGAACAGAAGATACCCTACCAGGATGAAACAACCTTTTCATCGATTTGGTCATAATATTTATGAACAGTAAGTCATTAGAACATTTCATTATGTTAAGATATTAAATTAAGAAAAAAAGGAGACATGTAATGTTCAAGTATTATATTACTAATCACACACACTGTATCAGTCACGTTGATTATTATGCATAGACATTACATCATCATTACGTATTGATTGTGACACATTATTACATCACGTGATAGAGAATGAGAAGTTTTATACTCGTGCTATAACTAACTAAGTATGGTTCGACGGTCTCAAGAAATCTAGTCCCATCAGTTGACCTAGACGGATATAAAGACAACCAGATAAACACTAACAAACAGTTGAACAGTATACTACTGATAGCAAGGAGTGTAAGACTATGTACAGGGACTAACACTGATACCAGTCTATAATAATACTAGTAATAGCAAGGAGTGTGAGACTATATATAGTGACTAACACTGACTATACTAATAGCTAGGAGTGTGAGACTATGTAAAGTTACTAATACTGATACCAGACTATACAATAATAATACTAATAGCTAGGAGTGTGAGACTATGTACAGCGACTAACACTGATGCCAGTTTACATAATAATACTACTACATAATAATACTACTCATAGCTAGGAGTGTGAGACTATGTATAGTGACTAACACTAATACCAGTCAATAGTATGAGTCTATGTACAGTGACTAACACTGATTCCAGTCTATATAATAATACTCATAATAGCTAGGAGTGTGAGACTATGGACAGCGACTAACACTGATGCCAGTTTACATAATAATACTACTATATAATAATACTACTCATAGCTAGGGGTGTGAGACTATGTATAGTGACTAACACTGATACCAATCTATATAATAATACTACTAATAGCTAGAAGTGTGAAACTATGTACAATGACTAACACTGATTCCAGTTTATATAATACTACTAACAGCTAGTTGTGAGACTATGTACAGTGACTAACACTAATACCAGTCTTTACAATAATACTATATAGACATACTACTCATAGCTAGGAGTGTGAGACTTTGTACAGTGACTAACACTGATACAAGTCTACTAAATGTTAGGAGTGTGAGACTATGTACAGTGACTAACACTGATACCAGTCTATATAATAATACTACTCATAGCTAGGAGTGTGAGACTATGTACAGTGACTAACACTGATACCAGTCTATATAATAATACTACTCATAGCTAGGAGTGTGAGACTATGTACAGTGACTAACACTGATACCAGCCTATATAATAATACTACTCATAGCTAGGAGTGTGAGACTATGTACAGTGATTAACACTGATTAACAGTCTATATAATAATAATACTAATAGCTAGGAGTGTGAGACTATGCACAGTGACTAACACTGATAGCAGTCTATATAATAATATTACTAATAGCTAGGAGTGTGAGAATATGTAAAGTGACTAACACTGAAATCATTCTATATAATACTAATACTAATAGCTAGGAGTGTGAGATGCACTGTGACTAACATTGATACCAGTCTATATAATAATTCTAATAATAGATAGGAGTGTGAGAATATGTACAGTGACTAACATTGATACCAGTCTATATAATACTACTACTAATAGCTAGGAGTGTGAGACTATGTACAGTGACTAGCACTTATACCAGTCTATACAATAATGCTACTAATAGCTAGGAGTGTGAGACTATGTACAGTGACTAACACTTATAAGTCTATATAATAGTACTACTAATAGTTAGTAGTGTGAGATTATGTACACTGATTACCAGTCTATATAATAATAATACTAATAGCTAGGTATGTACAGCGACTAACACTGATACCAGTCTATATAATAATACTACTAATAGCTAGGAATGTCAGACTATGTACAGTGATTAATACTGATTACCAGTCTATATAATAATAATACAATTATCTAGGTATGTACAGCGACTAACACTGATACCAGTCTATACAATAATACTACTAATAGGTAGGCGATTTACAGTGACTAACACTAATACCAGTCTATAGTATGAGACTATGTACAGTGAATAACACTGATACCAGTATATATAATAATAATACTAATAGATAGGAGTGTGGGACTATGTACAGCGACTAACACTGATACCAGTCTATACAATAATACTACTAATAGCTAGGAGTGTTAGACTATTTACAGAGACTATCAATGATACCAGTCTATAATAATACTACTAATAGCAAGGAGTATGAGACTATGTACAGTGACTTACACTGATATCAGTCTATATAATAATACTACTAATAGCTAGGAGTGTGAGACTATGTACAGTGACTAACACTGATACCAGTCTATACAATAATACTACTAATAGGTTGGCTATGTACAGTGACTAACACTAATACCAGTCTATAGTATGAGACTATGTACAGTAAATAACACTGATACCAGTCTATACAATAATACTACTAATAGGTAGGCTATGTACAGTGACTAACACTAATACCAGTCTATAGTATAAGACTATCTACAGTGAATAACACTGATATCAGCCTATACAATAATACTACTAATAGCTAGGAGTGTGAGACTATGTACAGAGACTAACACTAATACCAGTCTATACAATAATAATAGCTAGTAGTATGAGACTATATACAGCGACTAACACTGATACCAGTCTATATAATAATACTAATAGCTAGGAGTATGAGACTATGTACAGTGAATAACACTGAAACCAGTCTATATAATGCTAGGAGTGTGAGACTATGTACTGTGACTAATACTGATACCAAGTCTAAATAATATTAATACTAATAGCTAGGACCCTGAGACTATATACTGTGACTAACACTGATACCAGTCTATAGTATGAGACTATGTACAGTAAATAACACTGATACCAGTCTATACAATAATACTACTAATAGGTAGGCTATGTACAGTGACTAAAACTAACACCAGTCTATAGTATAAGACTATGTACAGTAAATAACACTGATACCAGTCTATACAATA
Organism: Cladorhizidae sp. MBARI D1340-BT2; assembly: GCA_028752905.1. Taxonomy (NCBI): domain Eukaryota; kingdom Metazoa; phylum Porifera; class Demospongiae; order Poecilosclerida; family Cladorhizidae; species Cladorhizidae sp. MBARI D1340-BT2. Next base: position 21,564,807 of record JAQNBH010000008.1, on the reverse strand, counting down.
ATACTACTAATAAGTAGGCTATGTACAGTGACTAACACTAATACCAGTCTATAGTATGAGACTATGTACAGTAAATAACACTGATACCAGTCTATACAATAATAATACTAATAGCTAGGAGTGTGAGACTATGTACAGTGACTAACACTGATACCAGTCTATATAATAATAATACTAATACCTAGGAGTGTTAGACTATGTACAGTGACTAACACTGATACCAGTCTATCTAATAATACTAATAGCTAGGAGTGTGAGACAATGTACAGTGACTAACATTGATACCAGTATATATAATAATACTACTAATAGATAGGAGTGTGGGACTATGTACAGTGACTAACACTGTTTACCAGTCTATATAATAATACTACTAATATCTATATAGGAGTGTGAGACTATGTACAGTGAATAACACTGATACCAGAATATAGTATGAGACTATTGACAGTGACTAACACTGATAACCAGTCTATATAATAATTCTACTAATAGCTAGGAGTGTGAGACTATGTAGAGTTACTAAATTTACTACTAATAGCTAGGAGTATGAGACTATGTGTACAGTGACTAACACATAATACCACTCTATATAATAATAATACTAATAGCTAGGAGTGTGAGACTATGCACAGTGACTAAATTTACTACTAATAGCTAGGAGTATGAGACTATGTACAGTGACTAACACATGATACCAGTCTATATAATAATAATACTAATAGCTAGGACCCTGAGACTATGTATAGTGACTAACATTAATACCAGTCTATATAATATTACTACTAATAGCTAGGAGTGTGAAACTATGTACAGGGACAAACACTGATACTACTCTATATAATAATATTACTAATAGCTAGGAGTGTGAGCCTATGTACAGTGACTAACACTAATACCAGTCTATAGTATGAGACAATGTACAGTGACTAACACTGATTCCAGTCTATACAATAATACTACTAATAGCTAGGAGTGTGAGACTATGTACAGCGACTAACACTGATACCAGTCTATATAATAATACTCATAATAGCTAGGAGTGTGAGACTATGTACAGCGACTAACACTGATGCCAGTTTACATAATAATACTACTATATAATAATGCTACTCATAGCTAGGGGTGTGAGACTATCTATAGTGACTAACACTGATACCAATCTATATAATAATTATACTAATAGCTAGGAGTGTGAAACTATGTACAATGACTAACACTGATACCAGTCTATATAATACTACTAACAGCTAGTTGTGAGACTATGTACAGTGACTAACACTGATTACCAGTCTATATAATAATACTACTAATAGCTAGGAGTGTGAGATGCACTGTGACTAACATTGATACCAGTCTATATAATATACCAGTCTATATAATAATAATACTAATAGCTAGGAGTGTGAGACTATATACAGTGATTAACACTGATTACCAGTCTATATAATAATACTACTAATAGCTAGGAGTGTGAGATGCACTGTGACTAACATTGATACCAGTCTATATAATAATTCTAATAATAGCTAGGAGTGTGAGACTATGTACAGTGACTAACACTGAAACCAGTCTATTTAATACTACTACAATAGCTAGGAGTGTGAGACTATGCACTGTGACTAACATTGTACCAGTCTATATAATATTACTACTAATAGCTAGACTATGAGACTATGTACAGTGAATAGAACTTATACCAGTCTATATAATAATACTACTAATGGCTAGGACCCTGAGACTATGTACAGTGACTTACACTGATACCAGTCTATACAATAATGGCTAGGAGTGTGAGACTATGTACAGTGACTAACACTTATAACAGTCTATATAATAATATACTAATAGCTAGTAGTGTGAGATTATGTACAGTGATTAACACTGATTACCAGTCTATATAATAATAATACTAAAAGCTAGATATGTACAGCGACTAACACTGATACCAGTCTATATAATAATACTACTAATAGCTACGAGTGTGAGATTATGTAGTGTATAATGCCTGCACTGTATGCATTATACACTACTTATGACACCTCTCATTAGTGCCTGCACTGTGTGCAATATACACTACATATGATGCCTCTCATTAGTGCCTGCACTGTATGCATTATACACTACATATGACACCTCTCATTAGAGACTCACTGTGTGCATACACTACATATGATAGTAGTACTAACTAAGTTGGCTTATCAATAGCATTTGTATTTTCTGGCAATATCTAATTGTATATCCAGATTGTAGTTAGGAGTATAACCAAATGCCTCTAAAAGGATAATAAGTTAGTGTGGAAGGTTTGTTGTATAAAATCTTATATCGATCGGTTTGGATTGGATTGGGTTTACATATTACATTTCTTCATAAAAATAATTATTCCAAATAGCGTTTGTCTGAAAACAAGTATTACACACAGTTTTGAATGATGAAAAGTCGAGAGAATACAATTTCAAGTTGATCATTGACAAAGTTATTGTAATCATATTTGCATTAAAATATTCTGAAGAATTACATCATTATTTATATGTTTTGGTCATGTGATATTTTGTTGTTGACAATACTCGAAGGAAAACTCAATTAGATTGGACAGGGAACTCTGTGATGGTGTCATTGGTGCATAGGGTGAAACAACTTTATTACATGCTCCTTTGAGACGGACAGAGATTAGACACGACATGCTAAACTGAAATTTACTGGAATCAGTAACTGCTCAGAGCAATAACACATACAAGAGTCACGGTGAGGAGCTGACAAGGAAGAAACACATCCATGATGGACACAAGGCTTCAGCTACCCAAATGTTGAGCAGGGATAGGGAATTAGTAAGACTGGACTCACAGAGTGGACACATCTAGACTGTTGCAATTGAAACTGAGCCTTCTTGAGACTGCATTCTCAAACCAGCTAGATAGTAAGATATGAGATCTTACAGACTTGAGGATGAAATTGAGCGGGCTGATACATTCAAGGAAAGTGTCTATATGGTTCAACATTAATAAGTGCTGTTTGGTTCCACCACCAGCTGCTTTACACCAAGTACTGATCTAGCCCACATGGTACTAGGGCACAGAATGAGTTTACCAAAGCTGACTTTATGAACTTTCAATGAAGATATCACAACTTGGACAATATTTTGGGATGCTTACATATCAGCAATCCACAACAATGATAGCTTGTAAGAAATTGACAAGTTTAACTATTTAAATTCTCTCTCTCGTGAGGCAGTGGCTGAATTGTGAATTGTCTCTGACATGCAAATTACAGTGAAGCCATTCCCATCCTCAAGAAATGATTTGGCAATAAGATGCAAATTATCAGCAAGCACATGAACACACTACTCCATGTGGAGGCAGTATCTGAAACTTGAAGTCGCTTAGAGTCTCCTCTGAGTGTAATTTCACAAAATCCTTCAAGAATATCGATCAGATCTGATGAAGAATTGTGTATAAGTGGTTGAAGACCCAGAAACTCTAGTCCAGACAAGATACACTACTTGCCACACCATGTTGTGGTTCAGCAAGACAAGGAAACAACCTAGTTAAGAACCGTTTATGACACTTGTGCGAGGTCTGATAGACCATCCCTCAATGACAGCCTCTACACTGGATCCACTGAGGTTCCATTCTTATCAAGTGACATTGAGTGTGGCTTTCTTAATGGTGTCGATGGCAGAGAAGGGTCTAGATGTCCTATGCTTCCTTTAGGTTAATGACATAACCGAAGGTAAGCCAGAAATTGTTGTGATGAGGTATGCCCTAGTGGTGTTTGGTGTCCCTTTCCTGCTGAACGTTACAGGCAAATACTATGTGGAGCAGTATTCTTCTTCTCATCAGGAGTTGGTATGACATCTCTCACAGTCTACATATGTGGATGATAGTGTCTATGAAGCAGATAGGGATGACCATTGATGATCAGCATTGAAGAAACGAACACCAAGTCCACTCTGGGAGAAACACAGAAAATATGATTTGGGGGGCAGAAGGTGCTGGCGGTAGGATGTCCTTTCTGATTGGTTTGTGTTTGACTAGATGAACTTACTCGCTTAACTCAGAATTCAGATCACACCAGAGAAATATTGTCAGTATTGTAAGAAAGTTTTACAACCCTGGTGTTCATGTCCCTGATCATCATACAATTGAAGATGAAGATAATCTTTCAAGAGTTGTGTGAAGCCAAGCTGGAGTGGGTTCAGATGCTTTCCAGTTGAAATGGAACTAGCTGATTTCGGAGTTGTAAGGAGGCCAACCAATCTTAATTCCATGAAGCTATTTGTACGGCATTTACCAGGAAGTTGACTCTTACACCTTCTGTGGTTTTGTGATGCTTCCACTGGAGCCTATACCGTGTCAGTCTACATCTTGATCAAGACCCACACCAAGCACCTTGGGAAGTTTTCCCATCAAAGACCAGAGTATTCCCTGCACATGGTTGAACCATACTGAGACTAGAGCTGCAGCCTTTTCTCTGCTAGAGAGGCTAATCTTGAATGTTATGCATAGCCTAGAGGGTTGCCTTTAACCCAACCTCGGTGTTTCACAGATTCCAAGGTACCACTAGCTACTGACATTGAAAGAAGAACCTGAATTTATATATACTGGAGTGGACTTTGCCATACTTCTCTATGTCAAGATGTCAATCACAAGTAGCAAGAAGGTCTGGATGTGTCTCTATAAATGGTGTGATGTTAGAGCTACTTACCTGGATATCTTTCCTAACATGTACATTGGGACTTTCTTATAAGTCTGAAGCAGTTCACTGTAAGGGGAGGGCTTCCATGGAAATTTGTTTCTGGCAAAGGAAAAACTTTTAAAAGGGTGACCAAGATTAACCTCATGAAGATGTCCAACACAACGTGACTGGAGTCAGTCTTAAATGTATATTCAACATTGAGAGGGGACCCTGGTGTGGAGAAGCATTTGAGAAAATGGTAAAACCACCAAGTGTTGTTTGAAAGAGATGATTGATCAGGTGAAGTTCTCCTATAGTGAACTGTTGACTGCAATCACTGAGGCTGAAACGATTGTTAACTCTAGACCACTTTCATACAGATTTACATTATTTGGAGCAACGTCTCACACCCTCTCACTTGCTCATTGGAAGATGTGTCATGAGTTTGCCAGACAACTTCTGCTACAATGAGGATATTAGTGACGATCCAGACATTTCCCGTACTCACCTCAATGAAAGATTGAAGCAGTAACACCCTGAACCAGTTTTGGAAGAGATGGAAAAATGAGAATCTATTGGAGTTGCGTGGTTCTCATCACACAGCAAAGCAAACCCTGTTCTTGCTCCCATCTCTATTGGGGCACCATTGTGGTGCACAGGGAAAGGAGACTCTGGGAATTCCGGAAGTTGAAAGGCGGAGAACATGACTGTTAGATGAGTCGGACATGTCAGGGAGCTTTCCTGAGTACACCAAAGGGAACTCATTCAACTACTCTGCAATGCAAGTGTAACAACTTTACCCACTGGAAATCAACTGATCTACTGGTAACCCTGCAGTAGATGACCCAAATGTGCTCGGTGACTAGCTTGACACAGGAGTTGGATCTGTTGATCACATACAGACTATGGGTGCAAGACAGTCGAAGAGAGCTGCTGCATTCAAAGCAAGTGACAAGTTGAAGGTCTGCATCTTTCAGAACTCATAACTATATATTGTGGGCATGCAAGGTATAAACTTAACACATCTACTCTTGTTGACCAGAGAGTGGAATGATGTAGACAATTCAATTGTCATTGAATTATATCATTATTTGATCATGTGATGTTTTGTTGTAGACAATTCTCGAAGAAAAGGTAAGAAAACTAGACTAAGCAGACTGGACAGATAACTCTGGGCAGGCATAGAAGACAGATGGTATATCTGGGTAAAATGACAATAATCACTGTATGATGGTGGGAGATTAAAACATCTGGCTTGTCTACTTTGAATACCTCATGATGCCACTACAGTCTTATACCAGCACACTGCAAAGATAATAAAGGTTTATAGGTTATACATCTAAGTAAGGCTGGCAAACATTCACTTTAGGAAAATGGTTGGTCTTTTTGTTCTACCATAAAATTATAATTTCTGTTTCAAGTTGAATTCAAGAATGGATTGGCCACCTTTGTTGGACAACATAGATTTTATATTATGAAGAAAAGGAATAACATAAGTCTGTTACAACCCACAACAAGGCATTGATTTTTTATACACTCATGATTTCATAAATTTTTACAGGCCAGTCAATTTGGCTTTTCAATGAGGAAAGGCCATTCAACAAGTCCAATGCATTCACATCTCTGCTTCAGGTTGATATCAAAATTGGATCAGCCACCATAGGTGGCCAACTTTTGCCATTGTGTGTAGAAATGCCATGATATAAAGCCAGCTGCAGTTACCAGCATGGCTTTAGCTATTTACATGCCTAATATATGTTGTTACGATAATGTCTTTTGGGTACTAGTAGCCTATAGAGCATTGCCTGCTTAAAACTTGCTTACTGGTCAAAATCACATGATAAAAGTGTTTTTGAGTAGCTAGGTTTAGAGTAGCTAGCTCTTTCTTTTCAAAGGCGGCTGCTACATTCAGCATGATAAACATGTTTTCTTTAATGGGGAGATCGAGTTCCCAGCTACATTTCAAGTGAATCTGACATTGAAAGTGGAAAGGCTTTGACTGATGAACTAGCTACATAATTCATTATTATGTACAAACTTAGTAATTGGAAAGTGTAATATAAACAACAGCCACAGTTTAAGTCAATTAAGTTTGGTGGATACTTACTGGATATTGGCAACGAGGTTTCTATTTTCCTGCCTGTTTGGAGGACTTCAAATTGTTTGGGTGCCTGTGGCCCAATGGTTGAGTAATGCATCTGGAAAGCAGAAGTCAAGGGTTCAGATGCTGCTGGTGCCCAGGTGCCCAGAATATTTGTCCTGATTTTTTCCCCTTTTAAACGCTCATCATTGAGCAATTATTTTTGCTGCCGTGGCCAATTTGTAACTAATTTAAGGCAGCTACTATAAACAATTGAGACCGCTACATGGTTACAATTAGGGCTTTTTCTTCCTAATAGTGGAAATGCTGTATTCCTTGTTGTGTTGTTGTTTGTTTTTAACACTATTGTAATAAAATAAATATTGCATCCTAATACAACATTGGCCTCTTCATTATAAAGTGTCTTGAACAAATATCCCTTCAACTTATATAGACTTTTAGAGTTGCATTCTAATGTTCCTAACAAACATATACACATTTTCCAGTCATCCCACCACTACATGCAATTCATAGGGCAATAACACTTTAAAATAAGTTACGATGTATAAAAAAAGGAACTAAGTGATAACAAAAAGCTCATGTACATTAAAAGTTAGTATCTATCACAAGACTTGAGTTTGTTCTTGCCCCTGTAAGCTTCACATGCCACGGAGCTCAACATATCTCCTTCAGCCTTTGGATCATTCTGTATGTAAAACACACATGTACACCACACACAAACACACATGAACACACATACAAAAGAATCTATTCAAGTAAATGAGTTTAGTAAATTAAATTCCAATCACATATTCAAGTGTCGACAAAAGCAATGAATTAGAGAGATCTCTTCCACATATGCACATATCTCCAAGATATCTTCAATTTGGAATTCAAGTTAGAAATTACAAAGAATGGTCCAAAATAGAGAGAATGATTGCACACCACCTATGGACTTCCCATACCAGCTCTATCTGCACCTCCTGGGATGGCAACATGCAATCCTAAGCATGGAGAAAGGCCTTGGGGAGAGGGGAGATACGAGGAAAAGACCGAGCTCTCAGTGGAATCAGGTTACTAGGAAATGTGCACAAAAATGTAAATTTCTGTGGGTACAATAACAGAAATTAGTTAACCACCCGGCAGTCCTTTCTGTCGAGGGTAAAGGTCTAGCTGGCTTCTTTTTTATGTTAGTCTACTTAAAGCTCATATTCACTACAGTTGCAGCCCAGTTATGTCTAGTCCGGAGAAACAAGTTGACAGCACTATGCACAGAGGAGCTAGGGCTACGCCTGTAGAAGGTCCCACTCAGGATGCTTGCTCACCCTCTAACAATCCACTGATCACTTAACCTTTATTTGCAGCCTGTGGAATTTGTCTTGATCGTTCTTCTTCTCTACTGCCAAAACCAGTAATGTTCATGGCATTTTGCTGGCATAAAAGTAACACCCAGGTATAAGGCACAAGCCCAACCAGCTCAGCACTGCAGCACATTGTTGATCTTCCTGCATATAATGTGCGTCATTTTATTAGCTAAATCTATTCCAATGAAATTTCCATCACATGCTATAGATCACTGAACTGCACGGTATACCTGAGCTGCAGGACAATTCTGTGCACTTGAATTTCTGGTCCTTTTCAGAGAAATAAATAATAGTCAGCAGTTAGTTGGAAGCTAGTCGAATACATGTCACTCATAACCTTCTTTGCAGGTTGAAGGGATTGACACACACATCGATAATTTTTTTGGTATCAGAATGATTTAATCGCAATGTTTGAGGTTATTACAAAAATTAGGTTGCTCAATGAATAATGCACGTCATGTCCCCCTAATAATTTGTAGCTCTACTGTGACTTAAATCCCGGCAAGTGTGGAAATATGTCCAGAGTAGCGGTTTGACATGGTATGCTGTGTATTGCTATCAGTGTTGAATGATACTAAACAATGTATGCATACAGGTCACTGCTGTGGTGGCATTCCTTGTGCTTGTTTTTTAATTTATTTTTATTATTATTATTTTTTAGCTTCAGCGAACTGAAGATGTTGAAGAATAGCTGAGTCACCTTGAGCCATTATCACAACCTCCACTGCTGTCACCACACCCTCTGCTAGCTATCATCTCCACTCCGCCCTCCATCTTCCCCCTCTCCTGCATCCAAACCTCTGTCCTTGCAATTAAAACTAATAATCATCAAAAAAGATATTGGTGGTGTGATTATAAATGGTAAAGGGTTTCTAATTGGTATCCACATGGCAATCGATTAAGTTTCTTTGTTAATTTTTGTTGTTTGTTTGAGGGTTTTTTGTTATTTAGTAGTTGAGCAGTTGGTAATCCAATTCTCTGAAGTCCAACTCTGAGTTTCTGGGTCTCCAGCACCTTTCAAACATTTATTTAACTCGTTTCTTCTCCTCTTCTTATCCAGATGTCTGGGCTGCTTGCGGTCGGCAGAAGCTTTGCTACATATATGTCTACAAATATTAATAATTGTAGTGTTGATGCAGAGAGGCATCAGGCCTATCAAGATGTCTGGGCTGCTTGCGGTCGGCAGAAGCTTTGCTACATATATGTCTACAAATATTACTAATTGTAGTGTTGATGCAATGTTGAGAGGCATCAGGCCTATCAAGATGTCTGGGCTGCTTGCAGTTGGGAGAAGCTACATGTACATCTACACATATTACTAGTCTAGTGTTGAGGCAATGTTGAGAGGCTACCAGGCCTATCCAGATGTTTGGGATGCTTCGGTTTGGACAAGCCACATATTACATCGCAAAACAACTTAGCTGATGGTTATACTGTCCGCAAAGATGGGATCATTTAATGAACCTTGAACTTTCTACAGCTAGATTATCCTGTTTGATACTCAAAAACATTCAACCCAGCCAACTAGACAGAATTTTAATGCAATGTAATAATATGACAGTTTGTTAACCTCCCAATATAACAACCCCTGTGTATGTTGTTGACAGGCATTTGGACAACACAACAAAGACTTAAAATTATTCTTTGGCAGACCTTATGACTGCACATTGCTGCATAATAGCCAAAAACTTATTCCATTGGTAACACTGCAGCATCTCTTGTTGGATATCTTTTCATATATTATAGAACACTTTTTTGTGGGTGTATATATAAGACGAATGAATAATTCAAATTCAAAGTGGATTTGACCCATTGGCTTCCTTCTGGAGGAGACACAAACCACGCCTCTACACACTCACTAAGGCTTGCAGCCACAGACTAGCTGCTACCACAAAACTCTATTTGTGGAGCTGACCAATTAGGATCTAGTTGGCTTGTTTTGTGCATGTTTATATGCTGTGCAGGAATGCAATATTGGCCACTCCTAAGGCCACACCAACTGATGTGACTACTGTATAGTGGATAATTTACGTTGGGCAATATTTTCATGGATTAAACTATTTATAGGGAGGGAGGGAGTTTTATAATGAGCGTGAATTAGCATGCCTTTTTTGTTAGCCACACCTCCTTTCAATCTGGAATTTTGGGGGGCAATGGCTAATTCTTCTGAAGTAGAGGCTGTGGTTCCGAGGGTCCTATGCCTATTAAGTGGAATTGGGGCTGCCGCAGGCGAGCAACTGCAGTGCTCACGTGAGACAGACAATCAGTATCATCTTATTGCTGTAGCAGTGCTACATAGTTCCCAGAAAGATATCTTCAATCTGTTATCTTTTTTTAGGATGATGTGGAGTGATTCAATGCATACTTATAGGTGCTAGCCAGCAGATAGTCCTTTTAAAAAGCCTTGTTAAGGTAGTGAAACACGGCTATGGAAAAAGAAATCGCTAGCGAGCTAACATTACAGCACAATTTAAGGAGTAGTCTCCTTGGAGCCATGCTAAGTGGCTGCGTTCATATGTGGACATGGCTCTCAATAAATGCAGTAATTTTACAAATAGTCTTGCGGAGCTAGACCCTTTACCAACTCGCTAAAGGTTTGGCTTCAATACTATAGCTAATTAGTTAGGGGGGAGAGGGAATTGTAGTTTTCTTTTAACCATGAAATCCATGAAAATATTGCCTCCCAATAAAAATACATACTCTATACATACACACATAAACACACATAATTTTGTTGTTGTAAACTGATTATAAGATGAAGCACAACTTGGATTTTCCTTGGATTGCTTTGTGCACCTCGTTTTCCAGGGAGCCTCATCACCCTTGTGCCCCAACAACCGCATCTTGCCCTCTAGCTCTTTTTCTCTATCTGGTGGTGTTCCAGTGTTTTTACCATCCCTTTATGAATCTATATAAAATATATGAAAATGAGTGGTGATGTGGAAAATATATCTTATTCTCCAACTCACATATAAATACATACTCTATACATACATACTCTATACATACACAATGCTATCATCGAAATCTAGCATTAGAAATCAAGGAAAACCACTTCCTAAAGAGAAGCCTTGTTCAGTCTCACATTACCAAGATGCAAATGTATGAAATTATTGTCTTCATAGTAGCTATTTCTACCGCAGTTGTTACAGCTTTAACAGTGCTAGTTAACAAACTCCAAATGAGTTCAATGATCAACCCACGACTGGATTTGGTGGCAAATAAAAACTCTAACATTTCTGGAAATAGTAGCAATGATCAGATAGCTGATGGAAATTCATTGTGCTGCTATTCAGAATCTTTATGCCTTTTCTCTTTCAAGCTTCTATCATGTCAGGTCCTTTAATGGCTCTGGTGTCTGACTGTATGACCAGGTCAATGCAGTGATATCACTGGAGGGTCGATTAGAGTGGATGAATTAGACATGACAGACACTAATACCCAGTATCCTAGCAGTCTCATGAAGCCACTCATTCGTGTAGAACATATTACTCTCCTGGACAAACTTGTTCTTCAGATATATTTACTGTTGGTGGGGTTGGATATTCTAAGATATGTGGAAGTATCAGAGCCTACCAGAAGGGACTAAATGCTTTTGGACAATACGATCCAGACAATGGTTATCTCATTAGAGTAATCTAAGCATAGATATTAATTATGTGGATGGTATAAGTCTCACTCATAGAAAGGCCGAGACAACATATCTGGACATTTGCTGGGACTTTAAATGAAGATGGCTGAAATTATGTTTGCATATGTCCGTGTATCTATGCCGCTCTATCAAGTAGGGTCCCACCTACTCCACCATTTGTGGGAGAAGATTATTTCTGACTCAGATGTTTAAGTGGCATTGCTCGCACATTCCATTTTGATGATCTTCTCTGGGATGGAGCTGGCTGTGGCCCTCAGAACACAGGCTGCTCCTTCAAGCACTTGCCACAGCCCACCACTGACAATAATGAAGACATTGTGATTGAAATTGTAGAGATTTATGTTCAGTCGAGTAATTCCACCTACTATTTCATTATCAAGTGTTTTTAAATAGTGCTCAAGTGCAGTTTAACACATAAAATGTGCATATTAAAATGTGGAAGATTGCAGTAAACTAACAAGTACAAAATTATTTCTACCTAAAACCAAACAACAATTTTGGACTGACCAGTTAATGTATTCATGTAAAGTGTCACAGAGGTGCCCAATAGGTCGATCGTGGTAGATCGCGCGTAGTAAGGGTAGATCGCGCGCCATTCAAAAAAATATATTTTAATGATTTAATGTTGCTATTGCTGAGCCTGTTAAGGCCATCACATATAATACAGCACAGTGTGAAACTATTTAGTAACTAACCTAATAACAATCTATATTTTAAAAAGAAGTCAACAGTACTTAATTAATAAAATTATCCACAATATTAATTAATTAAGTTACGAGTGTCCCGCTGCTCAGGAAGGGGGGGACAGGAGTGGACCAAAGATCATTCCTCAGCTCACCATACAACAGTTCCTTTCGCCTCTGCCACCACTTCCCTACCCAATACATAACACACTCGCCCACCTCCTCCATCACTGCATCACTTACTCCCTCCACATCTTTCCCCAAAAGCAATGCCACCTTTCCATCCTTACTCACTCTTCTTAATTCATCCAGCCACTGTCTTGCCCCTGCAATTCTGCGTACCTCATCTATCAGAACCAGCCGATCCCTCTCAAATTCCCCGCATGTCACCAAGAAATGTTACACATCCTCCCCTGCTCCACTATCACACATTATACACCTCTCATCCCTAACTATCCCACATCTCTTCTTATCCTCTAACAACCCAGCTGATGCAGTCCTCAGTCTAAATTGCAGCCGCACACCTTCCTGACCATGCATGGACCTCACATACCTCTCCACCCCTGCACTATTCTTTGCCGATTTATAATAATTCAGCGTACTTTTTCCGTCTACTTCCTCCTCCCAGTCCTTCTCATTTCTCACCTTCACTTTCCCCTTCGACTTGCGCACTGACCCAACCTCGTTGTTTATCTCGTACTTTCTCCTCAAGATCTCATATTCTTCCCACCATCCAATTCCTCCATCCTCTCGTAGTTTATTTAAAACAACTTTTACCAATCTGCTCTGTTCCAACACCTCTAATCTCTTGCCAAACAAAACCTTCATCTCTTCCCTCCTCTCCTCTAGCTTCCTCCACCCCATATCTCCCCGTATTGCCACTCCTGCTCTGTATCACTTGCCCCCAATAGTCTCCTACCCACTCTCATCTGTGCTGACTCCAACTTCTTGTGAGCATTCCGTCCTCCTGTCCACCACACTTCGGCTGCATGCTCCATACTGGGTCTCGCTAGAAGCTCCCACACCATTCTTCCTCTGTCTACTTCCACCTGCCCATTCACTCTACTCATCCATATTACCTTTCCAACCTACTCTTCTGCCTTCTTTGCCATCTTCTCTAACTGAACATTACCCCTTAGCTTCCTATCAAACCATATTCCTAAGTACTTGAATTCTTTGACCTCTTCCAATATCTCCTCACCAGTCCTCCAATGCACTTCTGATTCCTTCTTCCCTACTACCATGACCTTGCTCTTCTTGCTATTAAATTTCATCTTCCACCTTAACACATACGCCTGTACCACATCCAACATAGCTTGCAGTTCCACCCCTGAGTCAGCCAGAAGAACAACATCATCTGCATACATGAGTGCCCCACACCAGCAGCCTTCCACTTTGACTCCTAGCTCAGCTCTCTCCAATTCCTCTGCCATTCCCATCAAATATATATTGAAAAGAAGTGGAGACAAAGGACATCCCTGCCTAAGTCCATTCTCCACAGTGAACCACCTTGACCTCCTTCCATTCAATACCACCGTCGTCTCCACCCCACTATACAATCCTTCACATGTCCTCACAAGTTTCTCTTGTACTCCATACTGCCTCAACTTCTGCCACAGTCCCTCCCTCCACACACTGTCATATGCCTTACTTATATCCAGGAAAGCCATAATTATATGAAGCTTTTTTCTCGCTCTTCCTCACTTCACAAACTCCTCTTAACACCAACCACTGGTCTGAACATCCCCTCTGTCTCCTAAATCCTCCTTGTGCTTCCGTCAAAATCCGATCCTCAGCGAACACTCCCAACCTCCTTGCCAACACTCTCGCAAACACCTTCACCACATTACAACGCAATAAAATTCCCCTACTTCGTCCTCGTCACCTTCCTTGTGGAGAGGTACTAGTAAACTCCTCTTCTAGTCCACTGGGCAGCACTCAATCCTCATCACCACATTCATCACCTGCACCATCACTTCCACCAAGCATCTCATTCAACATTCCATCAGGGCCTGGAGCCTTTCCTCTCTTCAAACACTTTAATACCTCTACTACTTCTTCACAACTTACTTCTTCACACATACCCAGCTCATGCCCACCCACTTCTCCCATCTCTAATTCTTGTACTGTGGCATCCTCTTTTTTCCTCCCCAGCTCTTCCCAGTGTTTTGCCATCACCTCCAACACCTCGACTTCCTCCTCTACCTCATCATCTTTCACTCCTTTTATCCTTCTCTCCTTCCTCTTTGCTCTTAAATCACTCCAAAACAGCTTACAACTAGTCCCACCCCGCTCTCTAATCTTCTTTATAGTTCTCTTCCTCAATTCCTTCTTCTCTATCCTAATAGTCTTTTTCACTTCCTTTCTTGCTTCTCTATAGTCATCCCATAGTTGTCTTAATGTAGCCTCTCTCCCCCCTCTCTTCCTGGCTTCCCTTAGCCTCTTACATTTCTCCTTCCTGACACCAATTAACCACTCCACATCCTCTGACCGCCATCCCTCTGACCTGTCTGTAATCTTCTTCCTTCCAATTCCTTTCTCCGCTGCAGCCAAAACTTTCTCCTTCCACCTACCCCACACCTCTTGAACTATTTTTCCTCCCAACTCTTGCTCAAGCTCTCTCACCTCCTCTTCCCACCCCATGAACATTTCCTCCACTGCCTCCTGATACTCCATCCAGTCTAGCCTATTGTCAACTCTCCATTTATGTCGCTCTCTTCTCATTTGTACCTCTCTCCTACCCCACGTAATTTCTCCCCAAATAATGTTATGGTCCGACCCCACATCAAGCTTGCCTGAGTCCTCAACTACCACATCCATGTCCTCACTAAACAACATGTAGTCTATGACCGACTTTCTCTCCCCACATTCCCACGTCCACCTGCCCTCACAGCACTGCAACTCGTTCCCCACAACCAGACCTCCAACCTTAACCAACTCCAACAACCGCCTTCCATTACTGTTTGGGTTGTCCTCCACTCCTAATCCAATCTTTGCATTGAAGTCCCCCATCATAACAACATCGAAACCTTTCTCTTCATACTTCACCACGTCTTCCTGCAATACCTCAAACAATACCTCCATCTCACTCACTCTCACTCCTTCTGGGTTCACATACACTACACCTACCATGGTTTTTCTTCTCCCCTCTCCGCTTAACTCCACCCACAGCAAACCTTCTCTTGACTTCCTCACAGCCTGCTTCCTGTTCCCTCCTTCTTCCTCCATCACCTGCTCTAACTTCCTCCCTAAGACTTCAATTCTTCTCTGTTTATGCTCTACCTGCTTTTCTAGTTCTTCACCCTCAACAGAACATTAGCCAGCACATCACCCATTTGAAGATTTTCCATCAGTTTCATATTAATCCGCACATCACCACTCTCTCTATGTTCCAACTTCTTTAACACATCCCTCGTCAATACATGTACAGTGTTGGTGACACTAGTATCTACTAACCCACCACCATCTCTCTCGTCCCGATACTCCTCCTTAATTTTCTCTATTATCTCCTGCTTCCTTATCATAACCTTTTCACTGAAACAACTTACTACACTATTCATTACTCTTTCTCGTGCCTCTTTCCGGTTCTTCGTATCAACACACTTCATAACCAGCACTTCTTTTCCTTTACCTTCAGCATGAACTTCTCCCTTCCCCACACTTGCTCCATCCAAACTCCAACAACATTGATGACTACAAGCCCATTTTTTCTCACCTAAACTCTTAATATCCTCCTCAGACATGCCAACACATCTTTGGTGAAACCACCCCCAACAAGATCCTTCACAGCCAATCCACCTTGAGCCTTCCTCCGAGGATTCTTCATCCTTAGAACATACCACGCACGCATCTTGTATCAGGTTCACTGCCATTTTTTAATTAATTTAAAAAAATTTAAAAAATTTAAATTTTTTTTTATAGATGCTATCCTATCATTTATCCTCCCTTTGGCAGTTCTTTATTGACGTACAGGGCGACTAGTCTTGTGTTACTTAACTTCTAACACACGGGTCACCACGTAGAAAATGCGCTGAGCTACTGCAAAACTATAACGAGCTAGTGACCTAGTTAGCATGCCAATTTATATTTACTAAAGAAGGGATATAAAAAATGAGTGGGGGAGCTAGACCAGGTAAGAAACCAAAACTTACCACTTCCATGCGGAATGGAAGGACTTTTTCCCACCATGTCATATGCAGCTGACTCCATTCAGTGCAGTCATCAGAGTAAGGTAGTGTCCATATATGTATTCAATTGTTTTGTGCCGAAAGGGTTCATGCAGTGATTCAAGGTATGCCAACATTATTATATTATATATTATATCTCAGTACATATATAAATAAATATATTAGCATTTTTTAATACAGGTAGATCATTTTGACCTTGTCATATTAAAAGTAGCTCGCAAGCCGAAAAAGTTTGGGCACCCCTGATTGTAGACCATAGCTTCCCTTTACCAATCATATTCTCCAACACAAATTTGGAACCTTTCCTTGCCACTATAAGGACATTTGACTGGACATTGCCAAACTGACTGCAAAAAAATCAAAACAAAGTTCTACAACTCCAGGCCTTATTGATGGTCACTTTATGTTTAAAGAATAAATTGGAGTAGCATAATATCATGACATTTGTGGTTAAAGGCCATTTCTGAGTAATGGGAAATCACTGTTCTAAGCTGCCTGGATAACGTATCTTGATGTAGCATTTCCACTCCTTAAGAGCTTCACTAGCATATAATCAGATAATCACACAGATGGGTACACCCACTGGATAATCACACAGATGAGTATGCCCACAGACATGTCCTGATAATTACATGGGATGATTCGTTACACATTTCTTAATTGATAGCGATGCTCTGTAGAATGGGCTTCAGCTTGTTTGACACACACACACACAAACATGCATATTCTTGTTTACGTGGATACATACTTGTTTTCTTTCTTTTTTGTCAAGTCAATCTTATATAACTGCATGGTGAAGGAAATATTTTATATACAAATAAACTTCAGTGGGCATGTGTATTTTTGCAAAATATCTAATTTTTACCTATATATAAATGGCAGGTTTACATCACAAAAATAAACAATTCTCTGGCTTTACAAAATCTATATATAAAATAAAATAAAAGTCTCTTGATTGATTTATTGATTTATTGATTGATTGATTGATCAATTGGTTGATTTATTAATTTATTGATTGATTTAAACTAAAACACTGTAAACAAGTATTTGGAATTACAGGTGTTGTGGGGAAGTCTATGTTTAGGATTCCCTGCGAGGTTCTGAGTCACCGTTGTATCTCTTCTACCCGATAGAGAAAGAGAATTGAAACTTCATGAGAAAGACAGAGAGTATCAATACAACGAACAAAAGGTGATCATCAATTCGAATATATATTATTAAAAGTCAAGGGAGTTAGTTATGTCCCGATTACTGTTCCGTAATTGCGCCGCCACACAGCTCCACCCAGAACTGACTTGATCTTAATGAAGCTGTATCGTCCACGGGTAGCTCAGTCCAAAAACCTTGTCAGTGTTCTTAAATCTTCGTCCGGAGCGTGTAGTTACTAGGATTGGGTGGGGTACTTCGTATCCCATGTGATGTGTCCGGGGAGTGTTGAGTTGGCAGGACAGTGGGCTGTGCTAGGGAACGTTGAGGGGGGCGACCACGGCATGGTGGCTATGCCACTTGGACCTCGGCAGACTCATCAACATGTGCAATTTTCAGCCTATCGATCGAGATGGTCTCCTCGCTATGGCCGACCTGGACATTGAAGAATTTGTCCCCTGTGGTCAATACACGAAATGGGCCATCGTAAGGTGGCTGTAGGGGCGACTTGTGGCTGTCGTGACGAATGAAGACAAATTTGGCCAAAGAGAGGGAGGCCGGAATTGAGGTTGTGGGAGAGCTATGGTGCACTGGGGGGACCGGTCTGAATTCTGCCACATTGTCACGGAGGCGGCGGAGAAGTTCCGGAACTGGTTCGCCCTGTCCATGGCCCACAAACTCCCCAGAGACAGTGAGTGGTGATACAAACACTAGCTCTGCTGGGGATGTAACTAGGTCCTCCTTCGGCATGGTCCGGATTCCTAGCATGACCCAATGAAGGTCAGATGTCCACGAGGGCGATTGACAGCATGCTTTGAGGGACGCTTTCATGCTTCGATGGAATCTTTCCACAAGGCCATTCGCCTGGGGGTGGTAAGCCGTAGTCCGATGCAGTTTGGTTCCATGGAGGTTGGAGAGATCTTGCCAGAGTTGAGATGTGAACTGGGGTCCTCTGTCAGAGGAGACATCGGAGGGAAGGCCGTAACGAGTAATCCATCCACTCAAGAAGGCATCAGCCACATCTTTGGTACTTGTGCTAGCCAGGGGAATTGCTTCTGGCCAGCGAGTGACTCTGTCCACTACTGTGAGGAGGTGGGTGAAACCTTTAGAGAGTGGGAGTGGCCCTACGAGATCCACATTCACATGGTCGAATCGGAGTATGGGCTCGTTGTACTCAGATAGTGGAGCACGATGGTGGAGGTTGACTTTGGCTCGTTGGCAAGCTGGCCCATTCTCCGACCTGTTGACCAAGGCCGTGCCAGACATACTTGCGGGCCACCAGCTTGCGGGTTGCCCATATGCCTGGATGGCTGAGGCCATGAAGGGTGTCGAAAATACGACGGCGGAAAGAGACAGGTACGAGGGGAAGTGGTCGACCAAGAGACACATCACACAACCCTGTTGTGTGATTGGGTCCAAAGGGAATGTCCTTAAGTTGAGGGCCGGTGATTGCTGTCCGGCAGGCAGACATATCAACTGGGTCTGCGAGCTGTGCGGTTGCAAGGGCGGAGAAATCAATGCCTCCACTGATGGCCAAAATGGCAGCACGGGAAAGAGCGTCTGCTACCACGTTGTCCTTGCCTGCCACGTGTCTAATGTCCACGGTGAATTCTGAGATCGCTGAGAGCTGGTGCTGTTGTCATGCAGACCAGGCATCCGAGATCTTACCGAGGGCAAACGTGAGTGGTTTGTGGTCGGTAAACAGTAAGAACTGGCGTCCTTCCAGGAAATACCTGAAGTGACGGATAGCAGTGTGGGCAACAAGCAATTCTCTGTCGAATGCACTATATCTGGTCTGGGCCGGCTGGAACTTGCGGCTGAAGAAGGCCAGTGGTCGCCAGAGGCCATCTGTGAATTGCTCAAGAGTGCCTCCAATGGCCATATCTGAAGCATCAACGGTTACAGCCGTGGGAGCATCTGCACGGGCAGGAGGGCAGCAGAGGCCAGAGCAGTCTTTGCATCACGGAATGCTTTGTCCATAGTGGTCGACCATTTCACCGTAGAGGTCCTGGCGGGACGGCCAACCAGAGCAGTGTAGAGAGGATGAAGTAGCTGGGCAGCGGCAGGTACAAACCTGTGGTAAAAGTTAATTACTCCTGGGTCGTATGCCCTCGGCATTGACCACATGGCCGAGGAAGGTTATCTTGTCGACACCGAAGACACACTTGCCTGGGTGAATGACGAGGCCATGCTGTTCAAGGCGATCGAAAACGGCAGTGAGATCCCAAAGATGCTCATCGGGGGAGGAACTGGCTACCAGGATGTCATCTAGGTAAATGAATACGCCCTGCAGACCACGCAAGACCGTGTCCATCAGTCTCTGAAATGCTTGGGCTGCATTTGCAAGGCCGAAAGGTGTTCGCAAAAACTCGAAAAGGCCAAAAGGAGTAATCACTGCTGTCTTGGGGATGTCCATAGCACGTACCGGAATCTGGTGATAGCCTTTAATCAGGTCAATCGATGAGAAAATGGTCATACCAGCGAGTTGGCCGGCGAAGTCTTGGATGTGAGGCACTGGGTAGCAGTCAGTCTTGATGCTGCCATTGAGACGTCTAAAGTCCCCGCATGGGTGCCAACCACCACCAGGTTTTGGTGCAATGTGAAGTGGGGACGCCCATTGACTGGAGGAGCGCCGGACGATCCCAAGGTCTTCCATCTCTTTGAATGCAGCCTTTCCAACAGCGAGTTTGTCGGGGGACAAACGCCGGGCTGGCGAGCGGAGAGGAGGAGACTGACCAGTATCGATACAAAGCTCGACCCCATGGGGGACCCTGTCCTTGCGAAAAGACAACTCAGTGAGTTTGGGCCTAGAGGCGAGTATGTCGGCATAGACATTTTTACCTGAGGAGGTTTGATTACGGTCAAAGGTACTGGTTGACACACAATGCTGGGTGCGGCGATGGTGGCGTGCGTGGCAGAGTGAACGAGGCGTTGTCCTCCCAGGTCAACTAGCAGTCCGTTGTCACGTAAGAAGTCTGCCCCGAGGATGGCCTGGTTCACGTCAGCGACGATGAAAGACCCTTGGAAGCGCTTGCTCCCAAACTGGAGTGGAATGCGACGTGTGCCATAGGTTTTAATTTCTGTTCCATTGGCTGCCACTAGTGGGGCAGAATGGGCAGAGGAAGCGGCTACGCGGTGGTCAGCAGGAGAAGCTGGGACGAGAGAGACTTCTGCACCAGTGTCGATGAGGAAGGAGCGTCCTGAGGCCTATCCTGGACATGTAGAAGCCTTGAGGTTGTTGCGCCAGCCACCACGGCTACTGGTGGCCGGCGTTGGCATTTCCCACTGGCGGTATCTTAGCTAGGGGAATATGGGCCATCTGGCAGTTGTTCTGGGTGCATCTCCTTGCCTCCGTTCCATACCGCCCAATGGTAGAAACACAGACTGGTGTCGGTCTTAGTACTGCGCTTTTGGCGTTTGTGATCAATGGCCAAGTGATGATGGCTGGTTCAGGCGGGCACCGGAGAGCATGAAGTAGGCATCGGCTTGCTCAGCCAGCTGATGGGTTGTCAGAGCCATAGAACGAGCTAGGTAGTCTTGGACATCTGCTGGAAGCTATCGTAGGAAATGGGCCTTAAACAGGATGTGCTCGGAATCCTCTCCAGTGGGTAGGGATGCAAGCATCTTACTGAGGAGTGCTGATGGTGTTCCATCACCCATCCCAGGCCAGTCTAGAAGACTCTTGCTCCTCTCCAAGGGCGCTCGACCAAACGTGGAAAGGAGGCGATCTTTGATGGCTTGGTAGCGAGTACCATCTGCAGGGGGGTTCCTGATGATGTCGATCACCCTGTCCATGACCTGGCCCTTGAGTGCTGCCACCACATAGGTCTGGTCCTGGGTAATGGCAGGAACGCGGAGGTTGAATTCCGCTTCGATGGCTATAAACCAGTATTCGATCCTGTCAGGCGAGAACCTGGTAGTTTGAGGGCGACTGCATTGACTGTAGCTGCCATTAAAGCATCTGCAAGTGCTTGTGCTTCAGCCATAATGCCGAAGGGGAAGGAATTGACGCTGTTGAGCGGGAACGCTGTGGACGTGTAGGTCGGGGTCACCAATGTAGGGAAGTCTATGTTTAGGATTCCCTGTGAGGTTCTGCATCACCGTTGTATCTCTTCTACCGGATAGAGAAAGAGAATTGAAACTTCATGAGAAAGACAGAGAGTATCAACAAAAGGTGATCATCAATTCGAATATATATTATTAAAAGTCAAGGGAATTATGTCCCGATTACTGTTCCGTAATTGCGCCGCCACAGTGTAATAATTATATCTTGCCATGCAGACCACAGGTGAATGGAAAACAGCTACAGTCAGTGTGGCTAATTCATTGTCAAGACTGATTATTAGTGTATGAAATGCTTAATTTATAGAGAAAATTAGTATAGATTCAGCAAGAATATTTAAAAAAAAGTATGATGGGGAGCCGAGTGCGGGTGCTGTCCCCTCTACATTATGAGTGGTATCTACTAAATTTTACTACAAACTATCACATGTTAATAACACAATACATGTACTTTAGAATCGGTTGGTGGGACAGCGTACTCACTTGATTCTGTCCTCCATATCTCAATCAATGGTGAGAAATTCATTGTTTATATACCACAGTTCATGGTCTATGTCAGGTATCATGTAGATAATAAACATACCACAGTCCAATATTAGTATGCAAGCATTAGCAAGGAGGACTTTCTCACCATAGGTTATATATACCTATTGTGCAATTAGACAAGGCATCAAGAACCATCATGATCGATGACATTCAACTCAACATTACGAAGCTCAGTCTGAGAATATTTCTCATCAGGTAGGCACAAGAATGTCAACTAAGGGCATGCTCCATTTCAAACAATTGAGAAAGAATACATGCACTCCAAAATGAATGCCACCTGGTTTCCAGAGTGGGTGTACATATAGGGTGATTTTAGACAGGGTGTTTAGGACTTTGCTGTACAAGAAACTATCCATGCTGTAATAGCTACATTAAAAAATAGGACATATTCTTGTCTGCTCCATCATTAAAGGTACAAGTGCTGCCTTATGATAATGGGAATTAAGAGGGTGTGTTACTAACCTAGTATGTGATTGTTTATGGCTATTATACAGAGTGTTCCTGCCATTTCTATGAATCCACTTCAAGTCATGAGGCAGGGATTTCTTCAGGATGCGCATGTTATAGCTCTTGGCTTTGCAGCATCTCTATACTAGGAAGGTTTTACTCTTGAAGAGGGCTTCCTTATAACATGCCAGATATGTTTCTTGACAATAATTAAATATTTTTGGCCTTGCACCTTCTACACTATCCATTGGATCTTCTTGATGCAGAACTGGAAGTTCTATAAGGCACTTTTTTCTTTACCTCTTAGGATGTGACCATTTGCTGGACCAGATCGTCCTGGTAATCAGACATCCATTTTCTCTTGACCTTGATAATTCCAGTTTGAATGGAAGGTCATTGTATTGGTCATGCAGCTCTTTCACATACCCAAAACTGACCTTGGTTATGCAGCCCCATTCTGTATCAGCTAATACTGTGATGTGTTCAGGATCTCCTCCTGGATCATTTCTTCCATCTCTTTTTTTCCCATCTCAAACCCACCTACATTGACATGGCTCTATTGTGTGGGTTGTCCATGTTGAAATACACAATGGCTTATGTCAGTTTGTCAGGATTATACCTTAGCACCTTAAATGATTGCCCCTCGTGCAATGCCCTTGGAAACCATGGAAATGCCACAAAGCATGCCCCTCTTCATGAACAGCAATTTTGAGTTCCATGCAAGTATATTTCAACAGCAATATCCCATGCCACTTTGAGGCTGGAGTAGTGGAACACCATTTCCAGACTATAGACATCCAGAAAGGTGTGGTGGAAGTTCTCAAAGATATCAAGGACATTCTTGTTGTGGTAAAGGTCGTATTTTCTTATATTCCTGAAGCCAACACTTCTGTTCATGCTCATAATCCTTGATGCCCTTGTTGTCCAGATGTTCATGCTCATAATCCTTGATTCTCTTGTCAGCCAGACTACCATGGAAGACCTCCCTAGGTGGCAGCATCTGTTCCTGGAACTGCTCCCAGCCATCCATATCTTAGACACTCTTACCAGCCATTAGACCACCCAGAGAGGTGGAGAGAAACTGCAAGCTCCAGAATATCTAGGGTTTGATCCAATAATGGTACACAACAGCATATCCAATGTGATGGAAAAATTGGACCCCTTGCGCTTTATCAGAGTCCTGATGATCCTGGATTCACTGATGGAGATGTAGGGCAACTTGAGATGTTTGTGATAGCTCTGGAACCTCCAGGAGCATAGCAAGGGGTGAGGCGGAGAGGCGCTCACCTCACCAATATTTTCCACAAACCACACCCCTAGAAATAAAACAACCACACATATCAATTGATGCACCCCACAAGTCAAAAGACAATAACATAGAGTGCTAATCTATTTTTTAAATAACAGAGTGCTAAATTATAACATAGTGTGCTAATCTCTTTTTACATGTGCACCCTGACCACAAGCCACATGTGGGATGAATGCAGGTGCTCACTAAAAAATCAAGCTTTGAAGCAGTATGGCTACTTCAAAAAGCTCTCATCCAAATCAACCTAAGAAGTTTTGCTTTCCTTCAAGATCATTTGGCAGTAAAGGAGAAAAGAGAAAATTTAAACCTGCTTGGTTTGAAGAATGGCCATGGCTTGATTATCAAGAAAACAATGACTTTGTGCTTTGCTTTTATTGTTCTGAAGCACACAAAATGAATTTGATGTCTAAAGGTCTTTCTAGCAAGAGAGAAGATGCTTACATTTCTCAAGGATACTCGAACTGGAAAGATGCTAGCTCAAGATCCAGGTAAACATTTAAGCTAATAAAAATAGCAGATATATTATTAATTAAAACTGTAAAACAGGAAACATCAAACATCTAAATGGCTGTTCGAGCAGTCACAGGATCGGGATCAAGCAAGAATGTCGGTGATATGCTAGATCAGGCACAAAGAATAAATGGGTGATTATTCTTGAGAATATGCAATTTTTAGGTAGGCAAGGATTAGCCTTCAGAGGACATAATGAGAAGGAGAGCAATTTCATTCAACTATTGAAATTGAGAAGTTGTGATCAGCATGTAAGTTTACATAGCTAAGAGTATAATGAATATTATTAGACTAGCTATATTTACTGTAATTGTTTCAGGATATTCTTGATTGGCTGAAAAAGAAAATGGACGAGTCCAGAGATCAAGAATGAAATTTTGCAAGTGATGTCACATAGCATTCTTCGTAAGGTCATTAAAGGTATTCAGCAAGTTGATTATTATACTATTATGGCAGATGAATGTGTGGACGTGTCCAATAAGGAGCAGTTGGTAATATGCTTTAGGCATGTCAGCCCAGATCTTGAAGTTCATGAAGATTTTGTAGGCTTATATCACTGCCCAGATATAACTGCCACTACTATAGTTCATATTATAAAGGATGCCTTACTGAGATTGAATCTTAGTCTATCACGTTGCCGTGGACAGTGTTACGATGGTGCTGGCAATATGGCTGGAAGCAGAAAAGGTGCCAAGTCACAGATACTCCAAGATGAACCACGTGCACTGTACACCTTATGGTCACACTTTAAGCCTTGCAATTGGTGACTCCATTAAAAGTGTGAAGCTTTTACGATCAAGTATGGACACCACGTACGAAATTAGCAAGCTTTTTCAATATTCACCCAAGCGGCACTCTCTTTTTGAAAATCTTAAAAGTGAACTTTCTCCAGCCACGGTTGGGTTTCGTGTTTTATGTCCAACACACTGGACTGTGCGTAATGACACTTTTAAAGTATACTAGACAATTATGATGTCATTTTGAAAGTGTGGGAAACAATTTTGGATAGTAAAGCAGATTCTGAGGTTAGAGCACGTGTAAATGGTGTTGCAAGCCAAATGCAAACATTTGATTATTTTTATGGAGCTTTCTTACTTCGAAACATTCTTAGGCATTCTGGTAATTTGAGTAAGACCATTCAGCACACAAGGATGAGTGCTTCTGAAGCACAAACTCTGGCTAAGATGACTGTAACTACATTGAAGGTAGGTTTATGATAGCTAATTATTATGTACCCTTTGTGACAATCTTTTTTTTCCTCTATAGTCAATGAGATCTGATGAAAATTACAAGTTATTTTGGAAGTGTGTAACAAGGGAAGCAGATAACTGTGGTATTGAGGAGCCAGTGTTATCTCAGAGACGAAAAACTCCACAACATTTTGACTCTCAAAACAACAGTGGAACTGCACCTGTTACTCCTGAAGACTACTACTGAGCCATATACTTTGAAGCCCTTGATACAGTAATCATTGACAGATTTGAGCAATAAGGATATCAGATCTATAAGACCCTAGAGCAGCTACTATTAAAAGGTGAAGGCAGAGAAAGTGGAGATAAAGATAGTGTTGCTTCAGGTAGTGGAAGTGAAGAGTATGATCAGTTATTTCAGTTGAATGAAGACGATTTAGTGAAAGACGAACTCTTGGCACAGCTCCAGACATTTCATCTCAACAACAAGGTTGATATATATATTCTCTTGTCAATGTGATGAAAGCTGTGTCAGGTGCAGAGAGAAGCTTATACTCTCAAATTGTTCGAGCTGTCCATTTACTTTTGGTTGCACCAGCAACCAATGCAGCTAGTGAACGTTCATTTTCAGCCATGCGACGTATAAAAACATACTTACGCTCCACTATGAAGCAAGAACGATTAAATGCTGCTATGATTATGAATGTTCATAAAGACACTTTAGATTTAAGCTGTGTAGCTAATGAGTTTTGTGACAGGAATGAAGAATGAACGTAGGAAATACAAATTTCCAAAATTTTAAGTATTGTCAATTTTAATTTTAATGTCAGTTTTCCAAAATTTTAAGTGTTGTTGGTGTGGTTAGAGTGATTGTGGTTAATATATATTCATTGGGCGTGGTTCATGTGTGGTTTCGCCTCACCAACCCCAAATTCATTGCTACGCCCCTCACCTCATCTCGACTTGGTTAGGCTTGGTCACCTTGATGGCCACTATAGGGTTGGCTATTCATGCCTTGACAGTCAGACATGTGTTTTTCCAGAAGATTTTCACCCTGGTGAGCACATGGGGACAGCACTTGCAGAAGTGCATTCGCTATGTGTACAACAAAACTTAACAACAAAGGTATGCATCTCTATACTGCGCTAAGTCCACAACAATAAACTTAACAAAGTTATCATACGTCCACAACAAAACTAACACACTAAAGAAATTCATTGCTATAAACGCTGTACATTATTCATGTGAACTGTATAGAAATATGCAGTCATATAAAGTTAGCCTATCCCATTGCTCTACACACCTCTAGCGATGGACCACCTAGCTGCTTTTGGATGTTGTTAATAAAGGTAGTTTAGCCCACTATTGGTCAGAACTAGAGACTGTCTGTACCTAAAGGTAAGTTTATTTTATATAGTAATCATAATAGCATTGTTGTAGAGATATGGAGGTTGTCTTTGGGAAGTAAGGGGGGATAGTTTTCTCAAAATAGGGGCTACTGTATATACCAATAACTGATTAATTTGTACAAATGTCTTCTTTCTCACAGATGGTATCTCATGACAGTATGGTGGGTGTGGTGTTTCATACTTCAGGTTGCTTATTTCCTGCGGCTATTGAGACTCCTGCAATGTCAGTATAACTACCTTCCCATGATGCACAACCTGAAGGCCCTTGCTGGAGTGGTGGTGGAGAAAGCACATGAGAGAACTCCAGCAGTGAAGACAGGTGTGTGTAGATGGAGAGGGGTGGCCTAAACCTTGTAATATACATCATGGAGTATGAACACTTTTTTCATTCCTGACCAAAGAGCATATCACCCAGTGGCAGCCCAATCTCCTCCATGGGAATTGCAGGGATCTGGCGCACTTTGACCTGGAAACTGCTCACCCCTCAATGTAGCTAGCTCCCAGGCCAGGGTACACCAGAAGCCTGTAGACAGCATAGTTTCATGACCTGGTGTATTACGAGTTAAGTAAGGATCTAGGTGTCCTGAATTGACCTTGCTTTTGATGTTATTGCCATTATCATTCCACAACATGCAGAGGTCCATAGGAATGATGTCAGTTCTTTCGTAAGGCCCCAACCAGTCTTGTGCTAACTGTCACGTTTCCATGATGCCTTTTGTATGTTCTTCTTCAGGACACAGTTGCCTACAGTAAACAAGAAATAATTTTAAGATGCAGATATCTTCAGTTAGGTCTGCAATTATTGAATAACATTAAAAAATTGGAAAAATAAAGCCCTATGCAAAATGTATGTTTAGATTATGCATACTGATTTTAACTCAACAATAATAACACAGCCATTGCCTTTGCTACACGATCCTCCAAGTCTGTTTTAATCTCTTCAGGAGACACATCAGTATGTGTATTCACATATTGAACTCGTCCTCGCAGTCACATTCTGCATTGATGACTATGTCACCCTGAGTTGTGTGGTAGAACATCAGTACACAGGCTGGTGCTTTGTTGATGATTGCACACTATTGTTGATTCCAAACTGCTACAACAAATACACTGATTACCACTGGTGAATGGTAAAGTAAAGCTTCATATATAGTAACTTACTTGTTCCAGTCAGTTTCGCTGTCATTTGTGCATTTGAAGTGCGCCATCTTAACCATCTGATTTGTGCTCTCATCCTGGTCATTTGTTTCTGGATGATATGCAGAACACATCATACGCTTCACCCCAATATCAGTAAAGATAAAATAATATTTACTTGAGTTGGAAAAGCAAAACAGCATGAAAGAGTATGACAAGTATAATGCAGACTATACTATGTTACTAATAACATCCCCTGTAAAAAGAAGCTATCTGTGTGATAGTTTTGGAGAAAAGACGAGTTGTCTGACTACCACTGCCAATTAAAACTGCCGTGGAGAAATCCTGAATTGAATTCTTATTCAGCATTTGTTTTGCTCCAAGAACACCTTGAATGTTGAATCCATTGGAAATATTTTTCAAAGATGGGTGGCCTTCAGCCAGTTCAATATATTGGCACCAGGCTCACTTACTGGAACTTCAATAGAGAATTATTTGCAGATCATGGATAGTGGTGGCCACTGGGTTTGTGTATCGAATGTAGGAGCATCCAAGGTACACTGTCAGTGGAGTAGGAACAGCCATACACATCCATCTTCAGGTAGTAGTGGCATCTCTCAAATGGAAGTTCCATGTAGTGGTAGTTCTCAAGATCCTTCAGCTTTGGTTCCAGGTATCAGTACATGTAATGGTTCTGGTTCTGAAATATCACAACCAACAAATCCTACAATATTGAAGAAAACTGAAAGGTCTTTTGGTTCTGGTGGAAACGCCCGTAAGAGATCTTTTGGGGCTTCATGGTATAAGCAATATCCATGGCTTCACTTGTGCTGTTCAGAATTTAAGGTATATTGCTTTTATTGTAAGCTTGCTATTAAGTTAAATGTGAGCATAGTAAGTATAAAAGCTGATCCAGCATTTTCTACTGTAGGATTTTCCGAAAAGGGCAATTGATAGGTTCAAAGATCATGAATCCTCTCTTGCTCATAGAGATTCGTTTGCAGATTTCATTGCTTCAAGAAGTTCTTCCTCCGTTAATGAGCTGTTGCTGAAAAGTTTAGATCAAAACCAAGCAAAACGAAGATGTAGCCTACTTCAACAACTTGCAGCACTACGTTTCTTGTTGCGATAGGGCATATCTATTTGAAATGACCATGCTGGTGGTTCCAATCTGAGAGTAATGCTTAAAAGTGTACTAAATGAAAGTTCATGGGTATGTGAGAACAAGTACCAGTCACCCGAAATCATAAATGAAATGATTGAATTAATGGCCCATAAAGTATTACATTCCTTACTGTCAGAGGTGAATTTTCAACGCTGGTTCTCACTTATGGCTGATGAGACAAGAGATGTTGCAAATCGTGAGCAGTTGGTTTTATGTTTGAGATGGGTCTCAGAAAACTATGAAGTATTTGAAGATCAGGTTGGCCTTATTCAAGTCGATAATACCAGAGCTGAAACCATCTATTCATCCTTGAAGGATTGTCTTGTACGTTTAGGCATACCATTTCTCTACACATGCGTACAAGCCATTATATATGCAGGGTAGTTACTGTACATAGTCTCACACTGTGCTGTAGTAGTAGATGTGCTGACTTAACAGGCCCAGCAGTGTATAGAAGTGGTGTGGAATGAAGCATATGGAAGATTATAATACTCGTGTGAATGGTAGACTGATAATTGAATATTAATAGCCATGAACCACATCTCTTGAAATTGTATTCTCTCCACCTTTCAACTAGATGCTCAGCCTATATTATCAGGAATAATGAAGGCTAGAACGTCTAGTCTAAGTTTTGAGAAATACAATTTCAAGTCGATTATTGAGAAGGTTATTGTAATGTTATTTTGTCGACTGAGAAACATATACAAAATGATAAATATTCCGTAAGATAAATGGCGCAACTGAGATTTCCCTGATACCTCTTAACTCTACACATGCGTACAAGCCATTATATAAACACACGTGGCTAATTTTGGCCAGTAGAGCAGGAGCTAGAAAGGTTGACTTGGAAGCTCTACTGTAGAAAAGTTTAAGAGCTTTAGAAAGGACTTCTTTATACTTGGAGAGTGAGGTGAATTATTTGTGAGCTAGAGGGATGACTTTAGACTAGGAGGCTCGGCTGATAGTTAACTTCTTATAGACTTGGAGGTTAAACTATTGTCAACCAACAGTGAGTCAAACTAATGTACTCTAGTTTGTAGCACAGTGTTATTATTAGCACAATGGCTGTTAGTGAGGTGACTGACTTGTGCTAGTCAACTGGTTGTTAGCACAGCAGAGTAGCTTAGTGCAGGGGCTGTTTAACCATGGGATGGGGTTGTTAGGTAGCCATTATTAGCACCTCCAGGCCTTATGAGTTTCCCTGTTGGTGGTCATTGTTCATATAACTAGCCATCCCCCCAGAAGGGGTGTACAATTTAAGGGTATAATTAATAATTAAAATGCTAAATAATTAAGTTGAAATGGCCTCTCTAGTAGCATTCGTGGGAAACCTCTCTCTCTCTCACTATTACATTGGCCTCTCTAGTAGCATCCCGTGGGAAACCTCTCTCTCACTATTACAATGGCCTCTCTAGTAGCATCCCGTGGGAAACCTCTCTCTCTCTCACTATTACAATGGCCTCTCTAGTAGCATCCCATGGGAAACCTCTCTCTCTCTCACTATTACAATGGCCTCTCTAGTAGCATCCCGTGGGAAACCTCTCTCACTATTACTACTCTCCAGAGAGTAAATTTTAAGTTGATTATTGCGGGGGTGTAATTTAGTTACGTTAACTTCGAGTTTGTTGAGATAATGATCATGTAGAAATAGAGTTCATCAAATATGGCCAATACAAAAAAAGTGCGTCCATTACAGGAGTTGTGAGATGAAGAATGGGCATGTGTGAGGTGAGGAAGATGGGCAGTGCAAGTTATGTGAGAGTGCTTCAGTTTTTAGAGCAGAGATCTCGACTGATGATGTGTGTGCGAATATCAGTAGTAGCAGTGAAGGTTGGGAATACGACGCTCGAGATCAGCTAGAGCACGTGCTCCAGCAGCACCAATACTGTTCCCAGTGAGGACCAGTGTGTGTAGAGTAGTGGTAGAGTTTAGGCCCTCAGCTAGAGCACATGCTCCATCAGCACCAATACTGTTCCCTGTGAGGACCAGTGTGTGTAGAGTAGTGGTAGAGTTTAGGCCCTCAGCTAGAGCACGTGCTCCAGCAGCACCAATCATGTTCACTGAGAGGTGCAGTGTGTGTAGAGTAGTGGTAGAGTTTAGGCCCTCAGCTAGAGCACGTGCTCCATCAGCACCAATACTGTTCCCTGTGAGGTTCAGTGTGTGTAGAGTAGTGGTAGAGTTTAGGCCCTCAGCTAGAGCACGTGCTCCATCATCACCAATCATGTTCCTGGAGCGGTTCAGTGTGTGCAGAGTAGTGGTAGAGTTTAGGCCCTCAGCTAGAGCATGTGCTCCATCAGCACCAATCCAGTTGTCTGAGAGGTTCAGTGTGTGTAGAGTAGTGGTAGAGTTTAGGCCCTCAGCTAGAGCACGTGCTCCATCATCACCAATACTGTTCCTGGAGAGGTTCAGTGTGTGCAGAGTAGTGGTAGAGTTTAGGCCCTCAGCTAGAGCACGTGCTCCATCAGCACCAATCCAGTTGTCTGAGAGGTTCAGTGTGTGTAGAGTAGTGGTAGAGTTTAGGCCCTCAGCTAGAGCACGTGCTCCATCATCACCAATCCTGTTCCCTGTGAGGTACAGTGTGTGTAGAGTAGTGGTAGAGTTTAGGCCCTCAGCTAGAGCACGTGCTCCATCATCACCAATACTGTTCCCTGTGAGGTCCAGTGTGTGTAGAGTAGTGGTAGAGTTTAGGCCCTCAGCTAGAGCACGTGCTCCATCAGCACCAATCCTGTTCCCTGTGAGGTTCAGTGTGTGTATGCACTTTAGCTTGTTGTTGCTAGTTTCCCTCAGAAGCACTACCACATCATCATCATGTAGGTGACAATAACTCATAACTAGGTTTGTAACAGGGTGTGAAGTAGTGGAGATAGCATAGCCCACGGCAGTCAGGTCGGCAGGTGTGAGGGTGTGGCCACTATAGCTAAGAGCACCAGTGTCTCCCTGTATAGCATGATCACAGACAATAGCTTGTTGAGACTCCAATGCACACTGAGCTCTATGCAGAGCATCTCTGGAGCGCATGATGAGTTGTAGTTGAGCTAGTCGGCCTTCAAACTCCACCATGCCGCTGTAGAATTTCCAAACCACCTTCATGTGTTCCTTGCTTGCATGTGAGCTGATTATCTCATCTTGTTCTTCAACATTAAGTGTGGCTATGTATGAAGCAGTAAGATACTCCTGGTGTGTGAGGTGAAGGAAACTGTATGTGTTGTCATATCCGTAGTCTTGAGCTGTGTTGTTGATGGTAACCAAGCCAAGGGAAGGTGTGTCATTGGGATGGGAAGGTGTGTCATCGGGATCAGTGTCACGAGAGAGGAGCACTTCAGTCTCGTCCTGCTGAATGACTTGCTTGCGCTGAATGGTCATGTCATATGCAAGGTGGCAGACATTTCTGAAGTAGTCCTTGTTCTCTCCACAAAGATCTTCCAGTGAGCGAAGTTTAGTTTTTTCGTTGGTGCGTCTTAGCTGGCGTATGACAATATATCTGGTGAAGTGCTCGTATACTTTAGTCTCTGTCGGTGGAATATTCCCTTGGTCTTTATAGAGACAGCAAATCATTGCCGCGTGCAGTGGCTGGTAACACATGTGCATGATGTTGAGGTGGGATTGCAAGTACTTTACCAGACTTGATGCATCGGTCTTGAATGGGAACTTGTTGATGTACTCGAATATTTGCTCTCCCGTGAAGCCGAGCACTTCAATCCGTTTGGTTACAGGATATTTCTCGCGAAGTGTGGCAGTGGCCACAGGGCGCGAGGCGATGATGACCATAGAGTTTAGCAGATATTCCTTGTGTATCAAGTCGTAGATAATGGAGTTGCTTGCATCTTGAGGCTGGTACTCGTCGAGGCCATCAATGATGAAGCACACTCCCTTGCCATCAGAGCTCTCTATGTCCTTGCACACCTTATCACAGTCTGCTGCTTTGCGCCGATAGAAGGTGGCAAGGATTCCGGACAAGCTTTCCTCGTGCCGTTTAGGTAGACCTCGAAGGGTGATATGGAAGACCATATTTGCTTGGCTCAGCACCTGGTCTGTCATGGCCCATTCCCTGGTCACCTTGTGCATGAGTGTGCTCTTGCCACTCCCGGGCCGACCCTCCACCAGCACAAGAGCTTGGCTTTGGTACTCGCCAAACACGGCTTCATACGTGATCTCTTCCTTGCTTGCCACAATGTCATCCTCATCTCTTCGAAGGGAGTTTTTGTTATCAGCAGTTCCTTGGTTCTTGTTGCTAATGAGGACGAGGTTAATGAAGGTGGCAGCACGTGATGGAGGCCAGGTGTCGGCAGGAATCTCCTTCTTCTTATGTATAGAGTACCAATCAACAAGGTGTTGACTCTTTGACAATGCCTTCTTGTCTAGGCATGGCCTTTTTGCTGCCGGTGGGCTGCTGGCTGCTGTGAAGCTCCTGACCATGGCTTGTGCAACGCCAGGTCTTGCAACTGTCTTCCCCTCGAGTGCAAGCTTGAGTCTTGTCAGAGTGACTGGTGAGTAGCTGCCTTGGATCCACTCGGTGAGGATGTGGCCGAGTCTGGTGACATTGCTTGTGCTGTTGCAGCCCTTGCGAACGTGTTCAGGAAGATTTAGGGCCATGCCAAGCTCCTGCCACAAATGACTCACTTCAGTAAGGCTCTCCATTAATTGGCTGACATGACCTTGTGTTAAATGAAGGCACTCACTTGGAGCAGTCTTATCTTGGGAAGACATGTTTAGTGGCTGCAGTGTACTAGTGAAGCAGAGAGATGCTTGCTAACTAGGCTAGAGAGCTAATAGAGAGCTAACTAGGCTAGAGACAGAGATTCTTGTTTGACCTAGTTTGAGATATACAGTTATTATATAGTAGTGGTCCACTTCCTGGCCCAGGACTAAGGGCTGCTACTTCCTGGGAGCCGGTATGTGTGTGGACACCTCCCCCATATTTGGTTGCTAAACAACTGAAACCATTTAGTGAAGTCTGTGTGGGCACTAATGAGTGCGAGTCCTCCGGTGGGGGTCTAATAAACAATGTGGTGCAGGGTCTTGCTGGGGCCTGCTTGAGGGGAGGGGGGGGGGGGGGGGGGGGGATATTGGCTGACCCTGAAATTATAACTAAGTGTGTCGAGGTGCTGGTCTGTGTGGTGGCCCTGCAGAGCCCAGCTCGGCCTAATGAGGTGTGTTATGCCCTAGTTCCTTGGCCACTGGGAGGCATCAAAGCACGTGCCACTGGGAGGCATCAAAGCATGTGTCACTGGGAGGCTTCAAAGCACGTGCCACTGGGAGGCATCAAAGCTCGTGCCACTGGGAGCCTTGGTGGGGAGTCGCCTGGGGCACCTCTGATACCAGTCTATATAATACTACTACTAATAGCTAGGAGAGTGAGATTATGTACTGTAACTATACTGATACCAGTCTATATAATAATACTACTAATAGCTAGGAGTGTGAGACTATGTACAGTGACTAACACTTATAACAGTCTATACAATAATACTACTAATCGGTAGGCTATGTACAGTGACTAACACTAATACCAGTCTATAGTATGAGACTATGTACAGTGACTAACACTAATACCAGTCTATAGTATGGGACTATGTATAGTGACTAACACTGATACCAGTCTATACAATAATACTACTAATAGCTAGGAGTGTGAGACTATGTACAGTGACTAACACTTATAACAGTCTATCCAATAATACTACTAATAGCTAGGAGTGTGAGACTATGTACAGTGATTAACACTGGTTACCAGTCTATATAATAATAATACTTATAGCTAGGTATGTACAACGACTAACACTGATACCAGTCTATATAATACTACTAATAGCTAGGACTGTGAGACAATGTACAGTGACTATCATTGATACCAGTCTATATAATACTACTACTAATAGATAGGAGTGTGAGACTATGTAAAGTGATTAATACTGATTACCAGTCTATATAATAATAATACTAATATCTAATATCTATATAGGAGTGTGAGACATGTAGAATGACTTACACTGATACCAGTCTATAATAATACCACTAATAGCTATGAGTGTGAGACTATGTACAGTGACTAACACTGATACCAGACTATACAATAATACTACTAATAGCTAGTAGTGTGAGACTATGTACAGTGATTAACACTGATTACCAGTCTATATAATAATATTACTAATAGCTAGGTATGTACAGTGACTGAGAATATGTAAAGTGACTAAAACTGATACCAGTCTATAATAATAATACTAATAGCTAGGAGTGTGAGACTATGCTCAGTGACTAACATTGATACCAGTCTATATAATATTACTACTATATCTAGGAGTGTGAAACTATGTACAGTGAATAACACTGACACCACTCTATATAATAATACTACTAATAGCTAGGAGTGTGCGACTATGTACAGTGACTAATACTGATTACCAGTCTATATAATAATAATACTAATATCTATATAGGAGTGTGAGACATGTAGAATGACTTACACTGATACCAGTCTATAATAATACCACTAATAGCTATGAGTGTGAGACTATGTACAGTGACTAACACTGATACCAGTCTATATAATAATACTACTAACAGCTAGGAGTGTGAGACTATGTATAGTAACTAACATTGATACCAGTCTATATAATACTACTACTAATAGTTAGGAGTGTGAGACTATGTACAGCGACTAACACTGATAGCAGTCTATATAATAATATTACTATTAGCTAGGAGTGTAAGACTGTGTTGGGGCCCGGCCCCAACAGAGTGACCATCTTGACATGGCAAGGTGTGACTCTATACCCAAGGTGCTAGTGAGCTCTTAAAGCGGACTTGCATGAACTCCATGACCCTGATTACTGAACATCCACACATACACGCATGCTAGCATATGATTGGACAACACATCAGTAATGTTTGTACTTACCCATATTTGGTCATGTGAGCAGCCTAATTAAGGGCACCAGGCTAGGCACTGTGTAGTAGAGTTTTTGAGATATACTATACTGAAGTGAGATTGTAAGATTACGTTGTTATTAACTACTGAAGACTTGAACTAGTAGGTTAGGCTACTGCCCTTCAGGCCAGCTACTAAAATTAGCAAGGGCTGTGGCATAACATATGGTGGCAGCGGAAACTCGATTCGATCTATAGACCAATAGACCCCTAGACCAGTAGCACATGTCCAGCAGAGACAAAAAGGCCAAGCAATTCAGCAGAACTGAGTTGGAAGACCTAAGTGTGGCAGAAAGAAACGGAGAAGACACTCTCCGGATCACCAGAGCCATGGCAGCAGAACAACGAGGAACAGCCGACTTGCTGCAAATAATGGTCCAACAGCAGCAACTCGAGGCAGACAGATGGCGACGCTTTGAGGCTGAAAAGACAGCCGAGCAGAACAGACAGGAGGAACAAAGGAGACTGGACCAAGAGCGATGGAGTCGTCTGGAAGCAGAGAGAGGGTCAGAGCACAAGCGTCAGATTCGAGATGCTGAACAGCTCACTCAACTCATGCTGTCGTTAGTCACATAGAGACAGCAACCTAAGCTACAACCCCCTAAGCTAGCAGCAATTAAGGACAAGGACGACGTCGATGCAGCTTTAACACGGTTTGAGCAACACATGACTACCTTTGGCGTGCCGAGAGTCCAGAGGATGCTCCAGCTCTGACCACTCCTGGAAGGAGATGTGTTAGCAGCATTCCTGGCCTTACCAGCAGAGGAATCAGTACAGTACGACCTGGTGAAGGAGGCCATCAAACAACGGCTCGGAATAACTAACGAAACTTACCAGAAACGCTGATGGGAGGCAACATTCAAGTCTGGAGAAACAGTCGTACAGATGGCAGGGAAGCTGACGGACCTTGGACGAAAGTGCCTGTCGGAGTGCAACAGAGTCAGTGAATGCAATGAAGTATTCTCCAGAGAACATCTCCTCCGGATGCTCCCGAATAATATTGCTTACTGGGTTAGGGACCATAGCCCATCCACTGCAAGGAAGGTCGGGGAGCTAGCCGACAAATATATTAGGGATAGGAACCTGGACCACTCAATACTTACATGACCACGACGTTCGAAGGCAGACAGACAGTCACCTGGCCCCAATGAGAGGAAGGAAGACACAGCAAAATCCGACATCAGGAATGAGTTGGAGCCCCCTCAGAAGTTTCCTTCAACCATGGACAACAACAGTAACCAGGGAACTGAGTCAGCAAGGAAATGCAAGTTGGCTAAGTATTTTGACCAGGCCAAGGGCCCCCTTTGTTTCAATTGTAGGGAGTGGGGGCACATGGGAGCTAACTGTCCCAAAAAGATTTACAGATGTGTCACTGGCATCCCGAGCAAAGAAGACTACTGTGTTGCAGGAGAATTGGATGGAGTTTACCGGGCAAGATTGAAGCTGGACTCTGGAGCACAGCACACTCTGGTCAACTCAGAGGTGGTGAGATGGGATGCATACATAGGGGAGCTCCTTGCTATCAGAGTAGCGAGTGGGCAGATGCTACAAGTCCCATGACTATGGTAACACTCCGCCTGGACAGACAGACCTTTCGGAGCAAGGTCGGGGTGATGAAGGGTCTCCAGGAGGAAGTGCTCCTGGGAACTGACCTACCAATTTTCAACACCCTACTTATCAAGGCAGCTACCGCTAAGGAGGAAGCTACCAAGGAGGTATTGGAAGTACAGACCCGGCAATCCAGACTCGAGCAGAAGGACCAACAGAAAGCAGATGATTTAGCCACAAGTACCTCTGGCGCCGATATCAAAACATTAGGTGAGGTGTTCACTTTTGATGATAATCTGTTTGCTGTGTCCTCCACAAAAGTTAGGCAGACCAGAAGCCAGAAGAGGAAGGCAGCCCGTCAGGCAGCAGAGCAACAGACCTTGGACACAGACACCATATGGGAGAAGGAAGCAGGCAACTTTAAGGCATTCCAGCATGCCGACACATCACTGTAGGCAGCATGGAAGCTGGCAGAAGACGAGAACTCCAGCTACCTTCAAGAGGAAGGTCTGCTCTACCATATGAGCAATGACCCCATGGGCGGGGAGCTTCGCCAGCTCATGCTGCCCAGGGAGAAGAGACAAGAAGCAATTATGATCACTCACTCCATTCCAATGGCAGGGCACTTGTGAGAAAAGCGGACGACACAACGACTACTATGGCGTTTCTTGTGGCCAGGGATTAACCTGGACGTTGCAGAAGCCTGCAAGAGTTGTGAAGAGTGCCAGAAGGTAGCTACGAAATACCACAACAAAGCTCCACTTGTACCACTCCCAGTGATCGATGGGCCATTCAGTCGGGTGGCAATCGACATTGTTGGACCCCCGCCGAGAATAAAGAGCGGGAACATGTACATACTAACTTTCATGGACTATGGGACAAAATACCCTGAGGCAATACCCCTCCGAAAGACAGACACACTGACAGTGGCAGAGGCTTTGACGAGCAATTTTTCAAGGGTTGGAGTACCCCAGGAAATTCTCACTGACCAAGGGTCAAACTTTCTGTCTGCACTCATGGAAGAGTTGTACCGTCTCCTTGGAGTGAAGCACCTCAAGACCTCGTCATACCATCCACAGACAAACGGGGCAGTGGAGCGGCTCCATGGCATGCTCAAGCAGATGATGAGAAAGATCAGAGGTGATAAGAGGGAGTGGGATACTTTGTTACCTTACTTCTTAGTTGCATACAGGGAGGTGCCGCATGCTAGCATGGGCTTCTCCCCAGTTGAGCTACTTTTTGGCAGGTATGTTCGAGGACCTTTAGACATGTTGAAGGAGTCTTGGGTGGCTGGACCAACTAGATCGGAGTCAGTGGCTTCCTTTGTACTGAACATGATGAAGCTAGGGCCAACGTGTCGCGACAATGCTGGACTGACGAGCAAAGATCTCAAGAAGGGGAGGGGAATGTTGGGGCCCGGCCCCAACAGAGTGACCACCTTGACATGGCAAGGTGTGACTTTATACCCAAGGTGCTAATGAGCTCTTAAAGCGGACTTGCATGAACTCCATGACCCTGATTACGGAACATGCACACATACACGCATGCTAGCATATGATTGGACAACCACATCAGTAATGTTTGTACTTACCCATATTTGATCATGTGAGCTGCCTAATTAAGGCACCAGGCTAGGCACTGTGTAGTAGAGTTTTTGAGATATACTATACTGAAGTGAGATTGTAAGATTACGTTGTTATTAACTACTGAAGACTTGAACTAGTAGGTTAGGCTACTGCCCTTCAGGCCAGCTACTACAATTAGCAAGGGCTGTGGCATAACAGACTGTAAAGTGACTAACACTGAACTCAGTCTATATAATAATACTACTAATAGCTAGGAGTGTGAGATGCACTGTGACTAACATTGATACCAGTCTATATAATAATTCTAATAATAGCTAGGAGTGTGAGACTATGTACAGTGACAAACACTAAAACCAGTCTATATAATAATACTTAGGAGTGTGAGAATATGCTCAGTGACTAACATTGATACCAGTCTATATAATATTACTACTAATATCTAGGAGTGTGAAACTATGTACAGTGAATAACACTGACACCACTCTATATAATAATACTACTAATATCTATATAGGAGTGTGAGACATGTAGAATGACTTACACTGATACCAGTCTATAATAATACCACTAATAGCTATGAGTGTGAGACTATGTACAGTAACTAACACTGATACCAGTCTATAATAATACCACTAATAGCTATGAGTGTGAGACTATGTACAGTAACTAACACTGATACCAGTCTATATAATAATAATACTAATAGCTAGGAGTGTGAGACTATGTACAACGACTAACACTGATAGCATTCTATATAATAATATTACTATTAGCTAGGAGTGTGAGACTGTAAATGTCTAACACTGAAATCAGTCTATATAATACTACTACTATTAGCTAGGACTATGAGACTATGTACAGTGACTAACACTTATACCAGTCTATACAATAATACTACTAATATCTAGGAGTGTGAGACTATGAACAGTGACTAACACTTATAACAGTCTATATAATAATACTACTAATAGCTAGTAGTGTGAGACTATGTACATGATTAACACTGATTACCAGTCTATATAATAATAATACTAATAGCTAGGTATGTACAGTGACTAACACTGATACCAGTCTATACAATAATACTACTAATAGCTAGGAGTGTGAGACTAAGTACAGTGACTAACACTTATAACAGTCTATACAATAATACTACTAATAGCTAGTAGTGTGAGACTATGTACAGTGATTAACACTGATTACCAGTCTATATAATAATAATACTAATAGCTAGGTATGTGCAGTGACTAACACTGATACCAGTCTATATAATACTACTACTAATAGTTAGGAGTGTGAGACTATGTACACTGACTAACACTGATACCAGTCTATATAATAATACTACTAATAGCTAGGAGTGTGAGACTATATATACAGTGACTAACACTTATAACAGCCTATACAATACTACTACTAATAGGTAGGCTATGTACAGTGACTAACACTAATACCAGTCTATAGTATGAGACTATGTACAGTGAATAAGACTGATACCAGTCTATACAATAATACTACCAATAGCTAGGAGTGTGAGACTATGTACAGTGACTAACACTAATACCAGTCTATAAAATATAGCTAGGAGTGTGAGACAATGTACAGTGACTAACATGGATACCAGTCTATATAATAATACTACTAATAGCTACGAGTGTGAGACTATGTACAGTGACTAACACTTGAAACAGCACTAGAACTCCTCAGATTGTAATACTTCGTCGCCAATTTCTATATCCTACCAGTCTATATATAATACTACTACCAGCTAGGAGTGTGAGACTATGTACTACTGTAACTAACCAGTCTATAAAATAATACTACTCATAGCTAGGAGTGTTAGACTATGTACAGTGATTAACACTGATACCAGTCTATATATAATACTACTACCAGCTAGGAGTGTGAGACTATGTACTACTGTAACTAACCAGTCTATATAATAATACTACTAATAGCTAGGAGTGTGAGATGCACTGTGAATAACATTGATACCAGTCTATATAAAAATTCTAATAATAGCTAGGAGTGTGAGACTATGTACAGTGACTAACACTGAAACCAGTCTATATAATACTACTACTAATAGCTAGGAGTGTGAGACTATGCACTGTGACTAACATTGATACCTGTCTATATAATATTACTACTAATAGCTAGGACTATGAGACTATGTACAGTGACTAGCACTTATACCAGTCTATATAATAATATTACTAATGGCTAGGACCCTGAGACTATGTACAGTGACTTACACTGATACCAGTCTATACAATAATGCTACTAATAGCTAGGAGTGTGAGACTATGTACAGTGATTAACACTGATTACCAGTCTATATAATAATAATACTAATAGCTAGGTATGTACAGTGACTAACACTGATACCAGTCTATATAATAATACTACTAATGGCTAGGAGTGTGAGACTATGTACAGTGACTAACACTGATACCAGTCTATACAATAATAATACTAATAACTAGGAGTATGTAGTGACTAACACTGATACCAGTCTATACAATGATACTTCTAATAGCTAGGAGTGTGGGACTATGTACAGTG
Source organism: Cladorhizidae sp. MBARI D1340-BT2 (assembly GCA_028752905.1). NCBI lineage: Eukaryota > Metazoa > Porifera > Demospongiae > Poecilosclerida > Cladorhizidae > Cladorhizidae sp. MBARI D1340-BT2. The sequence goes on along the minus strand of JAQNBH010000008.1, from coordinate 21,522,617 downwards.
ACTAACACTTATTACAGTCTATACAATAATACTACTAATACCTAGGAGTGCGAGACTATGTACAACACTGATTACCAGTCTATATAATAATAATACTAATAGCTAGGTATGTGCAGCGACTAACATTGATACCAGTCTATATAATACTACTACTAATAGCTACGAGTGTGAGACTATGTACAGTGACTAACACTGATACCAGTCTATTTATAATACTACTACCAGCTAGGAGTGTGAGACTATGTACTACTGTAACTAACCAGTCTATAAAATAATACTACTCATAGCTAGGAGTGTTAGACTATGTACAGTGATTAACACTGATTACCAGTCTATATAATAATACTACTAATAGCTAGGAGTGTGAGACTATGTACAGTGACTAACACTGATACCAGTCTATATAATACTACTTGTAATGTTCAAGTATTATATTACTAATCACACACACTGTATCAGTCACGTTGATTATTATGCATAGACATTACATCATCATTACGTATTGATTGTGACACATTATTACATCACGTGATAGAGAATGAGAAGTTTTATACTCGTGCTATAACTAACTAAGTACAGTTCGACGGTCTCAAGAAATCTAGTCCCATCAGTTGGCCTAGATGGATATAAAGACAACCAGATAAACAGTAACTAACAGTTGAACAGTATAGCTGGCGACGAGGATTACGAACCATGGCAGTAGCCGGAAGAATTGACTTGTCACCATTAGCAACCTTTGACCCTGTGAGTGATCCATCATCGCTAAGCCAGAGATGGAAAGGTTGGAAGCGGCGTTTCGAGATATATATAGCAGCGCTCAACGTAAGTGACGACAAGCAAAAGAAAGCAATCCTGTTGTATCAGGCAGGACAGGCTACCCAAGAAATTTTTGACACAATTCCAGATACAGGAGATGACTTTGCCACAGCTATGGAAAAGTTAGACAACTATTTCACACCCAAGAAAAACGTGTCCTACGAGATTTTTCAATTTCGTAAAGCTGTTAAACAATCAGGAGAGACTGTGGATCAATTTATTACCAGATTGAGAAAGCTAGCTTCTACATGTGAATTTACTGACCTAGGAAAAGAGTTGAAGTCCACTATCATCCAGAATTGTCAGTCAAAACATCTAAGAAGAGTGGCACTTCGTGATGATCTATCCTTAGAGGCTCTACTAGCTAAAGCAAGAGCGCAAGAAGCAAGTGAAGAGCAAGCAAAGGGAATTGAACAGGCACACTCAGCAGCAGAAGCAGTGAATGTTATTCAGCAGAAGCGACCACCCAGAAAATGGCAGTCACCACGAACATGGACAAAACCAGAAGGTCAGAGTATAATTATGTCGTAAGTGTGGATTTTTGTGGCCCCATAAGAATGGCACATGTCCAGCAAAAGTCAAACTTGTAATAAGTGTGGTAAAAGTAATCATTTTGCCAAAGTATGTCTCTCAAAACAAAAAGAAGTACAAGGTCGATACAAAACACATGAGTCCCAACCGAAACACAAGCACACAAGCAAATTTGTCACGTTTCATCAGAGTCCAACCAAAAGTGTGATAGCAGTAGTGATGAATATCTGTACACATTGGGTGACACTGCATGTTTGGCAGCTCCAAAAGTAAATGTGAAAATCAATAGCACCATGGTTTGCATGATTGTAGACACAGGAGCATCCACAGACATCATGGATGAGGAAACATTTGCCAAAGTAAACCAAGCGAAGAATCTTGAGTTACGAGTTACAGCCTTCAACAAAGCGTATATTTGCGTATGGTGCAGACTCCCAACTTACAGTAGTGGGACAGTTTGACACTAACATTGAAGTTGATACAAAGACAGTGCTATCAACAATTCATGTACTACGAGGAAGTCACGGGTCTCTACTCAGTTACAAGACCGCATGTGACCTTGGTCTGGTTCATGTTAAGATTGAGCATGTTTAGGATAGTCCAAGAGTATGTGACAGGCTGGTACAAAAATATCCCAATTTGTTTGAAGGTATAGGCAAGCTCAAGAATACAGAAGTCAAACTTCACATTGACACAAATGTACCTCCTGTCGCTCAAGCAACACGCAGAATTCCTTTTCACATGAGGAAACAAGTTGAAAAAGAGCTCATCAACCTTGAACAACAAGGAATCATTGAGAAAGTTGAAGGTTCAACTCCATGGGTTTCACCTTTAGTCATTATCCCCAAAAAGATTGGCGAGGTCCGTTTATGTGTTGACATGAGGAGAGCAAATAAGGCAATCAACCGAGAGAGACATCCTAGTCCAACAATTGATGATCTTATTCACAACCTGAATGGAGCAACAGTTTTTACAAAACTTGATTTAAGACAAGGATATCATCAAATACCCTTATCACCTGAGAGCAGATAATATCACAACGTTCACGACACACAAAGGTTTAAGACGTTATGCTCGACTGAACTTTGGAACAAACTCAGCAAGTGAGATGTTGCAAAACATCATCCATGAACAGATTCGGGACATACCAGGATCAATCAACATCAGTGATGATGTTATAATATTTGGGAAAACTCAAGCTGATCATGACAAGGCTCTACAGGCAGTTTTTGAGAGATTCTCATCAGTCGGTTTGTCTTTCAACAAGACAAAGTGTGAATTCAGCAAGAACTCGTTGACATTCTTTGGTTTTGTATTTTCGGACAAAGGAATCTCACCTGATCCTAAGAAAGTACAAGAAATTCATGACGCCAATCCTCCTACATCAACCAAGGAATGGCAACATATTATGCAAAATTTATACCATGCTTCAGTGACATATCACAGCCGTTACGTGAGTTGACCAGAAAGGATGTTCATTTCTTATGGACAAAAGAACATGACAAAGCTTTTAAAAAAATCAAACAGCTATTAGCAAGTGATACAATCATGGCATATTTCGATCAACAGAAGGAAACAGAGCTGATCACCGATGCATCACCTGTCGGTCTCTCAGCAATACTGTTTCAAAAGTCGCAAGGAGAGAATCACAGAAGAGTAAAGCAAGCAGAGCACTCTCTGATGTTGAAAGCAGGTATTCTCAGACAGAGAAAGAAGCATTAGCCATAGTGGGGGCTATTGAAAAGTTTCATCTATATCTCTATGGAGGACATTTTACCCTTTACACGGACTGCAAACCAGTCGAATTGATTTATGGTAACCCAAAGTCCAAGCCTCCAGCACGCATCGAACATTGGAATCTGAGACTACAAGGATATGACTTCTCAATAGTACATACAAAAGGAAACCAGAATCCTTCCGATTACCTCTCAAGACATACAAACTCAGAGGAACCAAAGAAACAAGAAACCATGGCAGAGGACTATGTCAATTTCTTATCTGCTCACGCAGTACCAAAGGCTATGACATTGTCAGAGATTCGAGAAGCAACCACAGCTGACCCAACCTTGCAGCAGATATCCAAAATGATCAGAACTGACAAGTGGAAAGAGCAGACCACATCCGAGGCAGACATCGCAGAAATCAAGCTTTTTCAAACAGTCAAGAATGAACTCACTGTTAGTAGTGATGAAAGTGTGATACTCCTTGGAAATCGCATCGTAATACCAACTTCACTACGAAAGAGAGCAATTATGTTGGCTCATGAAGGTCACCAAGGAAATGTTAAGACAAAGAAGTTGCTCAGAGAAAAAGTATGGTTCCCAGGAATAGAAGCAGGAGTAAAACAACAGATTGATAATTGCATTGCTTGTCAGGCCAATGGTCCAGAAAATCGTCCTGAACCTCTCCAGATGTCAACATTGCCTCCAGAGCCATGGCACACTGTACATGTTGATTTCTGTGGACCTTTCCCAACTGGAGAATATCTACTTGTTACTATAGATGCCTATTCTTGTTTTCCTGAAGTAGAAATAGTACAATCAACAGCAGCAAAAGGAACAATTTCCAAGCTTGACAGAATCTTTGCCACACACGGAATTCCAAGAGTTCTCAAGACTGATAATGGACCACCATTTTTCGGAAATGAGTTTAAAGCCTATATGGAAGAGAATGGAATATCTCACCAGAAGATTACTCCATTGTGGCCACAAGCTAATTCAGAAGCAGAGAACTTTATGAAACCCCTTACAAAAGCAATCCGTTCATCGAATGCTGAAGGAAGAGATTGGAAGAAAGATCTGTACCGATTCATGTTGAATTACAGAGCTACACCACACTGCAAACTGGAGTTTCCCCATCTGAATTACTGTTCAACAGAAAGATCAAAACCAAGCTTCCCCAAGTGGAAATGGGTGTTGACACTCCAGGAAATGATGTGGAAGTTAAACAAAAAGATAAACGAGCCAAAGAGAGAATGAAGGAGCATGCAGACAGAAGAGCCCGAGCTCAAGTCTCTAGTCTCAACATTGGTGAAACAGTTCTCCTACGTCAGCGAAAGAAGAACAAGTTCAGCACAAAGTTTGATCCATCACCTTTCCAAATAGTGAGAAAAAATGGAACAATGATAACAGCGATCAGGAACGGAAAGTATGTTACACGAAACATTTCTCAGTTCAAAAAGATTAGTTCGAATATCGAGTATCCAGATCTCTCAGAAGATGAGTATGAGTCAGATACGCTGGAAGATGACAATGAGACTCCACCACAGGGAAATTCCCCACAAAATATGCTTCCAGTGAATCAAGTTCCTCCGACACGGAACAGAAGATACCCTACCAGGATGAAACAACCTTTTCATCGATTTGGTCATAATATTTATGAACAGTAAGTCATTAGAACATTTCATTATGTTAAGATATTAAATTAAGAAAAAAAGGAGACATGTAATGTTCAAGTATTATATTACTAATCACACACACTGTATCAGTCACGTTGATTATTATGCATAGACATTACATCATCATTACGTATTGATTGTGACACATTATTACATCACGTGATAGAGAATGAGAAGTTTTATACTCGTGCTATAACTAACTAAGTATGGTTCGACGGTCTCAAGAAATCTAGTCCCATCAGTTGACCTAGACGGATATAAAGACAACCAGATAAACACTAACAAACAGTTGAACAGTATACTACTGATAGCAAGGAGTGTAAGACTATGTACAGGGACTAACACTGATACCAGTCTATAATAATACTAGTAATAGCAAGGAGTGTGAGACTATATATAGTGACTAACACTGACTATACTAATAGCTAGGAGTGTGAGACTATGTAAAGTTACTAATACTGATACCAGACTATACAATAATAATACTAATAGCTAGGAGTGTGAGACTATGTACAGCGACTAACACTGATGCCAGTTTACATAATAATACTACTACATAATAATACTACTCATAGCTAGGAGTGTGAGACTATGTACAGTGACTAACACTGATTCCAGTCTATATAATAATACTCATAATAGCTAGGAGTGTGAGACTATGGACAGCGACTAACACTGATGCCAGTTTACATAATAATACTACTATATAATAATACTACTCATAGCTAGGGGTGTGAGACTATGTATAGTGACTAACACTGATACCAATCTATATAATAATACTACTAATAGCTAGAAGTGTGAAACTATGTACAATGACTAACACTGATTCCAGTTTATATAATACTACTAACAGCTAGTTGTGAGACTATGTACAGTGACTAACACTAATACCAGTCTTTACAATAATACTATATAGACATACTACTCATAGCTAGGAGTGTGAGACTTTGTACAGTGACTAACACTGATACAAGTCTACTAAATGTTAGGAGTGTGAGACTATGTACAGTGACTAACACTGATACCAGTCTATATAATAATACTACTCATAGCTAGGAGTGTGAGACTATGTACAGTGACTAACACTGATACCAGCCTATATAATAATACTACTCATAGCTAGGAGTGTGAGACTATGTACAGTGATTAACACTGATTAACAGTCTATATAATAATAATACTAATAGCTAGGAGTGTGAGACTATGCACAGTGACTAACACTGATAGCAGTCTATATAATAATATTACTAATAGCTAGGAGTGTGAGAATATGTAAAGTGACTAACACTGAAATCATTCTATATAATACTAATACTAATAGCTAGGAGTGTGAGATGCACTGTGACTAACATTGATACCAGTCTATATAATAATTCTAATAATAGATAGGAGTGTGAGAATATGTACAGTGACTAACATTGATACCAGTCTATATAATACTACTACTAATAGCTAGGAGTGTGAGACTATGTACAGTGACTAGCACTTATACCAGTCTATACAATAATGCTACTAATAGCTAGGAGTGTGAGACTATGTACAGTGACTAACACTTATAAGTCTATATAATAGTACTACTAATAGTTAGTAGTGTGAGATTATGTACACTGATTACCAGTCTATATAATAATAATACTAATAGCTAGGTATGTACAGCGACTAACACTGATACCAGTCTATATAATAATACTACTAATAGCTAGGAATGTCAGACTATGTACAGTGATTAATACTGATTACCAGTCTATATAATAATAATACAATTATCTAGGTATGTACAGCGACTAACACTGATACCAGTCTATACAATAATACTACTAATAGGTAGGCGATTTACAGTGACTAACACTAATACCAGTCTATAGTATGAGACTATGTACATTGAATAACACTGATACCAGTATATATAATAATAATACTAATAGATAGGAGTGTGGGACTATGTACAGCGACTAACACTGATACCAGTCTATAATAATACTACTAATAGCAAGGAGTATGAGACTATGTACAGTGACTTACACTGATATCAGTCTATATAATAATACTACTAATAGCTAGGAGTGTGAGACTATGTACAGTGACTAACACTGATACCAGTCTATACAATAATACTACTAATAGGTTGTGTACAGTGACTAACACTAATACCAGTCTATAGTATGAGACTATGTACAGTAAATAACACTGATACCAGTCTATACAATAATACTACTAATAGGTAGGCTATGTACAGTGACTAACACTAATACCAGTCTATAGTATAAGACTATCTACAGTGAATAACACTGATATCAGCCTATACAATAATACTACTAATAGCTAGGAGTGTGAGACTATGTACAGAGACTAACACTAATACCAGTCTATACAATAATAATAGCTAGTAGTATGAGACTATATACAGCGACTAACACTGATACCAGTCTATATAATAATACTAATAGCTAGGAGTGTGAGACTATGTACAGTGAATAACACTGAAACCAGTCTATATAATGCTAGGAGTGTGAGACTATGTACTGTGACTAATACTGATACCAAGTCTAAATAATATTAATACTAATAGCTAGGACCCTGAGACTATATACTGTGACTAACACTGATACCAGTCTATAGTATGAGACTATGTACAGTAAATAACACTGATACCAGTCTATACAATAATACTACTAATAGGTAGGCTATGTACAGTGACTAAAACTAACACCAGTCTATAGTATAAGACTATGTACAGTAAATAACACTGATACCAGTCTATACAATAATACTACTAATAAGTAGGCTATGTACAGTGACTAACACTAATACCAGTCTATAGTATGAGACTATGTACAGTAAATAACACTGATACCAGTCTATACAATAATAATACTAATAGCTAGGAGTGTGAGACTATGTACAGTGACTAACACTGATACCAGTCTATATAATAATAATACTAATACCTAGGAGTGTTAGACTATGTACAGTGACTAACACTGATACCAGTCTATCTAATAATACTAATAGCTAGGAGTGTGAGACAATGTACAGTGACTAACATTGATACCAGTATATATAATAATACTACTAATAGATAGGAGTGTGGGACTATGTACAGTGACTAACACTGTTTACCAGTCTATATAATAATAATACTAATATCTATATAGGAGTGTGAGACTATGTACAGTGAATAACACTGATACCAGAATATAGTATGAGACTATTGACAGTGACTAACACTGATAACCAGTCTATATAATAATTCTACTAATAGCTAGGAGTGTGAGACTATGTAGAGTTACTAAATTTACTACTAATAGCTAGGAGTATGAGACTATGTGTACAGTGACTAACACATAATACCACTCTATATAATAATAATACTAATAGCTAGGAGTGTGAGACTATGCACAGTGACTAAATTTACTACTAATAGCTAGGAGTATGAGACTATGTACAGTGACTAACACATGATACCAGTCTATATAATAATAATACTAATAGCTAGGACCCTGAGACTATGTATAGTGACTAACATTAATACCAGTCTATATAATATTACTACTAATAGCTAGGAGTGTGAAACTATGTACAGGGACAAACACTGATACTACTCTATATAATAATATTACTAATAGCTAGGAGTGTGAGCCTATGTACAGTGACTAACACTAATACCAGTCTATAGTATGAGACAATGTACAGTGACTAACACTGATTCCAGTCTATACAATAATACTACTAATAGCTAGGAGTGTGAGACTATGTACAGCGACTAACACTGATACCAGTCTATATAATAATACTCATAATAGCTAGGAGTGTGAGACTATGTACAGCGACTAACACTGATGCCAGTTTACATAATAATACTACTATATAATAATGCTACTCATAGCTAGGGGTGTGAGACTATCTATAGTGACTAACACTGATACCAATCTATATAATAATTATACTAATAGCTAGGAGTGTGAAACTATGTACAATGACTAACACTGATACCAGTCTATATAATACTACTAACAGCTAGTTGTGAGACTATGTACAGTGACTAACACTGATACCAGTCTATATAATATACCAGTCTATATAATAATAATACTAATAGCTAGGAGTGTGAGACTATATACAGTGATTAACACTGATTACCAGTCTATATAATAATACTACTAATAGCTAGGAGTGTGAGATGCACTGTGACTAACATTGATACCAGTCTATATAATAATTCTAATAATAGCTAGGAGTGTGAGACTATGTACAGTGACTAACACTGAAACCAGTCTATTTAATACTACTACAATAGCTAGGAGTGTGAGACTATGCACTGTGACTAACATTGTACCAGTCTATATAATATTACTACTAATAGCTAGACTATGAGACTATGTACAGTGACTAGCACTTATACCAGTCTATATAATAATACTACTAATGGCTAGGACCCTGAGACTATGTACAGTGACTAACACTGATACCAGTCTATACAATAATGGCTAGGAGTGTGAGACTATGTACAGTGACTAACACTTATAACAGTCTATATAATAATATACTAATAGCTAGTAGTGTGAGATTATGTACAGTGATTAACACTGATTACCAGTCTATATAATAATAATACTAAAAGCTAGATATGTACAGCGACTAACACTGATACCAGTCTATATAATAATACTACTAATAGCTACGAGTGTGAGATTATGTAGTGTATAATGCCTGCACTGTATGCATTATACACTACTTATGACACCTCTCATTAGTGCCTGCACTGTGTGCAATATACACTACATATGATGCCTCTCATTAGTGCCTGCACTGTATGCATTATACACTACATATGACACCTCTCATTAGAGACTCACTGTGTGCATACACTACATATGATAGTAGTACTAACTAAGTTGGCTTATCAATAGCATTTGTATTTTCTGGCAATATCTAATTGTATATCCAGATTGTAGTTAGGAGTATAACCAAATGCCTCTAAAAGGATAATAAGTTAGTGTGGAAGGTTTGTTGTATAAAATCTTATATCGATCGGTTTGGATTGGATTGGGTTTACATATTACATTTCTTCATAAAAATAATTATTCCAAATAGCGTTTGTCTGAAAACAAGTATTACACACAGTTTTGAATGATGAAAAGTCGAGAGAATACAATTTCAAGTTGATCATTGACAAAGTTATTGTAATCATATTTGCATTAAAATATTCTGAAGAATTACATCATTATTTATATGTTTTGGTCATGTGATATTTTGTTGTTGACAATACTCGAAGGAAAACTCAATTAGATTGGACAGGGAACTCTGTGATGGTGTCATTGGTGCATAGGGTGAAACAACTTTATTACATGCTCCTTTGAGCCGGACAGAGATTAGACACGACATACTAAACTGAAATTTACTGGAACCAGTAACTGCTAAGAGCAATAACACATACAAGAGTCACGGTGAGGAGCTGACAAGGAAGAAACACATCCATGATGGACACAAGGCTTCAGCTACCCAAATGTTGAGCAGGGATAGGGAATTAGTAAGACTGGACTCACAGAGTGGACTGTTGCAATTGAAACTGAGCCTTCTTGAGACTGCATTCTCAAACCAGCTAGATAGTAAGATATGAGATCTTACAGACTTGAGGATGAAATTGAGCGGGCTGATACATTCAAGGAAAGTGTCTATATGGTTCAACATTAATAAGTGCTGTTTGGTTCCACCACCAGCTGCTTTACACCAAGTACTGATCTAGCCCACATGGTACTAGGGCACAGAATGAGTTTACCAAAGCTGACTTTATGAACTTTCAATGAAGATATCACAACTTGGACAATATTTTGGGATGCTTACATATCAGCAATCCACAACAATGATAGCTTGTAAGAAATTGACAAGTTTAACTATTTAAATTCTCTCTCTCGTGAGGCAGTGGCTGAATTGTGAATTGTCTCTGACATGCAAATTACAGTGAAGCCATTCCCATCCTCAAGAAATGATTTGGCAATAAGATGCAAATTATCAGCAAGCACATGAACACACTACTCCATGTGGAGGCAGTATCTGAAACTTGAAGTCGCTTAGAGTCTCCTCTGAGTGTAATTTCACAAAATCCTTCAAGAATATCGATCAGATCTGATGAAGAATTGTGTATAAGTGGTTGAAGACCCAGAAACTCTAGTGCAGACAAGATACACTACTTGCCACACCATGTTGTGGTTCAGCAAGACAAGGAAACAACCTAATTAAGAATCGTTTATGACACTTGTGCGAGGTCTGATAGACCATCCCTCAATGATAGCCTCTACACTGGATCCACTGAGGTTCCATTCTTATCAAGTGACATTGAGTGTGGCTTTCTTAATGGTGTCGATGGCAGAGAAGGGTCTAGATGTCCTATGCTTCCTTTAGGTTAATGACATAACCGAAGGTAAGCCAGAAATTGTTGTGATGAGGTATGCCCTAGTGGTGTTTGGTGTCCCTTTCCTGCTGAACGTTACAGGCAAATACTATGTGGAGCAGTATTCTTCTTCTCATCAGGAGTTGGTATGACATCTCTCACAGTCTACATATGTGGATGATAGTGTCTATGAAGCAGATAGGGATGACCATTGATGATCAGCATTGAAGAAACGAACACCAAGTCCACTCTGGGAGAAACACAGAAAATATGATTTGGGGGGCAGAAGGTGCTGGCGGTAGGATGTCCTTTCTGATTGGTTTGTGTTTGACTAGATGAACTTACTCGCTTAACTCAGAATTCAGATCACACCAGAGAAATATTGTCAGTTATTGTAAGAAAGTTTTACAACACTGGTGTTCATGTCCCTGATCATCATACAATTGAAGATGAAGATAATCTTTCAAGAGTTGTGTGAAGCCAAGCTGGAGTGGGTTCAGATGCTTTCCAGTTGAAATGGAACTAGCTGATTTCGGAGTTGTAAGGAGGCCAACCAATCTTAATTCCATGAAGCTATTTGTACGGCATTTACCAGGAAGTTGACTCTTACACCTTCTGTGGTTTTGTGATGCTTCCACTGGAGCCTATACCGTGTCAGTCTACATCTTGATCAAGACCCACACCAAGCACCTTGGGAAGTTTTCCCATCAAAGACCAGAGTATTCCCTGCACATGGTTGAACCATACTGAGACTAGAGCTGCAGCCTTTTCTCTGCTAGAGAGGCTAATCTTGAATGTTATGCATAGCCTAGAGGGTTGCCTTTAACCCAACCTCGGTGTTTCACAGATTCCAAGGTACCACTAGCTACTGACATTGAAAGAAGAACCTGAATTTATATATACTGGAGTGGACTTTGCCATACTTCTCTATGTCAAGATGTCAATCACAAGTAGCAAGAAGGTCTGGATGTGTCTCTATAAATGGTGTGATGTTAGAGCTACTTACCTGGATATCTTTCCTAACATGTACATTGGGACTTTCTTATAAGTCTGAAGCAGTTCACTGTAAGGGGAGGGCTTCCATGGAAATTTGTTTCTGGCAAAGGAAAAACTTTTAAAAGGGTGACCAAGATTAACCTCATGAAGATGTCCAACACAACGTGACTGGAGTCAGTCTTAAATGTATATTCAACATTGAGAGGGGACCCTGGTGTGGAGAAGCATTTGAGAAAATGGTAAAACCACCAAGTGTTGTTTGAAAGAGATGATTGATCAGGTGAAGTTCTCCTATAGTGAACTGTTGACTGCAATCACTGAGGCTGAAACGATTATTAACTCTAGACCACTTTCATACAGATTTACATTATTTGGAGCAACGTCTCACACCCTCTCACTTGCTCATTGGAAGATGTGTCATGAGTTTGCCAGACAACTTCTGCTACAATGAGGATATTAGTAACGACCCAGACATTTCCCGTACTCACCTCAATGAAAGATTGAAGCAGTAACACCCTGAACCAGTTTTGGAAGAGATGGAAAAATGAGAATCTATTGGAGTTGCGTGGTTCTCATCACACAGCAAAGCAAACCCTGTTCTTGCTCCCATCTCTATTGGGGCACCATTGTGGTGCACAGGGAAAGGAGACTCTGGGAATTCCGGAAGTTGAAAGGCGAGAACATGACTGTTAGATGAGTCGGACATGTCAGGGAGCTTTCCTGAGTACACCAAAGGGAACTCATTCAACTACTCTGCAATGCAAGTGCAACAACTTTACCCACTGGAAATCAACTGATCTACTGGTAACCCTGCAGTAGATGACCCAAATGTGCTCGGTGACTAGCTTGACACAGGAGTTGGATCTGTTGATCACATACAGACTATGGGTGCAAGACAGTCGAAGAGAGCTGCTGCATTCAAAGCAAGTGACAAGTTGAAGGTCTGCATCTTTCAGAACTCATAACTATATATTGTGGGCATGCAAGGTATAAACTTAACACATCTACTCTTGTTGACCAGAGAGTGGAATGATGTAGACAATTCAATTGTCATTGAATTATATCATTATTTGATCATGTGATGTTTTGTTGTAGACAATTCTCGAAGAAAAGGTAAGAAAACTAGACTAAGCAGACTGGACAGATAACTCTGGGCAGGCATAGAAGACAGATGGTATATCTGGGTAAAATGACAATAATCACTGTATGATGGTGGGAGATTAAAACATCTGGCTTGTCTACTTTGAATACCTCATGATGCCACTACAGTCTTATACCAGCACACTGCAAAGATAATAAAGGTTTATAGGTTATACATCTAAGTAAGGCTGGCAAACATTCACTTTAGGAAAATGGTTGGTCTTTTTGTTCTACCATAAAATTATAATTTCTGTTTCAAGTTGAATTCAAGAATGGATTGGCCACCTTTGTTGGACAACATAGATTTTATATTATGAAGAAAAGGAATAACATAAGTCTGTTACAACCCACAACAAGGCATTGATTTTTTATACACTCATGATTTCATAAATTTTTACAGGCCAGTCAATTTGGCTTTTCAATGAGGAAAGGCCATTCAACAAGTCCAATGCATTCACATCTCTGCTTCAGGTTGATATCAAAATTGGATCAGCCACCATAGGTGGCCAACTTTTGCCATTGTGTGTAGAAATGCCATGATATAAAGCCAGCTGCAGTTACCAGCATGGCTTTAGCTATTTACATGCCTAATATATGTTGTTACGATAATGTCTTTTGGGTACTAGTAGCCTATAGAGCATTGCCTGCTTAAAACTTGCTTACTGGTCAAAATCACATGATAAAAGTGTTTTTGAGTAGCTAGGTTTAGAGTAGCTAGCTCTTTCTTTTCAAAGGCGGCTGCTACATTCAGCATGATAAACATGTTTTCTTTAATGGGGAGATCGAGTTCCCAGCTACATTTCAAGTGAATCTGACATTGAAAGTGGAAAGGCTTTGACTGATGAACTAGCTACATAATTCATTATTATGTACAAACTTAGTAATTGGAAAGTGTAATATAAACAACAGCCACAGTTTAAGTCAATTAAGTTTGGTGGATACTTACTGGATATTGGCAACGAGGTTTCTATTTTCCTGCCTGTTTGGAGGACTTCAAATTGTTTGGGTGCCTGTGGCCCAATGGTTGAGTAATGCATCTGGAAAGCAGAAGTCAAGGGTTCAGATGCTGCTGGTGCCCAGGTGCCCAGAATATTTGTCCTGATTTTTTCCCCTTTTAAACGCTCATCATTGAGCAATTATTTTTGCTGCCGTGGCCAATTTGTAACTAATTTAAGGCAGCTACTATAAACAATTGAGACCGCTACATGGTTACAATTAGGGCTTTTTCTTCCTAATAGTGGAAATGCTGTATTCCTTGTTGTGTTGTTGTTTGTTTTTAACACTATTGTAATAAAATAAATATTACATCCTAATACAACATTGGCCTCTTCATTATAAAGTGTCTTGAACAAATATCCCTTCAACTTATATAGACTTTTAGAGTTGCATTCTAATGTTCCTAACAAACATATACACATTTCCCAGTCATCCCACCACTACATGCAATTCATAGGGCAATAACACTTTAAAATAAGTTACGATGTATAAAAAAAGGAACTAAGTGATAACAAAAAGCTCATGTACATTAAAAGTTAGTATCTATCACAAGACTTGAGTTTGTTCTTGCCCCTGTAAGCTTCACATGCCACGGAGCTCAACATATCTCCTTCAGCCTTTGGATCATTCTGTATGTAAAACACACATGTACACCACACACAAACACACATGAACACACATACAAAAGAATCTATTCAAGTAAATGAGTTTAGTAAATTAAATTCCAATCACATATTCAAGTGTCGACAAAAGCAATGAATTAGAGAGATCTCTTCCACATATGCACATATCTCCAAGATATCTTCAATTTGGAATTCAAGTTAGAAATTACAAAGAATGGTCCAAAATAGAGAGAATGATTGCACACCACCTATGGACTTCCCATACCAGCTCTATCTGCACCTCCTGGGATGGCAACATGCAATCCTAAGCATGGAGAAAGGCCTTGGGGAGAGGGGAGATACGAGGAAAAGACCGAGCTCTCAGTGGAATCAGGTTACTAGGAAATGTGCACAAAAATGTAAATTTCTGTGGGTACAATAACAGAAATTAGTTAACCACCCGGCAGTCCTTTCTGTCGAGGGTAAAGGTCTAGCTGGCTTCTTTTTTATGTTAGTCTACTTAAAGCTCATATTCACTACAGTTGCAGCCCAGTTATGTCTAGTCCGGAGAAACAAGTTGACAGCACTATGCACAGAGGAGCTAGGGCTACGCCTGTAGAAGGTCCCACTCAGGATGCTTGCTCACCCTCTAACAATCCACTGATCACTTAACCTTTATTTGCAGCCTGTGGAATTTGTCTTGATCGTTCTTCTTCTCTACTGCCAAAACCAGTAATGTTCATGGCATTTTGCTGGCATAAAAGTAACACCCAGGTATAAGGCACAAGCCCAACCAGCTCAGCACTGCAGCACATTGTTGACCTTCCTGCATATAATGTGCGTCATTTTATTAGCTAAATCTATTCCAATGAAATTTCCATCACATGCTATAGATCACTGAACTGCACGGTATACCTGAGCTGCAGGACAATTCTGTGCACTTGAATTTCTGGTCCTTTTCAGAGAAATAAATAATAGTCAGCAGTTAGTTGGAAGCTAGTCGAATACATGTCACTCATAACCTTCTTTGCAGGTTGAAGGGATTGACACACACATCGATAATTTTTTTGGTATCAGAATGATTTAATCGCAATGTTTGAGGTTATTACAAAAATTAGGTTGCTCAATGAATAATGCACGTCATGTCCCCCTAATAATTTGTAGCTCTACTGTGACTTAAATCCCGGCAAGTGTGGAAATATGTCCTGAGTAGCGGTTTGACATGGTATGCTGTGTATTGCTATCAGTGTTGAATGATACTAAACAATGTATGCATACAGGTCACTGCTGTGGTGGCATTCCTTGTGCTTGTTTTTTAATTTATTTTTATTATTATTATTTTTTAGCTTCAGCGAACTGAAGATGTTGAAGAATAGCTGAGTCACCTTGAGCCATTATCACAACCTCCACTGCTGTCACCACACCCTCTGCTAGCTATCATCTCCACTCCGCCCTCCATCTTCCCCCTCTCCTGCATCCAAACCTCTGTCCTTGCAATTAAAACTAATAATCATCAAAAAAGATATTGGTGGTGTGATTATAAATGGTAAAGGGTTTCTAATTGGTATCCACATGGCAATCGATTAAGTTTCTTTGTTAATTTTTGTTGTTTGTTTGAGGGTTTTTTGTTATTTAGTAGTTGAGCAGTTGGTAATCCAATTCTCTGAAGTCCAACTCTGAGTTTCTGGGTCTCCAGCACCTTTCAAACATTTATTTAACTCGTTTCTTCTCCTCTTCTTATCCAGATGTCTGGGCTGCTTGCGGTCGGCAGAAGCTTTGCTACATATATGTCTACAAATATTAACAATTGTAGTGTTGATGCAGAGAGGCATCAGGCCTATCAAGATGTCTGGGCTGCTTGCGGTCGGCAGAAGCTTTGCTACATATATGTCTACAAATATTACTAATTGTAGTGTTGATGCAATGTTGAGAGGCATCAGGCCTATCAAGATGTCTGGGCTGCTTGCAGTTGGGAGAAGCTACATGTACATCCACACATATTACTAGTCTAGTGTTGAGGCAATGTTGAGAGGCTACCAGGCCTATCCAGATGTTTGGGATGCTTCGGTTTGGACAAGCCACATATTACATCGCAAAACAACTTAGCTGATGGTTATACTGTCCGCAAAGATGGGATCATTTAATGAACCTTGAACTTTCTACAGCTAGATTATCCTGTTTGATACTCAAAAACATTCAACCCAGCCAACTAGACAGAATTTTAATGCAATGTAATAATATGACAGTTTGTTAACCTCCCAATATAACAACCCCTGTGTATGTTGTTGACAGGCATTTGGACAACACAACAAAGACTTAAAATTATTCTTTGGCAGACCTTATGACTGCACATTGCTGCATAATAGCCAAAAACTTATTCCATTGGTAACACTGCAGCATCTCTTGTTGGATATCTTTTCATATATTATAGAACACTTTTTTGTGGGTGTATATATAAGACGAATGAATAATTCAAATTCAAAGTGGATTTGACCCATTGGCTTCCTTCTGGAGGAGACACAAACCACGCCTCTACACACTCACTAAGGCTTGCAGCCACAGACTAGCTGCTACCACAAAACTCTATTTGTGGAGCTGACCAATTAGGATCTAGTTGGCTTGTTTTGTGCATGTTTATATGCTGTGCAGGAATGCAATATTGGCCACTCCTAAGGCCACACCAACTGATGTGACTACTGTATAGTGGATAATTTACGTTGGGCAATATTTTCATGGATTAAACTATTTATAGGGAGGGAGGGAGTTTTATAATGAGCGTGAATTAGCATGCCTTTTTTGTTAGCCACACCTCCTTTCAATCTGGAATTTTGGGGGGCAATGGCTAATTCTTCTGAAGTAGAGGCTGTGGTTCCGAGGGTCCTATGCCTATTAAGTGGAATTGGGGCTGCCGCAGGCGAGCAACTGCAGTGCTCACGTGAGACAGACAATCAGTATCATCTTATTGCTGTAGCAGTGCTACATAGTTCCCAGAAAGATATCTTCAATCTGTTATCTTTTTTTAGGATGATGTGGAGTGATTCAATGCATACTTATAGGTGCTAGCCAGCAGATAGTCCTTTTAAAAAGCCTTGTTAAGGTAGTGAAACACGGCTATGGAAAAAGAAATCGCTAGCGAGCTAACATTACAGCACAATTTAAGGAGTAGTCTCCTTGGAGCCATGCTAAGTGGCTGCGTTCATATGTGGACATGGCTCTCAATAAATGCAGTAATTTTACAAATAGTCTTGCGGAGCTAGACCCTTTACCAACTCGCTAAAGGTTTGGCTTCAATACTATAGCTAATTAGTTAGGGGGGAGAGGGAATTGTAGTTTTCTTTTAACCATGAAATCCATGAAAATATTGCCTCCCAATAAAAATACATACTCTATACATACACACATAAACACACATAATTTTGTTGTTGTAAACTGATTATAAGATGAAGCACAACTTGGATTTTCCTTGGATTGCTTTGTGCACCTCGTTTTCCAGGGAGCCTCATCACCCTTGTGCCCCAACAACCGCATCTTGCCCTCTAGCTCTTTTTCTCTATCTGGTGGTGTTCCAGTGTTTTTACCATCCCTTTATGAATCTATATAAAATATATGAAAATGAGTGGTGATGTGGAAAATATATCTTATTCTCCAACTCACATATAAATACATACTCTATACATACATACTCTATACATACACAATGCTATCATCGAAATCTAGCATTAGAAATCAAGGAAAACCACTTCCTAAAGAGAAGCCTTGTTCAGTCTCACATTACCAAGATGCAAATGTATGAAATTATTGTCTTCATAGTAGCTATTTCTACCGCAGTTGTTACAGCTTTAACAGTGCTAGTTAACAAACTCCAAATGAGTTCAATGATCAACCCACGACTGGATTTGGTGGCAAATAAAAACTCTAACATTTCTGGAAATAGTAGCAATGATCAGATAGCTGATGGAAATTCATTGTGCTGCTATTCAGAATCTTTATGCCTTTTCTCTTTCAAGCTTCTATCATGTCAGGTCCTTTAATGGCTCTGGTGTCTGACTGTATGACCAGGTCAATGCAGTGATATCACTGGAGGGTCGATTAGAGTGGATGAATTAGACATGACAGACACTAATACCCAGTATCCTAGCAGTCTCATGAAGCCACTCATTCGTGTAGAACATATTACTCTCCTGGACAAACTTGTTCTTCAGATATATTTACTGTTGGTGGGGTTGGATATTCTAAGATATGTGGAAGTATCAGAGCCTACCAGAAGGGACTAAATGCTTTTGGACAATACGATCCAGACAATGGTTATCTCATTAGAGTAATCTAAGCATAGATATTAATTATGTGGATGGTATAAGTCTCACTCATAGAAAGGCCGAGACAACATATCTGGACATTTGCTGGGACTTTAAATGAAGATGGCTGAAATTATGTTTGCATATGTCCGTGTATCTATGCCGCTCTATCAAGTAGGGTCCCACCTACTCCACCATTTGTGGGAGAAGATTATTTCTGACTCAGATGTTTAAGTGGCATTGCTCGCACATTCCATTTTGATGATCTTCTCTGGGATGGAGCTGGCTGTGGCCCTCAGAACACAGGCTGCTCCTTCAAGCACTTGCCACAGCCCACCACTGACAATAATGAAGACATTGTGATTGAAATTGTAGAGATTTATGTTCAGTCGAGTAATTCCACCTACTATTTCATTATCAAGTGTTTTTAAATAGTGCTCAAGTGCAGTTTAACACATAAAATGTGCATATTAAAATGTGGAAGATTGCAGTAAACTAACAAGTACAAAATTATTTCTACCTAAAACCAAACAACAATTTTGGACTGACCAGTTAATGTATTCATGTAAAGTGTCACAGAGGTGCCCAATAGGTCGATCGTGGTAGATCGCGCGTAGTAAGGGTAGATCGCGCGCCATTCAAAAAAATATATTTTAATGATTTAATGTTGCTATTGCTGAGCCTGTTAAGGCCATCACATATAATACAGCACAGTGTGAAACTATTTAGTAACTAACCTAATAACAATCTATATTTTAAAAAGAAGTCAACAGTACTTAATTAATAAAATTATCCACAATATTAATTAATTAAGTTACGAGTGTCCCGCTGCTCAGGAAGGGGGGGACAGGAGTGGACCAAAGATCATTCCTCAGCTCACCATACAACAGTTCCTTTCGCCTCTGCCACCACTTCCCTACCCAATACATAACACACTCGCCCACCTCCTCCATCACTGCATCACTTACTCCCTCCACATCTTTCCCCAAAAGCAATGCCACCTTTCCATCCTTACTCACTCTTCTTAATTCATCCAGCCACTGTCTTGCCCCTGCAATTCTGCGTACCTCATCTATCAGAACCAGCCGATCCCTCTCAAATTCCCCGCATGTCACCAAGAAATGTTACACATCCTCCCCTGCTCCACTATCACACATTATACACCTCTCATCCCTAACTATCCCACATCTCTTCTTATCCTCTAACAACCCAGCTGATGCAGTCCTCAGTCTAAATTGCAGCCGCACACCTTCCTGACCATGCATGGACCTCACATACCTCTCCACCCCTGCACTATTCTTTGCCGATTTATAATAATTCAGCGTACTTTTTCCGTCTACTTCCTCCTCCCAGTCCTTCTCATTTCTCACCTTCACTTTCCCCTTCGACTTGCGCACTGACCCAACCTCGTTGTTTATCTCGTACTTTCTCCTCAAGATCTCATATTCTTCCCACCATCCAATTCCTCCATCCTCTCGTAGTTTATTTAAAACAACTTTTACCAATCTGCTCTGTTCCAACACCTCTAATCTCTTGCCAAACAAAACCTTCATCTCTTCCCTCCTCTCCTCTAGCTTCCTCCACCCCATATCTCCCCGTATTGCCACTCCTGCTCTGTATCACTTGCCCCCAATAGTCTCCTACCCACTCTCATCTGTGCTGACTCCAACTTCTTGTGAGCATTCCATCCTCCTGTCCACCACACTTCGGCTGCATGCTCCATACTGGGTCTCGCTAGAAGCTCCCACACCATTCTTCCTCTGTCTACTTCCACCTGCCCATTCACTCTACTCATCCATATTACCTTTCCAACCTACTCTTCTGCCTTCTTTGCCATCTTCTCTAACTGAACATTACCCCTTAGCTTCCTATCAAACCATATTCCTAAGTACTTGAATTCTTTGACCTCTTCCAATATCTCCTCACCAGTCCTCCAATGCACTTCTGATTCCTTCTTCCCTACTACCATGACCTTGCTCTTCTTGCTATTAAATTTCATCTTCCACCTTAACACATACGCCTGTACCACATCCAACATAGCTTGCAGTTCCACCCCTGAGTCAGCCAGAAGAACAACATCATCTGCATACATGAGTGCCCCACACCAGCAGCCTTCCACTTTGACTCCTAGCTCAGCTCTCTCCAATTCCTCTGCCATTCCCATCAAATATATATTGAAAAGAAGTGGAGACAAAGGACATCCCTGCCTAAGTCCATTCTCCACAGTGAACCACCTTGACCTCCTTCCATTCAATACCACCGTCGTCTCCACCCCACTATACAATCCTTCACATGTCCTCACAAGTTTCTCTTGTACTCCATACTGCCTCAACTTCTGCCACAGTCCCTCCCTCCACACACTGTCATATGCCTTACTTATATCCAGGAAAGCCATAATTATATGAAGCTTTTTTCTCGCTCTTCCTCACTTCACAAACTCCTCTTAACACCAACCACTGGTCTGAACATCCCCTCTGTCTCCTAAATCCTCCTTGTGCTTCCGTCAAAATCCGATCCTCAGCGAACACTCCCAACCTCCTTGCCAACACTCTCGCAAACACCTTCACCACATTACAACGCAATAAAATTCCCCTACTTCGTCCTCGTCACCATCCTTGTGGAGAGGTACTAGTAAACTCCTCTTCTAGTCCACTGGGCAGCACTCAATCCTCATCACCACATTCATCACCTGCACCATCACTTCCACCAAGCATCTCATTCAACATTCCATCAGGGCCTGGAGCCTTTCCTCTCTTCAAACACTTTAATACCTCTACTACTTCTTCACAACTTACTTCTTCACACATACCCAGCTCATGCCCACCCACTTCTCCCATCTCTAATTCTTGTACTGTGGCATCCTCTTTTTTCCTCCCCAGCTCTTCCCAGTGTTTTGCCATCACCTCCAACACCTCGACTTCCTCCTCTACCTCATCATCTTTCACTCCTTTTATCCTTCTCTCCTTCCTCTTTGCTCTTAAATCATTCCAAAACAGCTTACAACTAGTCCCACCCCGCTCTCTAATCTTCTTTATAGTTCTCTTCCTCAATTCCTTCTTCTCTATCCTAATAGTCTTTTTCACTTCCTTTCTTGCTTCTCTATAGTCATCCCATAGTTGTCTTAATGTAGCCTCTCTCCCCCCTCTCTTCCTGGCTTCCCTTAGCCTCTTACATTTCTCCTTCCTGACACCAATTAACCACTCCACATCCTCTGACCGCCATCCCTCTGACCTGTCTGTAATCTTCTTCCTTCCAATTCCTTTCTCCGCTGCAGCCAAAACTTTCTCCTTCCACCTACCCCACACCTCTTGACTATTTTTCCTCCCAACTCTTGCTCAAGCTCTCTCACCTCCTCTTCCCACCCCATGAACATTTCCTCCACTGCCTCCTGATACTCCATCCAGTCTAGCCTATTGTCAACTCTCCATTTATGTCGCTCTCTTCTCATTTGTACCTCTCTCCTACCCCACGTAATTTCTCCCCAAATAATGTTATGGTCCGACCCCACATCAAGCTTGCCTGAGTCCTCAACTACCACATCCATGTCCTCACTAAACAACATATAGTCTATGACCGACTTTCTCTCCCCACATTCCCACGTCCACCTGCCCTCACAGCACTGCAACTCGTTCCCCACAACCAGACCTCCAACCTTAACCAACTCCAACAACCGCCTTCCATTACTGTTTGGGTTGTCCTCCACTCCTAATCCAATCTTTGCATTGAAGTCCCCCATCATAACAACATCGAAACCTTTCTCTTCATACTTCACCACGTCTTCCTGCAATACCTCAAACAATACCTCCATCTCACTCACTCTCACTCCTTCTGGGTTCACATACACTACACCTACCATGGTTTTTCTTCTCCCCTCTCCGCTTAACTCCACCCACAGCAAACCTTCTCTTGACTTCCTCACAGCCTGCTTCCTGTTCCCTCCTTCTTCCGCCATCACCTGCTCTAACTTCCTCCCTAAGACTTCAATTCTTCTCTGTTTATGCTCTACCTGCTTTTCTAGTTCTTCACCCTCAACAGAACATTAGCCAGCACATCACCCATTTGAAGATTTTCCATCAGTTTCATATTAATCCGCACATCACCACTCTCTCTATGTTCCAACTTCTTTAACACATCCCTCGTCAATACATGTACAGTGTTGGTGACACTAGTATCTACTAACCCACCACCATCTCTCTCGTCCCGATACTCCTCCTTAATTTTCTCTATTATCTCCTGCTTCCTTATCATAACCTTTTCACTGAAACAACTTACTACACTATTCATTACTCTTTCTCGTGCCTCTTTCCGGTTCTTCGTATCAACACACTTCATAACCAGCACTTCTTTTCCTTTACCTTCAGCATGAACTTCTCCCTTCCCCACACTTGCTCCATCCAAACTCCAACAACATTGATGACTACAAGCCCATTTTTTCTCACCTAAACTCTTAATATCCTCCTCAGACATGCCAACACATCTTTGGTGAAACCACCCCCAACAAGATCCTTCACAGCCAATCCACCTTGAGCCTTCCTCCGAGGATTCTTCATCCTTAGAACATACCACGCACGCATCTTGTATCAGGTTCACTGCCATTTTTTAATTAATTTAAAAAATTTTAAAAAATTTAAATTTTTTTTTATAGATGCTATCCTATCATTTATCCTCCCTTTGGCAGTTCTTTATTGACGTACAGGGCGACTAGTCTTGTGTTACTTAACTTCTAACACACGGGTCACCACGTAGAAAATGCGCTGAGCTACTGCAAAACTATAACGAGCTAGTGACCTAGTTAGCATGCCAATTTATATTTACTAAAGAAGGGATATAAAAAATGAGTGGGGGAGCTAGACCAGGTAAGAAACCAAAACTTACCACTTCCATGCGGAATGGAAGGACTTTTTCCCACCATGTCATATGCGGCTGACTCCATTCAGTGCAGTCATCAGAGTAAGGTAGTGTCCATATATGTATTCAATTGTTTTGTGCCGAAAGGGTTCATGCAGTGATTCAAGGTATGCCAACATTATTATATTATATATTATATCTCAGTACATATATAAATAAATATATTAGCATTTTTTAATACAGGTAGATCATTTTGACCTTGTCATATTAAAAGTAGCTCGCAAGCCGAAAAAGTTTGGGCACCCCTGATTGTAGACCATAGCTTCCCTTTACCAATCATATTCTCCAACACAAATTTGGAACCTTTCCTTGCCACTATAAGGACATTTGACTGGACATTGCCAAACTGACTGCAAAAAAATCAAAACAAAGTTCTACAACTCCAGGCCTTATTGATGGTCACTTTATGTTTAAAGAATAAATTGGAGTAGCATAATATCATGACATTTGTGGTTAAAGGCCATTTCTGAGTAATGGGAAATCACTGTTCTAAGCTGCCTGGATAACGTATCTTGATGTAGCATTTCCACTCCTTAAGAGCTTCACTAGCATATAATCAGATAATCACACAGATGGGTACACCCACTGGATAATCACACAGATGAGTATGCCCACAGATATGTCCTGATAATTACATGGGATGATTCGTTACACATTTCTTAATTGATAGCGATGCTCTGTAGAATGGGCTTCAGCTTGTTTGACACACACACACACAAACATGCATATTCTTGTTTACGTGGATACATACTTGTTTTCTTTCTTTTTTGTCAAGTCAATCTTATATAACTGCATGGTGAAGGAAATATTTTATATACAAATAAACTTCAGTGGGCATGTGTATTTTTGCAAAATATCTAATTTTTACCTATATATAAATGGCAGGTTTACATCACAAAAATAAACAATTCTCTGGCTTTACAAAATCTATATATAAAATAAAATAAAAGTCTCTTGATTGATTTATTGATTTATTGATTGATTGATTGATCAATTGGTTGATTTATTAATTTATTGATTGATTTAAACTAAAACACTGTAAACAAGTATTTGGAATTACAGGTGTTGTGGGGAAGTCTATGTTTAGGATTCCCTGCAAGGTTCTGAGTCACCGTTGTATCTCTTCTACCCGATAGAGAAAGAGAATTGAAACTTCATGAGAAAGACAGAGAGTATCAATACAACGAACAAAAGGTGATCATCAATTCGAATATATATTATTAAAAGTCAAGGGAGTTAGTTATGTCCCGATTACTGTTCCGTAATTGCGCCGCCACACAGCTCCACCCAGAACTGACTTGATCTTAATGAAGCTGTATCGTCCACGGGTAGCTCAGTCCAAAAACCTTGTCAGTGTTCTTAAATCTTCGTCCGGAGCGTGTAGTTACTAGGATTGGGTGGGGTACTTCGTATCCCATGTGATGTGTCCGGGGAGTGTTGAGTTGGCAGGACAGTGGGCTGTGCTAGGGAACGTTGAGGGGGGCGACCACGGCATGGTGGCTATGCCACTTGGACCTCGGCAGACTCATCAACATGTGCAATTTTCAGCCTATCGATCGAGATGGTCTCCTCGCTATGGCCGACCTGGACATTGAAGAATTTGTCCCCTGTGGTCAATACACAAAATGGGCCATCGTAAGGTGGCTGTAGGGGCGACTTGTGGCTGTCGTGACGAATGAAGACAAATTTGGCCAAAGAGAGGGAGGCCGGAATTGAGGTTGTGGGAGAGCTATGGTGCACTGGGGGGACCGGTCTGAATTCTGCCACATTGTCACGGAGGCGGCGGAGAAGTTCCGGAACTGGTTCGCCCTGTCCATGGCCCACAAACTCCCCAGAGACAGTGAGTGGTGATACAAACACTAGCTCTGCTGGGGATGTAACTAGGTCCTCCTTCGGCATGGTCCGGATTCCTAGCATGACCCAATGAAGGTCAGATGTCCACGAGGGCGATTGACAGCATGCTTTGAGGGACGCTTTCATGCTTCGATGGAATCTTTCCACAAGGCCATTCGCCTGGGGGTGGTAAGCCGTAGTCCGATGCAGTTTGGTTCCATGGAGGTTGGAGAGATCTTGCCAGAGTTGAGATGTGAACTGGGGTCCTCTGTCAGAGGAGACATCGGAGGGAAGGCCGTAACGAGTAATCCATCCACTCAAGAAGGCATCAGCCACATCTTTGGTACTTGTGCTAGCCAGGGGAATTGCTTCTGGCCAGCGAGTGACTCTGTCCACTACTGTGAGGAGGTGGGTGAAACCTTTAGAGAGTGGGAGTGGCCCTACGAGATCCACATTCACATGGTCGAATCGGAGTATGGGCTCGTTGTACTCAGATAGTGGAGCACGATGGTGGAGGTTGACTTTGGCTCGTTGGCAAGCTGGCCCATTCTCCGACCTGTTGACCAAGGCCGTGCCAGACATACTTGCGGGCCACCAGCTTGCGGGTTGCCCATATGCCTGGATGGCTGAGGCCATGAAGGGTGTCGAAAATACGACGGCGGAAAGAGACAGGTACGAGGGGAAGTGGTCGACCAAGAGACACATCACACAACCCTGTTGTGTGATTGGGTCCAAAGGGAATGTCCTTAAGTTGAGGGCCGGTGATTGCTGTCCGGCAGGCAGACATATCAACTGGGTCTGCGAGCTGTGCGGTTGCAAGGGCGGAGAAATCAATGCCTCCACTGATGGCCAAAATGGCAGCACGGGAAAGAGCGTCTGCTACCACGTTGTCCTTGCCTGCCACGTGTCTAATGTCCACGGTGAATTCTGAGATCGCTGAGAGCTGGTGCTGTTGTCATGCAGACCAGGCATCCGAGATCTTACCGAGGGCAAACGTGAGTGGTTTGTGGTCGGTAAACAGTAAGAACTGGCGTCCTTCCAGGAAATACCTGAAGTGACGGATAGCAGTGTGGGCAACAAGCAATTCTCTGTCGAATGCACTATATCTGGTCTGGGCCGGCTGGAACTTGCGGCTGAAGAAGGCCAGTGGTCGCCAGAGGCCATCTGTGAATTGCTCAAGAGTGCCTCCAATGGCCATATCTGAAGCATCAACGGTTACAGCCGTGGGAGCATCTGCACGGGCAGGAGGGCAGCAGAGGCCAGAGCAGTCTTTGCATCACGGAATGCTTTGTCCATAGTGGTCGACCATTTCACCGTAGAGGTCCTGGCGGGACGGCCAACCAGAGCAGTGTAGAGAGGATGAAGTAGCTGGGCAGCGGCAGGTACAAACCTGTGGTAAAAGTTAATTACTCCTGGGTCGTATGCCCTCGGCATTGACCACATGGCCGAGGAAGGTTATCTTGTCGACACCGAAGACACACTTGCCTGGGTGAATGACGAGGCCATGCTGTTCAAGGCGATCGAAAACGGCAGTGAGATCCCAAAGATGCTCATCGGGGGAGGAACTGGCTACCAGGATGTCATCTAGGTAAATGAATACGCCCTGCAGACCACGCAAGACCGTGTCCATCAGTCTCTGAAATGCTTGGGCTGCATTTGCAAGGCCGAAAGGTGTTCGCAAAAACTCGAAAAGGCCAAAAGGAGTAATCACTGCTGTCTTGGGGATGTCCATAGCACGTACCGGAATCTGGTGATAGCCTTTAATCAGGTCAATCGATGAGAAAATGGTCATACCAGCGAGTTGGCCGGCGAAGTCTTGGATGTGAGGCACTGGGTAGCAGTCAGTCTTGATGCTGCCATTGAGACGTCTAAAGTCCCCGCATGGGTGCCAACCACCACCAGGTTTGGGTGCAATGTGAAGTGGGGACGCCCATTGACTGGAGGAGCACCGGACGATCCCAAGGTCTTCCATCTCTTTGAATGCAGCCTTTCCAACAGCGAGTTTGTCGGGGGACAAACGCCGGGCTGGCGAGCGGAGAGGAGGAGACTGACCAGTATCGATACAAAGCTCGACCCCATGGGGGACCCTGTCCTTGCGAAAAGACAACTCAGTGAGTTTGGGCCTAGAGGCGAGTATGTCGGCATAGACATTTTTACCTGAGGAGGTTTGATTACGGTCAAAGGTACTGGTTGACACACAATGCTGGGTGCGGCGATGGTGGCGTGCGTGGCAGAGTGAACGAGGCGTTGTCCTCCCAGGTCAACTAGCAGTCCGTTGTCACGTAAGAAGTCTGCCCCGAGGATGGCCTGGTTCACGTCAGCGACGATGAAAGACCCTTGGAAGCGCTTGCTCCCAAACTGGAGTGGAATGCGACGTGTGCCATAGGTTTTAATTTCTGTTCCATTGGCTGCCACTAGTGGGGCAGAATGGGCAGAGGAAGCGGCTACGCGGTGGTCAGCAGGAGAAGCTGGGACGAGAGAGACTTCTGCACCAGTGTCGATGAGGAAGGAGCGTCCTGAGGCCTATCCTGGACATGTAGAAGCCTTGAGGTTGTTGCGCCAGCCACCACGGCTACTGGTGGCCGGCGTTGGCATTTCCCACTGGCGGTATCTTAGCTAGGGGAATATGGGCCATCTGGCAGTTGTTCTGGGTGCATCTCCTTGCCTCCGTTCCATACCGCCCAATGGTAGAAACACAGACTGGTGTCGGTCTTAGTACTGCGCTTTTGGCGTTTGTGATCAATGGCCAAGTGATGATGGCTGGTTCAGGCGGGCACCGGAGAGCATGAAGTAGGCATCGGCTTGCTCAGCCAGCTGATGGGTTGTCAGAGCCATAGAACGAGCTAGGTAGTCTTGGACATCTGCTGGAAGCTATCGTAGGAAATGGGCCTTAAACAGGATGTGCTCGGAATCCTCTCCAGTGGGTAGGGATGCAAGCATCTTACTGAGGAGTGCTGATGGTGTTCCATCACCCATCCCAGGCCAGTCTAGAAGACTCTTGCTCCTCTCCAAGGGCGTTCGACCAAACGTGGAAAGGAGGCGATCTTTGATGGCTTGGTAGCGAGTACCATCTGCAGGGGGGTTCCTGATGATGTCGATCACCCTGTCCATGACCTGGCCCTTGAGTGCTGCCACCACGTAGGTCTGGTCCTGGGTAATGGCAGGAACGCGGAGGTTGAATTCCGCTTCGATGGCTATAAACCAGTATTCGATCCAGTCAGGCGAGAACCTGGTAGTTTGAGGGCGACTGCATTGACTGTAGCTGCCATTAAAGCATCTGCAAGTGCTTGTGCTTCAGCCATAATGCCGAAGGGGAAGGAATTGACGCTGTTGAGCTGGAACGCTGTGGACGTGTAGGTCGGGGTCACCAATGTAGGGAAGTCTATGTTTAGGATTCCCTATGAGGTTCTGCATCACCGTTGTATCTCTTCTACCGGATAGAGAAAGAGAATTGAAACTTCATGAGAAAGACAGAGAGTATCAACAAAAGGTGATCATCAATTCGAATATATATTATTAAAAGTCAAGGGAGTTATGTCCCGATTACTGTTCCGTAATTGCGCCGCCACAGTGTAATAATTATATCTTGCCATGCAGACCACAGGTGAATGGAAAACAGCTACAGTCAGTGTGGCTAATTCATTGTCAAGACTGATTATTAGTGTATGAAATGCTTAATTTATAGAGAAAATTAGTATAGATTCAGCAAGAATATTTAAAAAAAAGTATGATGGGGAGCCGAGTGCGGGTGCTGTCCCCTCTACATTATGAGTGGTATCTACTAAATTTTACTACAAACTATCACATGTTAATAACACAATACATGTACTTTAGAATCGGTTGGTGGGACAGCGTACTCACTTGATTCTGTCCTCCATATCTCAATCAATGGTGAGAAATTCATTGTTTATATACCACAGTTCATGGTCTATGTCAGGTATCATGTAGATAATAAACATACCACAGTCCAATATTAGTATGCAAGCATTAGCAAGGAGGACTTTCTCACCATAGGTTATATATACCTATTGTGCAATTAGACAAGGCATCAAGAACCATCATGATCGATGACATTCAACTCAACATTACGAAGCTCAGTCTGAGAATATTTCTCATCAGGTAGGCACAAGAATGTCAACTAAGGGCATGCTCCATTTCAAACAATTGAGAAAGAATACATGCACTCCAAAATGAATGCCACCTGGTTTCCAGAGTGGGTGTACATATAGGGTGATTTTAGACAGGGTGTTTAGGACTTTGCTGTACAAGAAACTATCCATGCTGTAATAGCTACATTAAAAAATAGGACATATTCTTGTCTGCTCCATCATTAAAGGTACAAGTGCTGCCTTATGATAATGGGAATTAAGAGGGTGTGTTACTAACCTAGTATGTGATTGTTTATGGCTATTATACAGAGTGTTCCTGCCATTTCTATGAATCCACTTCAAGTCATGAGGCAGGGATTTCTTCAGGATGCGCATGTTATAGCTCTTGGCTTTGCAGCATCTCTATACTAGGAAGGTTTTACTCTTGAAGAGGGCTTCCTTATAACATGCCAGATATGTTTCTTGACAATAATTAAATATTTTTGGCCTTGCAACTTCTACACTATCCATTGGATCTTCTTGATGCAGAACTGGAAGTTCTATAAGGCACTTTTTTCTTTACCTCTTAGGATGTGACCATTTGCTGGACCAGATCGTCCTGGTAATCAGACATCCATTTTCTCTTGACCTTGATAATTCCAGTTTGAATGGAAGGTCATTGTATTGGTCATGCAGCTCTTTCACATACCCAAAACTGACCTTGGTTATGCAGCCCCATTCTGTATCAGCTAATACTGTGATGTGTTCAGGATCTCCTCCTGGATCATTTCTTCCATCTCTTTTTTTTCCATCTCAAACCCACCTACATTGACATGGCTCTATTGTGTGGGTTGTCCATGTTGAAATACACAATGGCTTATGTCAGTTTGTCAGGATTATACCTTAGCACCTTAAATGATTGCCCCTCATGCAATGCCCTTGGAAACCATGGAAATGCCACAAAGCATGCCCCTCTTCATGAACAGCAATTTTGAGTTCCATGCAAGTATATTTCAACAGCAATATCCCATGCCACTTTGAGGCTGTAGTAGTGGAACACCATTTCCAGACTATAGACATCCAGAAAGGTGTGGTGGAAGTTCTCAAAGATATCAAGGACATTCTTGTTGTGGTAAAGGTCGTATTTTCTTATATTCCTGAAGCCAACACTTCTGTTCATGCTCATAATCCTTGATGCCCTTGTTGTCCAGATGTTCATGCTCATAATCCTTGATGCTCTTGTCAGCCAGACTACCATGGAAGACCTCCCTAGGTGGCAGCATCTGTTCCTGGAACTGCTCCCAGCCATCCATATCTTAGACACTCTTACCAGCCATTAGACCACCCAGAGAGGTGGAGAGAAACTGCAAGCTCCAGAATATCTAGGGTTTGATCCAATAATGGTACACAACAGCATATCCAATGTGATGGAAAAATTGGACCCCTTGCGCTTTATCAGAGTCCTGATGATCCTGGATTCACTGATGGAGATGTAGGGCAACTTGAGATGTTTGTGATAGCTCTGGAACCTCCAGGAGCATAGCAAGGGGTGAGGCGGAGAGGCGCTCACCTCACCAATATTTTCCACAAACCACACCCCTAGAAATAAAACAACCACACATATCAATTGATGCACCCCACAAGTCAAAAGACAATAACATAGAGTGCTAATCTATTTTTTAAATAACAGAGTGCTAAATTATAACATAGTGTGCTAATCTCTTTTTACATGTGCACCCTGACCACAAGCCACATGTGGGATGAATGCAGGTGCTCACTAAAAAATCAAGCTTTGAAGCAGTATGGCTACTTCAAAAAGCTCTCATCCAAATCAACCTAAGAAGTTTTGCTTTCCTTCAAGATCATTTGGCAGTAAAGGAGAAAAGAGAAAATTTAAACCTGCTTGGTTTGAAGAATGGCCATGGCTTGATTATCAAGAAAACAATGACTTTGTGCTTTGCTTTTATTGTTCTGAAGCACACAAAATGAATTTGATGTCTAAAGGTCTTTCTAGCAAGAGAGAAGATGCTTACATTTCTCAAGGATACTCGAACTGGAAAGATGCTAGCTCAAGATCCAGGTAAACATTTAAGCTAATAAAAATAGCAGATATATTATTAATTAAAACTGTAAAACAGGAAACATCAAACATCTAAATGGCTGTTCGAGCAGTCACAGGATCGGGATCAAGCAAGAATGTCGGTGATATGCTAGATCAGGCACAAAGAATAAATGGGTGATTATTCTTGAGAATATGCAATTTTTAGGTAGGCAAGGATTAGCCTTCAGAGGACATAATGAGAAGGAGAGCAATTTCATTCAACTATTGAAATTGAGAAGTTGTGATCAGCATGTAAGTTTACATAGCTAAGAGTATAATGAATATTATTAGACTAGCTATATTTACTGTAATTGTTTCAGGATATTCTTGATTGGCTGAAAAAGAAAATGGACGAGTCCAGAGATCAAGAATGAAATTTTGCAAGTGATGTCACATAGCATTCTTCGTAAGGTCATTAAAGGTATTCAGCAAGTTGATTATTATACTATTATGGCAGATGAATGTGTGGACGTGTCCAATAAGGAGCAGTTGGTAATATGCTTTAGGCATGTCAGCCCAGATCTTGAAGTTCATGAAGATTTTGTAGGCTTATATCACTGCCCAGATATAACTGCCACTACTATAGTTCATATTATAAAGGATGCCTTACTGAGATTGAATCTTAGTCTATCACGTTGCCGTGGACAGTGTTACGATGGTGCTGGCAATATGGCTGGAAGCAGAAAAGGTGCCAAGTCACAGATACTCCAAGATGAACCACGTGCACTGTACACCTTATGGTCACACTTTAAGCCTTGCAATTGGTGACTCCATTAAAAGTGTGAAGCTTTTACGATCAAGTATGGACACCACGTACGAAATTAGCAAGCTTTTTCAATATTCACCCAAGCGGCACTCTCTTTTTGAAAATCTTAAAAGTGAACTTTCTCCAGCCACGGTTGGGTTTCGTGTTTTATGTCCAACACACTGGACTGTGCGTAATGACACTTTTAAAGTATACTAGACAATTATGATGTCATTTTGAAAGTGTGGGAAACAATTTTGGATAGTAAAGCAGATTCTGAGGTTAGAGCACGTGTAAATGGTGTTGCAAGCCAAATGCAAACATTTGATTATTTTTATGGAGCTTTCTTACTTCGAAACATTCTTAGGCATTCTGGTAATTTGAGTAAGACCATTCAGCACACAAGGATGAGTGCTTCTGAAGCACAAACTCTGGCTAAGATGACTGTAACTACATTGAAGGTAGGTTTATGATAGCTAATTATTATGTACCCTTTGTGACAATCTTTTTTTTTCTCTATAGTCAATGAGATCTGATGAAAATTACAAGTTATTTTGGAAGTGTGTAGCAAGGGAAGCAGATAACTGTGGTATTGAGGAGCCAGTGTTATCTCAGAGACGAAAAACTCCACAACATTTTGACTCTCAAAACAACAGTGGAACTGCACCTGTTACTCCTGAAGACTACTACTGAGCCATATACTTTGAAGCCCTTGATACAGTAATCATTGACAGATTTGAGCAATAAGGATATCAGATCTATAAGACCCTAGAGCAGCTACTATTAAAAGGTGAAGGCAGAGAAAGTGGAGATAAAGATAGTGTTGCTTCAGGTAGTGGAAGTGAAGAGTATGATCAGTTATTTCAGTTGAATGAAGACGATTTAGTGAAAGACGAACTCTTGGCACAGCTCCAGACATTTCATCTCAACAACAAGGTTGATATATATATTCTCTTGTCAATGTGATGAAAGCTGTGTCAGGTGCAGAGAGAAGCTTATACTCTCAAATTGTTCGAGCTGTCCATTTACTTTTGGTTGCACCAGCAACCAATGCAGCTAGTGAACGTTCATTTTCAGCCATGCGACGTATAAAAACATACTTACGCTCCACTATGAAGCAAGAACGATTAAATGCTGCTATGATTATGAATGTTCATAAAGACACTTTAGATTTAAGCTGTGTAGCTAATGAGTTTTGTGACAGGAATGAAGAATGAACGTAGGAAATACAAATTTCCAAAATTTTAAGTATTGTCAATTTTAATTTTAATGTCAGTTTTCCAAAATTTTAAGTGTTGTTGGTGTGGTTAGAGTGATTGTGGTTAATATATATTCATTGGGCGTGGTTCATGTGTGGTTTCGCCTCACCAACCCCAAATTCATTGCTACGCCCCTCACCTCATCTCGACTTGGTTAGGCTTGGTCACCTTGATGGCCACTATAGGGTTGGCTATTCATGCCTTGACAGTCAGACATGTGTTTTTCCAGAAGATTTTCACCCTGGTGAGCACATGGGGACAGCACTTGCAGAAGTGCATTCGCTATGTGTACAACAAAACTTAACAACAAAGGTATGCATCTCTATACTGCGCTAAGTCCACAACAATAAACTTAACAAAGTTATCATACGTCCACAACAAAACTAACACACCAAAGAAATTCATTGCTATAAACGCTGTACATTATTCATGTGAACTGTATAGAAATATGCAGTCATATAAAGTTAGCCTATCCCATTGCTCTACACACCTCTAGCGATGGACCACCTAGCTGCTTTTGGATGTTGTTAATAAAGGTAGTTTAGCCCACTATTGGTCAGAACTAGAGACTGTCTGTACCTAAAGGTAAGTTTATTTTATATAGTAATCATAATAGCATTGTTGTAGAGATATGGAGGTTGTCTTTGGGAAGTAAGGGGGGATAGTTTTCTCAAAATAGGGGCTACTGTATATACCAATAACTGATTAATTTGTACAAATGTCTTCTTTCTCACAGATGGTATCTCATGACAGTATGGTGGGTGTGGTGTTTCATACTTCAGGTTGCTTATTTCCTGCGGCTATTGAGACTCGTGCAATGTCAGTATAACTACCTTCCCATGATGCACAACCTGAAGGCCCTTGCTGGAGTGGTGGTGGAGAAAGCACATGAGAGAACTCCAGCAGTGAAGACAGGTGTGTGTAGATGGAGAGGGGTGGCCTAAACCTTGTAATATACATCATGGAGTATGAACACTTTTTTCATTCCTGACCAAAGAGCATATCACCCAGTGGCAGCCCAATCTCCTCCATGGGAATTGCAGGGATCTGGCGCACTTTGACCTGGAAACTGCTCACCCCTCAATGTAGCTAGCTCCCAGGCCAGGGTACACCAGAAGCCTGTAGACAGCATAGTTTCATGACCTGGTGTATTACGAGTTAAGTAAGGATCTAGGTGTCCTGAATTGACCTTGCTTTTGATGTTATTGCCATTATCATTCCACAACATGCAGAGGTCCATAGGAATGATGTCAGTTCTTTCGTAAGGCCCCAACCAGTCTTGTGCTAACTGTCACGTTTCCATGATGCCTTTTGTATGTTCTTCTTCAGGACACAGTTGCCTACAGTAAACAAGAAATAATTTTAAGATGCAGATATCTTCAGTTAGGTCTGCAATTATTGAATAACATTAAAAAATTGGAAAAATAAAGCCCTATGCAAAATGTATGTTTAGATTATGCATACTGATTTTAACTCAACAATAATAACACAGCCATTGCCTTTGCTACACGATCCTCCAAGTCTGTTTTAATCTCTTCAGGAGACACATCAGTATGTGTATTCACATATTGAACTCGTCCTCGCAGTCACATTCTGCATTGATGACTATGTCACCCTGAGTTGTGTGGTAGAACATCAGTACACAGGCTGGTGCTTTGTTGATGATTGCACACTATTGTTGATTCCAAACTGCTACAACAAATACACTGATTACCACTGGTGAATGGTAAAGTAAAGCTTCATATATAGTAACTTACTTGTTCCAGTCAGTTTCGCTGTCATTTGTGCATTTGAAGTGCGCCATCTTAACCATCTGATTTGTGCTCTCATCCTGGTCATTTGTTTCTGGATGATATGCAGAACACATCATACGCTTCACCCCAATATCAGTAAAGATAAAATAATATTTACTTGAGTTGGAAAAGCAAAACAGCATGAAAGAGTATGACAAGTATAATGCAGACTATACTATGTTACTAATAACATCCCCTGTAAAAAGAAGCTATCTGTGTGATAGTTTTGGAGAAAAGACGAGTTGTCTGACTACCACTGCCAATTAAAACTGCCGTGGAGAAATCCTGAATTGAATTCTTATTCAGCATTTGTTTTGCTCCAAGAACACCTTGAATGTTGAATCCATTGGAAATATTTTTCAAAGATGGGTGGCCTTCAGCCAGTTCAATATATTGGCACCAGGCTCACTTACTGGAACTTCAATAGAGAATTATTTGCAGATCATGGATAGTGGTGGCCACTGGGTTTGTGTATCGAATGTAGGAGCATCCAAGGTACACTGTCAGTGGAGTAGGAACAGCCATACACATCCATCTTCAGGTAGTAGTGGCATCTCTCAAATGGAAGTTCCATGTAGTGGTAGTTCTCAAGATCCTTCAGCTTTGGTTCCAGGTATCAGTACATGTAATGGTTCTGGTTCTGAAATATCACAACCAACAAATCCTACAATATTGAAGAAAACTGAAAGGTCTTTTGGTTCTGGTGGAAACGCCCGTAAGAGATCTTTTGGGGCTTCATGGTATAAGCAATATCCATGGCTTCACTTGTGCTGTTCAGAATTTAAGGTATATTGCTTTTATTGTAAGCTTGCTATTAAGTTAAATGTGAGCATAGTAAGTATAAAAGCTGATCCAGCATTTTCTACTGTAGGATTTTCCGAAAAGGGCAATTGATAGGTTCAAAGATCATGAATCCTCTCTTGCTCATAGAGATTCGTTTGCAGATTTCATTGCTTCAAGAAGTTCTTCCTCCGTTAATGAGCTGTTGCTGAAAAGTTTAGATCAAAACCAAGCAAAACGAAGATGTAGCCTACTTCAACAACTTGCAGCACTACGTTTCTTGTTGCGATAGGGCATATCTATTTGAAATGACCATGCTGGTGGTTCCAATCTGAGAGTAATGCTTAAAAGTGTACTAAATGAAAGTTCATGGGTATGTGAGAACAAGTACCAGTCACCCGAAATCATAAATGAAATGATTGAATTAATGGCCCATAAAGTATTACATTCCTTACTGTCAGAGGTGAATTTTCAACGCTGGTTCTCACTTATGGCTGATGAGACAAGAGATGTTGCAAATCGTGAGCAGTTGGTTTTATGTTTGAGATGGGTCTCAGAAAACTATGAAGTATTTGAAGATCAGGTTGGCCTTATTCAAGTCGATAATACCAGAGCTGAAACCATCTATTCATCCTTGAAGGATTGTCTTGTACGTTTAGGCATACCATTTCTCTACACATGCGTACAAGCCATTATATATGCAGGGTAGTTACTGTACATAGTCTCACACTGTGCTGTAGTAGTAGATGTGCTGACTTAACAGGCCCAGCAGTGTATAGAAGTGGTGTGGAATGAAGCATATGGAAGATTATAATACTCGTGTGAATGGTAGACTGATAATTGAATATTAATAGCCATGAACCACATCTCTTGAAATTGTATTCTCTCCACCTTTCAACTAGATGCTCAGCCTATATTATCAGGAATAATGAAGGCTAGAACGTCTAGTCTAAGTTTTGAGAAATACAATTTCAAGTCGATTATTGAGAAGGTTATTGTAATGTTATTTTGTCGACTGAGAAACATATACAAAATGATAAATATTCCGTAAGATAAATGGCGCAACTGAGATTTCCCTGATACCTCTTAACTCTACACATGCGTACAAGCCATTATATAAACACACGTGGCTAATTTTGGCCAGTAGAGCAGGAGCTAGAAAGGTTGACTTGGAAGCTCTACTGTAGAAAAGTTTAAGAGCTTTAGAAAGGACTTCTTTATACTTGGAGAGTGAGGTGAATTATTTGTGAGCTAGAGGGATGACTTTAGACTAGGAGGCTCGGCTGATAGTTAACTTCTTATAGACTTGGAGGTTAAACTATTGTCAACCAACAGTGAGTCAAACTAATGTACTCTAGTTTGTAGCACAGTGTTATTATTAGCACAATGGCTGTTAGTGAGGTGACTGACTTGTGCTAGTCAACTGGTTGTTAGCACAGCAGAGTAGCTTAGTGCAGGGGCTGTTTAACCATGGGATGGGGTTGTTAGGTAGCCATTATTAGCACCTCCAGGCCTTATGAGTTTCCCTGTTGGTGGTCATTGTTCATATAACTAGCCATCCCCCCAGAAGGGGTGTACAATTTAAGGGTATAATTAATAATTAAAATGCTAAATAATTAAGTTGAAATGGCCTCTCTAGTAGCATTCGTGGGAAACCTCTCTCTCTCTCACTATTACATTGGCCTCTCTAGTAGCATCCCGTGGGAAACCTCTCTCTCACTATTACAATGGCCTCTCTAGTAGCATTCCGTGGGAAACCTCTCTCTCTCTCACTATTACAATGGCCTCTCTAGTAGCATCCCATGGGAAACCTCTCTCTCTCTCACTATTACAATGGCCTCTCTAGTAGCATCCCGTGGGAAACCTCTCTCACTATTACTACTCTCCAGAGAGTAAATTTTAAGTTGATTATTGCGGGGGTGTAATTTAGTTACGTTAACTTCGAGTTTGTTGAGATAATGATCATGTAGAAATAGAGTTCATCAAATATGGCCAATACAAAAAAAGTGCGTCCATTACAGGAGTTGTGAGATGAAGAATGGGCATGTGTGAGGTGAGGAAGATGGGCAGTGCAAGTTATGTGAGAGTGCTTCAGTTTTTAGAGCAGAGATCTCGACTGATGATGTGTGTGCGAATATCAGTAGTAGCAGTGAAGGTTGGGAATACGACGCTCGAGATCAGCTAGAGCACGTGCTCCAGCAGCACCAATACTGTTCCCAGTGAGGACCAGTGTGTGTAGAGTAGTGGTAGAGTTTAGGCCCTCAGCTAGAGCACATGCTCCATCAGCACCAATACTGTTCCCTGTGAGGACCAGTGTGTGTAGAGTAGTGGTAGAGTTTAGG
Source organism: Cladorhizidae sp. MBARI D1340-BT2 (assembly GCA_028752905.1). Taxonomy (NCBI): domain Eukaryota; kingdom Metazoa; phylum Porifera; class Demospongiae; order Poecilosclerida; family Cladorhizidae; species Cladorhizidae sp. MBARI D1340-BT2. The sequence continues at coordinate 21,483,601 of JAQNBH010000008.1, read as the reverse complement.
CCCTCAGCTAGAGCACGTGCTCCAGCAGCACCAATCATGTTCACTGAGAGGTGCAGTGTGTGTAGAGTAGTGGTAGAGTTTAGGCCCTCAGCTAGAGCACGTGCTCCATCAGCACCAATACTGTTCCCTGTGAGGTTCAGTGTGTGTAGAGTAGTGGTAGAGTTTAGGCCCTCAGCTAGAGCACGTGCTCCATCATCACCAATCATGTTCCTGGAGAGGTTCAGTGTGTGCAGAGTAGTGGTAGAGTTTAGGCCCTCAGCTAGAGCACGTGCTCCATCAGCACCAATCCAGTTGTCTGAGAGGTTCAGTGTGTGTAGAGTAGTGGTAGAGTTTAGGCCCTCAGCTAGAGCACGTGCTCCATCATCACCAATACTGTTCCTGGAGAGGTTCAGTGTGTGCAGAGTAGTGGTAGAGTTTAGGCCCTCAGCTAGAGCACGTGCTCCATCAGCACCAATCCAGTTGTCTGAGAGGTTCAGTGTGTGTAGAGTAGTGGTAGAGTTTAGGCCCTCAGCTAGAGCACGTGCTCCATCATCACCAATCCTGTTCCCTGTGAGGTACAGTGTGTGTAGAGTAGTGGTAGAGTTTAGGCCCTCAGCTAGAGCACGTGCTCCATCATCACCAATACTGTTCCCTGTGAGGTCCAGTGTGTGTAGAGTAGTGGTAGAGTTTAGGCCCTCAGCTAGAGCACGTGCTCCATCAGCACCAATCCTGTTCCCTGTGAGGTTCAGTGTGTGTATGCACTTTAGCTTGTTGTTGCTAGTTTCCCTCAGAAGCACTACCACATCATCATCATGTAGGTGACAATAACTCATAACTAGGTTTGTAACAGGGTGTGAAGTAGTGGAGATAGCATAGCCCATGGCAGTCAGGTCGGCAGGTGTGAGGGTGTGGCCACTATAGCTAAGAGCACCAGTGTCTCCCTGTATAGCATGATCACAGACAATAGCTTGTTGAGACTCCAATGCACACTGAGCTCTATGCAGAGCATCTCTGGAGCGCATGATGAGTTGTAGTTGAGCTAGTCGGCCTTCAAACTCCACCATGCCGCTGTAGAATTTCCAAACCACCTTCATGTGTTCCTTGCTTGCATGTGAGCTGATTATCTCATCTTGTTCTTCAACATTAAGTGTGGCTATGTATGAAGCAGTAAGATACTCCTGGTGTGTGAGGTGAAGGAAACTGTATGTGTTGTCATATCCGTAGTCTTGAGCTGTGTTGTTGATGGTAACCAAGCCAAGGGAAGGTGTGTCATTGGGATGGGAAGGTGTGTCATCGGGATCAGTGTCACGAGAGAGGAGCACTTCAGTCTCGTCCTGCTGAATGACTTGCTTGCGCTGAATGGTCATGTCATATGCAAGGTGGCAGACATTTCTGAAGTAGTCCTTGTTCTCTCCACAAAGATCTTCCAGTGAGCGAAGTTTAGTTTTTTCGTTGGTGCGTCTTAGCTGGCGTATGACAATATATCTGGTGAAGTGCTCGTATACTTTAGTCTCTGTCGGTGGAATATTCCCTTGGTCTTTATAGAGACAGCAAATCATTGCCGCGTGCAGTGGCTGGTAACACATGTGCATGATGTTGAGGTGGGATTGCAAGTACTTTACCAGACTTGATGCATCGGTCTTGAATGGGAACTTGTTGATGTACTCGAATATTTGCTCTCCCGTGAAGCCGAGCACTTCAATCCGTTTGGTTACAGGATATTTCTCGCGAAGTGTGGCAGTGGCCACAGGGCGCGAGGCGATGATGACCATAGAGTTTAGCAGATATTCCTTGTGTATCAAGTCGTAGATAATGGAGTTGCTTGCATCTTGAGGCTGGTACTCGTCGAGGCCATCAATGATGAAGCACACTCCCTTGCCATCAGAGCTCTCTATGTCCTTGCACACCTTATCACAGTCTGCTGCTTTGCGCCGATAGAAGGTGGCAAGGATTCCGGACAAGCTTTCCTCGTGCCGTTTAGGTAGACCTCGAAGGGTGATATGGAAGACCATATTTGCTTGGCTCAGCACCTGGTCTGTCATGGCCCATTCCCTGGTCACCTTGTGCATGAGTGTGCTCTTGCCACTCCCGGGCCGACCCTCCACCAGCACAAGAGCTTGGCTTTGGTACTCGCCAAACACGGCTTCATACGTGATCTCTTCCTTGCTTGCCACAATGTCATCCTCATCTCTTCGAAGGGAGTTTTTGTTATCAGCAGTTCCTTGGTTCTTGTTGCTAATGAGGATGAGGTTAATGAAGGTGGCAGCACGTGATGGAGGCCAGGTGTCGGCAGGAATCTCCTTCTTCTTATGTATAGAGTACCAATCAACAAGGTGTTGACTCTTTGACAATGCCTTCTTGTCTAGGCATGGCCTTTTTGCTGCCGGTGGGCTGCTGGCTGCTGTGAAGCTCCTGACCATGGCTTGTGCAACGCCAGGTCTTGCAACTGTCTTCCCCTCGAGTGCAAGCTTGAGTCTTGTCAGAGTGACTGGTGAGTAGCTGCCTTGGATCCACTCGGTGAGGATGTGGCCGAGTCTGGTGACATTGCTTGTGCTGTTGCAGCCCTTGCGAACGTGTTCAGGAAGATTTAGGGCCATGCCAAGCTCCTGCCACAAATGACTCACTTCAGTAAGGCTCTCCATTAATTGGCTGACATGACCTTGTGTTAAATGAAGGCACTCACTTGGAGCAGTCTTATCTTGGGAAGACATGTTTAGTGGCTGCAGTGTACTAGTGAAGCAGAGAGATGCTTGCTAACTGGGCTAGAGAGCTAATAGAGAGCTAACTAGGCTAGAGACAGAGATTCTTGTTTGACCTAGTTTGAGATATACAGTTATTATATAGTAGTGGTCCACTTCCTGGCCCAGGACTAAGGGCTGCTACTTCCTGGGAGCCGGTATGTGTGTGGACACCTCCCCCATATTTGGTTGCTAAACAACTGAAACCATTTAGTGAAGTCTGTGTGGGCACTAATGAGTGCGAGTCCTCCGGTGGGGGTCTAATAAACAATGTGGTGCAGGGTCTTGCTGGGGCCTGCTTGAGGGGAGGGGGGGGGGGGGGGGGGGGGGATATTGGCTGACCCTGAAATTATAACTAAGTGTGTCGAGGTGCTGGTCTGTGTGGTGGCCCTGCAGAGCCCAGCTCGGCCTAATGAGGTGTGTTATGCCCTAGTTCCTTGGCCACTGGGAGGCATCAAAGCACGTGCCACTGGGAGGCATCAAAGCATGTGTCACTGGGAGGCTTCAAAGCACGTGCCACTGGGAGGCATCAAAGCACGTGCCACTGGGAGCCTTGGTGGGGAGTCGCCTGGGGCACCTCTGATACCAGTCTATATAATACTACTACTAATAGCTAGGAGAGTGAGATTATGTACTGTAACTATACTGATACCAGTCTATATAATACTACTACTAATAGATAGGAGTGTGAGACTATGTAAAGTGATTAATACTGATTACCAGTCTATATAATAATAATACTAATATCTAATATCTATATAGGAGTGTGAGACATGTAGAATGACTTACACTGATACCAGTCTATAATAATACCACTAATAGCTATGAGTGTGAGACTATGTACAGTGACTAACACTGATACCAGTCTATATAATAATACTACTAACAGCTAGGAGTGTGAGACTATGTACAGTAACTAACACCGACACCAGTCTATATAATATTACTACTAATAGCTAGGAGTGTGAGACTATGTACAGCGACTAACACTGATAGCAGTCTATATAATAATATTACTATTAGCTAGGAGTGTGAGACTGTAAAGTGACTAACACTGAAATCAGTCTATATAATACTACTACTAATAGCTAGGAGTGTGAGATGCACTGTGACTAACATTGATACCAGTCTATATAATAATTCTTAGGAGTGTGAGACTATATACAGTGACAAACACTAAAACCAGTCTATATAATAATAATACTAATAGCTAGGATTGTGAGACTATGCACAGTGACTAACATTGATACCACTCTATATAATATTACTACCAATAGCTAGGACTATGAGACTATGTACAGTGACTAACACTGATACCAGTCTATACAATAATATTACTAATAGCTAGGAGTGTGTAGTGACTAACACTGATACCAATCTATACAATGATACTACTAATAGCTAGGAGTGTGAGACTATGTACAATGATTAACACTGATTACCAGTCTATATAATAATAATACTAATAGCTAGGTATGTGCAGCAACTAACACTGATACCAGTCTATATAATACTACTAATAATAACTAGGAGTGAGAGACTATGTACACTTATAACAGTCTATACAATAATAGTACTAATAGGTAGGCTATGTACAGTGCTTAACACTAATACCAGTCTATAGCATGAGACTATGTATAGTGACTAACACTGATACCAGACTATACAATAATACTACTAATAGCTAGTAGTGTGAGACTATGTACAGTGATTAACACTGATTACCAGTCTATATAATAATATTACTAATAGCTAGGTATGTACAGTGACTGAGAATATGTAAAGTGACTAAAACTGATACCAGTCTATAATAATAATACTAATAGCTAGGAGTGTGAGACTATGCTCAGTGACTAACATTGATACCAGTCTATATAATATTACTACTATATCTAGGAGTGTGAAACTATGTACAGTGAATAACACTGACACCACTCTATATAATAATACTACTAATAGCTAGGAGTGTGAGACTATGTACAGTGACTGATACTGATTACCAGTCTATATAATAATAATACTAATATCTATATAGGAGTGTGAGACATGTAGAATGACTTACACTGATACCAGTCTATAATAATACCACTAATAGCTATGAGTGTGAGACTATGTACAGTGACTAACACTGATACCAGTCTATATAATAATACTACTAACAGCTAGGAGTGTGAGACTATGTATAGTAACTAACATTGATACCAGTCTATATAATACTACTACTAATAGTTAGGAGTGTGAGACTATGTACAGCGACTAACACTGATAGCAGTCTATATAATAATATTACTATTAGCTAGGAGTGTATAAGACTGTGTTGGGGCCCGGCCCCAACAGAGTGACCACCTTGACATGGCAAGGTGTGACTTTATACCCAAGGTGCTAATGAGCTCTTAAAGCGGACTTGCATGAACTCCATGACCCTGATTACTGAACATCCACACATACACGCATGCTAGCATATGATTGGACAACACATCAGTAATGTTTGTACTTACCCATATTTGGTCATGTGAGCAGCCTAATTAAGGGCACCAGGCTAGGCACTGTGTAGTAGAGTTTTTGAGATATACTATACTGAAGTGAGATTGTAAGATTACGTTGTTATTAACTACTGAAGACTTGAACTAGTAGGTTAGGCTACTGCCCTTCAGGCCAGCTACTAAAATTAGCAAGGGCTGTGGCATAACATATGGTGGCAGCGGAAACTCGATTCGATCTATAGACCAATAGACCCCTAGACCAGTAGCACATGTCCAGCAGAGACAAAAAGGCCAAGCAATTCAGCAGAACTGAGTTGGAAGACCTAAGTGTGGCAGAAAGAAACGGAGAAGACACTCTCCGGATCACCAGAGCCATGGCAGCAGAACAACGAGGAACAGCCGACTTGCTGCAAATAATGGTCCAACAGCAGCAACTCGAGGCAGACAGATGGCGACGCTTTGAGGCTGAAAAGACAGCCGAGCAGAACAGACAGGAGGAACAAAGGAGACTGGACCAAGAGCGATGGAGTCGTCTGGAAGCAGAGAGAGGGTCAGAGCACAAGCGTCAGATTCGAGATGCTGAACAGCTCACTCAACTCATGCTGTCGTTAGTCACATAGAGACAGCAACCTAAGCTACAACCCCCTAAGCTAGCAGCAATTAAGGACAAGGACGACGTCGATGCAGCTTTAACACGGTTTGAGCAACACATGACTACCTTTGGCGTGCCGAGAGTCCAGTGGATGCTCCAGCTCTGACCACTCCTGGAAGGAGATGTGTTAGCAGCATTCCTGGCCTTACCAGCAGAGGAATCAGTACAGTACGACCTGTTGAAGGAGGCCATCAAACAACGGCTCGGAATAACTAACGAAACTTACCAGAAACGCTGATGGGAGGCAACATTCAAGTCTGGAGAAACAGTCGTACAGATGGCAGGGAAGCTGACGGACCTTGGACGAAAGTGCCTGTCGGAGTGCAACAGAGTCAGTGAATGCAATGAAGTATTCTCCAGAGAACATCTCCTCCGGATGCTCCCGAATAATATTGCTTACTGGGTTAGGGACCATAGCCCATCCACTGCAAGGAAGGTCGGGGAGCTAGCCGACAAATATATTAGGGATAGGAACCTGGACCACTCAATACTTACATGACCACGACGTTCGAAGGCAGACAGACAGTCAACTGGCCCCAATGAGAGGAAGGAAGACACAGCAAAATCCGACATCAGGAATGAGTTGGAGCCCCCTCAGAAGTTTCCTTCAACCATGGACAACAACAGTAACCAGGGAACTGAGTCAGCAAGGAAATGCAAGTTGGCTAAGTATTTTGACCAGGCCAAGGGCCCCCTTTGTTTCAATTGTAGGGAGTGGGGGCACATGGGAGCTAACTGTCCCAAAAAGATTTACAGATGTGTCACTGGCATCCCGAGCAAAGAAGACTACTGTGTTGCAGGAGAATTGGATGGAGTTTACCGGGCAAGATTGAAGCTGGACTCTGGAGCACAGCACACTCTGGTCAACTCAGAGGTGGTGAGATGGGATGCATACATAGGGGAGCTCCTTGCTATCAGAGTAGCGAGTGGGCAGATGCTACAAGTCCCATGACTATGGTAACACTCCGCCTGGACAGACAGACCTTTCGGAGCAAGGTCGGGGTGATGAAGGGTCTCCAGGAGGAAGTGCTCCTGGGAACTGACCTACCAATTTTCAACACCCTACTTATCAAGGCAGCTACCGCTAAGGAGGAAGCTACCAAGGAGGTATTGGAAGTACAGACCCGGCAATCCAGACTCGAGCAGAAGGACCAACAGAAAGCAGATGATTTAGCCACAAGTACCTCTGGCGCCGATATCAAAACATTAGGTGAGGTGTTCACTTTTGATGATAATCTGTTTGCTGTGTCCTCCACAAAAGTTAGGCAGACCAGAAGCCAGAAGAGGAAGGCAGCCCGTCAGGCAGCAGAGCAACAGACCTTGGACACAGACACCATATGGGAGAAGGAAGCAGGCAACTTTAAGGCATTCCAGCATGCCGACACATCACTGTAGGCAGCATGGAAGCTGGCAGAAGACGAGAACTCCAGCTACCTTCAAGAGGAAGGTCTGCTCTACCATATGAGCAATGACCCCATGGGCGGGGAGCTTCGCCAGCTCATGCTGCCCAGGGAGAAGAGACAAGAAGCAATTATGATCACTCACTCCATTCCAATGGCAGGGCACTTGTGAGAAAAGCGGACGACACAACGACTACTATGGCGTTTCTTGTGGCCAGGGATTAACCTGGACGTTGCAGAAGCCTGCAAGAGTTGTGAAGAGTTCCAGAAGGTAGCTACGAAATACCACAACAAAGCTCCACTTGTACCACTCCCAGTGATCGATGGGCCATTCAGTCGGGTGGCAATCGACATTGTTGGACCCCCGCCGAGAATAAAGAGCGGGAACATGTACATACTAACTTTCATGGACTATGGGACAAAATACCCTGAGGCAATACCCCTCCGAAAGACAGACACACCGACAGTGGCAGAGGCTTTGACGAGCAATTTTTCAAGGGTTGGAGTACCCCAGGAAATTCTCACTGACCAAGGGTCAAACTTTCTGTCTGCACTCATGGAAGAGTTGTACCGTCTCCTTGGAGTGAAGCACCTCAAGACCTCGTCATACCATCCACAGACAAACGGGGCAGTGGAGCGGCTCCATGGCATGCTCAAGCAGATGATGAGAAAGATCAGAGGTGATAAGAGGGAGTGGGATACTTTGTTACCTTACTTCTTAGTTGCATACAGGGAGGTGCCGCATGCTAGCATGGGCTTCTCCCCAGTTGAGCTACTTTTTGGCAGGTATGTTCGAGGACCTTTAGACATGTTGAAGGAGTCTTGGGTGGCTGGACCAACTAGATCGGAGTCAGTGGCTTCCTTTGTACTGAACATGATGAAGCTAGGGCCAACGTGTCGCGACAATGCTGGACTGACGAGCAAAGATCTCAAGAAGGGGAGGGGAATGTTGGGGCCCGGCCCCAACAGAGTGACCACCTTGACATGGCAAGGTGTGACTTTATACCCAAGGTGCTAATGAGCTCTTAAAGCGGACTTGCATGAACTCCATGACCCTGATTACGGAACATGCACACATACACGCATCCTAGCATATGATTGGACAACCACATCAGTAATGTTTGTACTTACCCATATTTGATCATGTGAGCTGCCTAATTAAGGCACCAGGCTAGGCACTGTGTAGTAGAGTTTTTGAGATATACTATACTGAAGTGAGATTGTAAGATTACGTTGTTATTAACTACTGAAGACTTGAACTAGTAGGTTAGGCTACTGCCCTTCAGGCCAGCTACTACAATTAGCAAGGGCTGTGGCATAACAGACTGTAAAGTGACTAACACTGAACTCAGTCTATATAATAATACTACTAATAGCTAGGAGTGTGAGATGCACTGTGACTAACATTGATACCAGTCTATATAATAATTCTAATAATAGCTAGGAGTGTGAGACTATGTACAGTGACAAACACTAAAACCAGTCTATATAATAATACTTAGGAGTGTGAGAATATGCTCAGTGACTAACATTGATACCAGTCTATATAATATTACTACTAATATCTATATAGGAGTGTGAGACATGTAGAATGACTTACACTGATACCAGTCTATAATAATACCACTAATAGCTATGAGTGTGAGACTATGTACAGTAACTAACACTGATACCAGTCTATAATAATACCACTAATAGCTATGAGTGTGAGACTATGTACAGTAACTAACACTGATACCAGTCTATACAATAATAATACTAATAGCTAGGAGTGTGAGACTATGTACAACGACTAACACTGATAGCATTCTATATAATAATATTACTATTAGCTAGGAGTGTGAGACTGTAAATGTCTAACACAGAAATCAGTCTATATAATACTACTACTATTAGCTAGGACTATGAGACTATGTACAGTGACTAACACTTATACCAGTCTATACAATAATACTACTAATATCTAGGAGTGTGAGACTATGAACAGTGACTAACACTTATAACAGTCTATATAATAATACTACTAATAGCTAGTAGTGTGAGACTATGTACATGATTAACACTGATTACCAGTCTATATAATAATAATACTAATAGCTAGGTATGTACAGTGACTAACACTGATACCAGTCTATATAATACTACTACTAATAGCTAGGAGTGTGAGACTATGTACAGTGACTAACACTGATACCAGTCTATATACTAATAGCTAGGAGTATGTAGTGACTAACACTGATACCAGTCTATACAATGATACTTCTAATAGCTAGGAGTGTGAGACTAAGTACAGTGACTAACACTTATAACAGTCTATACAATAATACTACTAATAGCTAGTAGTGTGAGACTATGTACAGTGATTAACACTGATTACCAGTCTATATAATAATAATACTAATAGCTAGGTATGTGCAGTGACTAACACTGATACCAGTCTATATAATACTACTACTAATAGTTAGGAGTGTGAGACTATGTACACTGACTAACACTGATACCAGTCTATATAATAATACTACTAATAGCTAGGAGTGTGAGACTATATATACAGTGACTAACACTTATAACAGCCTATACAATACTACTACTAATAGGTAGGCTATGTACAGTGACTAACACTAATACCAGTCTATAGTATGAGACTATGTATAGTGACTAACACTGATACCAGACTATACAATAATACTACTAATAGCTAGGAGTGTGAGACAATGTACAGTGACTAACATTGATACCAGTCTATATAATTATATTACTATTAGCTACTGTAAAGTGACTAACACTGAAATCAGTCTATATAATACTACTACTAATAGCTAGGAGTGTGAGATGTACTGTGACTAACATTGATACCAGTCTATATAAAAATTCTAATAATAGTTAGGAGTGTGAGACTATGTACAGTGACAAACACTAAAACCAGTCTATATAATACTACTACTAATAGCTATGACTATGAGACTATGTAGAGTGACTAACACTGATACCAGTTTATACAATAATACTACTAATAGCTAGGAGTATGTAGTGACTAACACTGATACCAGTCTATACAATGATACTACTAATAGCTAGGAGTGTGAGACTATGTACACTGACTAATACTTATAACAGTCTATACAATAGACTGTAATACTACTAATAGCTAGGAGTGCGAGACTATGTACAGTGATTAAACACTGATTACCAGTCTATATAATAATAATACTAATAGCTAGGTATGTGCAGCGACTAACACTGATAACAGTCTATATAATAATACTACTAATAGCTAGGAGTGTGAGACTATGTACACTGACTAACACTGATACCAGTCTATATAATAATAGTACTAATAGCTAGGAGTGTGAGACTATGTACAGTGACTAACACTAATACCAGTCTATAGTATGAGACTATGTACAGTGAATAAGACTGATACTAGTCTATATAATATTACTATTAATAGCTAGGACTATGAGACTATGTACAGTGACTAGCACTTATACCAGTCTATATAATAATATTACTAATGGCTAGGACCCTGAGACTATGTACAGTGACTTACACTGATACCAGTCTATACAATAATGCTACTAATAGCTAGGAGTGTGAGACTATGTACAGTGATTAACACTGATTACCAGTCTATATAATAATAATACTAATAGCTAGGTATGTACAGTGACTAACACTGATACCAGTCTATATAATAATACTACTAATAGCTAGGAGTGTGAGACTATGCACAGTGACTAACATTGATACAAGTCTATACAATAATAATACTAATACCTAGGAGTGCGAGACTATGTACAACACTGATTACCAGTCTATATAATAATAATACTAATAGCTAGGTATGTGCAGCGACTAACACTGATACCAGTCTATATAATACTACTACTAATAGCTAGGAGGGTGAGACTATGTACACTGACTAACACTAATACCAATCTATAGTATGAGACTATGTACAGTGAATAACACTGATACCAGTCTATATAATAACTACTAATAGCTAGGAGTGTGAAACTATGTACAGTGACAAACACTGATACTACTCTATATAATAATAATACTAATAGCTAGGACCCTGAGACTATGTATAGTGACTAACATTAATACCAGTCTATATAATATTACTACTAATAGCTAGGAGTGTGAAACTATGTACAGTGACAAACACTGATACTACTCTATATAATATTACTACTAATAGCTAGGAGTGTGAGACTATGTACAGTGACTAACACTAATACCAGTCTATAGTATGAGACTATGTACAGTGAATAACACTGATACCAGTCTATACAATAATACTACTAATAGCTAGGAGTACGAGACTATGTATAGTGACTAACACCGATACCAATCTATACAATAATACTACTAATAGGTAGGCGATGTACAGTGACTAACACTAATACCAGTCTATAGTATCAGACTATGTACAGTGAATAAGACTGATACCAGTCTATACAATAATACTACCAATAGCTAGGAGTGTGAGACTATGTACAGTGACTAACACTAATACCAGTCTATAGTATTAGACTATGTACAGTGAATAACACTGATACCAGTCTATATAATAATACTACTAATAGCTATGAGTGTGAGACTATGTACAGTGACTAACACTGATACCAGTCTATATAATACTACTACTAATAGCTACGAGTGTGAGACTATGTACAGTGACTAACACTGATACCAGTCTATTTATAATACTACTACCAGCTAGGAGTGTGAGACTATGTACTACTGTAACTAACCAGTCTATAAAATAATACTACTCATAGCTAGGAGTGTTAGACTATGTACAGTGATTAACACTGATTACCAGTCTATATAATAATACTACTAATAGCTAGGAGTGTGAGACTATGTACAGTGACTAACACTGATACCAGTCTATATAATACTACTTGTAATGTTCAAGTATTATATTACTAATCACACACACTGTATCAGTCACGTTGATTATTATGCATAGACATTATATCATCATTACGTATTGATTGTGACACATTATTACATCACGTGATAGAGAATGAGAAGTTTTATACTCGTGCTATAACTAACTAAGTACAGTTCGACGGTCTCAAGAAATCTAGTCCCATCAGTTGGCCTAGATGGATATAAAGACAACCAGATAAACAGTAACTAACAGTTGAACAGTATAGCTGGCGACGAGGATTACGAACCATGGCAGTAGCCGGAAGAATTGACTTGTCACCATTAGCAACCTTTGACCCTGTGAGTGATCCATCATCGCTAAGCCAGAGATGGAAAGGTTGGAAGCGGCGTTTCGAGATATATATAGCAGCGCTCAACGTAAGTGACGACAAGCAAAAGAAAGCAATCCTGTTGTATCAGGCAGGACAGGCTACCCAAGAAATTTTTGACACAATTCCAGATACAGGAGATGACTTTGCCACAGCTATGGAAAAGTTAGACAACTATTTCACACCCAAGAAAAACGTGTCCTACGAGATTTTTCAATTTCGTAAAGCTGTTAAACAATCAGGAGAGACTGTGGATCAATTTATTACCAGATTGAGAAAGCTAGCTTCTACATGTGAATTTACTGACCTAGGAAAAGAGTTGAAGTCCACTATCATCCAGAATTGTCAGTCAAAACATCTAAGAAGAGTGGCACTTCGTGATGATCTATCCTTAGAGGCTCTACTAGCTAAAGCAAGAGCGCAAGAAGCAAGTGAAGAGCAAGCAAAGGGAATTGAACAGGCACACTCAGCAGCAGAAGCAGTGAATGTTATTCAGCAGAAGCGACCACCCAGAAAATGGCAGTCACCACGAACATGGACAAAACCAGAAGGTCAGAGTATAATTATGTCGTAAGTGTGGATTTTTGTGGCCCCATAAGAATGGCACATGTCCAGCAAAAGTCAAACTTGTAATAAGTGTGGTAAAAGTAATCATTTTGCCAAAGTATGTCTCTCAAAACAAAAAGAAGTACAAGGTCGATACAAAACACATGAGTCCCAACCGAAACACAAGCACAAGCAAATTTGTCACGTTTCATCAGAGTCCAACCAAAAGTGTGATAGCAGTAGTGATGAATATCTGTACACATTGGGTGACACTGCATGTTTGGCAGCTCCAAAAGTAAATGTGAAAATCAATAGCACCATGGTTTGCATGATTGTAGACACAGGAGCATCCACAGACATCATGGATGAGGAAACATTTGCCAAAGTAAACCAAGCGAAGAATCTTGAGTTACGAGTTACAGCCTTCAACAAAGCGTATATTTGCGTATGGTGCAGACTCCCAACTTACAGTAGTGGGACAGTTTGACACTAACATTGAAGTTGATACAAAGACAGTGCTATCAACAATTCATGTACTACGAGGAAGTCACGGGTCTCTACTCAGTTACAAGACAGCATGTGACCTTGGTCTGGTTCATGTTAAGATTGAGCATGTTTGGGATAGTCCAAGAGTATGTGACAGGCTGGTACAAAAATATCCCAATTTGTTTGAAGGTATAGGCAAGCTCAAGAATACAGAAGTCAAACTTCACATTGACACAAATGTACCTCCTGTGGCTCAAGCAACACGCAGAATTCCTTTTCACATGAGGAAACAAGTTGAAAAAGAGCTCATCAACCTTGAACAACAAGGAATCATTGAGAAAGTTGAAGGTTCAACTCCATGGGTTTCACCTTTAGTCATTATCCCCAAAAAGATTGGCGAGGTCCGTTTATGTGTTGACATGAGGAGAGCAAATAAGGCAATCAACCGAGAGAGACATCCTAGTCCAACAATTGATGATCTTATTCACAACCTGAATGGAGCAACAGTTTTTACAAAACTTGATTTAAGACAAGGATATCATCAAATACCCTTATCACCTGAGAGCAGATAATATCACAACGTTCACGACACACAAAGGTTTAAGACGTTATGCTCGACTGAACTTTGGAACAAACTCAGCAAGTGAGATGTTGCAAAACATCATCCATGAACAGATTCGGGACATACCAGGATCAATCAACATCAGTGATGATGTTATAATATTTGGGAAAACTCAAGCTGATCATGACAAGGCTCTACAGGCAGTTTTTGAGAGATTCTCATCAGTCGGTTTGTCTTTCAACAAGACAAAGTGTGAATTCAGCAAGAACTCGTTGACATTCTTTGGTTTTGTATTTTCGGACAAAGGAATCTCACCTGATCCTAAGAAAGTACAAGAAATTCATGACGCCAATCCTCCTACATCAACCAAGGAATGGCAACATATTATGCAAAATTTATACCATGCTTCAGTGACATATCACAGCCGTTACGTGAGTTGACCAGAAAGGATGTTCATTTCTTATGGACAAAAGAACATGACAAAGCTTTTAAAAAAATCAAACAGCTATTAGCAAGTGATACAATCATGGCATATTTCGATCAACAGAAGGAAACAGAGCTGATCACCGATGCATCACCTGTCGGTCTCTCAGCAATACTGTTTCAAAAGTCGCAAGGAGAGAATCACAGAAGAGTAAAGCAAGCAGAGCACTCTCTGATGTTGAAAGCAGGTATTCTCAGACAGAGAAAGAAGCATTAGCCATAGTGGGGGCTATTGAAAAGTTTCATCTATATCTCTATGGAGGACATTTTACCCTTTACACGGACTGCAAACCAGTCGAATTGATTTATGGTAACCCAAAGTCCAAGCCTCCAGCACGCATCGAACGTTGGAATCTGAGACTACAAGGATATGACTTCTCAATAGTACATACAAAAGGAAACCAGAATCCTTCCGATTACCTCTCAAGACATACAAACTCAGAGGAACCAAAGAAACAAGAAACCATGGCGGAGGACTATGTCAATTTCTTATCTGCTCACGCAGTACCAAAGGCTATGACATTGTCAGAGATTCGAGAAGCAACCACAGCTGACCCAACCTTGCAGCAGATATCCAAAATGATCAGAACTGACAAGTGGAAAGAGCAGACCACATCCGAGGCAGACATCGCAGAAATCAAGCTTTTTCAAACAGTCAAGAATGAACTCACTGTTAGTAGTGATGAAAGTGTGATACTCCTTGGAAATCGCATCGTAATACCAACTTCACTACGAAAGAGAGCAATTATGTTGGCTCATGAAGGTCACCAAGGAAATGTTAAGACAAAGAAGTTGCTCAGAGAAAAAGTATGGTTCCCAGGAATAGAAGCAGGAGTAAAACAACAGATTGATAATTGCATTGCTTGTCAGGCCAATGGTCCAGAAAATCGTCCTGAACCTCTCCAGATGTCAACATTGCCTCCAGAGCCATGGCACACTGTACATGTTGATTTCTGTGGACCTTTCCCAACTGGAGAATATCTACTTGTTACTATAGATGCCTATTCTTGTTTTCCTGAAGTAGAAATAGTACAATCAACAGCAGCAAAAGGAACAATTTCCAAGCTTGACAGAATCTTTGCCACACACGGAATTCCAAGAGTTCTCAAGACTGATAATGGACCACCATTTTTCGGAAATGAGTTTAAAGCCTATATGGAAGAGAATGGAATATCTCACCAGAAGATTACTCCATTGTGGCCACAAGCTAATTCAGAAGCAGAGAACTTTATGAAACCCCTCACAAAAGCAATCCGTTCATCGAATGCTGAAGGAAGAGATTGGAAGAAAGATCTGTACCGATTCATGTTGAATTACAGAGCTACACCACACTGCAAACTGGAGTTTCCCCATCTGAATTACTGTTCAACAGAAAGATCAAAACCAAGCTTCCCCAAGTGGAAATGGGTGTTGACACTCCAGGAAATGATGTGGAAGTTAAACAAAAAGATAAACGAGCCAAAGAGAGAATGAAGGAGCATGCAGACAGAAGAGCCCGAGCTCAAGTCTCTAGTCTCAACATTGGTGAAACAGTTCTCCTACGTCAGCGAAAGAAGAACAAGTTCAGCACAAAGTTTGATCCATCACCTTTCCAAATAGTGAGAAAAAATGGAACAATGATAACAGCGATCAGGAACGGAAAGTATGTTACACGAAACATTTCTCAGTTCAAAAAGATTAGTTCGAATATCGAGTATCCAGATCTCTCAGAAGATGAGTATGAGTCAGATACGCTGGAAGATGACAATGAGACTCCACCACAGGGAAATTCCCCACAAAATATGCTTCCAGTGAATCAAGTTCCTCCGACACGGAACAGAAGATACCCTACCAGGATGAAACAACCTTTTCATCGATTTGGTCATAATATTTATGAACAGTAAGTCATTAGAACATTTCATTATGTTAAGATATTAAATTAAGAAAAAAAGGAGACATGTAATGTTCAAGTATTATATTACTAATCACACACACTGTATCAGTCACGTTGATTATTATGCATAGACATTACATCATCATTACGTATTGATTGTGACACATTATTACATCACGTGATAGAGAATGAGAAGTTTTATACTCGTGCTATAACTAACTAAGTACGGTTCGACGGTCTCAAGAAATCTAGTCCCATCAGTTGACCTAGACGGATATAAAGACAACCAGATAAACACTAACAAACAGTTGAACAGTATACTACTGATAGCAAGGAGTGTGAGACTATGTACAGGGACTAACACTGATACCAGTCTATAATAATACTAGTAATAGCAAGGAGTGTGAGACTATATATAGTGACTAACACTGACTATACTAATAGCTAGGAGTGTGAGACTATGTAAAGTTACTAATACTGATACCAGACTATACAATAATAATACTAATAGCTAGGAGTGTGAGACTATGTACAGCGACTAACACTGATGCCAGTTTACATAATAATACTACTACATAATAATACTACTCATAGCTAGGGGTGTGAGACTATGTATAGTGACTAACACTAATACCAGTCAATAGTATGAGTCTATGTACAGTGACTAACACTGATTCCAGTCTATATAATAATACTCATAATAGCTAGGAGTGTGAGACTATGGACAGCGACTAACACTGATGCCAGTTTACATAATACTACTACTATATAATAATACTACTCATAGCTAGGGGTGTGAGACTATGTATAGTGACTAACACTGATACCAATCTATATAATAATACTACTAATAGCTAGAAGTGTGAAACTATGTACAATGACTAACACTGATACCAGCCTATATAATAATACTACTCATAGCTAGGAGTGTGAGACTATGTACAGTGATTAACACTGATTAACAGTCTATATAATAATAATACTAATAGCTAGGAGTGTGAGACTATGCACAGTGACTAACACTGATAGCAGTCTATATAATAATATTACTAATAGCTAGGAGTGTGAGAATATGTAAAGTGACTAACACTGAAATCATTCTATATAATACTAATACTAATAGCTAGGAGTGTGAGATGCACTGTGACTAACATTGATACCAGTCTATATAATAATTCTAATAATAGATAGGAGTGTGAGAATATGTACAGTGACTAACATTGATACCAGTCTATATAATACTACTACTAATAGCTAGGAGTGTGAGACTATGTACAGTGACCAGCACTTATACCAGTCTATACAATAATGCTACTAATAGCTAGGAGTGTGAGACTATGTACAGTGACTAACACTTATAAGTCTATATAATAGTACTACTAATAGTTAGTAGTGTGAGATTATGTACACTGATTACCAGTCTATATAATAATAATACTAATAGCTAGGTATGTACAGCGACTAACACTGATACCAGTCTATATAATAATAATACTAATAGCTAGGAATGTCAGACTATGTACAGTGATTAATACTGATTACCAGTCTATATAATAATAATACAATTATCTAGGTATGTACAGCGACTAACACTGATACCAGTCTATACAATAATACTACTAATAGGTAGGCGATTTACAGTGACTAACACTAATACCAGTCTATAGTATGAGACTATGTACAGTGAATAACACTGATACCAGTATATATAATAATAATACTAATAGATAGGAGTGTGGGAATATGTACAGCGACTAACACTGATACCAGTCTATACAATAATACTACTAATAGCTAGGAGTGTTAGACTATTTACAGAGACTATCAATGATACCAGTCTATAATAATACTACTAATAGCAAGGAGTATGAGACTATGTACAGTGACTTACACTGATATCAGTCTATATAATAATACTACTAATAGCTAGGAGTGTGAGACTATGTAAAGTGACTAACATTGATACCAGTCTATATAATAATAATACTAATAGCTAGGAGTGTGAGACTATGTACAGTGACTAACACTAATACCAGTCTATAGTATAAGACTATCTACAGTGAATAACACTGATATCAGCCTATACAATAATACTACTAATAGCTAGGAGTGTGAGACTATGTACAGAGACTAACACTAATACCAGTCTATACAATAATAATAGCTAGTAGTATGAGACTATATACAGCGACTAACACTGATACCAGTCTATATAATAATACTAATAGCTAGGAGTGTGAGACTATGTACAGTGAATAACACTGAAACCAGTCTATATAATGCTAGGAGTGTGAGACTATGTACTGTGACTAACACTGATACCAGTCTATAGTATGAGACTATGTATGGTGAATAACACTGATACCAGTCTATAAAATAATAATACTAATAGCTAGGAGTATGAGACTATGTAGAGTGACTAACACTGATACCAGTCTATACAATAATACTACTGATAGGTAGGCTATGTACAGTGACTAACACTAATACCAGTCTATAGTATGAGACTATGTACAGTAAATAACACTGATACCAGTCTATACAATAATACTACTAATAGGTAGGCTATGTACAGTGACTAACACTAATACCAGTCTATAGTATGAGACTATCTACAGTGAATAACACTGATATCAGTCTATACAACAATACTACTGATAGGTAGGCTATGTACAGTGACTAACACTAATACCAATCTATAGTATGAGACTATGTACAGTAAATAACACTGATACCAGTCTATACAATAATACTACTAATAGGTAGGCTATGTACAGTGACTAACACTAATACCAGTCTATAGTATGAGACTATGTACAGTAAATAACACTGATACCAGTCTATACAATAATAATACTAATAGCTAGGAGTGTGAGACTATGTACAGTGACTAACACTGATACCAGTCTATCTAATAATACTAATAGCTAGGAGTGTGAGACAATGTACAGTGACTAACATTGATACCAGTATATATAATACTACTACTAATAGATAGGAGTGTGGGACTATGTACAGTGACTAACACTGTTTACCAGTCTATATAATAATACTACTAATATCTATATAGGAGTGTGAGACTATGTACAGTGAATAACACTGATACCAGAATATAGTATGAGACTATTGACAGTGACTAACACTGAAAACCAGTCTATATAATAATTCTACTAATAGCTAGGAGTGTGAGACTATGTAGAGTTACTAAATTTACTACTAATAGCTAGGAGTATGAGACTATGTGTACAGTGACTAACACATAATACCACTCTATATAATAATAATACTAATAGCTAAGAGTGTGAGACTATGCACAGTGACTAAATTTACTACTAATAGCTAGGAGTATGAGACTATGTACAGTGACTAACACATGATACCAGTCTATATAATAATAATACTAATAGCTAGGACCCTGAGACTATGTATAGTGACTAACATTAATACCAGTCTATATAATATTACTACTAATAGCTAGGAGTGTGAAACTATGTACAGGGACAAACACTGATACTACTCTATATAATAATATTACTAATAGCTAGGAGTGTGAGCCTATGTACAGTGACTAACACTAATACCAGTCTATAGTATGAGACTATGTACAGTGACTAACACTGATACCAGTCTATACAATACTACTACTAATAGGTAGGCGATGTACAGTGACTAACACCGATACCAGTCTATAGTATGAGACAATGTACAGTGACTAACACTGATTCCAGTCTATACAATAATACTACTAATAGCTAGGAGTGTGAGACTATGTACAGCGACTAACACTGATACCAGTCTATATAATAATACTCATAATAGCTAGGAGTGTGAGACTATGTACAGCGACTAACACTGATGCCAGTTTACATAATAATACTACTATATAATAATGCTACTCATAGCTAGGGGTGTGAGACTATCTATAGTGACTAACACTGATACCAATCTATATAATAATTATACTAATAGCTAGGAGTGTGAAACTATGTACAATGACTAACACTGATACCAGTCTATATAATACTACTAATAGCTAGGAGTGTGAGACAATGTACAGTGACTAACATTGATTACCAGTCTATATAATACTACTACTAATAGTAGGAGTGTGAGACTATGTACAGCGAGTAACACTGATACCAGTCTATATAATACTACTAATAGCTAGGAGTGTGAGACAATGTACAGTGACTAACATTGATACCAGTCTATATAATAATAATACTAATAGCTAGGAGTGTGAGACTATATACAGTGATTAACACTGATTACCAGTCTATATAATAATACTACTAATAGCTAGGAGTGTGAGATGCACTGTGACTAACATTGATACCAGTCTATATAATAATTCTAATAATAGCTAGGAGTGTGAGACTATGTACAGTGACTAACACTGAAACCAGTCTATTTAATACTACTACTAATAGCTAGGAGTGTGAGACTATGCACTGTGACTAACATCGATACCAGTCTATATAATATTACTACTAATAGCTAGGACTATGAGACTATGTACAGTGACTTACACTGATACCAGTCTATACAATAATGGCTAGGAGTGTGAGACTATGTACAGTGACTTATAACAGTCTATATAATAATATACTAATAGCTAGTAGTGTGAGATTATGTACAGTGATTAACACTGATTACCAGTCTATATAATAATAATACTAAAAGCTAGATATGTACAGCGACTAACACTGATACCAGTCTATATAATAATACTACTAATAGCTACGAGTGTGAGATTATGTAGTGTATAATGCCTGCACTGTATGCATTATACACTACTTATGACACCTCTCATTAGTGCCTGCACTGTGTGCAATATACACTACATATGATGCCTCTCATTAGTGCCTGCACTGTATGCATTATACACTACATATGACACCTCTCATTAGAGACTCACTGTGTGCATACACTACATATGATAGTAGTACTAACTAAGTTGGCTTATCAATAGCATTTGTATTTTCTGGCAATATCTAATTGTATATCCAGATTGTAGTTAGGAGTATAACCAAATGCCTCTAAAAGGATAATAAGTTAGTGTGGAAGGTTTGTTGTATAAAATCTTATATCGATCGGTTTGGATTGGATTGGGTTTACATATTACATTTCTTCATAAAAATAATTATTCCAAATAGCGTTTGTCTGAAAACAAGTATTACACACAGTTTTGAATGATGAAAAGTCGAGAGAATACAATTTCAAGTTGATCATTGACAAAGTTATTGTAATCATATTTGCATTAAAATATTCTGAAGAATTACATCATTATTTATATGTTTTGGTCATGTGATATTTTGTTGTTGACAATACTCGAAGGAAAACTCAATTAGATTGGACAGGGAACTCTGTGATGGTGTCATTGGTGCATAGGGTGAAACAACTTTATTACATGCTCCTTTGAGCCGGACAGAGATTAGACACGACATGCTAAACTGAAATTTACTGGAATCAGTAACTGCTCAGAGCAATAACACATACAAGAGTCACGGTGAGGAGCTGACAAGGAAGAAACACATCCATGATGGACACAAGGCTTCAGCTACCCAAATGTTGAGCAGGGATAGGGAATTAGTAAGACTGGACTCACAGAGTAGACTGTTGCAATTGAAACTGAGCCTTCTTGAGACTGCATTCTCAAACCAGCTAGATAGTAAGATATGAGATCTTACAGACTTGAGGATGAAATTGAGCGGGCTGATACATTCAAGGAAAGTGTCTATATGGTTCAACATTAATAAGTGCTGTTTGGTTCCACCACCAGCTGCTTTACACCAAGTACTGATCTAGCCCACATGGTACTAGGGCACAGAATGAGTTTACCAAAGCTGACTTTATGAACTTTCAATGAAGATATCACAACTTGGACAATATTTTGGGATGCTTACATATCAGCAATCCACAACAATGATGGCTTGTAAGAAATTGACAAGTTTAACTATTTAAATTCTCTCGCAGTGGCTGAATTGTGAATTGTCTCTGACATGCAAATTACAGTGAAGCCATTCCCATCCTCAAGAAATGATTTGGCAATAAGATGCAAATTATCAGCAAGCACATGAACACACTACTCCATGTGGAGGCAGTATCTGAAACTTGAAGTCGCTTAGAGTCTCCTCTGAGTGTAATTTCACAAAATCCTTCAAGAATATCGATCAGATCTGATGAAGAATTGTGTATAAGTGGTTGAAGACCCAGAAACTCTAGTGCAGACAAGATACACTACTTGCCACACCATGTTGTGGTTCAGCAAGACAAGGAAACAACCTAATTAAGAATCGTTTATGACACTTGTGCGAGGTCTGATAGACCATCCCTCAATGATAGCCTCTACACTGGATCCACTGAGGTTCCATTCTTATCAAGTGACATTGAGTGTGGCTTTCTTAATGGTGTCGATGGCAGAGAAGGGTCTAGATGTCCTATGCTTCCTTTAGGTTAATGACATAACCGAAGGTAAGCCAGAAATTGTTGTGATGAGGTATGCCCTAGTGGTGTTTGGTGTCCCTTTCCTGCTGAACGTTACAGGCAAATACTATGTGGAGCAGTATTCTTCTTCTCATCAGGAGTTGGTATGACATCTCTCACAGTCTACATATGTGGATGATAGTGTCTATGAAGCAGATAGGGATGACCATTGATGATCAGCATTGAAGAAACGAACACCAAGTCCACTCTGGGAGAAACACAGAAAATATGATTTGGGGGGCAGAAGGTGCTGGCGGTAGGATGTCCTTTCTGATTGGTTTGTGTTTGACTAGATGAACTTACTCGCTTAACTCAGAATTCAGATCACACCAGAGAAATATTGTCAGTTATTGTAAGAAAGTTTTACAACACTGGTGTTCATGTCCCTGATCATCATACAATTGAAGATGAAGATAATCTTTCAAGAGTTGTGTGAAGCCAAGCTGGAGTGGGTTCAGATGCTTTCCAGTTGAAATGGAACTAGCTGATTTCGGAGTTGTAAGGAGGCCAACCAATCTTAATTCCATGAAGCTATTTGTACGGCATTTACCAGGAAGTTGACTCTTACACCTTCTGTGGTTTTGTGATGCTTCCACTGGAGCCTATACCGTGTCAGTCTACATCTTGATCAAGACCCACACCAAGCACCTTGGGAAGTTTTCCCATCAAAGACCAGAGTATTCCCTGCACATGGTTGAACCATACTGAGACTAGAGCTGCAGCCTTTTCTCTGCTAGAGAGGCTAATCTTGAATGTTATGCATAGCCTAGAGGGTTGCCTTTAACCCAACCTCGGTGTTTCACAGATTCCAAGGTACCACTAGCTACTGACATTGAAAGAAGAACCTGAATTTATATATACTGGAGTGGACTTTGCCATACTTCTCTATGTCAAGATGTCAATCACAAGTAGCAAGAAGGTCTGGATGTGTCTCTATAAATGGTGTGATGTTAGAGCTACTTACCTGGATATCTTTCCTAACATGTACATTGGGACTTTCTTATAAGTCTGAAGCAGTTCACTGTAAGGGGAGGGCTTCCATGGAAATTTGTTTCTGGCAAAGGAAAAACTTTTAAAAGGGTGACCAAGATTAACCTCATGAAGATGTCCAACACAACGTGACTGGAGTCAGTCTTAAATGTATATTCAACATTGAGAGGGGACCCTGGTGTGGAGAAGCATTTGAGAAAATGGTAAAACCACCAAGTGTTGTTTGAAAGAGATGATTGATCAGGTGAAGTTCTCCTATAGTGAACTGTTGACTGCAATCACTGAGGCTGAAACGATTATTAACTCTAGACCACTTTCATACAGATTTACATTATTTGGAGCAACGTCTCACACCCTCTCACTTGCTCATTGGAAGATGTGTCATGAGTTTGCCAGACAACTTCTGCTACAATGAGGATATTAGTAACGACCCAGACATTTCCCGTACTCACCTCAATGAAAGATTGAAGCAGTAACACCCTGAACCAGTTTTGGAAGAGATGGAAAAATGAGAATCTATTGGAGTTGCGTGGTTCTCATCACACAGCAAAGCAAACCCTGTTCTTGCTCCCATCTCTATTGGGGCACCATTGTGGTGCACAGGGAAAGGAGACTCTGGGAATTCCGGAAGTTGAAAGGCGGAGAACATGACTGTTAGATGAGTCGGACATGTCAGGGAGCTTTCCTGAGTACACCAAAGGGAACTCATTCAACTACTCTGCAATGCAAGTGCAACAACTTTACCCACTGGAAATCAACTGATCTACTGGTAACCCTGCAGTAGATGACCCAAATGTGCTCGGTGACTAGCTTGACACAGGAGTTGGATCTGTTGATCACATACAGACTATGGGTGCAAGACAGTCGAAGAGAGCTGCTGCATTCAAAGCAAGTGACAAGTTGAAGGTCTGCATCTTTCAGAACTCATAACTATATATTGTGGGCATGCAAGGTATAAACTTAACACATCTACTCTTGTTGACCAGAGAGTGGAATGATGTAGACAATTCAATTGTCATTGAATTATATCATTATTTGATCATGTGATGTTTTGTTGTAGACAATTCTCGAAGAAAAGGTAAGAAAACTAGACTAAGCAGACTGGACAGATAACTCTGGGCAGGCATAGAAGACAGATGGTATATCTGGGTAAAATGACAATAATCACTGTATGATGGTGGGAGATTAAAACATCTGGCTTGTCTACTTTGAATACCTCATGATGCCACTACAGTCTTATACCAGCACACTGCAAAGATAATAAAGGTTTATAGGTTATACATCTAAGTAAGGCTGGCAAACATTCACTTTAGGAAAATGGTTGGTCTTTTTGTTCTACCATAAAATTATAATTTCTGTTTCAAGTTGAATTCAAGAATGGATTGGCCACCTTTGTTGGACAACATAGATTTTATATTATGAAGAAAAGGAATAACATAAGTCTGTTACAACCCACAACAAGGCATTGATTTTTTATACACTCATGATTTCATAAATTTTTACAGGCCAGTCAATTTGGCTTTTCAATGAGGAAAGGCCATTCAACAAGTCCAATGCATTCACATCTCTGCTTCAGGTTGATATCAAAATTGGATCAGCCACCATAGGTGGCCAACTTTTGCCATTGTGTGTAGAAATGCCATGATATAAAGCCAGCTGCAGTTACCAGCATGGCTTTAGCTATTTACATGCCTAATATATGTTGTTACGATAATGTCTTTTGGGTACTAGTAGCCTATAGAGCATTGCCTGCTTAAAACTTGCTTACTGGTCAAAATCACATGATAAAAGTGTTTTTGAGTAGCTAGGTTTAGAGTAGCTAGCTCTTTCTTTTCAAAGGCGGCTGCTACATTCAGCATGATAAACATGTTTTCTTTAATGGGGAGATCGAGTTCCCAGCTACATTTCAAGTGAATCTGACATTGAAAGTGGAAAGGCTTTGACTGATGAACTAGCTACATAATTCATTATTATGTACAAACTTAGTAATTGGAAAGTGTAATATAAACAACAGCCACAGTTTAAGTCAATTAAGTTTGGTGGATACTTACTGGATATTGGCAACGAGGTTTCTATTTTCCTGCCTGTTTGGAGGACTTCAAATTGTTTGGGTGCCTGTGGCCCAATGGTTGAGTAATGCATCTGGAAAGCAGAAGTCAAGGGTTCAGATGCTGCTGGTGCCCAGGTGCCCAGAATATTTGTCCTGATTTTTTCCCCTTTTAAACGCTCATCATTGAGCAATTATTTTTGCTGCCGTGGCCAATTTGTAACTAATTTAAGGCAGCTACTATAAACAATTGAGACCGCTACATGGTTACAATTAGGGCTTTTTCTTCCTAATAGTGGAAATGCTGTATTCCTTGTTGTGTTGTTGTTTGTTTTTAACACTATTGTAATAAAATAAATATTACATCCTAATACAACATTGGCCTCTTCATTATAAAGTGTCTTGAACAAATATCCCTTCAACTTATATAGACTTTTAGAGTTGCATTCTAATGTTCCTAACAAACATATACACATTTCCCAGTCATCCCACCACTACATGCAATTCATAGGGCAATAACACTTTAAAATAAGTTACGATGTATAAAAAAAGGAACTAAGTGATAACAAAAAGCTCATGTACATTAAAAGTTAGTATCTATCACAAGACTTGAGTTTGTTCTTGCCCCTGTAAGCTTCACATGCCACGGAGCTCAACATATCTCCTTCAGCCTTTGGATCATTCTGTATGTAAAACACACATGTACACCACACACAAACACACATGAACACACATACAAAAGAATCTATTCAAGTAAATGAGTTTAGTAAATTAAATTCCAATCACATATTCAAGTGTCGACAAAAGCAATGAATTAGAGAGATCTCTTCCACATATGCACATATCTCCAAGATATCTTCAATTTGGAATTCAAGTTAGAAATTACAAAGAATGGTCCAAAATAGAGAGAATGATTGCACACCACCTATGGACTTCCCATACCAGCTCTATCTGCACCTCCTGGGATGGCAACATGCAATCCTAAGCATGGAGAAAGGCCTTGGGGAGAGGGGAGATACGAGGAAAAGACCGAGCTCTCAGTGGAATCAGGTTACTAGGAAATGTGCACAAAAATGTAAATTTCTGTGGGTACAATAACAGAAATTAGTTAACCACCCGGCAGTCCTTTCTGTCGAGGGTAAAGGTCTAGCTGGCTTCTTTTTTATGTTAGTCTACTTAAAGCTCATATTCACTACAGTTGCAGCCCAGTTATGTCTAGTCCGGAGAAACAAGTTGACAGCACTATGCACAGAGGAGCTAGGGCTACGCCTGTAGAAGGTCCCACTCAGGATGCTTGCTCACCCTCTAACAATCCACTGATCACTTAACCTTTATTTGCAGCCTGTGGAATTTGTCTTGCTCGTTCTTCTTCTCTACTGCCAAAACCAGTAATGTTCATGGCATTTTGCTGGCATAAAAGTAACACCCAGGTATAAGGCACAAGCCCAACCAGCTCAGCACTGCAGCACATTGTTGACCTTCCTGCATATAATGTGTGTCGTTTTATTAGCTAAATCTATTCCAATGAAATTTCCGTCACATGCTATAGATCACTGAACTGCACGGTATACCTGAGCTGCAGGACAATTCTGTGCACTTGAATTTCTGGTCCTTTTCAGAGAAATAAATAATAGTCAGCAGTTAGTTGGAAGCTAGTCAAATACATGTCACTCATAACCTTCTTTGCAGGTTGAAGGGATTGACACACACATCGATAATTTTTTTGGTATCAGAATGATTTAATCGCAATGTTTGAGGTTATTACAAAAATTAGGTTGCTCAATGAATAATGTACGTCATGTCTCCCTAATAATTTGTAGCTCTACTGTGACTTAAATCCCAGCAAGTGTGGCAATATGTCCAGAGTAGCGGTTTGACATGGTATGCTGTGTATTGCTATCAGTGTTGAATGATACTAAACAATGTATGCATACAGGTCACTGCTGTGGTGGCATTCCTTGTGCTTGTTTTTTAATTTATTTTTATTTTTATTATTTTTTAGCTTCAGCGAACTGAAGATGTTGAAGAATAGCTGAGTCACCTTGTGCCATTATCACAACCTCTACTGCTGTCACCACACCCTCTGCTAGCTATCATCTCCACTCCGCCCTCCATCTTCCCCCTCTCCTGCATCCAAACCTCTGTCCTTGCAATTAAAACTAATAATCATCAAAAAAGATATTGGTGGTGTGATTATAAATGGTAAAGGGTTTCTAATTGGTATCCACATGGCAATCGATTAAGTTTCTTTGTTAATTTTTGTTGTTTGTTTGAGGTTTTTTTGTTATTTAGTAGTTGAGCAGTTGGTAATCCAATTCTCTGAAGTCCAACTCTGAGTTTCTGGGTCTCCAGCACCTTTCAAACATTTATTTAACTCGTTTCTTCTCCTCTTCTTATCCAGATGTCTGGGCTGCTTGCGGTCGGCAGAAGCTTTGCTACATATATGTCTACAAATATTAATAATTGTAGTGTTGATGCAGAGAGGCATCAGGCCTATCAAGATGTCTGGGCTGCTTGCGGTCGGCAGAAGCTTTGCTACATATATGTCTACAAATATTACTAATTGTAGTGTTGATGCAATGTTGAGAGGCATCAGGCCTATCAAGATGTCTGGGCTGCTTGCAGTTGGGAGAAGCTACATGTACATCTACACATATTACTAGTCTAGTGTTGAGGCAATGTTGAGAGGCTACCAGGCCTATCCAGATGTTTGGGATGCTTCGGTTTGGACAAGCCACATATTACATCGCAAAACAACTTAGCTGATGGTTATACTGTCCGCAAAGATGGGATCATTTAATGAACCTTGAACTTTCTACAGCTAGATTATCCTGTTTGATACTCAAAAACATTCAGCCCAGCCAACTAGACAGAATTTTAATGCAATGTAATAATATGACAGTTTGTTAACCTCCCAATATAACAACCCCTGTGTATGTTGTTGACAGGCATTTGGACAACACAACAAAGACTTAAAATTATTCTTTGGCAGACCTTGCTGCATAATAGCCAAAAACGTATTCCATTGGTAACACTGCAGCATCTCTTGTTGGATATCTTTTCATATATTATAGAACACTTTTTTGTGGGTGTATATATAAGACGAATGAATAATTCAAATTCAAAGTGGATTTGACCCATTGGCTTCCTTCTGGAGGAGACACAAACCACGCCTCTACACACTCACTAAGGCTTGCAGCCACAGACTAGCTGCTACCACTAAACTCTATTTGTGGAGCTGACCAATTAGGATCTAGTTGGCTTGTTTTGTGCATGTTTATATGCTGTGCAGGAATGCAATATTGGCCACTCCTAAGGCCACACCAACTGATGTGACTACTGTATAGTGGATAATTTATGCGTTGGGCAATATTTTCATGGATTAAACTATATATAGGGAGGGAGGGAGTTTTATAATGAGCGTGAATTAGCATGCCTTTTTTGTTAGCCACACCTCCTTTCAATCTGGAATTTGGGGGGGCAATGGCTAATTCTTCTGAAGTAGAGGCTGCGGTTCCGAGGGTCCTATGCCTATTAAGTGGAATTGGGGCTGCCGCAGGTAAGAAACTGCAGTGCTCACGTGAGACAGACAATCAGTATCATCTTATTGCTGTAGCAGTGCTACATAGTTCCCAGAAAGATATCTTCAATCTGTTATCTTTTTTTAGGATGTGGAGTGATTCAATGCATACTTATAGGTGCTAGCCAGCAGATAGTCCTTTTAAAAAGCCTTGTTAAGGTAGTGAAACACGGCTATGGAAAAAGAAATCGCTAGCGAGCTAACATTACAGCACAATTTAAGGAGTAGTCTCCTTGGAGCCATGCTAAGTGGCTGCGTTCATATGTGGACATGGCTCTCAATAAATGCAGTAATTTTACAAATAGTCTTGCGGAGCTAGACCCTTTACCAACTCGCTAAAGGTGCTTCAATACTATAGCTAATTAGTTAGGGGGGAGAGGGAATTGTAGTTTTCTTTTAACCATGAAATCCATGAAAATATTGCCTCCCAATAAAAATACATACTCTATACATACACACATAAACACACATAATTTTGTTGTTGTAATAAGCACAACTTGGATTTTCCTTGGATTGCTTTGTGCACCTCGTTTTCCAGGGAGCCTCATCACCCTTGTGCCCCAACAACCGCATCTTGCCCTCTAGCTCTTTTTCTCTATCTGGTGGTGTTCCAGTGTTTTTACCATCCCTTTATGAATCTATATAAAATATATGAAAATGAGTGGTGATGTGGAAAATATATCTTATTCTCCAACTCACATATAAATACATACTCTATACATACATACTCTATACATACACAATGCTATCATCTAAATCTAGCATTAGAAATCAAGGAAAACCACTTCCTAAAGAGAAGCCTTGTTCAGTCTCACATTACCAAGATGCAAATGTATGAAATTATTGTCTTCATAGTAGCTATTTCTACCGCAGTTGTTACAGCTTTAACAGTGCTAGTTATCAAACTCCAAATGAGTTCAATGATCAACCCACGACTGGATTTGGTGGCAAATAAAAACTCTAACATTTCTGGAAATAGTAGCAATGATCAGATAGCTGATGGAAATTCATTGTGCTGCTATTCAGAAGCTTATGCCTTTTCTCTTTCAAGCTTCTATCATGTCAGGTCCTTTAATGGCTCTGGTGTCTGACTGTATGACCAGGTCAATGCAGTGATATCACTGGAGGGTCGATTAGAGTGGATGAATTAGACATGACAGACACTAATACCCAGTATCCTAGCAGTCTCATGAAGCCACTCATTCGTGTAGAACATATTACTCTCCTGGACAAACTTGTTCTTCAGATATATTTACTGTTGGTGGTGTTGGATATTCTAAGATATGTGGAAGTATCAGAGCCTACCAGAAGGGACTAAATGCTTTTGGACAATACGATCCAGACAATGGTTATCTCATTAGAGTAATCTAAGCATAGATATTAATTATGTGGATGGTATAAGTCTCACTCATGGAAAGGCCGAGACAACATATCTGGACATTTGCTGGGACTTTAAATGAAGATGGCTGAAATTATGTTTGCATATGTCTGTGTATCTATGCCGCTCTATCAAGTAAGGTCCCACCTACTCCACCATTTCTGGGAGAAGATTATTTCTGACTCAGATGTTTAAGTGGCATTGCTCGCACATTCCATTTTGATGATCCTCTCTGGGATGGAGCTGGCTGTGGCCCTCAGAACACAGGCTGCTCCTTCAAGCACTTGCCACAGCCCACCACTGACAATATAGAGATGAAGGTATGTCATGATCAGGCAGAAGTAATGGAGAAGTAATGAAGACATTGTGATTGAAATTGTAGAGATTTATGTTCAGTCGAGTAATTCCACCTACTATTTCATTATCAAGTGTTTTTAAATAGTGCTCAAGTGCAGTTTAACACATAAAATGTGCATATTAAAATGTGGAAGATTGCAGTAAACTAACAAGTACAAAATTATTTCTACCTAAAACCAAACAACAATTTTGGACTGACCAGTTAATGTATTCATGTAAAGTGTCACAGAGGTGCCCAATAGGTCGATCGTGGTAGATCGCGCGTATATAGTAAGGGTAGATCGTGCGCCATTCAAAAAAAAAATTTTTAATGATTTAATGTTGCTATTGCTGAGCCTGTTAAGGCCATCACATATAATACAGCACAGTGTGAAACTATTTAGTAACTAACCTAATAACAATCTATATTTTAAAAAGAAGTCAACAGTACTTAATTAATAAAATTATCCACAATATTAATTAATTAAGTTACGAGTGTCCCGCTGCTCAGGAAGGGGGGGACAGGAGTGGACCAAAGATCATTCCTCAGCTCACCATACAACAGTTCCTTTCGCCTCTGCCACCACTTCCCTACCCAATACATAACACACTCGCCCACCTCCTCCATCACTGCATCACTTACTCCCTCCACATCTTTCCCAAAAAGCAATGCCACCTTTCCATCCTTACTCACTCTTCTTAATTCATCCATCCACTGTCTTGCCCCTGCAATTCTGCGTACCTCATCTATCAGAACCAGCCAATCCCTCTCAAATTACCCGCATGTCACCAAGAAATGTTCCACATCCTCCCCTGCTCCACCATCACACATTATACACCTCTCATCCCTAACTATCCCACATCTCTTCTTATCCTCTAACAACCCAGCTGATGCAGTCCTCAGTCTAAATTGCAGCCGCACACCTTCCTGACCATGCATGGACCTCACATACCTCTCCACCCCTGCACTATTCTTTGCCGATTTATAATAATTCAGCGTACTTTTCCCGTCTACTTCCTCCTCCCAGTCCTTCTCATTTCTCACCTTCACTTTCCCCTTCGACTTGCGCACTGACCCAACCTCGTTGTTTATCTCGTACTTTCTCCTCAAGATCTCATATTCTTCCCACCATCCAATTCCTCCATCCTCTCGTAGTTTATTTAAAACAACTTTTACCAATCTGCTCTGTTCCAACACCTCTAATCTCTTGCAAACAAAACCTTCATCTCTTCCCTCCTCTCCTCTAGCTTCCTCCACCCCATATCTCCCTGTATTGCCACTCCTGCTCTGTATCACTTGCCCCCAATAGTCTCCTACCCACTCTCATCTGTGCTGACTCCAACTTATTGCGAGCATTCCGTCCTCCTGTCCACCACACTTCGGCTGCATGCTCCATACTGGGTCTCGCTAGAAGCTCCCACACCATTCTTCCTCTGTCTACTTCCACCTGCCCATTCACTCTACTCATCCATATTACCTTTCCAACCCACTCTTCTGCCTTCTTTGCCATCTTCTCTAACTGAACATTACCCCTTAGCTTCCTATCAAACCATATTCCTAAGTACTTGAATTCTTTGACCTCTTCCAATATCTCCTCACCAATCCTCCAATGCACTTCTGATTCCTTCTTCCCTACTACCATGACCTTGCTCTTCTTGCTATTAAATTTCATCTTCCACCTTAACACATACGCCTGTACCACATCCAACATAGCTTGCAGTTCCACCCCTGAGTCAGCCAGAAGAACAACATCACCTGCATACATGAGTGCCCCACACCAGCAGCCTTCCACTTTGACTCCTAGCTCAGCTCTCTCCAATTCCTCTGCCATTCCCATCAAATATATATTGAAAAGAAGTGGAGACAAAGGACATCCCTGCCTAAGTCCATTCTCCACAGTGAACCACCTTGACCTCCTTCCATTCAATACCACCGTCGTCTCCACCCCACTATACAATCCTTCACATGTCCTCACAAGTTTCTCTTCTACTCCATACTGCCTCAACTTCTGCCACAGTCCCTCCCTCCACACACTGTCATATGCCTTACTTATATCCAGGAAAGCCATATATGAAGCTTTTTTCTCGCTCTTCCTCACTTCACAAACTCCTCTTAACACCAACCACTGGTCTGAACATCCCCTCTGTCTCCTAAATCCTCCTTGTGCTTCCGTCAAAATCCGATCCTCAGCGAACACTCCCAACCTCCTTGCCAACACTCTCGCAAACACCTTCACCACATTACAACGCAATAAAATTCCCCTACTTCGTCCTCGTCACCATCCTTGTGGAGAGGTACTAGTAAACTCCTCTTCTAGTCCACTGGGCAGCACTCAATCCTCATCACCACATTCATCACCTGCACCATCACTTCCACCAAGCATCTCATTTAACATTCCATCAGGGCCTGGAGCCTTTCCTCTCTTCAAACACTTTAATACCTCTACTACTTCTTCCCAACTTACTTCTTCACACATACCCAGCTCATGCCCACCCACTTCTCCCATCTCTAATTCTTGTACTGTGGCATCCTCTTTTTTCCTCCCCAGCTCTTCCCAGTGTTTTGCCATCACCTCCAACACCTCGACTTCCTCCTCTACCTAATCATCTTTCACTCCTTTTATCCTTCTCTCCTTCCTCTTTGCTCTTAAATCATTCCAAAACAGCTTACAACTAGTCCCACCCCGCTCTCTAATCTTCTTTATAGTTCTCTTCCTCAATTCCTTCTTCTCTATCCTAATAGTCTTTTTCACTTCCTTTCTTGCTTCTCTATAGTCATCCCATAGTTGTCTTAATGTAGCCTCTCTCCCCCCTCTCTTCCTGGCTTCCCTTAGCCTCTTACATTTCTCCTTCCTGACACCAATTAACCACTCCACATCCTCTGACCGCCATCCCTCTGACCTGTCTGTAATCTTCTTCCTTCCAATTCCTTTCTCCGCTGCAGCCAAAACTTTCTCCTTCCTCCTACCCCACACCTCTTGAACTATTTTTCCTCCCAACTCTTGCTCAAGCTCTCTCACCTCCTCTTCCCACCCCATGAACATTTCCTCCACTGCCTCCTGATACTCCATCCAGTCTAGCCTATTGTCAACTCTCCATTTATGTCGCTCTCTTCTCATTTGTACCTCTCTCCTACCCCACGTAATTTCTCCCCAAATAATGTTATGGTCCGACCCCACATCAAGCTTGCCTGAGTCCTCAACTACCACATCCATGTCCTCACTAAACAACATCTAGTCTATGACCGACTTTCTCTCCCCACATTCCCACGTCCACCTGCCCTCACAGCACTGCAACTCGTTCCCCACAACCGGACCTCCAACCTTAACCAACTCCAACAACCGCCTTCCATTACTGTTTGGGTTGTCCTCCACTCCTAATCCAATCTTTGCATTGAAGTCCCCCATCATAACAACATCGAAACCTTTCTCTTCATACTTCACCACGTCTTCCTGCAATACCTCAAACAATACCTCCATCTCACTCACTCTCACTCCTTCTGGGTTCACATACACTACACCTACCATGGTTTTTCTTCTCCCCTCTCCGCTTAACTCCACCCACAGCAAACCTTCTCTTGACTTCCTCACAGCCTGCTTCCTGTTCCCTCCTTCTTCCGCCATCACCTGCTCTAACTTCCTCCCTAAGACTTCAATTCTTCTCTGTTTATGCTCTACCTGCTTTTCTAGTTCTTCCACCCTCAACAGAACATTAGCCAGCACATCACCCATTTGAAGATTTTCCATCAGTTTCATATTAATCCGCACATCACCACTCTCTCTATGTTCCAACTTCTTTAACACATCCCTCGTCAATACATGTACAGTGTTGGTGACACTAGTATCTACTAACCCACCACCATCTCTCTCGTCCCGATACTCCTCCTTAATTTTCTCTATTATCTCCTGCTTCCTTATCATAACCTTTTCACTGAAACAACTTACTACACTATTCATTACTCTTTCTCGTGCCTCTTTCCGGTTCTTCGTATCAACACACTTCATAACCAGCACTTCTTTTCCTTTACCTTCAGCATGAACTTCTCCCTTCCCCACACTTGCTCCATCCAAACTCCAACAACATTGATGACTACAAGCCCATTTTTTCTCACCTAAACTCTTAATATCCTCCTCAGACATGCCAACACATCTTTGGTGAAACCACCCCCAACAAGATCCTTCACAGCCAATCCACCTTGAGCCTTCCTCCGAGGATTCTTCATCCTTAGAACATACCACGCACGCATCTAGTATCAGGTTCACTGCCATTTTTTAATTAATTAATTTTATTTTATTTTTTATTTTTTAAATTTTTTATAGATGCTATCCTATCATTTATCCTCCCTTTGGCAGTTCTTTATTGATGTACAGGGCGACTAGTCTTGTGTTACTTAACTTCTAACACACGGGTCACCACGTAGAAAATGCGCTGAGCTACTGCAAAACTATAACGAGCTAGTGACCTAGTTAGCATGCCAATTTATATTTACTAAAGAAAGGATATAAAAAATGAGTGTGGGAGCTAGACCAGGTAAGAAACCAAAACTTACCACTTCCATGCGGAATGGAAGGACTTTTTCCCACCATGTCATATGCGGCTGACTCCATTCAGTGCAGTCATCAGAGTAAGGTAGTGTCCATATATGTATTCAATTGTTTTGTGCCGAAAGGGTTCATGCAGTGATTCAAGGTATGCCAACATTATTATATTATATATTATATCTCAGTACATATATAAATAAATATATTAGCATTTTTTAATACAGGTAGATCATTTTGACCTTGTCATATTAAAAGTAGCTCGCAAGCCGAAAAAGTTTGGGCACCCCTGATTGTAGACCATAGCTTCCCTTTACCAATCATATTCTCCAACACAAATTTGGAACCTTTCCTTGCCACTATATATAAGGACATTTGACTGGACATTGCCAAACTGACTGCAAAAAAATCAAAACAAAGTTCTACAACTCCAGGCCTTATTGATGGTCACTTTATGTTTAAAGAATAAATTGGAGTAGCATAATATCATGACATTTGTGGTTAAAGGCCATTTCTGAGTAATGGGAAACCACTGTTCTAAGCTGCCTGGATAACGTATCTTGATGTAGCATTTCCACTCCTTAAGAGCTTCACTAGCATATAATCAGATAATCACACAGATGGGTACACCCACTGGATAATCACACAGATGAGTATGCCCACAGACATGTCCTGATAATTACATGGGATGATTCGTTACACATTTCTTAATTGATAGCGATGCTCTGTAGAATGGGCTCCAGCTTGTTTGACACACACACACACAAACATGCATATTCTTGTTTACGTGGATACATACTTGTTTCTTTCTTTTTTGTCAAGTCAATCTTATATAACTGCATGGTGAAGGAAATATTTTATATACAAATAAACTTCAGTGGGCATGTGTATTTTTGCAAAATATCTAATTTTTACCTATATATAAATGGCAGGTTTACATCACAAAAATAAACAATTCTCTGGCTTTACAAAATCTATATATAAAATAAAATAAAAGTCTCTTGATTTATTTATTGATTTATTGATTGATTGATTGATCAATTGGTTGATTTATTAATTTATTGATTGATTTAAACTAAAACACTGTAAACAAGTATTTGGAATTACAGGTGTTGTGGGGAAGTCTATGTTTAGGATTCCCTGCAAGGTTCTGAGTCACCGTTGTATCTCTTCTACCCGATAGAGAAAGAGAATTGAAACTTCATGAGAAAGACAGAGAGTATCAATACAACGAACAAAAGGTGATCATCAATTCGAATATATATTATTAAAAGTCAAGGGAGTTAGTTATGTCCCGATTACTGTTCCGTAATTGCGCCGCCACACAGCTCCACCCAGAACTGACTTGATCTTAATGAAGCTGTATCGTCCACGGGTAGCTCAGTCCAAAAACCTTGTCAGTGTTCTTAAATCTTCGTCCGGAGCGTGTAGTTACTAGGATTGGGGTACTTCGTATCCCATGTGATGTGTCCGGGGAGTGTTGAGTTGGCAGGACAGTGGGCTGTGCTAGGGAACGTTGAGGGGGGCGACCACGGCATGGTGGCTGTGCCACTTGGACCTCGGCAGACTCATCAACATGTGCAATTTTCAGCCTATCGATCGAGATGGTCTCCTCGCTATGGCCGACCTGGACATTGAAGAATTTGTCCCCTGTGGTCAATACACGAAATGGGCCATCGTAAGGTGGCTGTAGGGGCGACTTGTGGCTGTCGTGACGAATGAAGACAAATTTGGCCAAAGAGAGGGAGGCCGGAATTGAGGTTGTGGGAGAGCTATGGTGCACTGGGGGGACCGGTCTGAATTCTGCCACATTGTCACGGAGGCGGCGGAGAAGTTCCGGAACTGGTTCGCCCTGTCCATGGCCCACAAACTCCCCGGAGACAGTCAGTGGTGATACAAACACTAGCTCTGCTGGGGATGTAACTAGGTCCTCCTTCGGCATGGTCCGGATTCCTAGCATGACCCAATGAAGGTCAGATGTCCACGAGGGCGATTGACAGCATGCTTTGAGGGACGCTTTCATGCTTCGATGGAATCTTTCCACAAGGCCATTCGCCTGGGGGTGGTAAGCCGTAGTCCGATGCAGTTTGGTTCCATGGAGGTTGGAGAGATCTTGCCAGAGTTGAGATGTGAACTGGGGTCCTCTGTCAGAGGAGACATCGGAGGGAAGGCCGTAACGAGTAATCCATCCACTCAAGAAGGCATCAGCCACATCTTTGGTACTTGTGCTAGCCAGGGGAATTGCTTCTGGCCAGCGAGTGACTCTGTCCACTACTACTGTGAGGAGGTGGGTGAAACCTTTAGAGAGTGGAAGTGGCCCTACGAGATCCACATTCACATGGTCGAATCGGAGTATGGGCTCGTTGTACTCAGATAGTGGAGCACGATGGTGGAGGTTGACTTTGGCTCGTTGGCAAGCTGGCCCATTCTCCGACCTGTTGACCAAGGCCGTGCCAGACATACTTGCGGGCCACCAGCTTGCGGGTTGCCCATATGCCTGGATGGCTGAGGCCATGAAGGGTGTCGAAAATACGACGGCGGAAAGAGACAGGTACGAGGGGAAGTGGTCGACCAAGAGACACATCACACAACCCTGTTGTGTCATTGGGTCCAAAGGGAATGTCCTTAAGTTGAAGGCCGGTGATTGCTGTCCGGCAGGCAGACATATCGACTGGGTCTGCGAGCTGTGCGGTTGCAAGGGCGGAGAAATCAATGCCTCCACTGATGGCCAAAATGGCAGCACGGGAAAGAGCGTCTGCTACCACGTTGTCCTTGCCTGCCACGTGTCTAATGTCCACGGTGAATTCTGAGATCACTGAGAGCTGGCGCTGTTGTCATGCAGACCAGGCATCCGAGATCTTACCGAGGGCAAACGTGAGTGGTTTGTGGTCGGTAAACAGTAAGAACTGGCGTCCTTCCAGGAAATACCTGAAGTGACGGATAGCAGTGTGGGCAACAAGCAATTCTCTGTCGAATGCACTATATCTGGTCTGGGCCGGCTGGAGCTTGCGGCTGAAGAAGGCCAGTGGTCGCCAGAGGCCATCTGTGAATTGCTCAAGAGTGCCTCCAATGGCCATATCTGAAGCATCAACGGTTACAGCCGTGGGAGCATCTGCACGGGCAGGAGGGCAGCAGAGGCCAGAGCAGTCTTTGCATCACGGAATGCTTTGTCCATAGTGGTCGACCATTTCACCGGAGAGGTCCTGGCGGGACGGCCAACCAGAGCAGTGTAGAGAGGATGAAGTAGCTGGGCAGCGGCAGGTACAAACCTGTGGTAAAAGTTAATTACTCCTGGGTCGTATGCCCTCGGCATTGACCACATGGCCGAGGAAGGTTATCTTGTCGACACCGAAGACACACTTGCCTGGGTGAATGATGAGGCCATGCTGTTCAAGGCGATCGAAAACGGCAGTGAGTTCCCAAAGATGCTCATCGGGGGAGGAACTGGCTACCAGGATGTCATCTAGGTAAATGAATACGCCCTGCAGACCACGCAAGACCGTATCCATCAGTCTCTGAAATGCTTGGGCTGCATTTGCAAGGCCGAAAGGTGTTCGCAAAAACTCGAAAAGGCCAAAAGGAGTAATCACTGCTGTCTTGGGGATGTCCATAGCACGTACCGGAATCTGGTGATAGCCTTTAATCAGGTCAATCGATGAGAAAATGGTCATACCAGCGAGTTGGCCGGCAAAGTCTTGGATGTGAGGCACTGGGTAGCAGTCAGTCTTGATGCTGCCATTGAGACGTCTAAAGTCCCCGCATGGGTGCCAACCACCACCAGGTTTGGGTGCAATGTGAAGTGGGGACGCCCATTGACTGGAGGAGCGCCGGACGATCCCAAGGTCTTCCATCTCTTTGAATGCAGCCTTTCCAACAGCGAGTTTGTCGGGGGACAAACGCCGGGCTGGTGAGCGGAGAGGAGGAGACTGACCAGTATCGATACAAAGCTCGACCCCATGGGGGACCCTGTCCTTGCGAAAAGACAACTCAGTGAGTTTGGGCCTAGAGGCAAGTATGTCGGCATAGACATTTTTACCTGAGGAGGTTTGATTACGGTCAAAGGTACTGGTTGACACACAATGCTGGGTGCGGCGATGGTGGCGTGCGTGGCAGAGTGAATGAGGCGTTGTCCTCCCAGGTCAACTAGCAGTCCGTTGTCATGTAAGAAGTCTGCCCCGAGGATGGCCTGGTTCATGTCAGCGACGATGAAAGACCCTTGGAAGCGCTTGCTCCCAAACTGGAGTGGAATGCGACGTGTGCCATAGGTTTTAATTTCTGTTCCATTGGCTGCCACTAGTGGGGCAGAATGGGCAGAGGAAGCGGCTACGCGGTGGTCAGCAGGAGAAGCTGGGACGAGAGAGACTTCTGCACCAGTGTCGATGAGGAAGGAGCATCCTGAGGCCTATCCTGGACATGTAGAAGCCTTGAGGTTGTTGCACCAGCCACCACGGCTACTGGTGGCCGGCGTTGGCATTTCCCACTGGCGGTATCTTAGCTAGGGGAATATGGGTCATCTGGCAGTTGTTCTGGGTGCATCTCCTTGCCTCCGTTCCATACCGCCCAATGGTAGAAACACAGACTGGTGTCGGTCTTAGTACTGCGCTTTTGGCGTTTGTGATCAATGGCTAAGTGATGATGGCTGGTTCAGGTGGGCACTGGAGAGCATGAAGTAGGCATCGGCTTGCTCAGCCAGCTGATGGGTTGTCAGAGCCATAGAACGAGCTAGGTAGTCTTGGACATCTGCTGGAAGCTATCGTAGGAAATGGGCCTTAAACAGGATGTGCTCGGAATCCTCTCCAGTGGGTAGGGATGCAAGCATCTTACTGAGGAGTGCTGATGGTGTTCCATCACCCATCCCAGGCCAGTCTAGAAGACTCTTGCTCCTTTCCAAGGACGTTCGACCAAACGTGGAAAGGAGGCGATCTTTGATGGCTTGGTAGCGAGTACCATCTGCAGGGGGGTTACTGATGATGTCGATCACCCTGTCCATGACCTGGCCCTTGAGTGCTGCCACCACGTAGGACTGGTCCTGGGTAATGGCAGGAACGCGGAGGTTGAATTCCGCTTCGATGGCTATAAACCAGTATTCGATCCTGTCAGGCGAGAACCTGGTAGTTTGAGGGCGACTGCATTGACTGTAGCTGCCATTAAAGCATCTGCAAGTGCTTGTGCTTCAGCCATAATGCCGAAGGGGAAGGAATTGACGCTGTTGAGCGGGAACGCTGTGGACGTGTAGGTCGGGGTCACCAATGTAGGGAAGTCTATGTTTAGGATTCCCTGTGAGGTTCTGCATCACCGTTGTATCTCTTCTACCGGATAGAGAAAGAGAATTGAAACTTCATGAGAAAGACAGAGAGTATCAACAAAAGGTGATCATCAATTCGAATATATATTATTAAAAGTCAAGGGAGTTATGTCCCGATTACTGTTCCGTAATTGCGCCGCCACAGTGTAATAATTATATCTTGCCATGCAGACCACAGGTGAATGGAAAACAGCTACAGTCAGTGTGGCTAATTCATTGTCAAGACTGATTATTAGTGTATGAAATGCTTAATTTATAGAGAAAATTAGTATAGATTCAGCAAGAATATTTTAAAAAAAGTATGATGGGGAGCCGAGTGCGGGTGCTGTCCCCTCTACATTATGAGTGGTATCTACTAAATTTTACTACAAACTATCACATGTTAATAACACAATACATGTACTTTAGAATCGGTTGGTGGGACAGCGTACTCACTTGATTCTGTCCTCCATATCTCAATCAATGGTGAGAAATTCATTGTTTATATACCACAGTTCATGGTCTATGTCAGGTATCATGTAGATAATAAACATACCACAGTCCAATATTAGTATGCAAGCATTAGCAAGGAGGACTTTCTCACCATAGGTTATATATACCTATTGTGCAATTAGACAAGGCATCAAGAACCATCATGATCGATGACATTCAACTCAACATTACGAAGCTCAGTCTGAGAATATTTCTCATCAGGTAGGCACAAGAATGTCAACTAAGGGCATGCTCCATTTCAAACAATTGAGAAAGAATACATGCACTCCAAAATGAATGCCACCTGGTTTCCAGAGTGGGTGTACATATAGGGTGATTTTAGACAGGGTGTTTAGGACTTTGCTGTACAAGAAACTATCCATGCTGTAATAGCTACATTAAAAAATAGGACATATTCTTGTCTGCTCCATCATTAAAGGTACAAGTGCTGCCTTATGATAATGGGAATTAAGAGGGTGTGTTACTAACCTAGTATGTGATTGTTTATGGCTATTATACAGAGTGTTCCTGCCATTTCTATGAATCCACTTCAAGTCATGAGGCAGGGATTTCTTCAGGATGCGCATGTTATAGCTCTTGGCTTTGCAGCATCTCTATACTAGGAAGGTTTTACTCTTGAAGAGGGCTTCCTTATAACATGCCAGATATGTTTCTTGACAATAATTAAATATTTTTGGCCTTGCACCTTCTACACTATCCATTGGATCTTCTTGATGCAGAACTGGAAGTTCTATAAGGCACTTTTTTCTTTACCTCTTAGGATGTGACCATTTGCTGGACCAGATCGTCCTGGTAATCAGACATCCATTTTCTCTTGACCTTGATAATTCCAGTTTGAATGGAAGGTCATTGTATTGGTCATGCAGCTCTTTCACATACCCAAAACTGACCTTGGTTATGCAGCCCCATTCTGTATCAGCTAATACTGTGATGTGTTCAG
This sequence comes from Cladorhizidae sp. MBARI D1340-BT2, assembly GCA_028752905.1. Lineage (NCBI taxonomy): Eukaryota > Metazoa > Porifera > Demospongiae > Poecilosclerida > Cladorhizidae > Cladorhizidae sp. MBARI D1340-BT2. The sequence goes on along the minus strand of JAQNBH010000008.1, from coordinate 21,441,034 downwards.
GATCTCCTCCTGGATCATTTCTTCCATCTCTTTTTTTCCCATCTCAAACCCACCTACATTGACATGGCTCTATTGTGTGGGTTGTCCATGTTGAAATACACAATGGCTTATGTCAGTTTGTCAGGATTATACCTTAGCACCTTAAATGATTGCCCCTCGTGCAATGCCCTTGGAAACCATGGAAATGCCACAAAGCATGCCCCTCTTCATGAACAGCAATTTTGAGTTCCATGCAAGTATATTTCAACAGCAATATCCCATGCCACTTTGAGGCTGGAGTAGTGGAACACCATTTCCAGACTATAGACATCCAGAAAGGTGTGGTGGAAGTTCTCAAAGATATCAAGGACATTCTTGTTGTGGTAAAGGTCGTATTTTCTTATATTCCTGAAGCCAACACTTCTGTTCATGCTCATAATCCTTGATGCCCTTGTTGTCCAGATGTTCATGCTCATAATCCTTGATTCTCTTGTCAGCCAGACTACCATGGAAGACCTCCCTAGGTGGCAGCATCTGTTCCTGGAACTGCTCCCAGCCATCCATATCTTAGACACTCTTACCAGCCATTAGACCACCCAGAGAGGTGGAGAGAAACTGCAAGCTCCAGAATATCTAGGGTTTGATCCAATAATGGTACACAACAGCATATCCAATGTGATGGAAAAATTGGACCCCTTGCGCTTTATCAGAGTCCTGATGATCCTGGATTCACTGATGGAGATGTAGGGCAACTTGAGATGTTTGTGATAGCTCTGGAACCTCCAGGAGCATAGCAAGGGGTGAGGCGGAGAGGCGCTCACCTCACCAATATTTTCCACAAACCACACCCCTAGAAATAAAACAACCACACATATCAATTGATGCACCCCACAAGTCAAAAGACAATAACATAGAGTGCTAATCTATTTTTTAAATAACAGAGTGCTAAATTATAACATAGTGTGCTAATCTCTTTTTACATGTGCACCCTGACCACAAGCCACATGTGGGATGAATGCAGGTGCTCACTAAAAAATCAAGCTTTGAAGCAGTATGGCTACTTCAAAAAGCTCTCATCCAAATCAACCTAAGAAGTTTTGCTTTCCTTCAAGATCATTTGGCAGTAAAGGAGAAAAGAGAAATTTTAAACCTGCTTGGTTTGAAGAATGGCCATGGCTTGATTATCAAGAAAACAATGACTTTGTGCTTTGCTTTTATTGTTCTGAAGCACACAAAATGAATTTGATGTCTAAAGGTCTTTCTAGCAAGAGAGAAAATGCTTACATTTCTCAAGGATACTCGAACTGGAAAGATGTTAGCTCAAGATCCAGGTAAACATTTAAGCTAATAAAAATAGCAGATATATTATTAATTAAAACTGTAAAACAGGAAACATCAAACATCTAAATGGCTGTTCGAGCAGTCACAGGATCGGGATCAAGCAAGAATGTCGGTGATATGCTAGATCAGGCACAAAGAATAAATGGGTGATTATTCTTGAGAATATGCAATTTTTAGGTAGGCAAGGATTAGCCTTCAGAGGACATAATGAGAAGGAGAGCAATTTCATTCAACTATTGAAATTGAGAAGTTGTGATCAGCATGTAAGTTTACATAGCTAAGAGTATAATGAATATTATTAGACTAGCTATATTTACTGTAATTGTTTCAGGATATTCTTGATTGGCTGGAAAAGAAAATGGACGAGTCCAGAGATCAAGAATGAAATTTTGCAAGTGATGTCACATAGCATTCTTCGTAAGGTCATTAAAGGTATTCAGCAAGTTGATTATTATACTATTATGGCAGATGAATGTGTGGACGTGTCCAATAAGGAGCAGTTGGTAATATGCTTTAGGCATGTCAGCCCAGATCTTGAAGTTCATGAAGATTTTGTTGGCTTATATCACTGCCCAGATATAACTGCCACTACTATAGTTCATATTATAAAGGATGCCTTACTAAGATTGAATCTTAGTCTATCACGTTGCCGTGGACAGTGTTACGATGGTGCTGGCAATATGGCTGGAAGCAGAAAAGGTGCCAAGTCACAGATACTCCAAGATGAACCACGTGCACTGTACACCTTATGGTCACACTTTAAGCCTTGCAATTGGTGACTCCATTAAAAGTGTGAAGCTTTTACGATCAAGTATGGACACCACATACGAAATTAGCATGCTTTTTCAATATTCACCCAAGCGGCACTCTCTTTTTGAAAATCTTAAAAGTGAACTTTCTCCAGCCACGGTTGGGTTTCGTGTTTTATGTCCAACACACTGGACTGTGCGTAATGACACTTTTAAAGTATACTAGACAATTATGATGTCATTTTGAAAGTGTGGGAAACAATTTTGGATAGTAAAGCAGATTCTGAGGTTAGAGCACGTGTAAATGGTGTTGCAAGCCAAATGCAAACATTTGATTATTTTTATGGAGCTTTCTTACTTCGAAACATTCTTAGGCATTCTGGTAATTTGAGTAAGACCATTCAGCACACAAGGATGAGTGCTTCTGAAGCACAAACTCTGGCTAAGATGACTGTAACTACATTGAAGGTATGTTTATGATAGCTAATTATTATGTACCCTTTGTGACAATCTTTTTTTTCCTCTATAGTCAATGAGATCTGATGAAAATTACAAGTTATTTTGGAAGTGTGTAACAAGGGAAGCAGATAACTGTGGTATTGAGGAGCCAGTGTTATCTCAGAGACGAAAAACTCCACAACATTTTGACTCTCAAAACAACAGTGGAACTGCACCTGTTACTCCTGAAGACTACTACCGAGCCATATACTTTGAAGCCCTTGATACAGTAATCATTGACAGATTTGAGCAAGAAGGATATCAGATCTATAAGACCCTAGAGCAGCTACTACTAAAAGGTGAAGGCAGAGAAAGTGGAGATAAAGATAGTGTTGCTTCAGGTAGTGGAAGTGAAGAGTATGATCAGTTATTTCAGTTGAATGAAGACGATTTAGTGAAAGACGAACTCTTGGCACAGCTCCAGACATTTCATCTCAACAACAAGGTTGATATATATATTCACTTGTCAACGTGATGAAAGCTGTGTCAGGTGCAGAGAGAAGCTTATACTCTCAAATTGTTCGAGCTGTCCATTTACTTTTGGTTGCACCAGCAACCAATGCAGCTAGTGAACGTTCATTTTCAGCCATGCGACGTATAAAAACATACTTACGCTCCACTATGAAGCAAGAACGATTAAATGCTGCTATGATTATGAATGTTCATAAAGACACTTTAGATTTAAGCTGTGTAGCTAATGAGTTTTGTGACAGGAATGAAGAATGAACGTAGGAAATACAAATTTCCAAAATTTTAAGTATTGTCAATTTTAATTTTAATGTCAGTTTTCCATTTTAAGTGTTGTTGGTGTGGTTAGAGTGATTGTGGTTAATATATATTCATTGGGCGTGGTTCATGTGTGGTTTCGCCTCACCAACCCCAAATTCATTGCTACGCCCCTGACCTCATCTCGACTTGGTTAGGCTTGGTCACCTTGATGGCCACTATAGGGTTGGCTATTCATGCCTTGACAGTCAGACATGTGTTTTTCCAGAAGGTTTTCACCCTGGTGAGCACATGGGGACAGCACTTGCAGAAGTGCATTCGCTATGTGTACAACAAAACTTAACAACATAGGTATGCATCTCTATACTGCGCTAAGTCCACAACAATAAACTTAACAAAGTTATCATACGTCCACAACAAAACTAACACACCAAAGAAATTCATCCTAGTGCCTCCTTTCTCTAGAGTGCCCCTTTCTTAAGAGTGAAGGAATTGCAGGTTTATCAACCACAGAAGCATTTGGCATACTTCCAACAGCATAGTGTACAGCTTATGGACAGCATATATAGAGACTTTATTTAGCTTAAAATTGTGCTTGCACCAAGTCATGCACTCAATCTTGCTATAAACGCTGTACATTATTCATGTGAACTGTATAGAAATATGCAGTCATATAAAGTTAGCCTATCCCATTGCTCTACACACCTCTAGCGATGGACCACCTAGCTGCTTTTGGATGTTGTTAATAAAGGTAGTTTAGCCCACTATTGGTCAGAACTAGAGACTGTCTGTACCTAAAGGTAAGTTTATTTTATATTGTAATCATAATAGCAGATATGGAGGTTGTCTTTGGGAAGTAAGGGGGGATAGTTTTCTCAAAATAGGGGCTACTGTATATACCAATAACTGATTAATTTGTACAAATGTCTTCTTTCTCACAGATGGTATCTCATGACAGTATGGTGGGTGTGGTGTTTCATACTTCAGGTTGCTTATTTCCTGCGGCTATTGAGACTCCTGCAATGTCAGTATAACTACCTTCCCATGATGCACAACCTGAAGGCCCTTGCTGGAGTGGTGGTGGAGAAAGCACATGAGAGAACTCCAGCAGTGAAGACAGGTGTGTGTAGATGGAGAGGGGTGGCCTAAACCTTGTAATATACATCATGGAGTATGAACACTTTTTTCATTCCTGACCAAAGAGCATATCACCCAGTGGCAGCCCAATCTCCTCCATGGGAATTGCAGGGATCTGGCGCACTTTGACCTGGAAACTGCTCACCCCTCAATGTAGTTATTAATATGCTGAAGGAACAAATTTGACAAAGTTAAATGGTGTATGCAAAGGTAATTACGCAACAAGCCTTCACTTACATACACTCTCAATGAACTCTCAGTTGACGTAATAACATTACAATAACCTTCTCAATAATCAACTTGAAATTGTACTCTCTCGATGTTTCAACTAGATGCTGATGAAGACTAGAACATCTAGTTGAAACGTCGAGCAATTACAATTTCAAGTTCATTATTGAGAAGGTTTTGTAAAGTCCTCTATTCTTTCTATCCCATACATTTACAAAGTTATCTAAATCATCATCAGATAATGTTTGTGGTGATTCTATAGCTATTTTCATTAAATAAAGAAAGGTTTGTTTCTCCATGCGATTTCTCAACTTGGTTTTAATTATCTTCATCTTTGAGAAACTTTGTTCAGCAGATGCAGTTCCAACAGGATTGATAGAGAGAAGTTAGCCAAAGTGTTTGAGTTGGGAAACATTGTTATGAGCATTTTATTGGTCACCAGTTCTTGCAATTGTGGTGCTAAATCTTCCTTTGACTTTTGAGTGAGTTAGTGTTGGAAAGTCTTCCATTCAGTGTGAATTTCAGGTGATATGAGGGCTGGTTTAGAGTTCTTCACCTATAAAGGTGTCTGCTGTTCTGGCCACTGCATAATGACTATCAGAATGTCCACCAAATCTTCACCATAATGCTGATATTCAGAAGATTCACGAGTGGGAATTTTCAGAAATAGTAAATGCAGATACAACATCTTGAGAACTGTAACAACTGGAAATTTTACTTTTCAGACTGGAAATGTTTTCCCCACAGTATCTTGAATGGATTTAATATCAGCCATAGTCATCTCTATATTAGTGACTTCCTCTAGACTTTCTTCAATGTCCCCCTAAAATATTCATGGGGGAGCATGCCCCAGAGCTCCGCTATGCACGCTCTGCCCTGCTACCGCCTTTTATGTCTAAACCTTCCTAAATCTTCATTCCCCTCCCCCTTGGGTCCTGAAAGAAACCCCGATATAGGCTGTGATGTGTCCTGTGTGTATGCTAAAGTATAGTGTTGGTGTGAAGTGTGGCATCAGCAGTGCAGTGTGACATATGTGAAGTGTGGTGCCAGCAGTGCAGTGTGTGAGGTATGATGTAGCCTGTGAAGTGTGGTGTGAGTAGTGCAGTGTGTCAGGTGTGATGTGTCCTGTGTGAAGTGTGGCATGGGCAGTGAGGTGTGATGTGTCCTGTATGGTGTGTATGGTATGATATAGTGTGTGCTATAGCTGTGTGTGAGAAGTATTGCATTCACTTGCCCATAAGAAAGGAAACAAGAAGAGAATATGAACTTTAAACCACTCCCATACCCCTTTACCAATTCACAAGGAACATTTTTCTACACAATTTGCTTTATCGTTGAGGAAAGCGAGACACTAATGATCTAAAATCCCTTTTTGCCTCAGGCATTCGTATACTCATCACACGGAGCAATATTCACACACTTCTGCACATAATCTGTCCAGTTCTGTCCCAGATTATACTGGATCATGGATGTCCAAATTTCAATTTTCCTGGACATCCTGGGAACATCCCTGGCCCTAGCCTACTAATGCTGCCAAACAACAAATGCCCGAGCAAGTCCCGCCAGCAAATGAGCCCTAGCTCTAACCCTAGTCTTGGGGGGGGGGGGGGGAAATCATACTAGCATAGATGGTCCAGCATCACTGGACATATATGGGGTTGTTCATATCGCCATTACATCATTTGCAGAACTGCATACTTATGTTCATGTGCAGCCCTATTGTGATGTCAGTGTGTGTGTGTGTTGTGTGCATGTGCGTGCATGTGTCTGTATGGCATTGTGTGTTGTGTGTGTGTGTGTGAAAGTCTGTGTGTCTGTATATGTGTGTAGTCAAGCTAATATTCTCTCCTTGTGCAATTATTTCCAGCTGGCATTAAATACTTTATAAGATTTCTGTTGTTTTAAACACCTTTTGATTTTGTTGGCAACACATTTGAGCCAAAACACTTGGTCACTGATGAAGACCAAAGTTATTGTTGGTGTCACTGATGAAGACCAAAGTTATAGTTGGTGTCACTGATGAAGACCAAAGTTATAGTTGGTGTCACTGATGAAGACCAAAGTTATAGTTGGTGTCACTGATGAAGACCAAAGTTATGGTTGGTGTCACTGGGTAGACCAGAGTATTATGGTTGGTGTCACTGATGAAGACCAAAGTTATATGGTTGGTGTCACTGATGAAGACCAAAGTTATATGGTTGGTGGTAGACCAGAGTATTATGGTTGGTGTCACTGATGTAGACCAAAGTAATGGTTGGTCTCACTGATGAAGACCAAAGTTATGGTTGGTGTCACTGATGAAGACCAAAGTTATATGGTTGGTGGTAGACCAGAGTATTATGGTTGGTGTCACTGATGTAGACCAGAGTATTATGGTTGGTGTCACTGATGAAGACTGAAGTTATGGTTGGTGTCACTGATTAAGACCAGAGTATTATGGTGGGTGTCACTGATGAAGACCTGGTTGGTGTCACTGAGGAAGACCAGAGTATTATGGTTGGTGTCACCATCCATATTTGTAGAGAATTCTCCTCAAGAAATTCCCTAACCACTCCTCACTGGTTGTAAATGTGGTAGAGATTGCACTCTGGATGAGGTCCATGAGTTTTATTCTGAAAGTTGGACCGAGTTACTCTCAGAATTTCTGCCCTCAAAGAGTCCAACCATGACACCAACTCTTCTTCCATATCTGGAAGTGCTGCTCTCTTGAATGGTATCTCCTCCAGCTTCTTCTATTTCCTCCAGCCCCTAGCCAGCTTTTCTTTTACTCCAAACTTTCTGTCTGTATCTTCTGTTGCTGTGTTGCTCTGCAAGTGCAACTACTGTCAGCTGAAAGGCTGTGCAAAGCGACTCCTTTTTACTGTGTCTCTGCCATTTTTGAATTGTATGTTTTGTGCCAGTGCATGTTATCTATCGATTGCGTGCTTGTACTACATAGTACATCAATACATACTGCATATGCTACAATAGGGTGACTGCATTTTCAAGAGAGACTTCTATTCATTTGAGTAAGAATATTATGGTAGTCAAGATTGCTTTCTTTCTAAAATTCTCTCCTTCTTACTCTTTTCCATTCAAGCTTCACGTTTGGTTGAATTTTTAATGAAAAAAGGTTCATCTGATCTTGCTGCTCTCTATTTGGCATTGTATGATTCAACCCAAGTTGGTTCTCCCTCGCATTATCAACTTCTGATGAAGTTCAAAGTAACAGGTACATTACCTACTGTTGTGTTTATGTTAAGTTTGATGCATTTGGTTAGGGGTGGGGGGTTACTTAGTGTGCATGTACCACTGCCTCCTTGAACACACACATTAGAGTAACACACATCAGATTAATCCATACTGGATTAATGTACACTAGATTAACACACACTAGATTAACACACACTAGATTAACACACTAGATTAATACACACAAGATTAACATGCTAGATTGAAACACTAGATTAACACACACTAATTAACATCCTAGATTAACATCAGATTCACACGCTAGATTGACACACTAGATTGAAACACTAAATTAACCAGCAAATCTTCACCTAGAGCTAGCTCATTGTAATGGTCACGATTAATTAAAGATGGCATGCACCATTTGGAATGCCCATAGAAGTTTTCTAGGTGAATAGTTTTATATCCATGAACACTTCTATGCTACATAGGTGATAGGGATTCCAGCATAATGTATGTAGTTGATTGATATAAGGGTGTGAGTGGGTGTACTCTTGAGTGAGTGGGATAGGAATGCTAATAGCACTAATGGTTAGCACGAGTGGTTAACATTAATTGATTGACCACCAACTTTATTTTTATTTTTATGACCATTATATTAATAGCTATAATTTTTTGGTCAAGAATTAATGCTTCATATAGTTCATTATTTATAATTCAACTCACAATGAACTCTCAGTTAACATAGATTAATGACATTCTCTATAATTAACTTAGACAGTGTATTTGCTCTTTGACGTTTCATCTAGATGCTCTAGCCTTCATTCCTGTAGCATCAGCCAAGATATCAAAGAGCAAATGTAATGATTGAGAGAGTCATTATATTCATTATAATATAAGAAGTGCAGCTTAATATTAGGAATAAACTCCAGTGAGGTAAGCGAATAAAAGCTACTCATCGTTAAGTTGCGTTGTGTTAACAATAAAACTAACAGTCAATTCTGGAGGGGATTTTCATTTCTCGAGTGAGAAAGAATTCGGTATGCTTTCCTCGCAGATGGGCTTCCAGAAATAGGATGACGGCTAAGAAGAGACAATTGATGTATGATCATCAGTTAAAAAAATCATTTTTGCTTTCTCTCTTTGTCGAACCAGAAGTAATGTTTTTACAACTATTTCATCACCATGCAGCATCTACTTTCTGGGCATGGGCAGGTAAAAGAATACGGATGTTTAGCACAAACATACATTTATTATTAAAAAAAATTGTGTGTGTGTGTGTGTGTGTGAACGATACTTGAGTTTGAGCCTGCAGGCACTTGTGGCAGTCAATTGGTTAACACTAATGTTGAAGCTGTTAGTTCATTCTAATGTTAAAACTATTGGTCAACACTAATGTTAAAACTATTGGTCAACACTAATGTTAAAACTATTGATCAACACTAATGTTAAAACTATTGGTCAACGTTAAAACTATTGATCAACACAAATGTTAAAACTATTGATCAACACTAATGTTAAAACTATTGGCCACACTAATATTAAAACCAATGATTAAATCTTGAAGCTAAATCTCGATGTTAAATTTATCATTCACAAAAATATCATTGATCATCTATCCTCTAAGTCTTTCATTAGCAGACAATTTGGCTTCATGAAGAACCACTCCTGCCTGAGCCATATTCACTCTGTTGATTGCAAGACTTACATAGACATTGTGTATACTTCAACTCAAAAATGCCTTTGATATAGTACCTATATACTCTTGAAGCTATGGCAGATGGGGATAACTGGGTCCTCTGTGGATGTGGTTTAAGGAATACTTAACACATTTTGTCTCCATAAGTGATGCTCCATTCTCTCTATTATCAGTCTATTCTGGGGTACCTCAAGGAGTCAAGGTAGTATATTGGGCCCATTAATTGTTTTGATATAATATGAGAATGATATTCCAATGGCCACCAGCAACTCAACAGCTTACATTTTTGTGAAGACATCAAATTTGTCAAGTGAATTTGTGACGAAGACATGGATAAGCTCCAAACCAAATTTAATTATCTTGGTGTGAGAAATGGGTGATGTCTCTACATTCCGATAAATGTACAGTTGTTTGGTATGCCACTCAAGATGACTGAATATTCACTAGATGGTGCACCCATCAAGTCTTCTAGAAAACACTATGACCTCAGTATTAGTTATCAGCCACTCATGGCAAGACACTATGACACATATGCTCCAGCGCCTATCGCTCATTGTAACTTATTAGTGTTGCCATAGTGTTGGATTTTATCCAAACTGTTTGGATTTTTGACCCTTATCTGTTTGGATTTTATCAATAAATGTTTGGATTTTTCATCATTAGAAAATTGTTTGACATTTCATGCATATCAGACCATGTACAGCCTATTTCAAAACCACTCTCCAGAAATTTCTACATTAAATTCACTTCAATTCAATGTTCCTCAAAAATGCTATGAATTTAAACCGAACACTGAACTATTAAAGAAATGTGTAAATGCTATGAAAACACTTTAGTATGTTATTTCTCATGAATGTTTGGATTTTGTTTGGATTTTTTGTTGCCAAAAAATTTGGATAACACAGGCGAGTAATTTGGAAATTATGGCAACACTGTATAATAAGAAGATCTTTGTCTTCTGTCCTATCGCAAAAACTGACTATACCTGGCATTATTTAGGTAGCACCTGAACTACTGCTCTCAAATATGGAGACCAAGGCTAATCAAGAACATAAGTTACTTTGGAACAGGTCCAACGCAGGGCAATGCAATACGACTGTGTTACACACTACAAATCTAGATTGTCCTCACTCCAAATTCTCCACTGACATTCTGGATGATCCAGGTCATACTATTTCTGGTGAAATGTCTGAAAGACAAGAATGACTCAATCTGTATTTCAAGTTTGTCTCATTCATTGAGTCATCAACTAGATCTAGCACCGCCAAAATGCTAAAGCATAACTTTTGCAGCATTTCAACTTTGCAATATTTTAATTTCAATCAATTGTGGAACTCCATACCCTCAATTGTTTTAGAACAGAGTTTCCACACTATCAAACAGATTCTTGACTCATATGTGGGCTCTTATCATAGGTTTTTTGAAGTCTCCAACACTTGTGTTATTTTTGTCCTTGTTCTAAGTGTTTTTACATTGCTAAACCATAATATATGATATCCTGTTCTTAATAGCTGCTCCAATAAATGGCTGCAGTCTAACTTCCTCCTCGGTATATATAAATATCTCAGTCCCATTATCTCATTGCCTCGCATGTTGTAAAGTCCAATGAAATGAAATAAAATGAAATAAAAGATATTTTAAAGATGGAGAACAGGGCGGAAACCAGTTGTTAAGAAAAGGAAGAGGAAGAAAAATTGTATGAATGTAAGCGATGTAGATTTAAGTAGATCACGTGATGCTCACTATAAAGAGAGAAGTAACTTGCCAGGAATATATGTTTGCACAGAATGTACTAACAAGAATGCATCATGGATACCAATAACACCCATTTCCCGTAAAACACATATATCGTAAATATAAAATATGGTTGTGTTTAGTTAGTGTAGGCTACACCAGTATGTGGTGTTAAACCTTCAGCCACTCATTTGTTTTATCAATGCACTGAACATTTGTCTTGTAGTTGTAAAGCAATAATAAAAACAATTAATAATATAATAATAATATAATGGACTACACAAAAGGAGAAAGGGAGCAAAATAAAAGTATTCTTCTAAAACTATCGACCAAAAAGAATTGATGTTGGAAAAAAGTGAGAGTAAGTGGCAAAAGAGAAGCACAACAGAAAAATATATCGACTCAAACAGAATTTTTTAAATGCCAAATATATACCTTTAGAGACAGAGATCTTCAAGCAAATTACGAGCCCAGTTCCCACATTTTAAACCTCATTAGTTCAAACTAAATTAAACAAATTTTATCCACATTGATATTACCAGGTGGAAACAGTTATCAATGAATACAATATTACACTTCTAATATTTACTACATATAAAAATTACACCCTCTTATAGATGTAGTTTGTTCAGAGGTATACCCACCAAGAACTACCTCTTGTAGGCACTGCACTCAGAACACACTAACTAAAGACCTATTCGCTGGAAAATAACAATGACTTGACTAGTACCTGCAACACTCAAGTGCATAAAATTTTATAGCAAACAAACTAAGACAAGATATTTGCCAATGCTTATACTAATTTTGATTTGTGAATCAGACTTCGACAGTTGGATGGAAAACTTGGTATTGTCGCACATAGTTGTATCTATAAATCTATGTATTAACCATATATTAAACAGAAAGAAAACTGGCTGCATAGGTAAGTGAGAACGGGCTGCATGTTTAATAGCTGACAGAAAAAGATGATGAAGTTTCTTTCTGACACAACTACTCTATTTATCAACATGCTCTAGTGGATGTGGGATACACTGTTTTTGTCAGCGAAGATTAATGAGAAAGTCATCGTAATTAAATTGGTAAGGTAAGCAGCATACTACCACCTCTATGGTGAGGAGAGATGTACTAGTGATGGAGAGCATACTGAACGAATAAAAGAGTGTCAAGAATGCCAACTATCACTTTAACAAGTTCTTGTCAGCCTCTGCAGGAAGGTGTTCATTCTCCTGTAGAAGCAGATAAGATTCCTATCTTCAAGGGGAGCTATTTTCAACTCAACAAAACCCTGTCACATCATGTTTCCACATTTCCTGCATTAGAATTTGCCATGTCCAGAGCATCAAGTTGTTCAACCTCAATTCTTGGGTATTTATCCATATTACAATCCAAGAATTACATTATCTATGTAATACACAAATTAGTAGTGTTGGTTAGGAATGCCTACCCAACATGCCAGCCCGCTATGTCCACTCTACCACAGGAGGCAAACTCTCCAGGAAAGGATTAGAGGTCACCAGCAAACAGCGAGTGGCTACTAGCTTGAACTCATAATTAACACATCTTTACATCACCTGATTATATCACCCCATACTATCACTAGTAGTGCCGTTTCATACTCGATCTTACTGATGTGTACAATACTGTCACTCTGTAAACTGATCTCCATTAAAATCTTATCCCAACTTGAGACTTCTACTCTTAATGGCTCCTAGCTAGCGCAAGTTAAACCCATTCTCTAGGTCGTTGCTTCTCCCAGAGATCAACAAACCTAACATTTGGTGGCAGTGAAGTGGACCTTGTCTGGCAGCGGAAGCCAAAGAAAGAAGATACTACCATCCATAACCAGCAACTAACAACAGAACACCACTCCTATCAATCAACCGATGGCAATAAGATGTCGAGAGACCCAATACCCAGTCAGCTAGAGGTGAGATTTCACATTGAACAGACAGAAGGGAGAGATCTACACCCAAACACTCTCAAAGCTATCTTGACTCAGGCCCGTAGGAAGCAAATGTAAACCTGTACGGCAACTAAGCCACACCCACAATGGGAGTGGCTTTACTTGCTACTGGAATAAACGCACCCAACTTATACTCCATCTAATAGCACTCCTTTTGGAGCTACAGCAGGATTCATACAGAAATTTTTGTTAGGGGGAGGGGGGGAGGGGGTTAGATGTTTGATTCTGAAATATATATTAATCACTCTCATGAATAATAACAGGATATAGAGGGATTCGGGGGGGGGGGGGGGGGGGGGGGGGGGGGTGAGGAGAAATGTGTACCTAATTGGCAGACTGTGCAGGGTATTCAAGGGTAAGGGGATCTGGGGGAAGGTTCCCACTTTTTACAATCTCAAAATTGCTTGAATTTTAACTTGGCTATGACTGTTATGCCAAAGAAAATATTACAGAATAAGTTTGGGGTGTGAGATGTGTTTTATTATTATATTTGGGGGTGGGATCGGGATCCGAGTTGTTGTTGTTTTGTGGGTGGGGGGGATAACGCAGGACTCCACCCCCCTATATGAAAACCTGCTAATTCTTGGCTTCTGAGGCACTTAAAGAGGGTTTTTGTAAAGTTTTACTTAAATTATCTGTATATATATTTAAGGATTAACTCACCAAGCACTACACCAAACAAATATTCAAAAGTGGACATGCTATATATTAACCGAGCACGGGTTTCCGAATCCCTAGCTATATCAAGAGCTTCTTCCCAAACTGCCTGAACAACATAATAATTGGAAATGATGCTGCGCAGTGAGGATGCCCCGACTGTCCCACCTAGTGGGACAGAGGGTTCTAAAACCAGTTGTTCCAGGACTAATTTCTGCTTTAATCTTGTTAAACAAGCCTTCTCACCGAGGTGATATTTAAGCAGTTTAGAGTAGTATCTAGTTCAGAATTTGATTATTCTTGATGGTAGCTAAATTTAAAGCATGACCATAGCAATGGACAAAAATAGCTCGTGACTCTTCTCCACAAATTTGAGTAGAAGTCCCACCCCTTATACCACACATGTTTGCAGCACCATCATAGCATTGAGCAAGACAGTTATGAATGCTAAGATTCATACGACACATCGCATCCTTCAAACTACAACCAAGACATCTGCTTTTATGGACTCAACATGGTCAAGGCCATAGAAGTCTTCATGGGGTTGAAAATCATCATCAACCCACCGAAAGCAAATAACGAATTGCTCCTTATTGGATGCATCCGACACTTCATCAGCCATCGGGGCAAAATACTTGGCTTGCTGGATAGAACTGGCTATAATATGTAATGCCATTATTTTAATAACTTCATTTTGTATTTGGGGACTAGTATATTTATTTATCAGTTTTCTTACTTAACATGGCAGGATCGTCCAATGCACAAAGATGCATTAATTGCATGAAGTTACTGTCAACTTCATCACCAGCACCATGAAAAGCGCTAGACAAGGAATTGAATATAGACAAGGAATTGAATATTCTGAGCTATCTTGATAAGGTACTCTCTGTTCACGGCTTTTTGAAAAGCATGTTGAGAAGATAACATACTTCCAACATCACTAGTCGTACCTGGTATAGTGATCACTAAATCGGTAGCTGCTTTATGAGATTTTGTGCTCTCATGTTTGTTGAAACATCAAGTTCTATCCTTCCAGTTACTGAACCCAGACAAAAAGGTTGAGTCCCCCTATCATCTTCAGTTTACCTAAAATATATACTAGCTGTGAAATATGGAATGATTGCTGCCAATATGAGTGGCAGCTAGGCTTACTAGCGGAAGCTGCCCCACTGTATCTTACCTGTTTGGATTGCTTGCACACACATGAAACAATAAACCATGTCTCGTAGTGAAGCCATTTCCATTGGTTGAACCAAGCGCTCTGAAAAGAGCGATAAGAGATATTGGTTCAGCCGAAAGATCGCTTAGGAAAACTAAAGTTAGTTGGTTGAGTCGTCATAATAATTGAGACAATCGAGGTGAGACATGAATAGAAGTACACTGAAGCCTACCTATGTGCAATGGATAAAAATTATTAAATTAATATTTAATTAAAGATAGTCAGAGTTCGTCTTTTCAGCATGGCTTCCAGGTTACCCAATTATCCTAAGCTTCCCGATCATCCATACTGTGAAGTGTAAAAATAAAAATTAAAAAAATAATAAAAAAATTAAAAAAATTAAAATAAAGTGTGGTTTTCGTGAAGGAGGCGTGTTCGGTCCAAACCTATGCCGTATAGGCCGTTGCGGCTCCTACGGCCATGTGACTAGCTCGGAGGTTCAAGAGAGAGAGGTGGACATGGTCAACCAGTTCCTAGATAAATTCAACAAAGATCTCATATCCCAGAAGATGCCTCAAGCATCAGCTGCCCATGCCAGGGAAAAGAACCCAGAATCCACGAGGGAGGCAGTCAGATTGGCAGATAGCTTCTTCACTGCGATGAACAAGGATGATTTTAAATGGAAGAAGAATAACTTCTTCAACAACAAGCAGGACGGTCAGCAGACTACCAAGCGAGACACAGGGAGACCAGATGGGAAGAGCGGTTGCCCACAAATGAGAGAAGGGAGAAGGACCAGGACAAACCTACTCCTCAGAATACACTGAATGGGTCTACCAAAGGACCACTGTGTTACATCAGCCACGAATGGGGCCACATGCCTCGAGATGCTCCAAACATGTCCTCAGGATAGGATCAGCTGAGACAGACAGCAGCACACAGCCCAAGTTCACAGTGACTTGCAACGTGGATGGGGTATCCTATTAGAAATGCAGGATAGACTTGGGAGCTGACATAACAGCGGTAGCAGCTCATGTGGTGGACAAGACCAAATACATTGGTCGGAAGACGAGGGAAGTCAGAATGACAGGCGGTGTTACTGAATACCCATTGGCTTGGGTTGGGTTGGGGGTAGACAGACACCAAGTAAGGAAGAAGTCTGTGGCCCTAGGCATGAACCTACCCTTCTTCAAGGCCTTGATGTATGAGAGGACCAGTTCAAGAAAAACACTTCCGAGCACCAGGCACCAACAAGTGGAAAGAGAGGCTAAGGGAAGACAATAAACCAAGGACACAGAGCTCAATATTAGGAGCCTCATCAAGGAATCCCATGGAGAACCAGCCAGAAGAAGAGGATGCAGTTTCCACTGATACTAGACAGGACACACTAGATGACTCCCTGTTTAGAGAGATGAAACCAAGAGGGGAGAAAATCAAGCAGAGGGAGGAAATGAAGCAGCGAGAGGAAACCAAGCAGAGAGAGGAAACCAGAGAGAGGAAACCAAGCAGAGAGAGGAAACCAAACAGAAGGAGGAAACCAAACAGAGAGAGGAAACCAAACAGAGAGAGGAAACCAAGCAGAGAGAGGAAACCAAACAGAAGAAGGAAACCAAACAGAGAGAGGAAACCAATCAGAGAGAGGAAACCAAACAGAGAGAGGAAACCAAGCAGAGGGAGGAAACCAAACAGAGAGAGGAAACCAAGCAGAGGGAGGAAACCAAACAGAGAGAGGAAACCAAACAGAGAGAGGTAACCAAGCAGAGAGAGGAAACCAAGCAGAGAGAGGAAACCAAACAGAAGGAGGAAACCAAACAGAGAGAGGAAACCAATCAGAGAGAGGAAACCAAACAGAGAGAGGAAACCAAGCAGAGGGAGGAAACCAAACAGAGAGAGGAAACCAAGCAGAGAGTGGAAACCAAACAGAAGGAGGAAACCAAACAGAGAGAGGAAACCAAACAGAGAGAGGAAACCAAACAGAGAGCGGAAACCAAACAGAGAGAGGAAACCAAGCAGAGAGAGGAAACAAAGCAGCGAGAGGAAACAAAGCAGAGGGAGCAAGCAGAGAGAGGAAACCAAACAGAGGGAGGAAACCAAACAGAGAGAGGAAACCAAACAGAGAGAGGAAACTAAACAGAGAGAGGAAACCAAACAGAGAGAGGAAACCAAACAGAGGGAGGAAACCAAGCAGAGAGAGGATATCAAGCAGAGAGGAAACCAAGCAGAGAGAGGAAACTAAACAGAGAGAGGAAACCAAACAGAGAGAGGAAACCAAACAGAGAGAGGAAACCAAACAGAGAGAGGTAACCAAGCAGAGAGAGGAAACCAATCAGAGAGAGGTAACCAAGCAGAGAGAGGAAACCAAGCAGAGGGAGGAAACCAAACAGAGAGAGGAAACCAAACAGAAGGAGGAAACCAAACAGAGAGAGGAAACCAAACAGAGAGAGGAAACCAAACAGAGAGAGGAAACCAAGCAGAGAGAGGAAACCAAACAGAGGGAGGAAACCAAGCAGAGAGAGGATATCAAGCAGAGAGGAAACCAAGCAGAGGGAGGAAACCAAACAGAGAGAGGAAACCAAACAGAAGGAGGAAACCAAACAGAGAGAGGTAACCAAGCAGAGAGAGGAAACCAAGCAGAGAGAGGTAACCAAGCAGAGAGAGGAAACCAAGCAGAGGGAGGAAACCAAACAGAGAGAGGAAACCAAACAGAAGGAGGAAACCAAATAGAGAGAGGAAACCAAACAGAGAGAGGAAACCAAACAGAGAGAGGAAACCAAGCAGAGAGAGGAAACCAAGCAGAGGGAGGAAACCAAACAGAGAGAGGAAACCAAACAGAGAGGGCCAAACAGAGAGAGGAAACCAAACAGAGAGAGGAAACCAAGCAGAGGGAAGAAACCGAGCAGAGGGAGGAAACCAGGCAGAGAGAGGAAACCAAACAGAGAGAGGAAACCAAACAGAGAGAGGAAACCAAACAGAGAGAGGAAACCAAACAGAGAGAGGTAACCAAGCAGAGGGAGGAAACCAAACAGAGAGAGGAAACCAAGCAGAGGGAGGAAACCAAGCAGAGGGAGGAAACCAAACAGAGAGAGGAAACCAAACAGAGAGAGGAAACCAAACAGAGAGAGGAAACCAAACAGAAGGAGGAAACCAAGCAGAATGAGGAAATCAAGCAGAGAGAGGAAACCAAGCAGAGAGAGGAAACCAAGCAGAGAGAGGAAACCAAGCAGAGAGAGGAAACCAAGCACAGAGAGGAAACCAAACAGAGAGAGGAAACCAAGCAGAGGGAAGAAACCGAGCAGAGAGAGGAAACCAAACAGAAAGAGGAAACCAAGCAGAGAGAGGAAACCAAACAGAGAGAGGAAACCAAGCAGAGGGAAGGAACCAACAGAGAGAGGAAACCAAACAGAGAGAGGAAACCAAACAGAGAGAGGAAACCAAGCAGAGTGAGGAAACCAAGCAGAGGGAGGGAACCAAGCATAGAGAGGAAACCAAACAGAGAGAGGAAACCAAACAGAGAGAGGAAACCAAGCAGAGAGAGGAAACCAAGCAGAGGGAGGAAACCAAGCAGAGGGAGGAAACCAAACAGAGAGAGGAAACCAAACAGAGAGAGGAAACCAAGCAGAGAGAGGAAACCAAGCAGAGGGAGGAAACCAAACAGAGAGAGGAAACCAAGCAGAGAGAGAAAAACAAACAGACAGAGGAAACCAAGCAGAGGGAGGAAACCAAGCAGAGAGAGGAAACCGAGCAGAGAGAGGAAACCGAGCAGAGAGAGGAAACCGAGCAGAGAGAGGAAACCAAACAGAGAGAGGAAACCAAACAGAGAGAGGAAACCAAGCAGAGAGAGGAAACCAAGAAGCAAGAGGAAACCAAGCAGAGGGAGGAAACCAAACAGAGAGAGCAAACCAAACAGAGACTCAGAGAGAAAACCAAGCACAGAGAGGAAACCAAACAGAGAGAGGAAACCAAGCAGAGAGAGGAAACCAAGCAGAGGGAGGGAACCAAGCAGAGAGAGGAAACCAAACAGAGAGAGGAAACCAAACAGAGGGAGGAAACCAAGCAGAGAGAGGAAACCAAACAGAGAGAGGAAACCAAGCAGAAAGAAGAAACCAAGCAGAGAGAGAGGAAACCAAGCAGAGGGAGGGAACCAAGCAGAGAGAGGAAACCAAACAGAGAGAGGAAACCAAACAGAGGGAGGAAACCAAGCAGAGAGAGGAAACCAAGCAGAGAGAGGAAACCAAGCAGAGAGAGGAAAACAAACAGAGAGAGGAAACCAAGCAGAGGGAGGAAACCAAGCAGAGAGAGGAAACCAAACAGAGAGAGGAAATCAAGCAGAGAGAGAGGAAACCAAACAGAGAGAGGAAACCAAACAGAGAGAGGAAACCAAACAGAGAGAGGAAACCAAGCAGAATGTGGAAACCAAACACAGAGAGAAAACGAAGCAGCGGGAGGAAACCAAGCAGAGAGAGGAAACCAAACGGAGAGAATAAACCAAGCACAGAGAGGAAACCAAACAGAGAGAGGAAACCAAGCAGAGAGAGGAAACCAAACAGAGAGAGGAAACCAAACAGAGAGAGGAAACCAAACAGAGAGAGGAAACCAAACAGAGAGATGAACCAAGCAGAGAGAGGAAACCAAACGGAGAGAGGTAACCATGCAGAGAGAGGAAACCAAGTAGAGAGAGGAAACCAAGCAGAGAGAGGAAACCAAACAGAGAGAGGAAACCAAGCAGAGGGAAGGAACCAACAGAGAGAGGAAACCAAACAGAGAGAGAAAACCAAACAGAGAGAGGAAACCAAGCAGAGTGAGGAAACCAAGCAGAGGGAGGGAACCAAGCAGAGACAGGAAACCAAACAGAGAGAGCAAACCAAACAGAGAGAGGAAACCAAGCAGAGAGAGGAAACCAAACAGAGAGAGAAGAAACCAAGCAGAGGGAGTAAACCAAGCAGAGAGAGGAAACTAAGCAGAGAGTGGAAACCAAACAGAGAGAGGAAACCAAACAGAGAGAGCAAACCAAACAGAGAGAGGAAACCAAACAGAGAGAGAGGAAACCAAGCAGAGGGAGGAAACCAAGCAGAGAGAGGAAACTAAGCAGAGAGTGGAAACCAAACAGAGAGAGGAAACCAATAGAGATAGGAAACCAAGCAGTGAGAGGAAACCAAGCAGAGAGAGGAAACCAAACAGAGAGAGGAAACCAAACAGAGAGAGGAAACCAAGCAGAGAGAGGAAACCAAGCAGAGAGAGGAAACCAAGCAGAGAGAGGAAACCAAGCAGAGAGAGGAAACCAAGCAGAGAGAGGAAACCAAGCAGAGAGAGGAAACCAAACAGAGAGAGGAAACTAAACAGAGAGAGGAAACCAAGCAGAGAGAGGAAACCAAGCAGAGATAGGAAACCAAACAGAGAGAGGAAACCAAACAGAGAGAGGAAACCAAACAGAGAGAGGAAACCAAACAGAGAGGGGAAACCAAGCAGAGAGAGGAAACCAAGCAGAGAGAGGAAACCAAACAGAGAGGGGAAACCAAGCAGAGAGTGGAAACCAAGCAGAGAGAGGAAACCAAGCAGAGAGAGGAAACCAAACAGAGAGAGGAAACCAAACAGAGAGAGGAAACCAAGCAGAGAGAGGAAACCAAGCAGAGAGAGGAAACCAAGCAGAGAGAGGAAACCAAACAGAGAGAGGAAACCAAACAGAGAGAGGAAACCAAGCAGAGAGAGGAAACAAAGCAGAGAGAGGAAACCAAGCAGAGAGAGGAAACCAAACAGAGAGAGGAAACTAAACAGAGAGAGGAAACCAAGCAGAGAGTGGAAACCAAGCAGAGATAGCAAACCAAACAGAGAGAGGAAACCAAACAGAGAGAGGAAACCAAACAGAGAGAGGAAACCAAACAGAGAGAGGAAACCAAACAGAGAGAGGAAACCAAGCAGAGAGAGGAAACCAAGCAGAGGGAGGAAACCAAACAGAGAGAGGAAACCAAACAGAGGGAGGAAACCAAGCAGAGAGAGGAAACCAAGCAGAGAGAGGAAACCAAACAGAGAGAGGAAACTAAACAGAGAGAGGAAACCAAGCAGAGAGAGGAAACCAAGCAGAGATAGGAAACCAAACAGAGAGAGGAAACCAAACAGAGAGAGGAAACCAAACAGAGAGAGGAAACCAAACAGAGAGGGGAAACCATGCAGAGAGTGGAAACCAAGCAGAGAGAGGAAACCAAGCAGAGAGAGGAAACCAAACAGAGAGAGGAAACCAAACAGAGAGAGGAAACCAAGCAGAGAGAGGAAACCAAGCAGAGAGAGGAAACCAAGCAGAGAGAGGAAACCAAACAGAGAGAGGAAACCAAACAGAGAGAGGAAACCAAGCAGAGAGAGGAAACAAAGCAGAGAGAGGAAACCAAGCAGAGAGAGGAAACCAAACAGAGAGAGGAAACCAAGCAGAGGGAAGGAACCAACAGAGAGAGGAAACCAAACAGAGAGAGGAAACCAAACAGAGAGAGGAAACCAAGCAGAGAGAGGAAACCAAGCAGAGGGAGGAAACCAAACAGAGAGAGGAAACCAAACAGAGGGAGGAAACCAAGCAGAGAGAGGAAACCAAGCAGAGAGAGGAAACCAAACAGAGAGAGGAAACTAAACAGAGAGAGGAAACCAAGCAGAGAGAGGAAACCAAGCAGAGATAGGAAACCAAACAGAGAGAGGAAACCAAACAGAGAGAGGAAACCAAACAGAGAGAGGAAACCAAACAGAGAGGGGAAACCATGCAGAGAGTGGAAACCAAGCAGAGAGAGGAAACCAAGCAGAGAGAGGAAACCAAACAGAGAGAGGAAACCAAGCAGAGAGAGGAAACCAAGCAGAGAGAGGAAACCAAGCAGAGAGAGGAAACCAAACAGAGAGAGGAAACCAAACAGAGAGAGGAAACCAAGCAGAGAGAGGAAACAAAGCAGAGAGAGGAAACCAAGCAGAGAGAGGAAACCAAACAGAGAGAGGAAACCAAGCAGAGGGAAGGAACCAACAGAGAGAGGAAACCAAACAGAGAGAGGAAACCAAACAGAGAGAGGAAACCAAGCAGAGTGAGGAAACCAAACAGAGAGAGGAAACCAAACAGAGAGAGCAAACCAAACAGAGAGAGGAAACCAAGCAGAGAGAGGAAACCAAACAGAGAGAGAGGAAACCAAGCAGAGGGAGTAAACCAAGCAGAGAGAGGAAACTAAGCAGAGAGTGGAAACCAAACAGAGAGAGGAAACCAATAGAGATAGGAAACCAAGCAGTGAGAGGAAACCAAGCAGAGAGAGGAAACCAAACAGAGAGAGGAAACCAAACAGAGAGAGGAAACCAAACAGAGAGAGGAAACCAAGCAGAGAGAGGAAACCAAGCAGAGAGAGGAAACCAAGCAGAGAGAGGAAACCAAGCAGAGAGAGGAAACCAAACAGAGAGAGGAAACTAAACAGAGAGAGGAAACCAAGCAGAGAGAGGAAACTAAGCAGAGATAGGAAACCAAACAGAGAGAGGAAACCAAACAGAGAGAGGAAACCAAACAGAGAGAGGAAACCAAGCAGAGAGAGGAAACCAAGCAGAGAGAGGAAACCAAACAGAGAGAGGAAACCAAACAGAGAGGGGAAACCAAGCAGAGAGTGGAAACCAAGCAGAGAGAGGAAACCAAGCAGAGAGAGGAAACCAAACAGAGAGAGGAAACCAAACAGAGAGGGGAAACCAAGCAGAGAGAGGAAACCAAGCAGAGAGAGGAAACCAAACAGAGAGAGGAAACCAAACAGAGAGAGGAAACCAAGCAGAGAGAGGAAACCAAGCAGAGAGAGGAAACCAAGCAGAGAGAGGAAACCAAACAGAGAGAGGAAACCAAACAGAGAGAGGAAACCAAGCAGAGAGAGGAAACCAAACAGAGAGAGGAAACCAAACAGAGAGAGGAAACCAAACAGAGAGAGGAAACCAAACAGAGAGAGGAAACCAAACAGAGAGAGGAAACCAAGCAGAGAGAGGAAACCAAGCAGAGGGAGGAAACCAAACAGAGAGAGGAAACCAAACAGAGGGAGGAAACCAAGCAGAGAGAGGAAACCAAACAGAGAGAGGAAACCAAGCAGAAAGAAGAAACCAAGCAGAGAGAGCAATCCAAGCAGAGAGAGGAAACCAAGCAGAGAGAGGAAACCAAACAGAGAGAGGAAACCAAGCAGAGAGAGGAAACCAAACAGAGAGAGAGGAAACCAAGCAGAGAGATGAACCAAGCAGAGAGAGGAAACCAAACGGAGAGAGGTAACCATGCAGAGAGAGGAAACCAAGCAGAGAGAGGAAACCAAGCAGAGAGAGGAAACCAAACAGAGAGAGGAAACCAAGCAGAGGGAAGGAACCAACAGAGAGAGGAAACCAAACAGAGAGAGGAAACCAAACAGAGAGAGGAAACCAAGCAGAGTGAGGAAACCAAGCAGAGGGAGGGAACCAAGCAGAGACAGGAAACCAAACAGAGAGAGCAAACCAAACAGAGAGAGGAAACCAAGCAGAGAGAGGAAACCAAACAGAGAGAGAGGAAACCAAGCAGAGGGAGGAAACCAAGCAGAGAGAGGAAACTAAGCAGAGAGTGGAAACCAAACAGAGAGAGGAAACCAATAGAGATAGGAAACCAAGCAGTGAGAGGAAACCAAGCAGAGAGAGGAAACCAAACAGAGAGAGGAAACCAAACAGAGAGAGGAAACCAAACAGAGAGAGGAAACCAAGCAGAGAGAGGAAACCAAGCAGAGAGAGGAAACCAAGCAGAGAGTGGAAACCAAGCAGAGAGAGGAAACCAAGCAGAGAGAGGAAACCAAGCAGAGAGAGGAAACCAAGCAGAGAGAGGAAACCAAGCAGAGAGAGGAAACCAAGCAGAGAGAGGAAACCAAACAGAGAGAGGAAACTAAACAGAGAGAGGAAACCAAGCAGAGAGAGGAAACCAAGCAGAGATAGGAAACCAAGCAGAGAGAGGAAACCAAACAGAGAGAGGAAACCAAACAGAGAGAGGAAACTAAACAGAGAGAGGAAACCAAGCAGAGAGAGGAAACCAAGCAGAGAGAGGAAACCAAACAGAGAGAGGAAACCAAACAGAGAGGGGAAACCAAGCAGAGAGTGGAAACCAAGCAGAGAGAGGAAACCAAGCAGAGAGAGGAAACCAAACAGAGAGAGGAAACCAAACAGAGAGAGGAAACCAAGCAGAGAGAGGAAACCAAGCAGAGAGAGGAAACCAAGCAGAGAGAGGAAACCAAACAGAGAGAGGAAACCAAACAGAGAGAGGAAACCAAGCAGAGAGAGGAAACAAAGCAGAGAGAGGAAACCAAGCAGAGAGAGGAAACCAAACAGAGAGAGGAAACTAAACAGAGAGAGGAAACCAAGCAGAGAGAGGAAACCAAGCAGAGATAGGAAACCAAACAGAGAGAGGAAACCAAACAGAGAGAGGAAACCAAACAGAGAGAGGAAACCAAACAGAGAGAGGAAACCAAACAGAGAGAGGAAACCAAACAGAGAGAGGAAACCAAGCAGAGAGAGGAAACCAAGCAGAGGGAGGAAACCAAACAGAGAGAGGAAACCAAACAGAGAGAGGAAACCAAGCAGAGGGAGGAAACCAAGCAGAGATAGGAAACCAAACAGAGAGAGGAAACCAAACAGAGAGAGGAAACCAAACAGAGAGAGGAAACCAAACAGAGAGAGGAAACCAGGCAGAGAGAGAAAAATGAGAGCACAGAAGTGGCAGGAAGGAAGACTCTGTCTGCAGGCAAGCAGATTCATTGGAAGCATTTGGAAGCCATTGGACAGGAGCAGTGGAGGAAGTAACAGCTGGCCGATGATTTCCTGAAGCCTCTGTGTGGATCCATCAAAATGGAAGGTGACTCAGAATTCACCGTGGAGGATGGAATACTATTACCCACCAACCAGGAGAGACAAATCGTCTCAAGAGCTTTAAGAACTTGGATTTTCAAGAAGGCACACCTAATGCCAATGACTGGACACCTGGAAAAGAAAAGAACTGTGGCACGAATTCTTAAAAGTTTCTACTGGCCGAGACTCAGAAAGAATATGGCTGCCTGGTTAGGAGTGCCCAGAGTGCCAACGAGGAAACAAAAATCACAGAGCAAAAGCTCCTTTGGTGCCTCTACCAGTGATCAAGGAGCCGTTCAAGTGGATAGCAATGGACATCATGGGCACATTGCAAAGGACAAAGAAAGGCAACAAGCAAATTCATGATGGACTTTGCCACAAGGTTTCCAGAAGCAATCCCTCTAAAGAAAGTTGATGCCCAGATGGTGGCAGAAGCCCTCTGCCAAGTGTTTACAAGAATGGACATACCAGAAGAGATCCTGGATCTAACCAACCTCATGTCCTCAGTTTTTGAGCTGCTGAAGATAGAGCACATCAGGACTACTCCATGCAACCCTGAAAGCCATGCTGAGGAAGATCTGAGCTGTTAAACATGAGCCTGCTCTACGTGTGTTTTGGGCACTGAGACACACCTCATGCCACCTCAGGCTCCACACCATTCGAGCTACTGTATGGACAACATGTCAGAAACCCTCTGGACATGTGGATGTCACCAAAGAAGAGATCATAGTCGGTGATCAGTTTTGTACTTGAGCTAAAGGAAAGACTGCTCCAGTCAGCTGAAATTGCACACAAAAAGGAAGGACAGGCCAAACTCAAGGCAAAGGCCTAGTACGACCGATCTCCAGAGAGGCCATTTTCAGTGGGATGCAAGGTACTTGTCAGGCTACCTTAGATCGAGAGAACCTAACAGCATAGTGGTATGGACCTTATTCCATCATCGAGAAGGTCTCCCCTGTCTCATACAAGGTAACAATGCCAGAGAGAAGAAAGAAAGTGAGACAATTCCATGTGAACCTTTTGAAGGAATGGACAATGCCTGCAACTGTACTGACCATGATGAAGCCAGAGAATAAGAGGAGGAAGTTGATGAACCTCAGGTGCACACTTTAGACACTTCCCTTGGAGAAGGGTAGCTGAACCTAAACCCAGACTTGACAGTAAGCCAGAAGAAAGACACTGCGAGAAAACAAATCCAGCAAATGCTTGAGCTGGATATCATAGAACCAACGTGCGGAAGAAAGACAGCAGCCTCAGACTCTGCATGCATTACAAATGCTAGATGCTGTCACCGTCAGTGATGTCTACCAGATGCCATGGGTGGACAAACTGGAACCTTTGTGAGGCCAGCTCCTATACCTCACCAAAGGCTACTATCAAATACCATGGCACCCCAAGATGTCAAGAAAACAGCATTCACTACTCTCATTGGCAAATTCCAATTCAAGGTTATTCCTTTTGGGCTTAAAGGAATTGCAGTGACGTTTCAGAAGGCTAATGACCAGCTCCTCAGTGACTGCCATGGCTATGCAGCAGCATACTTAGATGACCTCATCAGCTATAGCAGGGATTGGAAGTCACACATTAGAAAATGTGCTCAACAGGCTCTGGAAGGCCAGACTGATTATCAAGAAGAAAAAGTGGAACTTTGTCCACAAAGAGTGCTCATATCTTGGCCACATCATGGGAAATATCATGGGGAAAGGCCAGGTTAAAACCAGAGCAAGCAAAGATTCAGGCGCAGTGCAGAATTTCAGCCAACCACAGACCAGAAGGATGTTAGAGCCTTCTTGGGCCTCGTTGGTTACTACAGATGCTTCATCAAAGA
The DNA here is from genome assembly GCA_028752905.1 of Cladorhizidae sp. MBARI D1340-BT2. Lineage (NCBI taxonomy): Eukaryota > Metazoa > Porifera > Demospongiae > Poecilosclerida > Cladorhizidae > Cladorhizidae sp. MBARI D1340-BT2. Next base: position 21,414,331 of record JAQNBH010000008.1, on the reverse strand, counting down.
CTTCACCAGTACAGCTGCTTGTCTTTCAGACTTAACCAAGAACTACGCCCCCAGAAAACTGCAATGGAGGGAAGAACACCAGCAAGTAATGGATTTGTTGAAAGCCTGTTTGCTACAAGAACCGATACTGATCTGCCCAAACTATGACAAGGAGTTTCTCCTTCAGACAGATGCCTCAGAAGTTGGCATCGGTGCTGTCCTCAGCCAAAGGATAATGAATGGAGAAGACAATCCTATTTCCTACTTTTCAAGGAAACTCCTGCCAAGAGAGACCAGATGTTCCACCATAGAAAAGCCATCGTGGCTGCACTGAAACACTTCAATGTGTATCTACTTGGAAGATTCAAATCAACCATGATGCATTGAAGTACCTCCACACCATGAGGAACAGCAATGGATGGTTAACCAGATGGGCTATCGCTCTTCAATCCTATGACTTTGACATCCAACATAGACCCGGAGTGAAGAATGGAAATGCCGACGGCCTATCCAGGCAAAGCTGGATGGAGATGGAGGAAGAAGTCTCTACCACCGGCTTCACTGCTGAAGTAGGAGGGGGTGGTGTTAGCAACACCTCCCAACATGCTAGCCAGCTATGCCAACTCTACCACCAGAGGTCAACTCTGCAGGAAAGGATTAGATGACACCAGCAAACAGCAAGTGACTGCAAGCATGACTCATAATTAACACAACTTTACATCACCTGATTACATCACCCCACACTATCACTAGTAGTAGTGCCATTTCATACTCGATCTTCTCCATTAAAATCTTATCCCAACTTGAGACTTCTACTCTTTCTGGCTCCTAAACAGTGCAAGTGAAACTCATTCCCTAGGTAGCTGCTTCTCCCAGAGATCAACAAACCCAACAGCTTTCAGCTATGCTAAGGCTTGGACAATGTCTAGGGCAATGTAATCTAACATTACTGAGATTTGCTATAAAAAAATTTCCTCTCTCACCCCCTCCATTACACTTTGGCCCCTCAATCAATGCTTCGCATTTAGTAACAATGTTTCGAAGTTTTTTTGTTTTGTTTTTAGATGGAGAGGGCAGGAGAGATCAACCAAAATTGCCATTTATGATATTAAGAAGCTGCCAAAGTGAGTTTTGGCTTAGAATTTTATATCAACATCAAATACAAGTAGCCTTCATTATTAAAGGGCCCTATAAAAATGTATTGTCTATATTGGTAAATTCTTGTGATTTAACCAATATATTTTTTCGAAATAAAACATTTTTTGACTTGTTACCTTTTTTTAAAATTGTCCAACAGCTGCCTATAAGATGTGTTACTCGTGTAACACCAGAACCAACCAATCACAGATTTACATGTACCATGTTCATTGCTAAATTATACACGCATGACACACAGATATATGCATTTAAGCAGTTACATGGTTTTGTTGAAGGTCATTGTCACAAGGGTAAACTTTGAAGAAACCAACTAACATAACACACATCCATTGTAAGTAGTTACGTGGTTTTATTGAAGGTCTGTGCTGTTAACTGTTTTCACAAGAGTAAAGTTCTGACTGATTACTTCTTGGTATGAATATGTGCAGCTGCTTGTTGACTCAGCTCAGCTAGACTCGATATTGCACATACGCAAGTCACATTGATGACCAATTTAAAGTGTTTTGAAAAGGATAAATGCTGAATCCAGAAATAGGTTATACTGCAATGCATTTGACAGTTTGGAGTCCTCTAATGATGAATGTACATATTGTATGCAAGTTACATGTGGAAAAAAAGTAGATAGATAGATAGATGCTGCTGAATCACGAGTCAATGCAATGTATTGGACACTTATTAGAAGTCTTCAGGTAATAATATTGTATATATGCAATATTTCATGTTTTTAATTGGGGTTTTATTGCAGGTTTATTATATACATGTGTGAAGGATATAAGGCACGCTTGAAGTATTTTTAGAGTTCAAATCGGCCAAAACTACACTAAGAAGCTGCCAAAGTGAGTTGTTTTCTTCTCTGCCATTTTAAAATGGGGGGCAAACCAAGATAGATACTTGAGAGCTTTTAACAGTTCTGGGGTGTCACTTTACTACCTTTGTGAAGGATGAAAGGTGCGCTTGAAGTTTCTTCGGGTTAAAATTGGCCGCAACCACCATTTAGGATACTAAGAAGCTGCTTAAGTGAGTTTTAAGGTTTAGTTTATGTCCTCCATTTTAAAATAGGGTCTGTCAGGGATAACACCTCCTGACCACTAAACCATGTGCCCTTATAATTATGGGAAAGGCTAGTAACAGACTAACTCGTTACACCAGTAATTAAATATCTTAGCTAAGGACGTGGAGGATTCTTGTGTTGAACATTTGACCATGTGTGGAATTGTTACCAATGTCTTGTGACTGAGAGGTCGAGGTTGTATAAAAGGATCTCAACTTCCCAGATAGGTTGTTCAAATTGTTCTTTAAGGTTCGAGTTCTGAGCTCTTCTATTGTTATTTAAATTATATCAATACTCTGTACTCTGTACTTCATTATCATTCTCAGCCCAGCACAAAGCTGAAGTAAAATAACCCTCTAACATCTGGTGGCAGTGGTTTTCGGGAGAAAAGAAATCTTGAGATTGTCTAGGGGACGCTGTGGTGAAGCAGCAGAGTGACTGACTGAAGATTGACTCGTGAAGAGAAGGAGATTCAGAGTAAGAAGATATTGCTCAAAGACAAGGAAGGCAGAACCCAGAAGACTATGAACACTCGGATCGAATCACTAGGCACAAGGCCGAGGAGATAAAGAAACAATGGGAGAGATGTGGGAATTCCTTCTCAGGAGAGACCAGGAGGAAAAAGACGAAAGGAGAGAAGAGCGCAGGTTAAAAAAAAAGGGGAAAAGAAGGAGCTCAAAGAAAGATGTCAGGAGAGAGCGCTGGAGAAAGAGAGACTGGCTCTAGAAAGGGAACAGCTCAGACAATAAGGTTAAGCAACGAGACAGAGAGAGGAGCAAAAGGAGATAGAATGCATTCAGGAATGGGCAGAAGCAGCCAGGAGACAGGAGAGAAGAAGCCGTAGCTGTACCGGATGGAGGTGTTGATGAGAGAGCATACCAAAACTCAGAATGCCAGCCTTCACGTCAATGAAGGAAGGAGACCAGATAGACACCTACATTACGTGGTTCGAGAAGCATATGACCACATATGAAGTGCACCCGAGGGAGTGGATGAAACATCTTCAGCCATTACTCAGCGAGGAGGTGAGGGTGATACTACGCTCCAAAGGAAAGAGACATATGTTTTCAGAGGTGTCCTCCATCTTGCTCTTAGCACATGGGACTCACCAAGAGTTTAGACTCACCAAGAGTGAGTTATCTTAAGAGGTGGAAGCAAGCACACATTCGACCAAAGGAGTCAGCGGCTCAATTGACAAACAGGTGGTTGGAACTAGCCACTTTAGAGCTACAGAAGGATGGAAGACTCTGGAGGATGCTTGCGATACTCACCATGGAGCTGTTCTTAAACATGTTGCCAACACATATAGCAGCTTGGGTTTGAATGCAGGAACAAGGATCACGTTGTACAGCCACAAAGAAGACTGATAACTACATCAGAGACAGGAAAAAAATATTCTTTGTGTAGGCCCAAACCTGGAAGCAGAGCAGACCATACACACGAGATGGTAGGGACTTCAACAGATGGGATGGCAGAGACTTCAACAGGAAGGAAGGAGGAGGCCGCTACCAGACTGAGAGGAGGATGGAAGAACCTACTTCTCGAGTGTACCAAGGAGGATACTCCTCCTCCAGACCTAACTTGCCAAGATGCTTCCAGAAACTTTCAAGATATGAGATGCTACTTGTGTCAGGAGCTGGGGCGTAGGTCAAGGCGGACTGCCCTAAAAAGAAGAGCACACACCGCAGGTTGCCAGGGTACAGTTACCTGCAGAAGAGAGGGTTCCAGCTGATCCACAGGGATCTACATCTCAGGAAGGATGGTAAGGTGCTCTAAGATCAAAATAGACTCGGGGCGGGGCGGAGATATCTACAGTCAGAAGTGACCTGGTTCACAATTTCTCATAAACATGCTCAAGGAGTGGAGGACGTAGACTTCTAAGTCTCTGCCACTACCATTGTTCTGGGAGAGGAAGCTGACATTGTTGCAGCTGTGCAACAGAGCAGGGCACTCCCACCATCTGCAAAACTCTCACTCATTCTCAACTGGATGAACTGGTCGAATTGCTGCCAGAGAAAGCCCAGGCCTTCAGTAATCTGCTAGGCAGAATGTCAGCAGCAGAGCACACCATTAACACCAGTGATGCCACACCATTTAGACCTATACCCTATCAAATCCCCAAAGCATGGGAAGAACAAGCCAAGAAGGAGATCAAGACAATGCTGGACTTAGGAATCATCACCCCATCAACCAGCCCATGGGCATCACCCGTAGTTACTTTAGGGGAAAAAGAAGGCGGCCTTCGGATCTGTACAGATTACTGCCACCTCAATACGATCACTGCAGAAGATCCTTACCAAATGCCGAGAGTCGATACACTCATTGACAACATCGGTGGGACAAAATATATTACAACTGTCGACCTAACAAAGGGGTACTACCAGGTGTCAGTCAAGGTTGAACATCAGGAAAAGACAGCATTTGTTACTCCATTTGGGACATTCCATTTCCTAACCATGCCCTTCGGCCTGAAGGGAGCACCAGCGACATTTCAGAGACTCATGGACATCACCCTAGAAGGCTTACAGGAGTTCAATGGAGTCTACCTTGATGACATCATCATACACAGTGACACGTGGGAAAAGCACCTGCGACACCTATCTCAAGTAATGGACCAATTGACCAACCAGGGTATAAAGCTCAAGGCTGGAAAATGTCAGCTGGCCATGAGACAATGTTCCTTTCTTGGCCATGTAGAGGCAACAGTGAAATCGCACCTGAACTAGGTAAGATAAAGGCAGTACAACAATTTCTCATCCCCAAGACAATGAAAGATGTGCGTGCATTTCTGGGCCTCATCGGCTATTAAAGACGCTTCATCCCAGCCTGTGGAGATCGAGCAGCCAGTCTGATGGACCTGACAAAGAGAACTGCACCCAATGTGATCAAATGGACCTCCGAATGTCAGTCTGCCTTCAACTACCTCAAGCAATAATTGACCAAGCAGCATGTGCTCCACAACCCGAACTTCGAAAGACCCTTCTGTTTACAAACAGATGCATCCAACTGTGGCATAGGGGCTGTGCTCAGCCAGATGGACAATATGGGGAAATGAACACGCCATCACAGCAAGCTTCTGCCTTGGGAGACCAGGTACGAAAGAGTGCCTGGCTGTGGTGAACTCACTTCAGCACTTCTCTAAGTACCTGTTTAGTAATGACAGACCACCATGCACTGAAGTATCTTAACTCCATGCACAACTCCAATAGCAGACTCACATGTTGGTATCTCATCACCCAACAGTACGACTTCCAAGTGGTGTATCGAAGCAGACCAGCCAATAGAAATGCAGATGGACACTCATGACAGATTTGCGAAGATATTCCTTCACCCCAAGAAGAAGGAAAAGATATCAGGGTTAACACCTCCTGACCACAAACCATGTGCCCTTATATGGGAAGGACTAGTAACGCCAGTAATTAAATATGTTAGCTAAGGACATGGAGGATTCTTATTGGTAGATACTAATTAATACTGTGTTGAACATTTAACCATGTGTGGAATTGTTACCAATGTCTTGTGACTGAGGGTCGAGGTCCAATAAAAGGATCTTGACTTCCCAGATAGGTTATTATTATTATTATTATTATTATTATTATTATTATTATTATTATTATTATTATTATTATTATTTCTACTACTACTACTACTACTACTACTACTATTATTATTACTACTACTACTACTACTATCTATTATTACTACTACTACTACTACTACTACTACTATTATTATTATTATTATTATTATTATTATTATTATTATTATTATTATTATTATTATTATTATTATAAATATACTGAGTTCATTAACACCTGAGTTCATTAACACCAAGTTCGTTAACACCTAATTAACACATGCTAGTTATTAATTAATAATAAATAATAACTATAATAAGATGTTACCAGCACAGCAGCAGCGTTTCCTGTATTGCTACTGACAACCGTTGGAGCAAGTAGAAATGGGCCTTAGCCTCCCTAGTCTCCTCCTTAATTTTCCTGCCCAACTCCTTAATAAAGGACATGGCCTCATCACCAAATACACCCGTGGTCTCGAAGCCCAGAGGAACGAATAGTGGGTGTCTTTGATTGAACGATACTTTCGTTTCTTCAGGAATTCAGCTCTGTTGGCAACCGTTCCAGGATCTCCAGACCTCAAATCCGCATAAGAGGGAGCAAACATGTCTGAACATTATTATTATTATTATTATTATTATTATTAATTATTAATTATTATTATTATTATTATTATTTTTTAAGTTGTTCTTTAAGGTTCTGAGTTCTGAGCATATATCAATACTCTATACTCTGTACTTCATTATTTTCTAGTCAAACAGATATAACGAGCACTACAATACTCTCAATCCTTGCATAATAGATGAAATGGTCATCAGTCTGTTCCATTTGTCCAGGGTCTGCTGCAACAGTAAGTTAGGTAATAGGGATAACAACTACCAACTCTGTTGAGCTTACATAATTTCAGCAAAGTGAATAGCCTCTTGCAGGAGCTTGGGGGGGGGGGAAGGTCTAGTACCACCCAGGACCTTTTCTCCCCTTTCTCCTGTGGAGGGCTCTACTTGTACGATAATAGAGCTCGCATATCGCAGCAGTTTCCAGAGGTTATTTAAAGGTTGCTACTCTAGTCAATTGATCTTTGCCAGTTGTTGTTTTTTATCTCGCGGCCATTTACATTTGCTCATTTTTTTGTTACAATATCTGACTAGACAAAAAGAGAGGCCCAGAGGGTCATATTTTTTTTTTAGTAATAATAGTATTCACAACCGACAGCAACCATTTTGTTTAGGGGATACATTTTTCTCCCGATGATAGCACGCAGCACGAAGACTACATATGCTTGCTTGCTATGTTGAGCTCATCGCAACAGCTAATGCAAGCAGTTTGCTAGCAAGTAGCCTGGTTCACAACACAGACCGAGGGAAGCATTGCCTTGTTTCCATTACGTACTTCCATTCCATTATGTGAACTGGACAGCAAAGAAAACCTAACAGAATGCTATGTTGCGCTCGATTAGATCCATTCCAGCATTAGGTGTCACAGCATTGGACCAATCAGAATGCTAGATCTAGTATGCGTTCAACTGCACCATCAGCGGTTAAGCTAGGAAATGGCGGTTGACCGATGTGGCAAGTCTTTTCAAAAACATATAAGGGAAAGGAAAATATGTGGAAGCCGTTTGCATGTTAGGCCCTATATACCTATAACTACACTACTATAACTAGAGCTAGTTGCAGGTCAGGTAATAATGCCCTACCTATAACTACACTACTATAACTAGAGCTAGTTGCAGGTCAGGTAATAATGCCCTACCTATAACTACACTACTATAACTAGTGTTCTATAACTGGTGTTAGCTAGAGCTAGCAATAATGCCCTAACACTATAACTACACTACTATAACTAGTGTTCTATAACTAGTGTTAGCTAGAACTAGTTGCAGGTCAGGTAATAATGCCCTACCTATAACTACACTACTATAACTAGTGTTCTATAACTAGTGTTAGCTAGAACTAGTTGCAGGTCAGGTAATAATGCCCTACCTATAACTACACTACTATAACTAGTGTTCTATAACTGGTGTTAGCTAGAGCTACCCTAACACTATAACTACACTACTATAACTAGTGTTCTATAACTAGTGTTAGCTAGAACTAGTTGCAGGTCAGGTAATAATGCCCTACCTATAACTACACTACTATAACTAGTGTTCTATAACTGGTGTTAGCTAGAGCTACCCTAACACTATAACTACACTACTATAACTAGTGTTCTATAACTAGTATTAGCTAGAGCTAGTTGCTAGCTATAGATCATGCTCTTTCTTCACACTAGCCATAAAACACACTCTTCTTCACTGCTGTCACTGTTCTATTCTAGTAGTAGGATACACAATGTAACGGAATGTTATAGCATTGTATTGTGAACCAGCTACACGGCAAAATGCAAGCAGAATGCAGCACTTGCTTGGCCACCATCATATGTGACCTGCCTTTACTCCTAATACTGTATGCTAGACATTGAGCAAGCAATGAAAAACAGAACATGTCAAGCGACACTCTATCATCCCTTCCTTTCAGCTCTTAACCAAGCAGCACATTTATATATACATATAATATGGTATGAGGGCCTAGAGTTTTGGAGAGCTAGCGGGTCAAACAACAAACCAAAACCCAAATAAACCCTGCGAGATGGTAAAGGACAACACAGCAATTAACCGTACAGCCCGTCACTTGCGCGCACTGCAGCCAGGCCAAGCACTCAGCCAGATATTCCCTTGATTCTCATTTTTTTCTATTATTTAGTAATCAAAGTGCTTGTTCAGTCCACTTAACTTCTTCAAACTTACCTTGCTCATGATGACCTTGAACTTCAGTAAGTCTTGCCTTAGGTAGCTAGGTGAGTTCATTTATCTTGCAGGCTACAGCTGGAACACCGTTGTAATTTTCTAACGAGGAATAATCAGTGGAAATGTTCTTGGACTGGATAACTATGGGATACCTCAAATACCATTATTAGATGAAGTGGGGAATTGGAAAATACTCCTGTATGATGGAAAGAACCCAAGTCATTGAGCTGGAAAACTTGAATTGAATTGCTGGTTTTGTATGTAAGCAGTGTGGAGAGGAAGGTCTAGTGTGTCTATCTCACGGATGTAAAGCACTTTCTATAGTGGGCGTTCTAGATAACAACCACAGCTTTTGTTCCGCACACCCCAAGACAATACAAAGTCTTGAAGGATTCGATCTCAGCCAAAAGTAATCGTAATGTTTAATATCTTCTTGCTTCTAGTCCGAGTATAAATATTCAGACCAGTAGAGGAAGAGGGGTTCCCTGATCTTTCAAAGTGTCGAGTTCCCCTACACCCCCTTTTCCCCCTACACCCCCTTTTCCCCCCTCTAGTGCTTATTCTTGACATTGAGCTGAGAAACCCCGAGATTCAGTGTCATCTTGATGCTGTACATTGGATCCATTAAAGGAGGGACTATATATGCCAAAACAAAAACATCACCCCCCCCCCCCTAAAAAAAACACTTGTGGTTACAACTTTGGAGCTCATAGATTCTGTGGTGTGCTCTTTTTTATGGTTGCTGTCATGGATGCCTCGCTGGAGCAAGGCAACCAGACAAATTTTGAGGATCTCCCCAACTCAACATCCAACTGAACCATTAATTACACTAGAATAATTAGTGAGGCTGTTAATGTATTAATATATATATAGGTAGAATATGTTGTCAGGTCATAAACTACACTGGTAACTAGCTGTACCCAGACTTATTTAAAGGATCCAGGTCTGAGGGTCAGGAGTACAAGTTGAGCCAGGCTGATGTGTTTTATAAATGTGTGGCTACGTTATATATATACCAGATTAACATTATAGCTGAACAGTTTCATGGAGGATTCTACCGTGTGTAGCAACATATTGCAAGGGAAATCCTCTACAGTTGCACATGTAATAACTATACCCAAAGTTGGGGTACATATATACCTCAAAATCCGAGTGCCTCAACTGTCTGTAGGTGTGGCTCCTGGTTGTAAAGGGTGTGGCTCCTGGTTGTTAAGTGCACCATCACCATCACTTTCCCCTGTGCAGATAATTTTGGTACCAAATTGTTGTCTATTCATGTTCATCATGTCTGTCAATAACTGCAGCACGTTTTGAGTGATCTCAACTTTGCCTCAGTTCACTAAATTTCAATGTCATTTTAGAGCTCCTTTAGGCTCTGTGATGTTGGCTCAGTTTCTTTTATTTTGCACTGTCAAGTTATAGCGACTAGATTTTTTGGTTTTAATCAGTTTAGCTTGCCTTCAATAACACGTGCAGCCAATTACATATACAGTTAACCAAATTAGAGACCTTGCACAGCACTAAAGATAGCTAATCCTGCAGATAGGGTGTGCAGTTTTTGAGTGACCTTGATGTTGCTCCAAGCTCACAGAATAGGCAACAATTTGATATTAAAATTACTAGCAGAACAGATTGAAGATTTAAAAAAGTTAAGGTGATTTGTATGTTGGGGGGGGGGGGGGGGGGGGGGGCACCCATGAAGTTAGGTGGTCAAGTGTGGCCACTGAAAATATCAATGGGTTGCCAGGGAAGAAAACTGATATTCATGAGGCCACTGCTGGCTAAGCCACACCTGCAGCTAGTTCAGGCACTCGGATGAGGTACCCAACTCTAGCTGCAGGTAACTTTGGCTGGTTATACTAGTACTTATCTTTTGAGCTACACAGCTCCATAAATTCTGCACAAGTAAAAAAGGTTTTAAAAAGTTGTCCCCTGTAACAAAGGATATATATACAAGTTTTAAGAGTGGAAGGAATCGAATGTTCCCGACAGATGAAAAGCTATAAATTATACCAGAAAACTGAAAAGAATCCACTTTTTTTTTGCCTGATAACTTGCACCAACTTATCCATTGGAAGAGCTTTCGATTCAAAATAATAAGAATTTGTATTTTTTGGTGCATTTTCCGCATTGGCTTGCTCCTGGTCAAGAACTGTTCTTTAACCTGTGCTTTTGTCTATAGCTAGGTTACCAAGACACTTTTACTATGCAAATGACAAAGCTTGAAATTGTAACTGCCATGCCCCCACACCAACTTGCATTGCAACATACTAGCTCGGCATGTTCTTGCTAGTCAAACGTCTATCTTCAGTCTCACAGTGGTTGCTATGTAATGTCCACGTGAGACCTCTATAATTTCCCTTCAACGTACAGCTAGAAGATCTCCAGAAATTCTTCTCATCTCTTTTACATCAATCAACACAGGAATCCAGAAAGTAGTTTGGACACAGACAGAAGTAGTATGTGGAGTAGGGGTTCTGGGCCACTTTTTATAAAAGTGGTCCCCTTTACTTTCCTGTGGAAAAGTGGTCCAGTACCAACTAGACTGGATTAACCTGTTAATTAAGCAAACGAGACTCCACCTGAGTCAACCTTGGATGACCCTTTACCATTTCAAAGCAGTACAATATTGGTGTACATGATTCTAACTAGCCAAATAGTGGGTACAGTCTTGTTCCTAACAAATCACTGCGATAGAGAGTTCATTTTTGTTATTGTATACACATTCACTGAAGCATATCCCAGAAGTTGTGAATCCAACCAGCTGAAGAGCATCCCAACCAGCTAAAGTGCATCCCAACCACCATACTAAACAGCACGCCCTCGCCCACAAGACACGGCCTTGCACACGAATACAACGAGACATTCTTGCACATGAATACATTTCCTGAAATATATTTTTGTGTATAGAACATTAAAAAGTTAACTAAACTCGCCAACAACAACAACAACAACAACAACAATAAAACATGGTGTACAGCAGAGAAAATTTGTTATAACATCTAACAAAACAGCAAGTCAATTAAAAGATGTGACAGATACAGACAGACACAATTCAATACCATACGCCTCACAAAAAATAATTTCAAATTAAAAAAATGGTGGAGAGTAAGTGTGTGGATGGAGAAGAGATAGAGGAGCTGTTATGCTTGGGGAAGCCATGGATGGGTGATAAAGTTTGATCTGCAGCTAGTCCTCAGTGACTATCGTCAATCAACTCCACTAACTTGAAGGGAAAATGACCAACCTTACCATTCAGCTCTCCTTCCCACATACCATTCTCGTTCTGCTTCGTCACTTTAATTATGTCGCCCGTCTAGAAGGGATAATAACAGAACAGTATTATTGTTGGGTGTGGGTGTGTGCCTGTAGGCTTACATTGGTGAAATGGGTGATGAAAGCACGACCCCCATTAGCACCTTGGTATTGTGTACATAAAGGAGCGAATAGTTCCCCCCTCCCGAGACAAATGAATAGTCATTGTTTGAATACAACGCCACGAGGAGAGCTAATTAGCTCATGGCTATTTCAAATCCAACACTAGAAATATGAAAATTAGAATTCACACAAGGTCAGGGGGGTCACGATTAGGCATGCATCTCCTTGTATCATTACCACCATCACCACCATCAGTGTGTGTGTGTGTGTGTGCATGTGTTCAAACTATGCTCTCTAGCCCCTCCCCCTATTACCTTGTCCCCAAACAAGACTATAGTGAGAGTTGAAATAAAGTCACTGTATTACCTGGTCCCAAACAAGACTATAGTGAGAGTTGAAATAAAGTCACTGTATTACCTGGTCCCAAACAAGACTATAGTGAGAGTTGAAATAAAGTCACTGTATTACCTTATCCCAAACAAGACTATAGTGAGAGTTGAAATAAAGTCACTGTATTACCTCATCCCAAACAAGACTATAATAAGAGTTGAAATAAAGTCACTGTATTACCTTATCCCAAACAAGACTATAGTGAGAGTTGAAATAAAGTCATTGTATTACCTTATCCCAAACAAGATCTAATGAGAGTTGAAATAAAGTCACTGTATTACCTTATCCCGAACAAGACTATAGTGAGAGTTGAAATAAAGTCACTGTATTACCTTGTCCCAAACAAGATCTAATGAGAGTTGAAATACAGTCACTGTATTACCTGGTCCCAAACAAGATCTAATGAGAGTTGAAATACAGTTGCACGTTTTTTCTCGCCTTTAGAGTTGAAATACATTTTCCAATCCATTCCATTCGTTTCCAACCCATTCCATCAGTTTCCAATCCATTCCATCATACTACAATCCAATGTCACATGGTTGAGTACCGTTTTACAATAGCCACACACCCTTTTCTACTTCCTTTCTGAAACTAATCATGTTCTTACACTTGCCACGTGTACATAAACTGTGCAAGACTGCCAGCACTTCAAGTAGTCGGTTGGTAGGCAAATGCTGGTAGGGTAAAAATAAATGCTTCAACTTGATTCCCAGTGTATAACAACTTTCAAAGGCAGGTGTCTAGTACACACAGGAAATGATGTAATGCAAGGTATGCAAAGTTTGTAGTTGGCCTAATGCTTTTGAGCTATGCCCCCATGGAGCATGCTGGCAGGAGTGGAGTCAGCTTTCTGTTGCTGCAGAGATGCAAGCTTATGACGATCAAGTAGCAGCTGCAGGTAATCAACTTTGGTACAAGGGGACTCAAGCAGGAAATTGCAATCGATTGCCAACATGGAGGGGGTACAATCGGCAAGGTCAGGCAGAGGGCACTCGATCTTTAGCAAATATTTTTCAAGATTTGACCAAGTATACAGATCGTGTGCGTAAGTTCCTTGAACGTCAGTATAGAAATCAAAAACACACACTACAATTCAACTATTGTATTATGATGCACAGACACCAGGGCTACACACCCACCAGGGTTACATACCGAGTTTTTGTTAGGTGTGTGTGTGTATATTAACTAAATCACACTTAAAAGGGAGGCTGATACCTGTGAACTAGTAGGTGCTTAAAAAAATTGTGGTTTATAGCTCCATAGATTCTGCAAACTTCATGATACCGGTGAACTAGTAGGTGCTTAAAAAAATTGTGGTTTATAGCTTCATAGATTCTGCAAACTTCATGGTATGGACTTGATATACAGCTCAAAAGATAGGTCTCTCTGTGTGCTCTCTTTGGATAGTAAAACATATTTCATAGGTGTAACTATATCAAGTTACTGGAGCGGGAGGATAGGGGAGGATACCTCAAAACCCGAGTGCCTGATTTATCTGCATAAATATCTCCAGATTGCCATGCTACACTAGAGATGTGCCAGTGGCTAGAGGAAGTCCTACTGTATACAACGACTTTTTTCATTAGGTGCTAAACTAGCTAAAACTTGATTATGTGGTCAAACACGTGGTTGGAAAATAAATTTTAAGGAATTTTAACGAAATTCATTTTCCAACCGCATGCTCAAGCATGCTCAAGTTTTAGTGCCAAATATGAAAAAAGTCATTGCATGCAGCCACTGGTGCTAATTTCACATCTCTAGCGCTTGGCAATCTGGAACCAGGCACTCGGGTTTATCCAGTAACTTGGGTATAGTTATACCTATGAAAAATGTTTAGTGGGTCATTCCATGTCAAATCATCTAGGCACCCATCTCAAATTTTTTCCAGCCTCCAACCATGTCAAGATACATACATATATAGGTCAAATCCGAAATTTTAGCTCTCCATGAGGTCAGGAACACCGTTTTTCATAAATTCCAAAAATTGGTCTTTTCACGTACTCAACGCCCATGCATTTACATCTCCGAGTGCCCATATCTCACTAAAATTGATATAAATCAGGCAATTCTGGTCTCATTGGTCTAAAAGTTTTCACCTGGCATGTTTTTGAACTGGGGAATCCAAATATCACACTTAGAAAGCTGTACAACTGATAGAAAATCCACTTTATTGGTCACAAAGATCCATCGCGATAATATTCAGAACGTCTCCGCTAGACATCTTTGAGGACATAACCTCGGTGCCATGCAACCCAATTCAATGCTAGATTCCAAAAGTACATAGATAAAGCATGCCCTTTATCAATAAACAGTTATTTGCATACTTTATCTTCACACTTCTATCTTAGCACAAAAAAAGCCAATTTTCACAAATTTTTGTAGAAAATCTGCCTCCCCTTGTAAGCTATGCAAAAGCAATTATATGGCTGATTCAGTTGTATTTCAACTGGTATATCAAATTCATATATCCACTATCTAGTTTAAGGGGGGACATCTGCACTTTTTAATTTTAATTTTTTTAACCTGTGGTTACAACTTTAGAGCTCAGTAGATTCTGCAAACTTCATGGTATGGACTTGATATATAGCTCAAAAGATAGGTCTCTCTGTGTGCTCTCTTTTGATACTAAAATATGTTTCATAGGTATAACTATAGGCAAGTTACTACACCCTAAAGCGGAGGGACTTCAAAAACCTGCACCCCAAAACCGCCGTTGGAAACCATTCTGAGATGCGAAGTGCAAAAAAATTAAAAATGGTACGAGTGGCTAGAGGAAGCTCTAGAGCATACAATGACTATATTGAGTAGGCGTGAAAAATTGATTACCTGGTCAAGCGCGCGGTTGGAAAATTGAAGGCGTTGACAAGGCGTCGCCAAATCAACGCCTTCAATTTTCCAACCGCGCGCTTGACCAGGTAATCAATTTTTCACGCCTACTCAATATAGTCATTGTATGCTCTAGAGCTTCCTCTAGCCACTCGTACCATTTTTAATTTTTTTGCACTTCGCATCTCAGAATGGTTTCCAACGGCGGTTTTGGGGTGCAGGTTTTTGAAGTCCCTCCGCTTTAGGGTCTAGTAACTTGCCTATAGTTATACCTATGAAACATATTTTAGTATCAAAAGAGAGCACACAGAGAGACCTATCTTTTGAGCTATATATCAAGTCCATACCATGAAGTTTGCAGAATCTACTGAGCTCTAAAGTTGTAACCACAGGTAAAAAAAAAATTAAAAAAAAGTGCAGATGTCCCCCCTTAAAGCATGGTTTCATACAGGATTTTTGTTAGGGTTGGGGGGAAGTGAGCTTTGGGGGGAAGTGAGCTTTGGAGGGGTGGGGGGGGGGGGGGGGGGGGGGGGGGGGGGGGTAATTATTCTACTTTAAAATTCACATTAAAAAAGGTAAAAGCACAACAAAGCATTGATGAAAGCTGTAAAAGGCCCTCTGGTCTATCAGACTGACCACAAAGTACAAAGTACATCTCTTAAAGAGCATGTTCCTGTACCTGTTGAAAAGCACATGTTTCTGAGTGACAGCCTGCAGGCCTGTTATTAAAGAGAGAAGCTAAACTCAAAAAGTATTTGACAGAATCAGTTTCAGGTGAGATGTTAGTTAAAATGGGAGGGGAGGATCTGAGTTTTTGGGGGGATATTGCCCCCCCCTGTAGTAAAAGACTTTTCGTAACAGCCACCAAGCCAGTGTTTGTGTCCATAAACGTTTGTCGTACGGACATTTATGTTTACTAACTTGTCTTGTGTGTTTTACCCTACCCAAGACGTTTAAGCTTATTTCATCATGGAAACCTCAAGAAAACGAAAAGCAGGTGATGATGACACTTCGCAGACCAAGAAATGTCGATTTGGTGAGCTTCTGGAAGAGGAGTGTCACAGGAATGTTAAGCCTGAAATAAAGTGTTTCCAGAGCCTAACAGTGGAGGAGCAAATAGTGTTGAAGTGGAGAGCAGGCTTATCTGAATGTGAATCATCCATCGAAACAATGTCGTTCTCACAAGTGGTATTTTGCAGAGCAGTTCAAGAGGAAGTTTACAAAATGCTGTAATGCATTCGGGAAGCATACCAAGAAAGTTAAGGGTGGCCATGTCGTCACAGTTGACATTGCCACAGAGTTGAGGAATAAAAATATTGAGGTCATTCCTGGATGGCAGCTATGTCGATCGTGTTATGAGGAGACAAAGAAGACAAATGAAGATGTTGTCGCTGACAGTGATATTTCGGACTTGGATGCTGATGCTGACGTTTCAATCATTCAGGATGAGATAAACAAGACCAACAACAAAGAGAAGTTGAACGAGACTCTTGGTTCTCTCGGAATATCGCCTATAAAAACACACAGCATTGCTAAGAGCACCAAGATTAAGATCGCTCGATTGAAATTAGAAAGAAGTATTGAGGCCCAAAAAGATATCGCTGCTGGTGCTTTGGATGTTTCAAAGAAGGAGTTGTCTTTCCGTGAAGAAGCGCCAATCGACCCTGATATAATGAGAAAAGCAAAGGATCTAGACAGACTACTGTATCTCATGAAGGAGAAACTTACTGACATAGAGCTGAAGAAGAGTCAAAAGATTCCGATTCTCACCATGGTCCCAGAAAGCTGGTCAATCAAGAAAGTAGTCTCATTTTTCAACGTGTCTGATTACATGATCCGAGCAGCTCGCAGGTTGACTAAAGAGAAGGCCATTCTGGAACTTCCGGCAGCGAAGAAGGGGAAGACTCTCTCAGAGGAGGTTACTCAGTCCGTTCTTGCATTCTATGAGGATGACGAATACACTAGACTAATGCCAGGCAAAAGGGATTGCGTCAGCCTTGGGAAGAAGGACTACCGTCAAAAACGTCTATTGCTATGTAACCTAAATGAGCTCCATGCAGCATACAAACAAAAACACCCCGCCCATAAAATCGGACTGTCCAAATTTTGTAGTCTTCGACCTAAATGGTGCGTCACCGTATCTTCGTCGGGAACACACTCAGTCTGTGTGTGTACTATTCATCAGAACACTTAAGTTGTTGGTGGATGCATTTTCTGGCAACATCAACGGATGCATCAGAAGGATAAACAGTGCTGCTGCTGGAGATGCCGATGGTGAGGAAGTTGGAGAAGTTGAGAAGTTACCTACAGGGACTTAACCGATTAAACGCCGTAAGCGCCATATGGCGCGAGACCTTACATCCTTCGCCACACAAAAATATATAAAATGAACCGTTACGAGCTAACAGCCCCGGTTGGGTTCTGCACATGCCTAGTAGACTAGAGAACGTCACAAAAATGATTATTTCCGGTTGATGCATCGTGCAACAAAAATCCTGCGGTTGAACGCCATTTTTGTTGGTCGAGCTTTTTTTTTAAACTGCTCAAAGATGCTCTCCTGTGAGGACGTTATTTCTCAACTTTTAGCCGACGATTCTGGCGATTCTGGGTCAGATTCATTTGGGGAAGAAGGTGAAGACATCTATGCATACCGAGGAAACACTCTGGATCCAGTTGCTCTAAGAGAAGAGGCGCGCTTGGATGGACTTCTCGATTGTAAGTTTCTTCTAACCTTAGCGCTTCATAGCCTTTGTTTACCATAGTCAACTGAGAGTGTACTATTGCCAAATACTAGCTTATTCTGTTGGTATTCCAAATTCAGACAGGATAGTTATAGAAAAAAAGTTATAGCTAAGAGTGTAGGTTGGAGTTGTTGAGTTGTTGATTTTCATTTGAATTTGAATTTTCAAATGTTGACCACAAACTTGATATATATATATATCTTGTTTTTCCCACCCTCCCCACTACTTTTCCTACAGCATCAGATGATGAGAGTGGAGATGAGGCATCTATGACTCCTTTTGTTACATTGGAGGATGAGGAAGCCTTGCCTGAAGTCTCTACAGGGCGTGGAAACACGACTGGTGCTGGAGTTGTGCGAGGGAGAGGCGGGCGAGGGAGTACTGGCCGAGGGAGAGGCGGGCGAGGGAGGGGGAAGCAGCTCAAGTGGTAGTGGAGTCGTAAGTGTTGCTAGTGGTCCTCCAAAAGGTACTGGTAGTAGGCGGGCCAGAGGTTATAGGCGTGTGCGAGCATCTGGCACTGGTTCTGTCCGAGCATCTGGCACTGGTTCTGCCCAAGCATCTGGCACTGGTTCTAGGCTAACTGAGGTCACAGGTAAGTGGGAAATAAAGGAGCCAACTCCTTTGAAATTGGACTATACAGCAACAGCTGGTCCAACTTCTTCATTGCTTGGTGCATCAAGTACATTTTTAGATGCATTTTACCTTTTTTTTACTCTTGAAGTGTGGGAACTCCTAGTAGCAGAGACGAACAGTTACGTTTCTAGGATGGCTAGTCTCTCCAGGCCATGGGTAGATACTAATATAGAGGAAATGAAAGCTTTTGTAGGAATGTTGATAATAATGGGAGTTTCCACAATTCCATACTTAGAATTGTACTGGTCCACTAATCACTCGGATTTGTCTGGATCTTTGGTTCGTAAAGTAATGCCTAGGACTCGGTTTTTGGAGCTAATGCGTTATGTACATGTAAATTCTATTGATGGTTTGTTGGTTACAAATTTGATAGAAGCTTGTTTATTGAATTCATTTATTTTGTTTTCTTCTGTCCGAGCTCCAATATCAGTAAGGAAGGGTAATTATCTAGAAGCTAGGATTGTTCTAGCTAAATCTTTGATTGGTTCTTTCTCTTCTCGGCAGCGTGCAGGTCAACGTTGTAGTCAGGCAAATAGTCAGCTAGATCGCCTCAATTTAAAACTAGGTCATTTCCCACAGTGCTGTGCAAAGAAGCGCTGTGTAGTTTGCATTAGTTAAGGTTACAGGCATGAGGCAAGGTCCCAGTGTTGTTTTTGTAAGGTTCCTTTGTGTGGTGGATCAACAGGCCGTGACTGTTTTCGTAAATACCATACCTTGGTGGACTATCAGTAATGTTTATGCACCCCCTGCTCCTTTCTGTGCTTCTCTCTTGTTCCCTGCTCCTTCGTCTACTTCTCTCTTGTTCCCTGCCCCTTCGTCTACTTCTCTCGTTCCCTGTCCCTTCGTCTACTTCTCTCGTCTCTCCAGTATTCAAGTGTTATTCTTATCCTGGTATCTCATGTTTGTGTAGAATAAAAACATGGTGAAATATCATGCCGGAGACCAAGCAAGCTATACCCAAGACTGAGCAAGTTCTACTCTACCCGTGACAGCAAGACCGGAGCTCTACCCAAGACACTCCCTTACATAATTGTGTTTTATATTATGGGTTTATTCTAGTATGTGTTAGCATTTTCACTCTCTTATAATTTGTTTTTTGTATTATTATGTGTTAGCATTTTGATGGGGAAAACAACCCACTGGCTTTGCAGCTGGTAGAGGGTTTGTAAATAGATGCTCCATCTTGTGTTGGCATTATAATGTGTGTATAATAGTGTGAAAATATGAAAATATTCACCCCCAAGAAGATGACAAGGTTTTATAATGCTGGTTAGTTCTGCCCAGTTGGTAAGGAAGGCTCGATTTTTTTACAGGAAGTAGAGCTATCATGTGGCTGAATATGACCCAAGTTTCATGGGTGGAGTCCCTGCAGAACGGAAGATATAAAAATAATAAGTAAAATACCTCGTTAATTCATGAATAATTTGCCCGCGGGTACTAGGAATACGGCGTGCAATCGGTTAATGAAGATTATTGTGTGTGATATTGAAAACATGGAGTGTATGGTGCATAGATGTGAGAACTGCCCCAGCTCCGACGCTTTGCACACATATTTGCAGAAGAAGTTTGAAGAGTATGATGTAGACGACGATATTACATTCAGTCAGTGGGATAGTACGGATCATACAGCTCTGAGAACATACACTGCTCCTGCCGAAGACTTCCTTGAGCAGCTAGTGTACAAGATCGACCGACTCACCACGCATTCCTTTATTGCAAAAAGCCAAGCGCGCTATCTGAAGACCAGAAAGGCTGAGATGGATGACACGTCATGCCTCATTCTGCTTGACTTTGCAGAAAACTACCATTACGTGGTACAAGACGAGGTCCAGGGCTACCACTGGAACAAGGAGCAGTGCACATTGCATCCTGTCGTCCTATACTACAAGGACGACAACAACGAAGTACTGCACTTCCTTGTGTTTCCTGTCTAATGATTTGGAACATGACACTAGTTTTGTCTTTGAACTGCAACGACAGACCTACGAGTACATCAAAAAGGCCTTACCAAATGTGACTCTTTTGGAATACTTTAGTGATGGATGTGCTGGTCAGTACAAGAATTTCAAGAATTTTCTCAATCTCTGCTATCACAGTAGTGATTTTGGCCTTCGTGCAATCTGGAGCTTCTTCGCTACCAGTCATGGGAAGTCACCATGCGATGGACTCGGGGGAACTGTCAAGAGGCTACTTTTACGAGCAAGCCTTCAGAGGCCCGTGAATGACCAAATTCTGTCGTTTGATAAGGTCATGACTTTCTGTACCACCAGCATCAAAGGCATAACCTTCTTTGAGATCAGCAAAGATGACATGGCGTCAGTTCGTGAAAGGCAAAAGGAACGGTACCAACTGGGCAACACAGTCGAGGGTACGAGGTCGTCTCATCATTTTGAGCCTCAGTCTTGCTCAGCTATACGCGCCAAACATCTAAGTGCTGAGAATCGATTTTCGATCCACCATTCATTCCGTCTTCCGCCAGAGGAAGCCCACGAACAATTGATAGCCTCAATCAAGCTGAACAACTACGTCACTTGCCAATATGGGGACTACTGGTGGTTAGCTCTAGTTATGGATGTCAATCCAGATGAGAAGGACTTCACTTGTAAGTTTATGCATCCACATGGCCACACAGAAACATTTCATTGGCCATCTAGAGACGATGATGCATACAGTTCAGCAAAATATTGGCGAAAGTTGAAACTCCTAGCTCTCAAGGGAGTTCTGGAAGACAGTATAAACTAACAAAAGATGAAATTCAACAAACTGTCACGGTCTTTGCACAGTATAATGACTAAACCCTGGACAATTAGTTTACTCAGCACGAGTTTAGTTAAGCGGTTCTTCTGGCCGCAACCAGCTGCGTTGAATGTCGAGATGTGTTTTACCTTAATGAATTCTATAATAAGACAACTGTGCATGAATTTCATACATTTTCTCAAAAACAGCCATATAATTGCTTTTGCATAGCTTACAAGGGGATTCACCGGAGGCAGATTTTCTACAAAAATTTGTGAAAATTGGCTTTTTTGGTGCTAAGATAGAAGTGTGAAGATAAAGTATGCAAATAACTGTTTATTGATAAAGGGCATGCTTTATCTATGTACTTTTGGAATCTAGCATTGAATTGGGTTGCATGGCACCGAGGTTATGTTCATTTCTGCCTCAATCATTTCTGCCTCAAAGATGTCTAGCGGAGACGTTCTGAATATTGTCGCGATGGATCTTTGTGCAATAAAGTGGATTTTCTATCAGTTGTACAGCTTTCTAAGTGTGATATTTGGATTCCCCAGTTCAAAAACATGCCAGGTGAAAACTTTTAGACCAATGAGACCAGAATTGCCTGATTTACATCAATTTTAGTGGATATGGGCACTCGGAGATGTAAGTGCGTGGGCGTTGAGTACGTGAAAAGACCAATTTTTGGAATTTATGAAAAACGGTGTTCCCGACCTCATGGAGAGCTAAAATTTCGGATTTGACCTATATATGTATGTATCTTGACATAGTTGGAGGCTGGAAAAAATTTGAGATGGGTGGTGTAATTTTGAAAATTATCTGTGATTTGACGTAGAATGAGCCTAGTGTCAAAAGAGAGTACACAGAGAGACCTATCTTTTGAGCTATATATCAAGTCCATACCAGGAAGTCTGCAGAATCTGCTATAAAGTGGTAACCACAAGGGTTTTTAGCACCTACTAGTCCATGGTATCAGCCCCCCTAAAAGATGGAAAAAATGCATAAAGCATGTTGAAAGGTGCAAAAATCCGTTTTCAGACTGACCATCAATCCCGCATGCCTGCTCTATGTTCCTGTCAAGAAAGTGTTCCCTGGAGTTATCATCTAATGATGAGGAGCCTTCATTAGGAGAGTCTGAATTAGACCGCCATCCCATTCTTCTAGCATACCTCAAACCAGCCAAGAGTTCGGTAACTATCGGCATTGCCTTAGTTATAGTAAGGAATGAGAGAAAACGTCATTGCAAAAATTCAGAGCTGGCATGTTTTTTAGCACCTGCCAGAAATATGGCAAGCCTTCTGCTGCAACAGCTAGAGAAACTTGGACTTCTTGAGGTGTTACTGATTGGAATCATGCAATCGAGTTGGAATCCAAATGTCACCATGATCGAGCAGCTGTAGCTACAGTGGCTGAGCAAGCATGGCACAGTGGAAGCGCTCTTGGACTCCACTTAGCGTCTTCAGCAAAGCAAGATGAGGAAGAACAACAGTGTAATCAGTCTGTTCTTCTTAAAGTTGTTGCGATCAACCTACTATCGAGCAAAGCATGGAATTCCACATACAACTTGCTTCCAGGACTTGGCAGAATTACAAATAGAAAATGGAGATGACCTTATGAAGCGACGCACAGAAGGACCTTCAAATGCCCAGTACACTACTATGTTCCCAACAACTTCTAAGATAGAAGCTATCAGAAATGGAACAGAGCTTGAAATCCAGTTCATTCCCCCCCTCCCTTAATTTTTAGCTGATGTGAAGATGTTTGCACACAGGAAGAACTCTCACTATACTGTAGGTGGGCAGCTGATGTGCGCGTTGGAAGAACATTTCATGACTGTTCTTTACATTAACCTCAGCCGAGTTACTGGCTGCTGAAATTACCTCTTTCCTTACGGAGTTGGAGTAACACAGAAAGCTAATAGGTCAGGGTTATTATGTGGGGGCACCCCCTTTGCTGGTGAAGACACTGGTGTGCACACTCTCTGGCCAGGCATTGTAAATATATCCACTGCTCTTGCCATTGTCTTCAGTTAGCACACATTCAAGCTGCTGAGAGCCTTCTATGGATCCAGAGAAGGTTTGGGATGATAATAGAAATTATTCTTCCATTCCATGCTCGAGCCCCTGGTGTTCAGTCATTCATTCATCTTCTGGAGGAGTAGCTGCAGTTATATTTCTTAAAAAAATCTTGAATCTATTAGCAAGTCTTACAGTAGGAGCAAAAAAAAACGTTCCAGTTGCGCTGTGTTAATATTCTATTGGTGCTTCTGAGCAATGTTATTTCAATGCCATTCCAATGCCATTCCAATACAGTTAATTAACCAATGCCGTTAATTAACAAAGAAAACAACTCTGTTCCAACGATGAAGAAGCTTTTTTCCTTCACATTTCAAACTAATTGGCGGTTCGATTTGCTCGCTCTCGTTTGCGCAGTCATTCGTCAGCCTCGTGCTTCAAGTTCAATCGGCTTCATGCTCCAGCTTCTTTGTCATTCGGTAACCTATTGCTGCGCTTGTACCGTTCATAATGTCATTCTACAGTGAAAGGCCCCCGATATTAATACTAGCCTCGAAGGAATAGAGGAGCAGATGAAGCCGACCGACGATGCAACTGTTGACTAGCTCTACTTTCAGCTCATCAGACACGTGGAACAAAGTATAAACTGTCTCATTTCTAAAGCTTGCTAAGCTTAGTCTAAACTGACAACTTATAAACTGGTTTGGCTTAAACTTAAGGAAGCTGGAATGATTAGCTTATTCTAAATTTGAAGGGTAAGCGTAAGTAGCTTTGCCTGGGCTGTTTGGAGCTCAGCTTGGGGGCTTGAAGGACCAGCTTAACAGGCCAAAACTTTTTAAGACAGTCTTGACTGCTTAGCTTACTCCTAACAAACTTGGCTTACTCTTTATCTCGAGTCAGTGAAACATTTGATTTCCAAATCTTAAAGGCAAGGTAATATCACAATAATATCTCCTCCTTTTCCTACCTTTCCAGATGAAAGATTGGAGTAAATATGCAATTTTCTTGGGAAGAGATGACTTGTGGCGTAGAGGACGTTATATGGACTATGTATACAGTCCAACTCGAGATCCAATGACTGTACACAATTCTTCTAAGGATTGTTGAGCTACAAGGAGCAGCAACTGGCTATTGAATGTTGTACTTATTCACTGGTAGTTCATTCATATATTCAAAACTGCTATAATCTTTGTTGACTGGTAGTAAGGTTACCATAATAATTGAGCAATGAGCATGCATAACAATCACCAGTGAACTTACATGACAATTTAACACAGTATCATGCAAGGCTTGTGTTAAGGTTTGGCTGTCACAGCCAAGACTACCCAAAGGGCACGACACATTCTTTGTGTGAATGGCCTTTTATTCTAAAGCTAAGCTACAACCAAGTGTTTGTGTGAAGCATGAGATGAATTAGCCTTGTAGTGGTTTATTAAAAGACATCTTCATATAATAAAAGATGACGGTCTGTTACAAAACTAACACTATCAACATAATTTTCCATGTCATTGCTATTTTGCAAGCATAAACACTTGTATGCTTGCTATCGACTCCAAACACTTCTCCCATTCTGGCTCAAATTCAATAGGGTCCAGGAAGAAGTAGATGGTTCGAACCAGCGAATGTAGGGGAGAAGTAGACTAGTATGAGTAGGTCGATGGGGGCATCAAGGACAAACTTATCCTATAATTCAACCATAGAAGTCTGAGGTCCTGTTGCATGTACAATGAAACATAATAAAGACATCCACCATGCAATAGAGTAATGCATTGCTACTTGTGACGTAACTTTTCCACTCTTACAGTACACCTGTCATCAAACACATGACCCATCCTCCACCATGCTTAGAGCTTAGCTAGGGGTTTCTAGAGGTGAAGTTTTTTAACGCAAGTCCTGCTAAGCTACTAGATGTTCTGTAAACTGTTCAACCTTTCTAAGGCAAGGCCTGCTAAGCTACTCTGTGAATTCAGATGAACTAGAAGGCAAAGCTAAGTAGAGAGCTAGACCTGAAGGGCAGACACTAGTGGGCACATGCCAAAAGAGATTTCTAATACTTACTTCTGTCAGCAATAAACTTCTTGATGGGCAAAATGACATCTGGGAAGAAGAAAAAGAAGAAAACAAAATGACATCTGGGAAGAAGAAAAAGAAGAAAACAAAGTGGAAAAAAAAGAAGAAAAAAACATTCGCTAGATTTAGCATCGCCCGCCCCATGTCATGTGCATGTGGACGCGTGCGCACGCGTTTTTTTTTTTTTAAGCACTAAAATAAAAAATTGGAAACGTAAACTTAACAGCATTTGTGATGCGTTATTCGTCGGGTTTTTATGAGTTGATTCCACGCTTCTACTTTCCTTCGACAATGTAACCATAGCGTTGGAATGGGTACGGAACCTGAATGTTGTTTTTTTGCGCCCACTGTAACTGCTATATACAGAAGAAAACTGCTGACTTTTCTCGGTTTCTATCATGCTCGGATTTCTATCATGCTCGGATAGCATTTTAGATCAGATAAAGTCTTTGAAAGCAAGTGATGCAAGCTGGTGTTCAGAAGTGGATGAAGTTTTATTCTCATTGCAAGATGAACATGATATCAGAGTTAACTGTAGCAATCACTCTAAATGCTTCAACCTTCCTTAACCAGAAAAGCTTTCCAGATTCAGTTGCTATTACGATCTGGTAAAAAATATTGAAAATAGATTTGTAGAAGAGGGAGTAGGATTACTAATGCAGCATCTAGGATTACTAATGCAGCATCTACTTTCAATGGAGTAGGATTACTAATGCAGCATCTACTTTCAATGGAGTAGGATTACTAATGCAGCATCTACTTTCAATGGAGAAGGATTACTAATGCATCATCTACTTTCAATGGAGTACGATTACTAATGCAGCACCTATTTTCAATGGAGTAGGATTACTAATGCAGCATCTACTTTCAATGGAGTAGAATTACTAATGCAGCATCTACTTTCAATGGAGTATGATTACTAATGCAGTGTAAGGAAACAAGGAATTAAAACTGCTGGCTAATTTATACGGCAAAGAGGTTCAAGTTGACTATAATGGAAGCAAACCTAAGTCTTCTCCTATTCTTGAAGCTGACCAGCTAATTCCAGAGTGGCCTGTGTTCCGTAGGGCCCTACAGAAAGAGAAGGAAGCACTAATAGCTGCAAGCAGAGTGGCATTAATAGCTCCTTCTTTTCAATATTTGAGGCTAAGCTATATTATGAAATGCCTACAGCAGAATTCTTCCTAAAGTTTATATTCTGGCTCAAATCTTACTGGCACTTCCAGTCGGAAGAGTAACTGTGGAAACGTCATTCAACAAGATGAAGATGATAAAGACCTGCTCAGAAATCAATTATCAGATAAAATTTGGCACACCATGCGAGAATTTCTATTGAGGGTCCCCGACTTAAGGGGGGACTATACCTGAAACTGGGGGGGGAAACGTCTGTTGATTTGGACTGCCCATAACTTTTTTTATAATTACTCTGTCCAAATAATATTATGCTCATATTGTTCCTTGATCTATGTGCTTTCCAATGATATAAAAGATTAGTCTATAGGCATATTTTCTCAGAAGATACATGCAGAAATATCAAGGCATTCCAAAAAACTGACCACTTCTGCCCCCACACTTCCCTCTCACCCATACTTACAAACCAAAAGCTGTAAATTGGTCTGTGGTTTGCCTAATATTATATGAGCGAGACAATTTTTTTTTAACTTGATGGGTTGTCAAGTTATGGTGATTAGAAGAGGTGACCTTTGCAGATTTATCGACTGCTCCTAAAAAAATGTTTTTCACTTTTTTCTTTTTTTTCTTCTCAAGTTGTACCTATAATGTGTCTGCAGGCAGAGTTTCAAGTCCTGAAGAAACTACTTACTTCAATCACAAGTTACAGCTAATTCTGTCCATGCACTATTGATTTCATTTCATTATTATTCTTATAGTTCTTCTGTAACTTACCTCTGAATGTCTTCATTTCTACCCGAGCGCTACTCTGAGGTCGTTACCCCTACTGACACTTTTTATATATCAAAATGTAGCATTTTCGACGGTGCTTCGTTCCAGCTGAATTACGCAATGTTTGGAGGAGGGGGGGTAGGCATGCGCACGTGATGAATCCCCGTCAGTTTGTGAATTTCCCCATGAGGTAAGGTCAATTATTGAGTTTTTCTGCGATTCTGAAGATGCCACGTCTGTGCAAAGCTAAAGCGAAGGCTCTCCTAGCCCGGCAGACCAAAGCTGGATGGCCTGGAGACAATTCTCCCCCTGCCCAGTTGGCAGCTACGGAATCTTCAACTCGGACTGCTGCTATGGAATCTTCCACTCGGTCTGCTTCTATCGAATCTTCCACTCGGTCTGCTGCTACTGAATCTTCCACTCAAGGTCTTGGAGTTGCTCCTGCAGGACCTAGTCAAGAAGCAACAGGCAAGTTTTATGAATAAGAAATGTGGATGTAAAAACGTGGATGCTTAGTGGACTGCTTGTGATTGTTATTCTTTCTTGTTTGTAACAGTAGAGAGGCCTATTCCCATCATGACAGTGTCAGGGAAGAAGTTAGCTGCTGCAACCTCTGCTTTGACTCCAGCTAAGTCCACAGTTGAGGAAGGAGAGGGAAGGCGTATTTTTGATTTTTCTGCTTTGTCCAGTGCTATCGCAGGGGCATGTCTTTGTAAAGTTTGTCAACGGCCCGTCCGACTTGTGGAAAGCTTTGCTAGGAGAAGTGGTATGGTATCCTGTGTGACAATTGAGTGTACCAACCCTAGATGTACTGAGGTGACCGTGGTGAGTGATCCCCTGTCGAAGGAGGCCAAGGCCCTAAATAAGGCAGTGATCTTTGGTTCCCGGGTTGCAGGTTGTGGTAGGAGCGGCTTGGAAGATATTACAGCTTGCATGGAGCTTTTACCCCCCGTTCGGGAAGCAGCCTTTGCTCGGTATCAGGAGGAAATAGCGGAGAGTTGCAGTGCAGTCAGTGAGGCTGTTAGGCTAGAGGCGGCTGAGCGTCTGCATGATTTTCATGATGCTAGGAAGGATGAGGTGATTGATGTGGCTGTTACGGTTGACGGGACTTGGTCAAAGCGAGGCTACCATTCCCTGAATGGGGTGGTCGCAGTTATATCCTGGGATACTGGTGAAGTACTGGACTTTCATGTGATGTCCAAGTATTGTGCAGCATGTGCGTCCTATAAAGCTAAGCGATGAAGAGTTTGATGAGTGGTTCAACGGTCATGAAAGAGTGTGTACAAGTAATTATGAAGGGAGCTCGGGACAAATGGAGACAGTAGGGGTGGTGAAGTTGTTTGAGAGGTCGGTTAGCAAGTTAGCCCTTCGGTATACCACCATGATAAGTGATGGCGATACTAAATCTCATATGGCTCTGATAAATGCCCAACCTTATGGTCCTGACACGCTTGTGGAAAAAGAAGAGTGTGTTGGCCATGTTGGGAAACGTTTCAAGAAGCACTTGGATGCCCTTCGGAAGAGTGGTGGTGTGGATGAGGAAGGTAATCATGTGTCCTTGCAAGGGAAAAATGGTGTTAGCAATGCCACTGCAGTCGCATTAGGTGGATACGTTGCTGGAGCCATTAGAAATAATCAGAATAATTTAGACGGCATGGTCCGGGATATCAAGGCAGTATATTTTCATTGTGTGTCCACCGATGACCATCCCCAGCATCAGTTTTGTCCCATGGGTGAGAGTAGCTGGTGCAAATATAATAAAGCCATTTCTTTGAAAGAAGCAACACCGAAGCATAAGCCCAAAATCCCCCCAGCGAAAGGAAAGTTTTTCAAGAAGGTCTTTGATAAAATGTCCCGGAGAGAACTTTTGAAAGGATGTTTGCGTGGTGCCACTCAAAATCAGAATGAGTGTTTCCATAGTGTGATTTGGAAGAGTGTGAGGAAGTCTGGCTTTGTAACGGCAGTGGTGGTCCATTTGGGTGTAAACATAGCTGTAGGAACCTTCAATAGCGGCAAGAGTTGTGGCATGTCCAGGATGTTGAAGATGGTGACAGGGAATGAGGGTGGTGGACGTTCTAACGCTGCTTTTCTGAGTTCCGATGCCAGTCGGTTGTACAAGAGTAGGACCCGTGCCGAGGCTACTGCTAAGAGGAGGAGGAAGGCCACCGCTATCCAGAGATCCAGGAGGGAAGCAGAAGCGATAGTTACGGAAGGTGGTCCCTCTTACGCACCTGCACTTGATGAAGATTTGGATGAAGAGGACGACAGCGACTAACTTCTTTCTTTCCCCCCTATCTCATGCTCTGTGTATGAATGTGTCTCTCTGTGTGTGAGTGTGTATTTGTCTCTGTTTTCCTTCCCCCCCACCCCTCTCACTCTGGTGTTGTGGTGCATGAACTAACAAGGCTCATATCTCAGACCCTTTTTTTTTTCAATTTGAAAACGCTAAAACTTTGTCAATGTTCACATTTGTTAAATAATTTGTATATCACTAGAATGTTCATTTTGTACTCTTTGGAGTGAAAGAGAGAAAATTTGTGATTTGTGAGCTGTAAAGTATATATTGGCCCGAATACCTGGCTGGGTACAGTTGTTCTTTTTTTAAAAAATTTGTAAAAAGTTGAAAAAATGAGAAATTATTGAAAAATGCTCTTTGGCCTTGTAGTAGTGTGTTTCTTCTACTAGCTGTCGAAGTTGAACAACCCTACATCAAGTATTGAAAAAGAAGTAGCATTCTCCCTAGAATTTGGCAACATTTTTTTGCACATTTTCCTGTATAAAATTAAAGACAACTCTAATCATCAAAATTAATACATCATCTGAAAGAACAAAGCAAGAGCTATATTTTGATATATAAAACAATGATATATGACAAATACTTTCTGAAATAAGTGGGATAAAAAAGTAGCATTGAAATTCAGGAGCAGTCCCCCCTTAAGATCGCGTATTCACTAATACGGCAGGATGCGCCACTCCCCCCAGTTTAGTTATTGAATTTTTGTCTCCGCTATTAGCTTAGGCAAACCACAGACCAATTTACAGCTTTTGGTTTGTAAGTATGGGTGAGGGGGAAGTGTTGGGGCAGAAGTGTTTAGTTTTTTGGAATGGCTTGATATTTCTGCATGTATCTTCTGAGAAAATATGCCTATAGACTAATCTTTTATATCATTGGAAAGCACATAGATCAAGGAACAATATGACCATAATATTATATGGACAGAGTAATTATAAAAAAAGTTATGGGCAGTCCAAATCAACAGACATTTTTCTCCCAGTTTCAGGTATAGTCCCCCCTTAAAGAGTGAACTTTGAGGGTCCCCGACTTAAGGAAGTGAACTTTTGAGGGTGCCCGACTTAAGGAAGTGAACTTTGAGGGTCCCCGACTTAAGGAAATGAACTTTGAGGGTCGGGGACTACACCTGAAAAACTTTGGATTTTTTTTAATTTTTAAATTTTTATTAGTTCAAACTGTTGCTGTACAACATATCTACTAGCTAATTCTAAAGTTTTAGAGCTATTGGATGCTCCATTTCAAAGTTATGATTGTTTTTGTCCATGCAATTTCTCATTGATTTGAAGAGAAACCAACAAGGAACACTAAAGGGGGGGGGGGGACAGCAGCATTTTTTAAATTAAAACAAATAAACGTGTGGTTACCACTTTATAGCTCCGTAGATTCTGTAAACTTCATGGTATGGACTTGATATATAGCTCAAAAGATAGGTCTCTCTTTGTGCTCTCTGTTGATACTAAAATATTTTTCATATGTATAACTATAGCCTAGTTACTAGACCTAAAGTGGAGGGAACCTCAAAAACCTGAATGCCTGAACTGGCAGCATAAATATCTCCAGATTGCCAAGTGCTAGAGAGTTGAAATTAGCACCAGTGGCTAGAGGAAGCCCTACTCTATTCAATGAGTGCTTTCATAAGGCGCTAAAATGTAAGTACGTGGTCAAGCGCCGGGTGGAAAATGAGTTTTATGGATTATTAACAAAATTCATTTTCCACCCCGCGCTTGACCACGTACTTAGATTTTAACGCCTAATAAAAACACTCATTGAATAGAGTAGGGCTTCCTCTAGCCACTGGTGCTAATTTCAACTCTCTAGCAAAATTCATTTTCCACCCCGCGCTTGACCACGTACTTAGATTTTAACGCCTAATAAAAACACTCATTGAATAGAGTAGGGCTTCCTCTAGCCACTGGTGCTAATTTCAACTCTCTAGCACTAGGCAATCAGGAGATATTTATGCTGCCAGTTCAGGCATTCAGGTTTTTGAGGTTCCCTCCACTTGTAGCTCCTGTAACTTGGCTATAGTTATACCTATGAAAAATATTTTAGTATCAACAGAGAGCACAAAGAGAGACCTATCTTTTGAGCTATATATCAAGTCCATACCATGAAGTTTACGGAATCTATGGAGTTATAAAGTGGTAACCACAAGAAGAAAAAGGGGGGAAATACATGTGGGTCACTCTCCCCCAAAAATGCAACTGTCCCTCCTTCAACACATTATTGCCAGGAATTTTGTAAATCTATTTTGTTGTGATTTTGCGGCGAACATACCTTTGCCACACTTGACTCAATTTCGAGGATTCATTTGAGAGCTCTTTTAGTGATCTGTGATATAACAGTTTCAATTCTTTTTTTACTTGAAGCATTGCCGAGTTATGGTGATTAGAAGAGGTGACTGTCACAGATTTTGCAGGTTTTTTGTGTGGTTGGAAATGAAATGCCTTAGCACTAATGAACGTGAGATGTGTTGAAAAATATGCCTCCGTTATATCACAGCTAAATGTCTTGGTAAGCTACAAACCAAATTTGGGCATCTGTAGACCAGGCACTTGGGAATTATCCTCGCCGCAGTTTGGGGGGTGCAATTTTTGGAGTGACCCTTGCCTTTTTGGATGCATCCTCTAAGAAAATGTGCCTATAGAGACATTTCACATATCATCTTAAAGCACACCGAATGAGCAACAAGTTGGTATCAAAAGTATCTTCACAGAAGAAAGGGAGGGAAAGTTATGATGGCTACAAAAATGCATTCAAATTTTGGTGGTTTCAGGTGTAGTCCCCCCCCCCCCCCCCCACTTAAGGAAGTGAACTTTGAGGGTCCTTGACTTAAAGAAGAAAGAAAGGAGATTCTCGACATTTTCAACGTGTGTAGGTTACTTAATGACATAATGCAGAAGTTAAAAAACATGACAGAATAAGTTTGGGGTGGCAGATAGGAGGTTTTTTTTACCGCTCATCCTTATAAGGAAAGAAAACAATTTAAAAAAACACCCACACCATAGACACCCACACCCCAACACCCACACCATACATACGCACACCATACACACACACCTTGAATGTCAGTGCTGTGGGATCGTAAGGACATTCTCTGTCCTTGATAGCTTTGGCTCTAAAAGGAACTGAATTATCTTCAACCTGTACCGAGAAAAAAAGATGAAAATGATAATTTATATCACTAAAAGAAACTAGAAGTTAAGCAAGACTCTCACATGACCAATAACCACTCATCACTATAGCAACAATAGTGACCCTTCAGAACGCAGTCAGTGGGAACCTCTGTGTACTTAAAGTATTGTAAAATTACAAGAACCTTCAAACTTAGAACTCCTTGGACCACGACTGGTTCACAATGAGTGGAAGTATTCAAACTTAAAGAAGCCAGCCTCCCTTGGACCAGTGGACCAGTACTGGTTCAGTGAGTGGCAGTATTCAAACTTAAAGAAGCCAGCCTCCCTTGGACCAGTATTGGTTCAGTGAGTGGCAGTATTCAAACTTAAAGAAGCCAGCCTCCCTTGGACCAGCACTGGTTCAGTGAGTGGCAGTATTCAAACTCAAAGAAGCCAGCCTCCCTTGGACCAGTACTGGTTCAGTGAGTGGCAGTATTCTCTTCAATAAAGTAAAGAAAATGTCTTAGTCAGACCATATTAGACGACTGTTTTTCTTCCCAGATCACTAGTGACAATTAGAACAACAAAAACAATATGCTTACTATTTGGACGTAGGGGACTGGGATCGAGCCTGTTCTTCCATCTGAATGTTTAGCAAACCACCAATCATCTTCGTCCTTTCTTATCACCTCCATAATGTCCCCTTTCTTGAAGGTCAAGTCCTCATCATCGGCCTGAATGGTGGGAACAGAGAGACCGCAACAAAAGAGAGGGTGAAATAAGAAAGCAAAGAGAACCAGAGATAGAGAAGAACATTGCACACAAAGGTATCACCATGGCAATGCCATTCATACACATCTACTCAAACCCACATTAATCAACTGACCATCCATTAGTACACACATACCATGGCAAAGATCGACACTGTTCACACACATACTATATATATTAGGAAGTTGGTGTCCACACGCACACTATATATATATATAATTAGGAAGTGTGGTGTACACATGCACACTATATATATAATTAGGAAGTGTGGTGTACACATGCACACTATATATATAATTAGGAAGTGTGGTGTACACATGCACACTATATATATAATTAGGAAGTGTGGTGTGCACATGCACACTATATATATAATTAGGAAGTGTGGTGTACACGTGCACACTATATATATAATTAGGAAGTGTGGTGTACACATGCACACTATATATATAATTAGGAAGTGTGGTGTACACATGCACACTATATATATAATTAGGAAGTGTGGTGTACACATGCACACTATATATATAATTAGGAAGTGTGGTGTACACATGCACACTATATATATAATTAGGAAGTGTGGTGTACACATGCACACTATATATATAATTAGGAAGTGTGGTGTACACATGCACACTATATATATAATTAGGAAGTGTGGTGTACGCATGCACACTATATATATAATTAGGAAGTGTGGTGTACACATGCACACTATATATATAATTAGGAAGTGTGGTGTACACATGCACACTATATATATAATTAGGAAGTGTGGTGTACACATGCACACTATATATATAATTAGGAAGTGTGGTGTACACATGCACACTATATATATAATTAGGAAGTGTGGTGTACACATGCACACTATATATATAATTAGGAAGTGTGGTGTACACATGCACACTATATATATAATTAGGAAGTGTGGTGTACACATGCACACTATATATATAATTAGGAAGTGTGGTGTACACATGCACACTATATATATAATTAGGAAGTGTGGTGTACACATGCACACTATATATATAATTAGGAAGTGTGGTGTACACATGCACACTATATATATAATTAGGAAGTGTGGTGTACACATGCACACTATATATATAATTAGGAAGTGTGGTGTACACATGCACACTATATATATAATTAGGAAGTGTGGTGTACGCATGCACACTATATATATAATTAGGAAGTGTGGTGTACGCATGCACACTATATATACACTATATATATAATTAGGAAGTGTGGTGTACACATGCACACTATATATATAATTAGGAAGTGTGGTGTACGCATGCACACTATATATATAATTAGGAAGTGTGGTGTACACATGCACACTATATATATAATTAGGAAGTGTGGTGTACACATGCACACTATATATATAATTAGGAAGTGTGGTGTACACATGCACACTATATATATAATTAGGAAGTGTGGTGTACGCATGCACACTATATATATAATTAGGAAGTGTGGTGTACACATGCACACTATATATATAATTAGGAAGTGTGGTGTGCACATGCACACTATATATATAATTAGGAAGTGTGGTGTACACATGCACACTATATATATAATTAGGAAGTGTGGTGTACGCATGCACACTATATATATAATTAGGAAGTATGGTGTGCACATGCACACTATATATATAATTAGGAAGTATGGTGTGCACATGCACACTATATATATAATTAGGAAGTGTGGTGTACGTATGCACACACTATATATAATTAGGAAGTGTGGTGTACGCATGCACACTATATATATAATTAGGAAGTGTGGTGTACGCATGCACACTATATATATAATTAGGAAGTGTGGTGTACACATGCACACTATATATATAATTAGGAAGTATGGTGTACACATGCACACTATATATATAATTAGGAAGTGTGGTGTACACATGCACACTATATATATAATTAGGAAGTGTGGTGTACGCATGCACACTATATATATAATTAGGAAGTGTGGTGTACACATGCACACTATATATATAATTAGGAAGTGTGGTGTACACATGCACACTATATATATAATTAGGAAGTGTGGTGTACACATGCACACTATATATATAATTAGGAAGTGTGGTGTACACATGCACACTATATATATAATTAGGAAGTGTGGTGTACACATGCACACTATATATATAATTAGGAAGTGTGGTGTACACATGCACACTATATATATAATTAGGAAGTGTGGTGTACACATGCACACTATATATATAATTAGGAAGTGTGGTGTACACATGCACACTATATATATAATTAGGAAGTGTGGTGTACACATGCACACTATATATATAATTAGGAAGTGTGGTGTACACATGCACACTATATATATAATTAGGAAGTGTGGTGTACACATGCACACTATATATATAATTAGGAAGTGTGGTGTACACATGCACACTATATATATATAATTAGGAAGTGTGGTGTACGCATGCACACTATATATATAATTAGGAAGTGTGGTGTACACATGCACACTATATATATAATTAGGAAGTGTGGTGTACACATGCACACTATATATATAATTAGGAAGTGTGGTGTACGCATGCACACTATATATATCATTAGGAAGTGTGGTGTACACATGCACACACTATATATATAATTAGGAAGTGTGGTGTACGCATGCACACTATATATATAATTAGGAAGTGTGGTGTACACATGCACACTATATATATAATTAGGAAGTGTGGTGTACACATGCACACTATATATATAATTAGGAAGTGTGGTGTACGCATGCACACTATATATATAATTAGGAAGTGTGGTGTACACATGCACACTATATATATAATTAGGAAGTGTGGTGTACACATGCACACTATATATATAATTAGGAAGTGTGGTGTACACATGCACACTATATATATAATTAGGAAGTGTGGTGTACACATGCACACTATATATATAATTAGGAAGTGTGGTGTACACATGCACACTATATATATAATTAGGAAGTGTGGTGTACGCATGCACACTATATATATAATTAGGAAGTGTGGTGTACACATGCACACTATATATATAATTAGGAAGTGTGGTGTACGCATGCACACTATATATATAATTAGGAAGTGTGGTGTACACATGCACACTATATATATAATTAGGAAGTGTGGTGTACACATGCACACTATATATATAATTAGGAAGTGTGGTGTACACATGCACACTATATATATAATTAGGAAGTGTGGTGTACGCATGCACACTATATATATAATTAGGAAGTGTGGTGTACACATGCACACTATATATATAATTAGGAAGTGTGGTGTACACATGCACACTATATATATAATTAGGAAGTGTGGTGTACACATGCACACTATATATATAATTAGGAAGTGTGGTGTACACATGCACACTATATATATAATTAGGAAGTGTGGTGTACACATGCACACTATATATATAATTAGGAAGTGTGGTGTACACATGCACACTATATATATAATTAGGAAGTGTGGTGTACGCATGCACACTATATATATAATTAGGAAGTGTGGTGTACGCATGCACACTATATATATAATTAGGAAGTGTGGTGTACACATGCACACTATATATATAATTAGGAAGTGTGGTGTACACATGCACACTATATATATAATTAGGAAGTGTGGTGTACACATGCACACTATATATATAATTAGGAAGTGTGGTGTACACATGCACACTATATATATAATTAGGAAGTGTGGTGTACACATGCACACTATATATATAATTAGGAAGTGTGGTGTACACATGCACACTATATATATAATTAGGAAGTGTGGTGTACACATGCACACTATATATATAATTAGGAAGTGTGGTGTACACATGCACACTATATATATAATTAGGAAGTGTGGTGTACACATGCACACTATATATATAATTAGGAAGTGTGGTGTACACATGCACACTATATATATAATTAGGAAGTGTGGTGTACACATGCACACTATATATATAATTAGGAAGTGTGGTGTACGCATGCACACTATATATATAATTAGGAAGTGTGGTGTACGCATGCACACTATATATATAATTAGGAAGTGTGGTGTACACATGCACACTATATATATAATTAGGAAGTGTGGTGTACGCATGCACACTATATATATAATTAGGAAGTGTGGTGTACACATGCACACTATATATATAATTAGGAAGTGTGGTGTACGCATGCACACTATATATATAATTAGGAAGTGTGGTGTGCACATGCACACTATATATATAATTAGGAAGTGTGGTGTGCACATGCACACTATATATATAATTAGGAAGTGTGGTGTACACATGCACACTATATATATAATTAGGAAGTGTGGTGTACACATGCACACTATATATATAATTAGGAAGTGTGGTGTACACATGCACACTATATATATAATTAGGAAGTGTGGTGTACACATGCACACTATATATATAATTAGGAAGTGTGGTGTACGCATGCACACTATATATATAATTAGGAAGTGTGGTGTACACATGCACACTATATATATAATTAGGAAGTGTGGTGTACACATGCACACTATATATATAATTAGGAAGTGTGGTGTACACATGCACACTATATATATAATTAGGAAGTGTGGTGTACGCATGCACACTATATATATAATTAGGAAGTGTGGTGTACGCATGCACACTATATATATAATTAGGAAGTGTGGTGTACACATGCACACTATATATATAATTAGGAAGTGTGGTGTACACATGCACACTATATATATAATTAGGAAGTGTGGTGTACACATGCACACTATATATATAATTAGGAAGTGTGGTGTACACATGCACACTATATATATAATTAGGAAGTGTGGTGTACACATGCACACTATATATATAATTAGGAAGTGTGGTGTACACATGCACACTATATATATAATTAGGAAGTGTGGTGTACACATGCACACTATATATATAATTAGGAAGTGTGGTGTACGCATGCACACTATATATATAATTAGGAAGTGTGGTGTACACATGCACACTATATATATAATTAGGAAGTGTGGTGTACACATGCACACTATATATATAATTAGGAAGTGTGGTGTACACATGCACACTATATATATAATTAGGAAGTGTGGTGTACACATGCACACTATATATATAATTAGGAAGTGTGGTGTACACATGCACACTATATATATAATTAGGAAGTGTGGTGTACGCATGCACACTATATATATAATTAGGAAGTGTGGTGTACGCATGCACACTATATATATAATTAGGAAGTGTGGTGTACACATGCACACTATATATATAATTAGGAAGTGTGGTGTACGCATGCACACTATATATATAATTAGGAAGTGTGGTGTACACATGCACACTATATATATAATTAGGAAGTGTGGTGTACACATGCACACTATATATATAATTAGGAAGTGTGGTGTACGCATGCACACTATATATATAATTAGGAAGTGTGGTGTGCACATGCACACTATATATATAATTAGGAAGTGTGGTGTGCACATGCACACTATATATATAATTAGGAAGTGTGGTGTACACATGCACACTATATATATAATTAGGAAGTGTGGTGTACACATGCACACTATATATATAATTAGGAAGTGTGGTGTACACATGCACACTATATATAATTAGGAAGTGTGGTGTACACATGCACACTATATATATAATTAGGAAGTGTGGTGTACGCATGCACACTATATATATAATTAGGAAGTGTGGTGTACACATGCACACTATATATATAATTAGGAAGTGTGGTGTACACATGCACACTATATATATAATTAGGAAGTGTGGTGTACACATGCACACTATATATATAATTAGGAAGTGTGGTGTACGCATGCACACTATATATATAATTAGGAAGTGTGGTGTACGCATGCACACTATATATATAATTAGGAAGTGTGGTGTACACATGCACACTATATATATAATTAGGAAGTGTGGTGTACGCATGCACACTATATATATAATTAGGAAGTGTGGTGTACACATGCACACTATATATATAATTAGGAAGTGTGGTGTACACATGCACACTATATATATAATTAGGAAGTGTGGTGTACACATGCACACTATATATATAATTAGGAAGTGTGGTGTACACATGCACACTATATATATAATTAGGAAGTGTGGTGTACACATGCACACTATATATATAATTAGGAAGTGTGGTGTACGCATGCACACTATATATATAATTAGGAAGTGTGGTGTACACATGCACACTATATATATAATTAGGAAGTGTGGTGTACACATGCACACTATATATATAATTAGGAAGTGTGGTGTACACATGCACACTATATATATAATTAGGAAGTGTGGTGTACACATGCACACTATATATATAATTAGGAAGTGTGGTGTACACATGCACACTATATATATAATTAGGAAGTGTGGTGTACACATGCACACTATATATATAATTAGGAAGTGTGGTGTACACATGCACACTATATATATAATTAGGAAGTGTGGTGTACGCATGCACACTATATATATAATTAGGAAGTGTGGTGTACACATGCACACTATATATATAATTAGGAAGTGTGGTGTACACATGCACACTATATATATAATTAGGAAGTGTGGTGTACACATGCACACTATATATATAATTAGGAAGTGTGGTGTACGCATGCACACTATATATATAATTAGGAAGTGTGGTGTACACATGCACACTATATATATAATTAGGAAGTGTGGTGTACGCATGCACACACACACACAAAGTCTACAATCACTTACAGAGTTGAAGTCAAATTTGCCCTTTACAATGAGTGTGCCCACCACTGGAATAGGAGGGGGCATGGTGTCTTGAGCCACCGGAGCCACACCCACAGCTGGAGAAGGGTCCGCAGTGACAGGACCCATCGACTGAGGACCCATTGACTGGGATGGTTGACTATTGGCTAATGAGCGAGGATTAGGTGCCTAGGGAAATAAAATTATGATAGCAACCTTAAATATAGTTATATCACCGCAAACTATGGTTGCTTAGCGCCACTTCTTACCCAACCTACCAGAAAGCGGGCGCTTAAACTGAAACCAGGCACTTATTAAAATTATCTAGTATCACTAAATAATGCACACTCACAGAAAAATACTTTCTGTAATTATTTCAACCTTCTTCAACCTCTCAACCCAGTGTGGGTGTGGTCCAGTGTGTGTCCCCATAGAGATATAGTCAACCTACTTCAACCTGCCTCAACCCAGTGTGGTGTTGGTCCAGTGTGTGTCCCCATGAGAGCTATTGTCAACCTACTTCAACCTGCCTCAACCCAGTGTGGTGTTGGTCCAGTGTGTGTCCCCATAGAGCTATCGTCAACCTACTTCAACCCAGTGTGGTGTTGGTCCAGTGTGTGTCCCCATAGAGATATAGTCAACCTACTTCAACCCAGTGTGGTGTTGGTCCAGTGTGTGTCCCCATAGAGATATAGTCAACCTACTTCAACCCAGTGTGGTGTTGGTCCAGTGTGTGTCCCCATAGAGATATAGTCAACCTACTTCAACCTCCCTAACCCAGTGTGGTGTTGGTCCAGTGTGTGTCCCCATGAGAGCTATTGTCAACCTACTTCAACCTGCCTCAACCCAGTGTGGTGTTGGTCCAGTGTGTGTCCCCATAGAGCTATTGTCAACCTACTTCAACTTGCCTCAACCCAGTGTGGTGTTGGTCCAGTGTGTGTCCCCATAGAGCTATTGTCAACCTACTTCAACCTGCCTCAACCCAGTGTGGTGTTGGTCCAGTGTGTGTCCCCATAGGGCTATTGTCAACCTACTTCAACCTGCTTCAACCCAGTGTGATGTTGGTCCAGTGTGTGTCCACATAGAGTTATTGTCAATCTACTCCAACCTGCCTCAACCCAGTGTGGTGTTGGTCCAGTGTGTGTCCCCATAGAGCTATTGTCAACCTACTTCAACCTGCTTCAACCCAGCGTGGCGTTGGTCCAGTGTGTGCCCCCATAGAGCTATTATCAACTTACCCAATCTAGTTGCTATAGTTACACTATGCTTACTGCTTCTATTAGAGTTGTCGTGTCTAGGAAATGTTTCCTGTAAAAGTCGATGACGGCTGGGAAGTCTGTGAAGCTCTGATCACCAATCAGATAGAGGCCTCCTCTCCGCGATATGATGTAATGACTTACTTTGCTATTTTCACTGCCAGAGGGAGAGAGAAACACAAAACAAACAGCAGTCATGAACTCCTCTGCTCCCAGCAACCATAGCAACTAGCTACACTGCTCAATATTTACCATTAATAATTGATCGAAATTTGCAAAATTTTCACGAGAACACATTTTTTTACTTGAAAGTTCGTCACAATTTATTTGTGCGTGCAATTGTTACTTACTTTTTATACGCCCCCTTTACTTTTAGGTAAACATTGATAATAATGCCCCCCGCTCCCCCGCCCCCCTCTTTGAGGCAATGTTTAGAGGCAGGCAGTGAGATAGCTGGCTGCAGCAGCTGGTTTTCTATGACCTAACATCAATGTGGAGTTTAACCCTCTCGTGGATAGACATCATTGTATGACGCGAGGCTAAACTTACTTCGCCAAAAAAAAATTATTTAAAAAATCAACCATTACAGCTACAAACAAGTCTTTTGTGCCGACTCGTGCCGAGAGAGTTACTCTATCTTTATGTGTAATATTGAAGCCCTATTACAAGGGTAGCCGTGACGTCAAACTTGGATTTACGATGGCGTCCAGGTTCAGTGTGTGCGAGGTGCAGTCAATGTACTACTAGAGTGACTTCAGCCTTCAGGGGATGCATCCTGCTGTGACAAAGGAGAGGAGGTCCATGTCTACTGAGGTCCATGTCTACTGAGGTCCAAGAGTCATAGCTCCTGAGAAGGTAACAGCTCTGAGCAGAGCTGTCACTTCTGAGCCTAAAGCTAGTAGTAGTAGTAGCGCCTCTGTAAATAGGCTATTTCTCAGTACAAAGGTTTCTAAGGATACTGAAGGATAGTTTCAAGGTTAGTAGCAGCACATGTCGACATAAAATAGAGCCTAGAAAAATAGATAGCACAAAGATTTGCTGGTAGAGCTTTTTCCTGGGTAGTTACTGGGTGGTTCCTGGGTAGTTCGTGGAGTGATTTTTTTAAGACTTGGAAGGGGTGTGACTAGCTATAGGGCTAGGGGAGTGTCTATAGTTGTGGGGCTTTAAATAGGGCATAAAGTAATTAGGATGTGGCTATAGCTGGACAATGGCACAGGGCTAGGGGTGCGGCTAGGCCCAGACGTGCGTGAGTCAGAGTAATTATACTGGACTGGTCGTTGCTGTAGTGGGTGCTGGTGAAGCCTTTGGCACTGATGTAGGGGTCAGAGTGCTATGTATTGCACTCTTGCAGGCCAGACTCCTCCTATGCCCCCAGGCTTTTCTTCAGTGTCTATGGCATCCCTTCCAGTCCCTTCTACTCTAGCATGGTCCATGTCTGTGGCATCTCCCACTACCTCGTCCTTCTGTTTCCCCACTATCCTCTGAGGAATCCTCAGATGACTAGTTTGACTCCACCCCTGCAGTACGTATGTGTGTGGCACTACCCACCAGCCATACATGTGTATGGCATGCACACATGCATGTGTGTAGCACTACCCACCAGCCATACATGTGTATGGCATGCACACATGCACGTGTGGATGGTCCACAGAGCAATGATTATCTCTGTCTGTAACATCCTTTGTGTCTGCTTCTACGTGTGAATATCTTCTGCCCTCTTGACAAGGGTGCGAATGTTTGGGAATGTTTGGTGTTGTCACGTGGTAACATCGTCAACCTGGCTCTAACATGGGAAGTACCTTATATGGTAGGTACCTTACATGGGAGGTACCTTACATGGGAGGTACCTTATATGGGAGGTACCTTACATGGGAGGTACCTTACATGGGAGGTACCTTACATGGGAGGTACCTTACATGGGAGGTACCTTACATGGGAGGTACCTTACATGGGAGGTACCTTACATGGGAGGTACCTTACATGGGAGGTACCTTATATACCTTATATGGGAGGTACCTTATATGGGAGGTACCTTACGTGGGAGGTACCTTACATGGGAGGTACCTTATATGGGAGGTACCTTATATGGGACGTATCTTGTTACATAAATATATAATAGTGTTAGTGAATAGAGTATTATATGCATCTATAAATTTAAAAGTAGCATCATTTTAGTATAAGTTTGTGTAGAAAAATGCAGTACAAAATTACATGTATGATAACACACTATAATGATATTCACATCTTTGGAATGGAAAACAATCCCCAGAGCAGGGGCTTTCTCGCAGCCTGTGGTCGCTAGGTACTTTATATCCTTTTTTGAAAGAAATATTTGTAACATTAGTGAGAAACAGAAAAGGCCCTGTGCAAATCTATCCATGAGAGGGTTAACAAATGTTTGTGCAAGTAGTGGTCAAGCATGTGGGTGGAATACTATTTAATTTTCCACCAACACACCTGACCACTTACTTATCCTAATGATAACACTCATTGTGAGCCCCCTCTAGCCCAGGGGGCTTCATACAGAGAGGGGGGGGCCTGGAATCTCCCCCCCCCTCTCCCCCCAGTAAAAGTCCCCCCCCCCCTCCCCCCCCACAGAAATCAATATTTTATTTTGCACAAGTTTTAAAGTATAATCCTATGGTTCTTTTGTTTGAAAATGTCAAGAACTTCATTGAAGTTAACGGCAGAAAGCTCAGAACCTTCAATTGCGATTCTCATCAGACGACCTAGGTTTTCATTAGTAAAAGTTCTCCCCCCCCCCCCAAGTTAAAATCCTGTATGAAGCCCTGCTCCAGCCACTGGTGCTTCAACTGTCTTGCACTTTCCAATTAGGAGTTAGAAATGCAGAAAACTTGGGCAGGCTGGTTTTGAGGCCCCCAATTTTGACTATATATACATGTAACTTGGGTATGGTTGTACCTATGTATGCAGGGTTTCATACAGGGGGTTGGGGGACCTGGGATTTCCCCCCTCAGAGTTTCCCCTCCCCAAAATTACGATGTCATATTATAATTAGTGCAACATTGACATTTTGCTAATATTATAGTAATTTGGAATTATAGTAATTTGGAAGACAGAATTTTATAAGGCAATACGTTTAGCAAGTGACTGAGTGTGGCAAATGTAGGCCATACCCACAGATAAAATCAGTGGCAACACTTTCCAGCTACATACTACAGTAGTATAGTGTGCTAGAAGTGGGCTTTGAAAAACAATCTAAGCTGGACACTTCTCTCCCCCTCAACCAAAAATCCTGTATGTAACCCTGGTGGTA
Organism: Cladorhizidae sp. MBARI D1340-BT2; assembly: GCA_028752905.1. Lineage (NCBI taxonomy): Eukaryota > Metazoa > Porifera > Demospongiae > Poecilosclerida > Cladorhizidae > Cladorhizidae sp. MBARI D1340-BT2. The sequence goes on along the minus strand of JAQNBH010000008.1, from coordinate 21,369,540 downwards.
TGCAACAGTTTTTAGTGTCGAGAGAGCGTGCAATTTTGTGAGCTATATATCAAAAAGGTCATCGAGTGAAGTCTGCAGAATTTATGGAGCTCCAAAGTGTTACTCACAGTTTTAGGAAACCCATGTGATTTTAGTGTTGTACTTGATTTACTAGGAAAGTGTAATTGCATGCATTCCTATCACATCAAGTAGTCGAACTCAGTCAATTTTTGTCCTTAGTAAATAACTTTTATATAATCTGAAAGCTCGAGCAGTGCTCTCTATTTTGAATTGGTAGTTTCCTAATCCAGTCATTTTCTGATGAGATAGTCAGTCACCTGAACAGCAAAAATGAAATTGGGATAATGGGGGAAATAAAACTGTTTTATCCATCAATGCATAGTTGTATCTGTAAGTATTCTGATATCACCATAAGTGCCTGTGGTTGGGGAGCAAGAGTGTATACTAATGACCTTTGTGGTTTTGCCCATATTTCAGCCCTAGTTTATTGCAACACCACTATTGTGACATCATTGGAAAGCACACAGAACGGGGCTGCCTTTTGAGACCGAAATCTTTGAAATGAATGAAGTATTAAAAAGTTATGTTTTTTTTAAATCCCACCCGAGAAGGGTCTACTTTGCATCATTGGCCTTGTGAACAACTGAATAAGCATCTTCCTGGTGAGGGAGGGATAACTTGGATGACTGCTTTCCTCTAAGGTTCAAAGAATGCTTAGTTGATCTGCGGTAACCATAACAACTTGGGCTAAAAATAGAATACCGAGTGTTTTGACACATTGCGGGGTGAAGTAGTGCTAAAAGGATGCAACAATGGAAGCTGTTATACAGCCAGCTATTGCTTTGGCAAGTGACAACACTGCATATAACAACTTTGGTCACACTAGGCAGCTGGGCTGAGTGCCAAACACTACTACTCAAAGCCAAGCCACTTACAGCTACCACTAGTGTTAGCCATGCACTTGTAATAACTACCAGAACAGCCTAGGCCTGGAATTGACCTTTGACTCCCAAACCAACAAACAAAACAACAACCTCGTCATCAACCCTGACCCCTGCTGTAATTATGATAACCACCACAGAGGGAAACAGTGTTAATGAAAAATATGAAGCTGCTTGTACCCGGGCTCTGAAAGGACAAGGTAAAAAAAAGATGATCCTAAATAAAGCCCAGTTGTGCAGCTCTGCAGCTAGAAACACATTCCCCACAAGGAAATGGCACAGCTTTAATCTTGCACACTACACACTCTCAAGAACTATTTTCTATTCACAGTATAAGCATGTGGCCAGCATGCATTTAATCTATCTGACATTAGATGCACTGGTCAGAAGCAAACCTCCTACAATCACACACAGAGCCAGCCTCCACCACTCATAATGACTTGTGCATGGTACTTCTCTTTGCACAGTGCGTCTTAACAACATTCATCAAATAGAAAAGAAACAAATTCAAAATCACCAAGGCAACCACCAGTTGTGCGCAAAAAAAACAAACTTACACACAATCACAAAACATCGTGCCTGCGAAAAGCTGGTAAAGTCATCGAGTGTTTGTCCGGATCATGAAAACTCCACCTTTTTACCTCCTATGCCTTGCTGCAAAAACATACCACGGCCATCTTTAAGGAATCTAGCAGTCATCTCAATAGCCGGCACGCGAGGTCTATAAAAAAAGAGCTCTCACTTGCTTCCACGGAATAAGCAGAGAAAATAGATGTCCAAGAAAGAGGGAGAGAGAGAGATATGGTTACCCAAGAAGGAAGGAGAGAGAGTTGTTACCCAAGAAGGAAGGAGAGAGTTGTTACACAAGAAGGAAGGAGAGAGAGTGGGTTGATTACCCAAGAAGGAGGGAGAGATGCCTGTGAAAGAGGAGGAGAGAAGGAAGTGGAAGGGCTTGTGTGCCTGGAGTCAAAGGAAACAGGCACTACCCAATTACCAATTTGCTAAGGACAATACCAGTACAAACGCAGATTAACAATTACCATTATGCGAAGTTAATGAAGGGAGGCGCCCGACAATAGCTTGTCTCGTGAGCACCTTCGGGGATGGTTGGGCTACGCGAGACTAGGCAATTAAGGATGTGCCAATGCAGGCTGAAGGTCAAGCGTATAGAATAAGCACAGAAAGAGCAGGCAATGTGAAGCAATATAGTTGCAGGCATGTTGCCATGCTAAGCAAAATATGGTCAGGAGTGTTGCCTGTTGAAGTGTAATAGCTTCAGGAGTGTTGCCTGGTGAAGTGTAATAGCTTCAGGAGTGTTGCCTGGTGAAGTGTAATAGCTTCAGGAGTGTTGCCTGGTGAAGTGTAATAGCTTCAGGAGTGTTGCCTGGTGAAGTGTAATAGCTTCAGGAGTGTTGCCTGGTGAAGTGTAATAGCTTCAGGAGTGTTGCCTGGTGAAGTGTAATAGCTTCAGGAGTGTTGCCTGGTGAAGTGTAATAGCTTCAGGAGTGTTGCCTGGTGAAGTGTAATAGCTTCAGGAGTGTTGCCTGGTGAAGTGTAATAGCTTCAGGAGTGTTGCCTGGTGAAGTGTAATAGCTTCAGGAGTGTTGCCTGGTGAAGTGTAATAGCTTCAGGAGTGTTGCCTGGTGAAGTGTAATGGCTTCAGGAGTGTTGCCTGGTGAAGTGTAATGGCTTCAGGAGTGTTGCCTGGTGAAGTGTAGTAGCTTCAGGAGTGTTGCCTGGTGAAGTGTAATGGCTTCAGGAGTGTTGCCTGGTGAAGTGTAATAGCTTCAGGAGTGTTGCCTGGTGAAGTGTAATAGCTTCAGGAGTGTTGCCTGGTGAAGTGTAATAGCTTCAGGAGTGTTGTCTGGTGAAGTGTAATAGCTTCAGGAGTGTTGCCTGGTGAAGTGTAATAGCTTCAGGAGTGTTGCCTGGTGAAGTGTAATAGCTTCAGGAGTGTTGCCTGGTGAAGTGTAATAGCTTCAGGAGTGTTGCCTGGTGAAGTGTAATAGCTTCAGGAGTGTTGCCTGGTGAAGTGTAATAGCTTCAGGAGTGTTGCCTGGTGAAGTGTAATAGCTTCAGGAGTGTTGCCTGGTGAAGTGTAATAGCTTCAGGAGTGTTGCCTGGTGAAGTGTAATAGCTTCAGGAGTGTTGCCTGGTGAAGTGTAATAGCTTCAGGAGTGTTGCCTGGTGAAGTGTAATAGCTTCAGGAGTGTTGCCTGGTGAAGTGTAATAGCTTCAGGAGTGTTGTCTGGTGAAGTGTAATAGCTTCAGGAGTGTTGCCTGGTGAAGTGTAATAGCTTCAGGAGTGTTGCCTGGTGAAGTGTAATAGCTTCAGGAGTGTTGCCTGGTGAAGTGTAATAGCTTCAGGAGTGTTGCCTGGTGAAGTGTAATAGCTTCAGGAGTGTTGCCTGGTGAAGTGTAATAGCTTCAGGAGTGTTGCCTGGTGAAGTGTAATAGCTTCAGGAGTGTTGCCTGGTGAAGTGTAATAGCTTCAGGAGTGTTGCCTGGTGAAGTGTAATAGCTTCAGGAGTGTTGCCTGGTGAAGTGTAATAGCTTCAGGAGTGTTGTCTGGTGAAGTGTAATAGCTTCAGGAGTGTTGCCTGGTGAAGTGTAATAGCTTCAGGAGTGTTGCCTGGTGAAGTGTAATAGCTTCAGGAGTGTTGCCTGGTGAAGTGTAATAGCTTCAGGAGTGTTGCCTGGTGAAGTGTAATAGCTTCAGGAGTGTTGCCTGGTGAAGTGTAATAGCTTCAGGAGTGTTGCCTGGTGAAGTGTAATAGCTTCAGGAGTGTTGCCTGGTGAAGTGTAATAGCTTCAGGAGTGTTGCCTGGTGAAGTGTAATAGCTTCAGGAGTGTTGCCTGGTGAAGTGTAATAGCTTCAGGAGTGTTGCCTGGTGAAGTGTATTAGCTTCAGGAGTGTTGCCTGGTGAAGTGTATTAGCTTCAGGAGTGTTGCCTGGTGAAGTGTAGTAGCTTCAGGAGTGTTGCCTGGTGAAGTGTATTAGCTTCAGGAGTGTTGCCTGGTGAAGTGTAATGGCTTCAGGAGTGTTGCCTGGTGAAGTGTAATAGCTTCAGGAGTGTTGCCTGGTGAAGTGTAATAGCTTCAGGAGTGTTGCCTGGTGAAGTGTAATAGCTTCAGGAGTGTTGCCTGGTGAAGTGTAATAGCTTCAGGAGTGTTGCCTGGTGAAGTGTAATAGCTTCAGGAGTGTTGCCTGGTGAAGTGTAATAGCTTCAGGAGTGTTGCCTGGTGAAGTGTAATAGCTTCAGGAGTGTTGTCTGGTGAAGTGTAATGGCTTCAGGAGTGTTGCCTGGTGAAGTGTAATAGCTTCAGGAGTGTTGCCTGGTGAAGTGTAATAGCTTCAGGAGTGTTGCCTGGTGAAGTGTAATAGCTTCAGGAGTGTTGCCTGGTGAAGTGTAATGGCTTCAGGAGTGTTGCCTGGTGAAGTGTAATAGCTTCAGGAGTGTTGCCTGGTGAAGTGTAATAGCTTCAGGAGTGTTGTCTGGTGAAGTGTAATGGCTTCAGGAGTGTTGCCTGGTGAAGTGTAATAGCTTCAGGAGTGTTGCCTGGTGAAGTGTAATAGCTTCAGGAGTGTTGCCTGGTGAAGTGTAATAGCTTCAGGAGTGTTGCCTGGTGAAGTGTAATAGCTTCAGGAGTGTTGCCTGGTGAAGTGTAATAGCTTCAGGAGTGTTGCCTGGTGAAGTGTAATGGCTTCAGGAGTGTTGCCTGGTGAAGTGTAATAGCTTCAGGAGTGTTGCCTGGTGAAGTGTAATAGCTTCAGGAGTGTTGCCTGGTGAAGTGTAATAGCTTCAGGAGTGTTGCCTGGTGAAGTGTAATAGCTTCAGGAGTGTTGCCTGGTGAAGTGTAATAGCTTCAGGAGTGTTGCCTGGTGAAGTGTAATGGCTTCAGGAGTGTTGCCTGGTGAAGTGTAATAGCTTCAGGAGTGTTGCCTGGTGAAGTGTAATAGCTTCAGGAGTGTTGCCTGGTGAAGTGTAATGGCTTCAGGAGTGTTGCCTGGTGAAGTGTAATAGCTTCAGGAGTGTTGCCTGGTGAAGTGTAATAGCTTCAGGAGTGTTGCCTGGTGAAGCAGGTGGGCTGCATAGTGTCAGGCATGTAGCCTTGGAAGCATAATAGTGTAGGCATGTTGCCTAGCGATGCATAATAGCTGCAGGTGGGTTGCCAAGTCAAGCAGAATGGTTGCAGGCGAGCTTCCCTTCATAACAGGTAGAGGTGGGTTTCCTGGCGAATAATAATAGTTGCAGGCATGCAACCCCTGTGAAGCAAAGTAGGTGTATATGTGGGAACCTAGTGATGCCTAGGGTGCAGAATAGGTACAGGATGCATAATACAAAGTTATGTTAAAAGTCGCCTAATCGGTTCAAGCGGTCTGCCCTAAGCCTGTAGCCGAAATTCATTTTCCAACCGCGCGCTTGACCACGTACTTACGTTTTAGCGCCTAATCAAAATGTCATTGCATAGAGTAGGGCTTCCTCTAGCCACTGGTGCTAATTTCAACTCTCTAGCACTTAGCAATCTGGATATATTTATGTGGCAAAATCAAATCAGGCAATCAGGTTTTGAGGTACCACCGCTTTAGCTCCTATAACTTGGCTATAGTTGTAGCAAGAGAGCACACAGAGAGACCTATCTTTTGAGCTATATACAGTATCAAGTCCATACCTTGAAGTTTGCAGAATCTATGAAGCTATAAAGTGGTAACCACAAGTTTTTTAATACTTTACTACAAAAATGCTTTTATCAGCAGGCATGGAGCATAACAGGCAGGCATGGGCAGGCATGTGGCATAACAGGCAGGCATGGGGCATGACAGGCAGGCATGGGGCATGACAGGCAGGCATGGGGCAGGCATGGAGCATAACAGGCAGGCATGGGGCAGGCATGGAGCATAACAGGCAGGCATGGGGCAGGCATGGGGCATAACAGGCAGGCATGGAGCATGACAGGCAGGCATGGGGCATGACAGGCAGGCATGGGGCATAACAGGCAGCATGGGGCAGGCATGGGGCATAACAGGCAGCATGGGGCATAATAGCTGCAGGCGTTGCCTGGAGCTGAACAGGTTCACACAAACGAGCTACCTTGTTTGGGTTAGTGTTAGGCAGGTTGCCATATGATGTAAAGTAGGTCTAGTCTAGGCATCATGCCACTCACCACAGCCCTGCCACCGGTACCCACTTTCCTGTCAGCCCCTAAGGAAGGCAGCAATCTCCAAATCACTGGATTAGGGCGAGATTGATTTCACCCTCTACAATGAGACGTTCATGGAGAGAGCTAGGGCACTGAGACTGGGGTGCTCTATCCACTGAGTCAGTGCCTCACATATTTCCCAGGAGTGTGTGTATGCCTCCACCTAGGCCGGCGACACTAAGCCATGGACACGGTCACCGTCCCGCAATCAGGAGGTGGCAGTGGGCAAGCTTTTCAACGGGAGGACAAGCAAATAGGTGCAACTTGCTCATTCACACCTGCTCAGACTGCAGGGGTTACCACCCTGTGTTCAGCATGCCTGAGAGGAAGCAGATCCCACCCAGAGAGAATCCCCATGCTTGAAGTCACCACCTTAAACTAGCCAAGAAATGATGCCAACAGCAGGGATTACAAGAACCTTCATGTTTAATGTACATGTATATATGTAAGAATCTCCGTGAGAGGCATGACCTCCCACCACTCTGGAGGTGCAGCTTGGCTGCTTGTCACGCTGTTGAGTTGTAATCACCACCCACCCCAGTTTATTATGATTGTATTGCATGTAGTAACAACAATCACCTACAAATACACTAGGCACAAGCCTGGGAGCCCTCCATACACTAGTGAGAATATGCACAAGCCTGGAGCCCTCCATACCCTAGCCAGCATATGCACAAGCCTGGGAGCCCTCCATACACTAGTGAGCATATGCACAAGCCTGGGAGCCCTCCATATACTAGTGAGCATATGCACAAGCCTGGGAGCCCTCCCTACACTAGTAAGCATATGCACAAGCCTGGGAGCCCTCCATACACTAGTGAGCATATGCACAAGCCTGGAGCCCTCCATACCCTAGCCAGCATATGCACAAGCCTGGGAGCCCTCCATACACTAGTGAGCATATGCACAAGCCTGGGAGCCCTCCCTACACTAGTAAGCATATGCACAAGCCTGGGAGCCCTCCATACCCTAGCAAGCATATGCACAAGCCTGGGAGCCCTCCCTACACTAGTGAGCATATGCACAAGCCTGGGAGCCCTCCATACCCTAGGTAGCCAGCATATGCACAAGCCTGGGAGCCCTCCATACACTAGTGAGCATATGCACAAGCCTGGGAGCCCTCCCTACACTAGTAAGCATATGCACAAGCCTGGGAGCCCTCCATACCCTAGCAAGCATATGCACAAGCCTGGGAGCCCTCCCTACACTAGTGAGCATATGCACAAGCTTGGAGCCCTCCCTACACTAGCGAGCATATGCACAAGCCTGGGAGCCCTCCATACACTAGCGAGCATATGCACAAGCCTGGAGCCCTCCATACCCTAGGTAGCCAGCATATGCACAAGCCTGGGAGCCCTCCCTACACTAGTGACAAGCCTGGGAGCCCTCCCATACACTAGTGAGCATATGCACAAGCCTGGGAGCCCTCCCTACACTCGTGAGCATATGCACAAGCCTGGAGCCCTCCATACCCTAGCCAGCATATGCACAAGCCTGGGAGCCCTCCCTACACTAGTGAGCATATGCACAAGCCTGGAGCCCTCCATACCCTAGCCAGCATATGCACAAGCCTGGAGCCCTCCCTACACTAGTGAGCATATGCACAAGCCTGGAGCCCTCCCTACACTAGTGAGCATATGCACAAGCCTGGGAGCCCTCCCTACACTAGTGAGCATATGCACAAGCCTGGGAGCCCTCCATACACTAGCGAGCATATGCACAAGCCTGGGAGCCCTCCATACACTAGTGAGCATATGCACAAGCCTGGGAGCCCTCCCTACACTAGTGAGCATATGCACAAGCCTGGGAGCCCTCCCTACACTAGCGAGCATATGCACAAGCCTGGGAGCCCTCCCTACACTAGTGAGCATATGCCCAAGCCTGGGAGCCCTCCCTACACTAGCGAGCATATGCACAAGCCTGGGAGCCCTCCCTACACTAGTGAGCATATGCACAAGCCTGGAGCCCTCCATACCCTAGCCAGCATATGCACAAGCCTGGCAGCCCTCCCTACACTAGCGAGCATACGCACAAGCCTGGGAGCCCTCCATACACTAGTGAGCATATGCACAAGCCTGGGAGCCCTCCATACACTAGCGAGCAATGCACAAGCCTGGAGCCCTCCATACCCTAGTCAGCATATGCACATGCCTGGCAGCCCTCCCTACACTAGCGAGCATATGCACATGCCTGGGACCTACGGCTACGGCTAGCACAAACCTGGGAGTCCCATAGTAGGAAGGCCCAAGTGCCCTGGCAAACTTTCTGAGTATTCTCATTACAAAGAAACTGGAGCTCAGGCTCAACTAAGTCGGCTACTGAAGAGATCACAATGGATCAAAAGTCAATCACGTAACACAGGAGCTGGAACCCCTGCTAGGGACTCTCCACCACTGGAACCCCTGCTAGGGACTCTCCACCACTGGAAACTCTGCTAGGGACTCTCCACCACTGGAACCCCTGCTAGGGACTCTCCACCACTGGAAACCCTGCTAGGGACTCTCCACCACTGGAACCCCTGCTAGGGACTCTCCACCACTGGAACCCCTGCTAGGGACTCTCCACCACTGGAACCCCTGCTAGGGACTATCCACCACTGGAACCCCTGCTAGGGACTCTCCACCACTGGAACCCCTGCTAGGGACTCTCCACCACTGGAACCCCTGCTAGGGACTCTCCACCACTGGAACCCCTGCTAGGGACTCTCCACCACTGGACCCCTGCTAGGGACTCTCCACCACTGGAACCCCTGCTAGGGACTCTCCACCACGCATGCATGATAATCCCAACTGGACGATCCTTTCTGAGACGAATCATCTCTCTACTCGGGGCAGCAGAAATGGTCGCAATGGCAGAAGGTTTTTGCAGGGAACCCAGTGGAACAGGTCCTCGCTTATCATCCTCAACAATAGCAAGGAGTACGTGCTGACACCGGCTGCGTCTGGAAGGTTGGGGCTGTGGGGCGTGGCATGCCAAGATATGGTTCCAACTGTCATGGGATGAGAAAGCTGCATGCATGCACATAACAGCCGAGGAACAGATCACCATTATTTCGGCATCAGTTATCTTGGCCCAGGTGTGGAAAGGGAGAAGGTGGTGTCATACTGTGATAACATAGCAGAGATTACGGCGGCAACAGCAGGCACAGTGAAGACACACACACACACACACACCTAATGCAAGTGCTGAGACGCCTGTTTTTCATGGACACCCACAACCAATTTAGAATATCAGCAGTCCAATCCCAGGAGTTGAGAAAGACGAGGCAACTATCCAGAGACAATCTGACGTTTTTCATTGCCACTTAGGTAACCACTGAAATTCTGAACCATCTATGTATCCCCCCCCCCCATTCTGCGTGGCTACATTTGGACTGGACCTCTCCCAACTAGATGCAGCTGTTGTTTGAAAGCAAATATCAGTCGGCACTACGTAGATTCTCAAGGTGTTGTTCAACCCTGCTCCTCCTCCCCCTGTGGCACCCGATAGGCATGTATGCACCTACATGTACTACTACAGTGTTACAATAAACTAATATACAGCACTGCATGTAACTACTACAGTGTATTACAATAAACTAATATACAGCACTACATGCGTACATGTAACTACTGCAGTGTATTACAATAAACTAATATACAGCACTGCATGCATGCATGTAACTACTACAGTGTATTACAATAAACTAATATACAGCACTACATGCGTACATGTAACTACTACAGTGTATTACAATAAACTAATATACAGCACTACATGCATGCATGTAACTACTACAGTGTATTACAATAAACTAATATACAGCACTACATGCGTACATGTAACTACTACAGTGTATTACAATAAACTAATATACAGCACTACATGCGTACATGTAACTACTACAGTGTATTACAATAAACTAATATACAGCACTACATGCATGCATGTAACTACTACAGTGTATTACAATAAACTAATATACAGCACTGCATGCATGCATGTAACTACTACAGTGTATTACAATAAACTAATATACAGCACTGCATGCATGCATGTAACTACTACAGTGTATTACAATAAACTAATATACAGCACTGCATGCATGCATGTAACTACTACAGTGTATTACAATAAACTAATATACAGCACTACATGCGTGCATGTAACTACTACAGTGTATTACAATAAACTAATATACAGCACTACATGTGTGCATGTAACTACTACAGTGTATTACAATAAACTAATATACAGCACTACATGCATGCATGTAACTACTACAGTGTATTACAATAAACTAAACAGAGAAATATTCAGTTGGCTTCTTATGAGCAATGGTAGTCAGTCCATTCTTTGCTTACAGTACAGTATACGGTCGACTGGGTTTTAAACTGACTGGCACACTGTATTGTAATTTAATTAAGCCCATAGTTGTACACACCACAAACAGCTATTTGGGTTGGGACAGTAATATTTGGTAGTTACACAGCCCTACATTATTAGAGCCCCAGCCCTTAACCAGCCCTACATTATTAGAGCCCCAGCCCTTAACCAGCCCTACATTATTAGAGCCCCAGCCCTTAACCAGCCCTACATTATTAGAGCCCCAGCCCTGAACCAGCCCTACATTATTAGAGCCCCAGCCCTGAACCAGCCTTACATTATTAGAGCCCCAGCCCTGAACCAGCGCTACATTATTAGAGCCCCAGCCCTTAACCAGCCCTACATTATTAGAGCCCCAGCCCTGAACCAGCCCTACATTATTAGAGCCCCAGCCCTGAACCAGCCTTACATTATTAGAGCCCCAGCCCTGAACCAGCCCTACATTATTAGAGGCCCAGCCCTGAACCAGCCCTACATTATTAGAGCCCCAGCCCTGAACCAGCCCTACATTATTAGAGCCCCAGCCCTGAACCAGCCCTACATTATTAGAGCCCCAGCCCTGAACCAGCCCTACATTATTAGAGCCCCAGCCCTGAACCAGCCCTACATTATTAGAGCCCCAGCCCTGAACCAGCCCTACATTATTAGAGCCCCAGTCCTGAACCAGCCCTACATTATTAGAGCCCCAGCCCTGAACCAGCCCTACATTATTAGAGCCCCAGCTCTGAACCAGCCCTACTAGGCACATTGCTAACTAATCCTATACAGACAGTACCTTAGTTCTAAACTAGTCTTAATTGGAGCCTACATGTAGCTCTCATTGGAGTCCCTGCCGCAACCCAAACCAACCGTACAACTGGAACCCTAACCAACCTACCCCTAGATTCGTAGGTTCCTCACACACAGCTGTGCCAAGAATCACACCTCCACATAAGGCATAGCATCTTATCACGAGCTGAGAGCTGTGTATTCCAATACCCACTTTTCATACACGCCACATGCAATTAGTGTAGTAATGAGCCTTCATATCATTATTTAATTGGGGGGGGAGGGGGGGAGAGGCGATTACCTCACTCCCCCTCACAAAAGCAAGCAGGGCAAGTGTGGGTGGGTGCAACACCATCATCCAATCACAACTGTTCCCACCCTATGCATCATAATTAACACAACTTAAAACCACTCTAGAAGCTCGATGCTTGAACCCAAACATCACACAGATTTATTTTTTTGAGAGTTAGGTCCCAACTTTGAGTGCACACACTGTTGCTATGGTTACACCCATACCTATACAGTTCTAGGACCAAGAAGAAGTGTTTTGGGGGGGAGTGTTGTTGCTGGTTGTTGTCGACTATGAAGCACGCAGAAGGTGTGTGGAGTTTTACATAATACAGGGACACACCTTTTTCTCCCGACATCTGACTTATGATTCCCCCCCACTTTGAAAAACAGATAAACGGGTTCTAAGTGCTGCTGAACAGCAGTCGTGACTGGCACTGGTCACTCTGAATGATGCACACCCCACATGTTGCAATCAAGCCAGCTAATTGAAGCTAGCACACCAGGAGAACGTGTTACTTGTTCAACTTCAGTTTTGTTAAGCCTACAAATGCCAAATGGATCCTAGCTCCCCAGCCACACAATTCCAAATCTTATCTACTATGCAGTGTACCCAGATCCAACCCACAGATCTGTAAAAATAGCACGGACACGTCCCCCCTTCATTAGTGTACAATATGATATCCCTTAAACCCCCCCCCCCCCCCCCCCCCCCCAAAGAGAGGTTACAACCCTTACCTAACAGAAAGGACAAAGTCCCCAGGACAAGTGGTGCTGTCTCTCACTAGAAACATGCCCGGTCTTCTCCCAGCCAGGATGGTATCAGTGGTCGCTCGGTCCAGAGAGCCGTGGTACCACCTACAACACACAGCAAGACAGACAGAGAGAACATGGTGTGGTATAACTAGGGCATTCGATGAGATGGAAAGGGAGGGGCAATAGGACCTTCCCCTGGAATTTTGGAAATGACATTCATTAAAACCGCATACACATGCAGAGTTGGGTAATGTACAAGAACAAGGTTAGTATATTCCATATTTCATCACATAGAGACCCCTCCCTTGGAACAACCTCCATACAATTGCACGGGCTATTGTTAACAAGAGACATCTGGGTCTAGTGAAGGTGCCTTCCAAGGAACCAGTTGTCTCAGTGGTGTACCTTTAATTGCAGGTCTAGTGAGGGTACCTTCCAAGGAACCGGTTGTCTCAGTGGTGTACCTTTTATTACAGGTCTAGTGAGGGTACCTTCCAAGGAACCAGTTGTCTCAGTGGTGTACCTTTTACATGTATAACAGCAACCTCCACCATGTCTCCTGCTGCACAAGAACAATGGTGGAGACACTGCAGAGCTAGTCAGAGGAGCTGCCTTCAATAGAAAAGGAGGATTGGCTAAAGATGAAGAAACTGGAAAGACCATGAGATCATGCGAATGGCCGCTTCAGCTGATCCAGCAATCACTCACCAGCTGTTGGGAGGGGAGTGTCATGTTCAAGGGACACACCCACTTGTCATGTACGCAGGAGAGATGGAAAAGAACAAACAAGCGATCAGACAACGTGAGGCTAGTTCAAGGCACTACATGTTGAAATGGGAGTCTTTTAACTAACTAATGCCTGCACTGGGAATGGGAGACAGGGCTTAACCAACACACAACTCGGCAAGTGTGGACTGGCACATGTGTGTACCCGCTCACTGGCACACGTGTGTACTGCACACTGGCACACGTGTGTACTGCACACTGGCACACGTGTGTACTGCACACTGGCACACGTGTGTACTGCACACTGGCACACGTGTGTACTGCACACTGGCACACGTGTGTACTGCACACTGGCACACGTGTGTACTGCACACTGGCACACGTGTGTACTGCACACTGGCACACGTGTGTACTGCACACTGGCACACGTGTGTACTGCACACTGGCACACGTGTGTACTGCACACTGGCACACGTGTGTACTGCACACTGGCACACGTGTGTACCCGCTCACTGGCACATGTCTATACCATGTGTGCACTTTTATCCTTCGTACAGCAATGGCTTCTAATTATAAATATAAATGAGGGTAAATTAGGAGGAGAAATCCATCTACACTTGTGCACACGCAGGCAGGTGGAGTACTAATTAATATAAACAACATCAACAACAACAAAGTGGAGCATGCAGGGTTATCTATCCTCGGAGCTGTATATGTTATACATGTATCAAGTTCATACAGTGAAGCCAGAAGAAGCCACAGAGCTCCAAAGTTAAAACCCCACAACCTTTTTTATATTTGTTTAGCTCACCCCCTCTAGGGGAGCCGAGACATCTGTTGTGGGCGCATAAGGAGGTGCCTCTGTGATATGGTACACTATAAGTGGGAGGTGGCTTGGTCTGGTGATAGGGAGAATGTACCCCCCCCCCCCTCCCCCCCCCCCCCGTGCTACCCAAGTAAGGGGAGGTGGGCATATGAAACAATGTATCCATGCAGGCTTGCATCGGGGGGGGGGGGGGGGGGGGGGGGGATTCATCCCGGCAGCTGCCCCTCTACTTTTGTTTACCCTTCCCCCACCAGGGGACAAGTTTCCTGTGGGTCATCCTACCATGATTGACTATGTGTCTGGCAAAAATGGCCAAGCTGCGGACAGTGGCTGAGCAAACCGTGCGGAAGAGTCTCAGGCCATTCCACCATGAACCAATGGATATGCAGCTTACGTAAAGGGCACAGTCCTGATCATGAAGCTCTTGCTCTCAGTTTGTCAGTGACAGAGGCCATTCCCCTAAAATGACCCTCTTGCAAATGTATCACGCAAGACAACAAGCGGCAGCCCAAATTTCAAGAAGATATGCAGCGCTGTTTAGAATTTTAAATCAGTTGGAGAAAATAGGATTTGTGATTTCATGGGGCAGGGAGGGGGTTGCTAAAATGTATCATTGAAGTCATTTTCAAGGGGGTAAAGGGGTTGGAATATCCTCCTCCTTTACCCCCGCCCCCTAAACAACAACAACAACAGCAGCAACAACAGCAGCAACAACATATCACGTAGTGAGAACGAACATAAGAAGGGTCCCACCTCAGTCAGTCGGGTTGGTGACGCACACACACAACCAAGCACCAGCTAACTAGATTAGCTTTGATGTGGGGGCAACCTCCTTCATTTCCAACAGTGTCCTCCCCCAAAACTGCTGGCTGCTGCACTGAGTGTGTGTGTGTGTGTGTGTGTGTGTGTGTGTGTGTGTGTGTGTGTGTGTGTGCTGCTATAGTAGCAGGGCCATGGGCCGAGACACGCTAGCAGCACAATGAAGACCTTTTAGGGGTATCCACCAGGCACAGACTTGGCCTGGACACACGTGTAGTCTCTGTGTGTGTGTGTGTGTGTGTGTGTGTGTGAGTGTGTGTGTGTGTGAGTGTGTGTGAGTGTGTGTGTGTGAGTGTGTGTGTGTGTGAGGGTGTTGTTGTGTGCTATGTCAGTTTGTGTGAGTGTATGCTGCGTGTTATGTGAGTGTCTGTCTTATGTGCTTGTGAGTACATAAGTATGTGTGTGTGTGTGGGAGGGGAGGGGGTTTGAAATGCCCTACACATGAAATGAAGAATCTTGCTCTTGATCCCTGTGGACCAGTACTAAACAGTGAGTGCACTTTCCTCCTGGGAATCAGTTAATCCCAGCAGCTGTGTTGGATGAGCAGGAGGAACCTTGGACACCCGACAGCTGTTCCCAGGGTCGCCAACAGCAATGCCGACCACCAGGACGTTGCTGGCCTCTCTGCTCACAGAGAGCTTGGAATGGCACGAGCTCCCACAGCACTACTCACCGCAGGATAGCAACAGATAGGGAAGCAGCCATCACCCCAGAGGCTGCTAGCAGGTTGCTGCACACAGCTGAGTGCAGGTTACTGTTGAACCAACACCACGCTACAACACCATCTGCTTGAGAACTCCCAAGCTGGTCCCCATGCTCAGCCTGGCTTTGGTCGTGTCTGAAGACTTGTAAGTGACTGCATGTCAGAGAGCTTCTCTTTGAGTTGCAAAACACAACACAAACATTTTGCCTTCAAAACGTGTGTCCATGCCCACTATGATCCCAGTGAAGGCTTGCGCTCAACTATGGACGTTTAGGTTCAAAGCACTTGCCAAACTCGTATGGGCTAGGGCTAGGTGGACAACAATTTTGGATTCGGGATACCGATAGACGATCTGCAGGTTTCCACGACAGTACATGCATGTCCAAGGCACTCAACGACAGTTGCAGTTCCACAAAGCTGCTGTTCGCATTATAGCCTGTTTACGCCATTATAAAGCTACGCTCCTCCAGCCTATAGATGTATTAGCACTCCCTCACACCATCTGAGGCAAGCATCTTCCACACAAATGACATATCAGATAAAAATCAGTACCTGCATTCTTCCATTTCTCTGGGGGGTGGAGAAATGACACTTTTCTGACGGTCACCAACAAGGGGGGGGGGGGGATAGACGAGGAGCAGGAGGAGGCACTACCCTTCCTCCTCACACCCCTCCCCCCCCCCCCCCCAGGGAATTGAAATGACTGTGTTGAAGAAGGTTCTGTAGGTGCACACAACACTAAGAGGCTTTTAGCTACCTGCCTCCTAGTGCATGCCCGGGGAGGTAGGAGACTGGTGTCCTAGGTATGGTAGGGATGTAGTCTTAAGGCTGGTTCACAATATGCTGCTAAGCCTTCGCGTCGCGTCGCATCGTGTCGCATCACTTCTAGCTGTTCACAATAACGGAGTTGCCGCTTGAGCAAACTTGAACTTTCACCCAACCAGAACTCACCCATTAATGAACGGACGCCAGCGCTCATGCCATTCGCGCATCCCATATATGAGGGAAAGTTCTCACTGCTTCGATAAGCCTTTCGCCGTCCATTCAGCTTTCAGCTTTGAAATCACCAGGTTTTACTAAAAAATCAAACAAACTCAAATAAACCACAAACAGAATGACGAAAAAACTCAAATAAAGCACAGCAGAATGATGCAATCGACAGGTCGCAACGCTGCTCGAATAGAACTCGATTCTATTATTCAAGCAATGCGACGTGATTTTGTTTTCACAATATTTTGTAAAACGACACGTCACATCACATCCCATGAGCGTTTTGCATATTGTGAATCAGCCTTTAGATGCAGTCACAGTGACAAGAACACACAATCAAGGCTACCAGTTCTCTGATCACTTCTCAGTGCTGGCCAGGAAAGATGAGGACTCCACTAGGATGCCCCAGCAAACAGACCCCTGGTCCCCAGACAATACTTGGGCCTAGTGGAGTCTACACATGACTGGCCACTTGGTACACCCAACAAACTCCCTGTCCTGATACAAACTCCCTGTTCCCCCAGTACAAACTCCCTGTTCCTCCAGTACAAACTCCCTGTGCAAACTCCCTGTTCCTCCAGTACAAACTCCCTGTTCCTCCAGTACAAACTCCCTGTTCCTCCAGTGCAAACTCCCTGTTCCTCCAGTGCAAACTCCCTGTTCCCCCAGTACAAACTCCCTGTTCCTCCAGTGCAAACTCCCTGTTCCTCCAGTGCAAACTCCCTGTTCCTCCAGTGCAAACTCCCTGTTCCTCCAGTACAAACTCCCTGTTCCTCCAGTACAAACTCCCTGTTCCTCCAGTACAAACTCCCTGTTCCTCCAGTACAAACTCCCTGTTCCTCCAGTACAAACTCCCTGTTCCTCCAGTACAAACTCCCTGTTCCTCCAGTACAAACTCCCTGTTCCTCCAGTACAAACTCCCTGTTCCTCCAGTACAAACTCCCTGTTCCTCCAGTACAAACTCCCTGTTCCTCCAGTACAAACTCCCTGTTCCTCCAGTACAAACTCCCTGTTCCTCCAGTGCAAACTCCCTGTTCCTCCAGTACAAACTCCCTGTTCCTCCAGTGCAAACTCCCTGTTCCTCCAGTGCAAACTCCCTGTTCCTCCAGTACAAACTCCCTGTGCAAACTCCCTGTTCCCCCAAACTCCCTGTTCCCCCAGTACAAACTCCCTGTTCCTCCAGTACAAACTCCCTGTTCCTCCAGTACAAACTCCCTGTTCCTCCAGTACAAACTCCCTGTTCCTCCAGTACAAACTCCCTATTCCTCCAGTGCAAACTCCCTGTTCCTCCAGTGCAAACTCCCTGTTCCTCCAGTGCAAACTCCCTGTTCCTCCAGTGCAAACTCCCTGTTCCTCCAGTACAAACTCCCTGTTCCTCCAGTGCAAACTCCCTGTTCCTCCAGTGCAAACTCCCTGTTCCTCCAGTACAAACTCCCTGTTCCCCCAGTGCAAACTCCCTGTTCCCCCAGTACAAACTCCCTGTTCCTCCAGTGCAAACTCCCTGTTCCTCCAGTACAAACTCCCTGTGCAAACTCCCTGTTCCTCCAGTACAAACTCCCTGTTCCTCCAGTACAAACTCCCTGTTCCTCCAGTGCAAACTCCCTGTTCCTCCAGTGCAAACTCCCTGTTCCCCCAGTACAAACTCCCTGTTCCTCCAGTGCAAACTCCCTGTTCCTCCAGTGCAAACTCCCTGTTCCTCCAGTGCAAACTCCCTGTTCCTCCAGTACAAACTCCCTGTTCCTCCAGTACAAACTCCCTGTTCCTCCAGTACAAACTCCCTGTTCCTCCAGTACAAACTCCCTGTTCCTCCAGTACAAACTCCCTGTTCCTCCAGTACAAACTCCCTGTTCCTCCAGTACAAACTCCCTGTTCCTCCAGTACAAACTCCCTGTTCCTCCAGTACAAACTCCCTGTTCCTCCAGTACAAACTCCCTGTTCCTCCAGTACAAACTCCCTGTTCCTCCAGTACAAACTCCCTGTTCCTCCAGTGCAAACTCCCTGTTCCTCCAGTACAAACTCCCTGTTCCTCCAGTGCAAACTCCCTGTTCCTCCAGTACAAACTCCCTGTTCCTCCAGTACAAACTCCCTGTTCCTCCAGTACAAACTCCCTGTTCCTCCAGTACAAACTCCCTGTTCCTCCAGTGCAAACTCCCTGTTCCTCCAGTACAAACTCCCTGTTCCTCCAGTGCAAACTCCCTGTTCCTCCAGTACAAACTCCCTGTTCCTCCAGTACAAACTCCCTGTTCCTCCAGTACAAACTCCCTGTTCCTCCAGTACAAACTCCCTGTTCCTCCAGTACAAACTCCCTATTCCTCCAGTGCAAACTCCCTGTTCCTCCAGTACAAACTCCCTGTTCCTCCAGTGCAAACTCCCTGTTCCTCCAGTGCAAACTCCCTGTTCCTCCAGTACAAACTCCCTGTTCCCCCAGTGCAAACTCCCTGTTCCCCCAGTACAAACTCCCTGTTCCTCCAGTGCAAACTCCCTGTTCCTCCAGTGCAAACTCCCTGTTCGTCCAGTGCAAACTCCCTGTTCCTCCAGTGCAAACTCCCTGTTCCTCCAGTGCAAACTCCCTGTTCCTCCAGTACAAACTCCCTGTTCCTCCAGTGCAAACTCCCTGTTCCTCCAGTACAAACTCCCTGTTCCTCCAGTGCAAACTCCCTGTTCCTCCAGTACAAACTCCCTGTTCCTCCAGTACAAACTCCCTGTTCCTCCAGTACAAACTCCCTGTTCTGATACAAACTCCCTGTTCCCCCAGTACAAACTCCCTGTTCCTCCAGTACAAACTCCCTGTTCCTCCAGTACAAACTCCCTGTTCCTCCAGTGCAAACTCCCTGTTCCTCCAGTACAAACTCCCTGTTCCTCCAGTGCAAACTCCCTGTTCCTCCAGTACAAACTCCCTGTTCCTCCAGTACAAACTCCCTGTTCCTCCAGTACAAACTCCCTGTCCTGATACAAACTCCCTGTTCCCCCAGTACAAACTCCCTGTTCCTCCAGTACAAACTCCCTGTTCCTCCAGTGCAAACTCCCTGTTCCTCCAGTGCAAACTCCCTGTTCCTCCAGTGCAAACTCCCTGTTCCTCCAGTACAAACTCCCTGTTCCTCCAGTACAAACTCCCTGTTCCCCCAGTACAAACTCCCTGTTCCCCCAGTACAAACTCCCTGTTCCTCCAGTGCAAACTCCCTGTTCCTCCAGTACAAACTCCCTGTTCCTCCAGTACAAACTCCCTGTTCCTCCAGTACATACTCCCTGTTCCTCCAGTACAAACTCCCTGTTTCTCCTGGTCACCCTCAACCCACCAGCGCCCCTCTCCTCCCCTCGAGCAAGGCCACTCAAAGACAAGGATATTCAGAAACGCGCAGGAACATGGTAACAACACAGTCCTAGGACACTTAGCAGAACAAAAACAACCAAGACAAGTGCTGCTCCCCTTGCATTCCAACATGAATCAACATGCCACATATGTCACTCGGGGCAAGGCAACCATCGAGACGAAATAAAATGGAACAACAACACAACATCAGCACTTGGAAGTGCAGGAAGTGCTATTTCAGGAAGTGAGTGGTCTCCAGAAAGTCATCTAGCATGTCAACACTGGCAAAAGGAGTGCCAACACTAGTAATGAGAGGATTATAAGTCGTAAAAACAGGAATTGGTTGTGGCCAAGAGGTTTCACTTCCTCTCTGTACATAGTCACAGAGTTGGTAGCCATCATCATCGCTCCTAACGGCTAATACAACTTGCTAGTTGGCCTCAAACAGCACACAGGGGTCACCTCACAAGCTTAAAGTGTCCAGGAGCAAACACCTCAGTACTGCCGAGATCCAGAAGAGTGGGTGTGGCCAACAGTACAAAAACAAAGTCTGCAAAGCCTTGGAACACTGGAAGGTTAGGGCCAAGCCTTGGAACACTGGAAGGTGAGGGCCAAGCCTTGGAACACTGGAAGGTGAGGGCCAAGCCTTGGAACACTGGAAGGTGAGGGCCAAGCCTTGGAACACTGGAAGGTTAGGGCCAAGCCTTGGAACACTGGAAGGTTAGGGCCAAGCCTTGGAACACTGGAAGGTGAGGGCCAAGCCTTGGAACACTGGAAGGTGAGGGCCAAGCCTTGGAACACTTGGAAGGTGAGGGCCAAGCCTTGGATCACTGGAAGGCTAGGGCCAAGCCTTGGAACACTGGAAGGTTAGGGCCAAGCCTTGGAACACTGGAAGGTGAGGGCCAAGCCTTGGAACACTGGAAGGTGAGGGCCAAGCCTTGGAACACTGGAAGGCTAGGGCCAAGCCTTGGAACACTGGAAGGCTAGGGCCAAGCCTTGGAACACTGGAAGGTGAGGGCCAAGCCTTGGAACACTGGAAGGTGAGGGCCAAGCCTTGGAACACTGGAAGGCTAGGGCCAAGCCTTGGCACACTGGAAGGCTAGGGCCAAGCCTTGGCACACTGGAAGGCGAGGGCCAAGCCTTGGAACACTGGAAGGTGAGGGCCAAGCCTTGGCACACTGGAAGGTGAGGGCCAAGCCTTGGAACACTGGAAGGTGAGGGCCAAGCCTTGGAACACTGGAAGGTGAGGGCCAAGCCTTGGAACACTGGAAGGTGAGGGCCAAGCCTTGGAACACGGTAAGGTGAGGGCCAAGCCTTGGAACACTGGAAGGTGAGGGCCAAGCCTTGGAACACTTGGAAGGCAAGGGCCAAGCCTTGGAACACTGGAAGGTGAGGGCCAAGCCTTGGAACACTGGAAGGTGAGGGCCAAGTCTTGGAACACTGGAAGGTGAGGGCCAAGCCTTGGAACACTGGAAGGTGAGGGCCAAGCCTTGGAACACTGGAAGGCGAGGGCCAAGCCTTGGAACACTGGAAGGCGAGGGCCAAGCCTTGGAACACTGGAAGGCGAGGGCCAAGCCTTGGAACACTTGGAAGGCGAGGGCCAAGCCTTGGAACACTGGAAGGTGAGGGCCAAGCCTTGGAACACTGGAAGGTGAGGGCCAAGCCTTGGAACACTGGAAGGTGAGGGCCAAGCCTTGGAACACTGGAAGGCGAGGGCCAAGCCTTGGAACACTGGAAGGTGAGGGCCAAGCCTTGGAACACTGGAAGGTGAGGGCCAAGCCTTGGAACACTGGAAGGCTAGGGCCAAGCCTTGGAACACTGGAAGGCTAGGGCCAAGTCTTGGAACACTGGAAGGTGAGGGCCAAGCCTTGGAACACTGGAAGGTGAGGGCCAAGCCTTGGAACACTGGAAAGTGAGGGCTAAGCCTTGGAACACTGGAAGGTGAGGGCCAAGCCTTGGATACTGGAAGGTGAGGGCCAAGCCTTGGAACACTTGGAAGGCGAGGGCCAAGCCTTGGAACACTGGAAGGCTAGGGCCAAGCCTTGGAACACTGGAAGGTGAGGTAACTACCTCAATTCAGGCTCCAGACGAAACAGGAAAAGGAGGAGAGGAAGAAGATGTGAAGGCAATGGCCAACTGCACGGGACAGTCTCTGGAGACTCACGATGTCCTAAGTCCAAAGCTGTTGTCTAAGCCAAAACCACTTATGGGTAATAATGTTGGACACCCATACATGGCCCTGAGGCTGCCCACCTCACCAGTGGCTGTGTACACGCACACATATATGTATAACAATTAGAGAGTAAATATAAAAGCCACTCGAATAACCTATTCTGAATACCACAAACCATGCAGTGGAACCAGGATACAGGAATAGACGTGGGTCCTTGTCGGTGTGTCTTGTCGGTGTGTCTTGTCGGTGTGTCTTGTCGGTGTGTCTTGTCAGTGTGTCTTGTTGGGCAACGGTGATCGCTCATCTAGCACATCAGAGTGCCAGTCAGAATAACACACCCTAATACTCCACACACAAGCACCATTTTGAAAACTAGGTCTGGGATGATGTCATAGCAAAATCAGCGCAATGACATCATAATCACGGTAACGCATCAAGGATGAATTGCATGCAAACATTGTCACTCGAATGTGTCGTTACTATGGCAACAGCATGGTACTGCAGGGATGCAATTATGACCACAACTCGACTCACGCGAAAAATACTTCAAAGTATATATACAAACTACGACTTCCACTCCTGCAATACACACACACACACACACACACACACAATTACCTCACCACTGTCACCTCATAGTAACTCTGAACTCTGAGATCCATGAACAGCTACCCCATAACCTCACGAAGCCACCGCTAATGTAATTATGTCTAACACTTATGAAGGCACACTATGTAATTCAATTAGCTGCAGAGTGGGCATCCTTTTGGAAGCCGCCGCAGGCATCCAGCCAATCTCAGGAAGACTACAAAATAGTGAGCCAGCAGCAGGCAGAAGCCAATTAATGAAGTATTGGACAGGAACTAGCAGTGTGCCAGTTGTAAACAGCCAGGGACATCTGTATAACATTGGCTAGGACCATTAGGGAAGGGAAATATTTGGAATTTGGGAATCCCCAAAAAATAACCTAGTCTTGGTCAAAACAGGCTTTCTGAGGGAGAGAGGGAGGGAGGGAGGGAGGGAGGGAGGGAGGGAGGGAGGGAGGGAGGGAGGGAGGGAGGGAGGGAGGGAGGGAGGGAGGGAGGGAGGAGGGGGAGAGAGCCTACAGTAGTTGAAGAGGTTCTAATCAGAGAGGTTCCACTTTACAGATGTTGGTACTTACTGTAGATTATAATTATTCTCCTCCTATAAAGAAAGAGAGGGAGGGAGGGAATCTTGAGAGAGAATAATTGTGGGGGAAACCCCTGTACCTGTAATCTAACAAGTGTACACTGAACATTGGCAAACGTGCTCAGCAATGACTTTTGTGAGGCCCCTCTCTGTCAAACACAGGTCACGATACTGTAGCCCATAATGCTGCTAGTCATGGCAGAGTAAGCTCTTCCTGCACTATAGTGTACCACCATAGCACATACATGGTATAGTGTATGCCCTCAAATGTCCATCACACAGCATGTGCACACATATTCATGTTCAAGACTACTAATAACATTGTTCTGGACTACTATAACATTGTTCTTGACTACCAATAACAAGCTGCCAATAACCAGGTACACACCCTTAGGATGATCGTGTGAGCTTCCAAATAGAGCCGTGCTTTACTGCTCAGTCCATAGCTCAGGCGAGCCTATAAGAGTAAGCGCTTATAACTCAAGTCAGCTTATAGGAGAGCACGTGCTAATAACTTACATAGGTGAGCCTATAACAGAGAGCATGTGCTCACAATAGCTCAGGTGAGCCTATAACAGAGAGCATGTGCTCACAATAGCTCAGGTGATCCTATAACAGAGAGCATGTGCTCACAATAGCTCAGGTGAGCCTATAACAGAGAGCATGTGCTCACAATAGCTCAGGTGAGCCTATAACAGAGAGCATGTGCTCACAATAGCTCAGGTGATCCTATAACAGAGAGCATGTGCTCACAATAGCTCAGGTGAGCCTATAACAGAGAGCATGTGCTCACAATAGCTCAGGTGAGCCTATAACAGAGAGCATGTGCTCACAATAGCTCAGGTGAGCCTATAACAGAGAGCATGTGCTCACAATAGCTCAGGTGAGCCTATAACAGAGAGCATGTGCTCACAATAGCTCAGGTGAGCCTATAACAGAGAGCATGTGCTCACAATAGCTCAGGTGAGCCTATAACAGAGAGCATGTGCTCACAATAGCTCAGGTGATCCTATAACAGAGGGCATGTGCTCACAATAGCTCAGGTGAGCCTATAACAGCTCACAATAGCTCAGGTGAGCCTATAACAGAGAGCATGTGCTCACAATAGCTCAGGTGATCCTATAACAGAGAGCATGTGCTCACAATAGCTCAGGTGAGCCTATAACAGAGAGCATGTGCTCACAATAGCTCAGGTGAGCCTATAACAGAGAGCATGTGCTCACAATAGCTCAGGTGAGCCTATAACAGAGAGCATGTGCTCACAATAGCTCAGGTGAGCCTATAACAGAGAGCATGTGCTCACAATAGCTCAGGTGAGCCTATAACAGAGAGCATGTGCTCACAATAGCTCAGGTGAGCCTATAACAGAGAGCATGTGCTCACAATAGCTCAGGTGATCCTATAACAGAGAGCATGTGCTCACAATAGCTCAGGTGAGCCTATAACAGAGAGCATGTGCTCACAATAGCTCAGGTGAGCCTATAACAGAGAGCATGTGCTCACAATAGCTCAGGTGAGCCTATAACAGAGAGCATGTGCTCACAATAGCTCAGGTGAGCCTATAACAGAGAGCATGTGCTCACAATAGCTCAGGTGAGCCTGTAAAGAGAGCATGTGCTCACAATAGCTCAGGTGAGCCTATAACAGAGAGCATGTGCTCACAATAGCTCAGGTGAGCCCATAACAGAGAGCATGTGCTCACAATAGCTCAGGTGAGCCTATAACAGAGAGCATGTGCTCACAATAGCTCAGGTGAGCCTATAACAGAGAGCATGTGCTCACAATAGCTCAGGTGAGCCTATAACAGAGAGCATGTGCTCACAATAGCTCAGGTGAGCCTATAACAGAGAGCATGTGCTCACAATAGCTCAGGTGAGCCTATAGATAACAGAGAGCATGTGCTCTCAATAGCTCAGGTGAGCCTATAACAGAGAGCATGTGCTCACAATAGCTCAGGTGAGCCTATAGATAACAGAGAGCATGTGCTCACAATAGCTCAGGTTAGCCTATAACAGAGAGCATGTGCTCACAATAGCTAAGGTGAGCCTATAACAGAGAGCATGTGCTCACAATAGCTCAGGTGAGCCTATAACAGAGAGCATGTGCTCACAATAGCTCAGGTGAGCCTATAACAGAGAGCATGTGCTCACAATAGCTCAGGTGAGCCTATAACAGAGAGCATGTGCTCACAATAGCTCAGGTGAGCCTATAACAGAGAGCATGTGCTCACATGTAGCTCAGGTGAGCCTATAACAGAGAGCATGTGCTCACAATAGCTCAGGTGAGCCTATAACAGAGAGCATGTGCTCACAATAGCTCAGGTGATCCTATAACAGAGAGCATGTGCTCACAATAGCTCAGGTGATCCTATAACAGAGAGCATGTGCTCACAATAGCTCAGGTGAGCCTATAACAGAGAGCATGTGCTCACAATAGCTCAGGTGAGCCTATAACAGAGAGCATGTGCTCACAATACAACAGCAGTCAAAAATAACTTTACGTTGCATTTTCAAACAACGTACAGTACGTACTACGTTTTGAAAGCAAGCGTTGCGTGTGCGTTTCTTACTGTATTTTTCCTAGCGTCCTTCGAAAACACAGCATGCATTGTGCAGCTGGTACGCATGTGTTGTGCAGCTGGTATGCATGCATTGTGCAGCTGCTACGCATGCATTGTGCAGCGGGTATGCATGCATTGTGCAGCTGGTACGCATGCGTTGTGCAGCTGGTACGCATGTGTTGTGCAGCTGGTACGCATGCATTGCGTACCAAAAAGAAATTAAACGTTCACGTGATGCGTTTAGTCGCTCGCTCGAGTGAATCCGTTAGCTAACAGCTCTTTCTCATGTACTCTCCCTACAAAAAGCGAAGAACTCTTAACCTCAACCTAAGGCTTGAAGCAACCAATAATGGCCACGAGATTGATGGACTCGGTGTAACTAGGTAGGGCGACCTGAGCTTCCTGAAACACTACCTGTAATCCCACACCACATTTTGTTGTATGAGGCTCAAGTGCTCAAGTAAGTTTTTGTGCCATGCCACGAGGAATATGAAGTCAGGAACCTGAAATGCCTTTCTATGCAGAGCATTACAAAAACGATACTATATTACAGTGACAACTTTGTGTAATATATAATCCAGGATGACGAGATGATGGCCTACCAACTACAGTAGAGGCTTTCTTCAAAGCAATGATTACTCTTTGAGAGGGACAGACATCTCGTGGTTGGACATCGCATGGCAGTTCATATTGCCACCTATTCAGAGGCGAACAAGGTAATTCTTGGCTTGTGGGTGCTTCCATGTTTGAGACGATACTGGGTGCATAAGCTAACTAAAGTAACCAGGTTTCGTGTTCAAATTTTAATACCGTCTCCCTTCCACTCCAGATCAAGAGGTTGGAGTGACATGGCAATTTGTCTGGCAAGGCAGAAAGTGCATTTGAGAATATCATCTGGTTTTGACAAGTGCAGCTGGTGATACAACAGGCAGTTTGATGAGAGGAGATTCCTCACATCATCAAACTAAATAGCAGTGCTGGGTATTGATAATGTGTATTTCCGTAAAATCTTTGTGTGGTTTGGTGCAGTCATTGTTATCTGACAATATTGACAAGGCAAGTAATGTCCCATTACTGGTGAAGGTGTAAAGCTAGAACTTTGTTGTTTTGTATCTTCTCCAGTTTGACATCTCCATCCTCGGTATATACCACATTTACAAACCACAGACATCCAACACCTAAAGTACCATCAGTTGCTGACTAGCTTCCCCTTTTGGAGCCACGCCCCACCTCCCCAAACAGGATACATTGCATAATGGTGACAGTTCTCATGCAGCCAAGATATCGAACATCAAGACGTCCATACCCCCACCTAGCAAGCCACTGTACAAATAATCCAAACTCTTGTAAACGCACAAGTGCAGAGGACTTCATTAAATTCAAGACCATTATTAGACAAAGTGACTAGCAGGGTTTCATTCATTTAGGGGGGGGGGCAGCCTTTTTGCCCCCCCCCCCCCCCCCCCCCCCTAGGTAATTGTATTATTAAAACCCATTAGAAACTTTGTCACATCTTTAACCATCATACAGTGTACCACCCCCCCCACCCCCATAAAATCCCAGATTCCTCCAGTTGCCCCCACTTGGACAATTTTCTAAATGAAACCCTGACTAGTTGAGCTCAGTGAGACACAAAATCCTACAACACATCAACAGCAAGCACTAGGGAGGGGACTTACAGGAATAGCATCCTTCAGTTTGACGGGCTAGCCACCTAAACTGGCCAGCTTCTGCAATGCTAGCTAAATAGAACTGTGGCCCACCTATTACAAATGCGCGCGCATTCTATTTGTCACATGTACTGATCGGGATAAAATTCAACAACGCTGCATTCCAATGGTGCGTTGCAATGTTCGTGCATACCATTATCCGTGCGTTCTTAAATGGATAATCGTGCGTTGCTTTTTAAATGCTTGAGCGTGCCCTGTACGTTGTAAAGAAACGCCAACGTAAAGTTATTTTTGACCGCTACTGTAGCTCAGGTGAGCCTATAACAGAGAGCATGTGCTCACAATAGCTCAGGTGAGCCTGTAAAGAGAGCATGTGCTCACAATAGCTCAGGTGAGCCTATAACAGAGAGCATGTGCTCACAATAGCTCAGGTGAGCCCATAACAGAGAGCATGTGCTCACAATAGCTCAGGTGAGCCTATAACAGAGAGCATGTGCTCACAATAGCTCAGGTGAGCCTATAACAGAGAGCATGTGCTCACAATAGCTCAGGTGAGCCTATAACAGAGAGCATGTGCTCACAATAGCTCAGGTGAGCCTATAACAGAGAGCATGTGCTCACAATAGCTCAGGTGAGCCCATAACAGAGAGCATGTGCTCACAATAGCTCAGGTGAGCCTATAACAGAGAGCATGTGCTCACAATAGCTCAGGTGAGCCTATAACAGAGAGCATGTGCTCACAATAGCTCAGGTGAGCCTATAACAGAGAGCATGTGCTCACAATAGCTCAGGTGAGCCTATAACAGAGAGCATGTGCTCACAATAGCTCAGGTGAGCCTATAACAGAGAGCATGTGCTCACAATAGCTCAGGTGAGCCTATAACAGAGAGCATGTGCTCACAATAGCTCAGGTGAGCCTATAACAGAGAGCATGTGCTCACAATAGCTCAGGTGAGCCCATAACAGAGAGCATGTGCTCACAATAGCTCAGGTGAGCCTATAACAGAGAGCATGTGCTCACAATAGCTCAGGTGAGCCCATAACAGAGAGCATGTGCTCACAATAGCTCAGGTGAGCTTATAACAGAGAGCATGTGCTCACAATAGCTCAGGTGAGCCTATAACAGAGAGCATGTGCTCACAATAGCTCAGGTGAGCCCATAACAGAGAGCATGTGCTCACAATAGCTCAATAAGAAGCAAGTGCTTGTACGAGAGCAGGTAATCAAGAACCCTGCTTCAGTCACCACAAACAAACCATACACAAGACACCTCAACTATGTCAGATATTTCAATCACTCATTCCGTGGTTCACCATCAAATCTGGAACATCTCATCTCATGGACACAACCACCAGCTCAACTTACAAGCCCACCAAGGGCCACCATCACCCAACAATCCACCTACATGTACCTGGTTAGTTGGAGTTGGGTCAAGACATCTTTGAGTTATTTATACTGTGGCTGCTGGGCTCTCCTTGTTCAGGGGTGGAGGTGGCAAGATAATTAACCTACACCTCGGGCAAAGAGATGTGTACCTTACTACTTCAGCCAGCAAGATGGAGAAACAAATATAAATCAAGGAGTGATGCTACTTACTTACTTACCAGCGCCACCACAGACTCCCCTCATAAGTGAACAAGAAAGTTCTCCCACCCAGACCATGTGCCAATTTTACGCGTGATGTGAAGGTAAAGTGATGTACGCCCTCTTATCATCCACCGACCATGCCATCACTTCAAGAGTGGTGGGATGTGATCAGTAATGCTCACTGGCTAGACAAAGTTATGGCCCTGGCTAGACAATCTACCTCGATTGCAATCAGAGGCCCCTGCCCAATAGAAATTGTATAGGCTTAATCATGTCTGTCTCTGGAGCAAACCCCACCTTCAACCTGCCTCAATCCTGGTCCAGTGTGTGTCCCCATAGAGCTATTGTCAGCCTACTTCATCCTGCCTCAACCCAGTGTGGTGTTGGTCCAGTGTGTGTCCCCATAGAGCTATTGTCAACCTACTTCATCCTGCCTCAACCCAGTGTGGTGTTGGTCCAGTGTGTGTCCCCATAGAGCTATTGTCAGCCTATTCATCCTGCCATAACCCAGTGTGGTGTTGGTCCAGTGTGTGTCCCCATAGAGCGTATATAGTCAACCTACTTCAACCTGCCTCAACCCAGTGTGGTGTTGGTCCAGTGTGTGTCCCCATAGAGCTATATAGTCAACCTACTTCAACCTGCCTCAACCCAGTGTGGTGTTGGTCCAGTGAGTGCACAGTGATGTACTGACCGATGACAAGCTTAGAACTGTGACCAGGGACTTATAGTCACATTCACCTCATCAGCACAAGAACCCGTTCAAAGATCGAGGCATGTAAATGTATGTTAAGGACAGATCATTTCAGGGCTGCTTTAGAGAGAAGAAGCCACCCTAGAGAGAAGAAGCCACCCTAGAGAGAAGGGGCCACCCTAGAGAGAAGGGGCCACCCTAGAGAGAAGGGTCCACCCTAGAGAGAAGGGACCACCCTAGAGAGAAGGGGCCACCCTAGAGAGAAGGGGCCACCCTAGAGAGAAGGGGCCACCCTAGAGAGAAGGGGCCACCCTAGAGAGAAGGGGCCACCCTAGAGAGAAGGGGCCACCCTAGAGAGAAGGGGCCACCCTAGAGAGAAGGGGCCACCCTAGAGAGAAGGGGCCACCCTAGAGAGAAGGGGCCACCCTAGAGAGAAGGGGCCACCCTAGAGAGAAGGGGCCACCCTAGAGAGAAGGGGCCACCCTAGAGAGAAGGGGCCACCCTAGAGAGAAGTGGCCACCCTAGAGAGGGGCCACCCTAGAGAGAAGGGTCCACCCTAGAGACAAGGGGCCACCCTAGAGAGAAGGGGCCACCCTAGAGAGAAGGGGCCACCCTAGAGAGAAGAAGCCACCCTAGAGAGAAGGGTCCACCCTAGAGAGAAGGGGCCACCCTAGAGAGAAGAGGCCACCCCTAGAGAGAAGGGGCCACCCTAGAGAGAAGGGACCACCCTAGAGAGAAGGGGCCACCCTAGAGAGAAGGGGCCACCATAGAGAGAAGAGGCCACCCTAGAGAGAAGGGGCCACCCTAGAGAGAAGGGGCCACCCTCTAGAGAGAGAAGGGGCCACCCTAGAGAGAAGGGGCCACCCTAGAGAGAAGGGGCCACCCTAGAGAGAAGGGGCCACCCTAGAGAGAAGGGGCCACCC
Organism: Cladorhizidae sp. MBARI D1340-BT2; assembly: GCA_028752905.1. NCBI lineage: Eukaryota > Metazoa > Porifera > Demospongiae > Poecilosclerida > Cladorhizidae > Cladorhizidae sp. MBARI D1340-BT2. The sequence goes on along the minus strand of JAQNBH010000008.1, from coordinate 21,339,072 downwards.
TAGAGAGAAGGGGCCACCCTAGAGAGAAGGGGCCACCCTAGAGAGAAGGGGCCACCCTAGAGAGAAGGGGCCACCCTAGAGAGAAGGGGCCACCCTAGAGAGAAGGGGCCACCCTAGAGAGAAGGGGCCACCCTAGAGAGAAGGGGCCACCCTAGAGAGAAGGGGCCACCATAGAGAGAAGAGGCCACCCTAGAGAGAAGGGGCCACCCTAGAGAGAAGGGGCCACCCTCTAGAGAGAGAAGGGGCCACCCTAGAGAGAAGGGGCCACCCTAGAGAGAAGGGGCCACCCTAGAGAGAAGGGACCACCCTAGAGAGAAGGGGCCACCCTAGAGAGGAGGGGCCACCCTAGAGAGAAGGGGCCACCCTAGAGAGAAGGGGCCACCCTAGAGAGAAGGGACCACCCTAGAGAGAAGGGGCCACCCTAGAGAGAAGAGGCCACCCTAGAGAGAAGAAGCCACCCTAGAGAGGAGGGGCCACCCTAGAGAGAAGGGGCCACCCTAGAGAGAAGGGGCCACCCTAGAGAGAAGGGGCCACCCTAGAGAGATGGGGCCACCCTAGAGAGAAGGGGCTACCCTAGAGAGAAGGGACCACCCTAGAGAGAAGGGGCCACCCTAGAGAGAAGGGGCCACCCTAGAGAGAAGGGGCCACCCTAGAGAGAAGGGGCCACCCTAGAGAGAAGGGGCCACCCTAGAGAGAAGGGACCACCCTAGAGAGAAGGGGCCACCCTAGAGAGAAGGGGCCACCCTAGAGAGAAGGGGCCACCCTAGAGAGAAGGGGCCACCCTAGAGAGAAGGGGCCACCCTAGAGAGAAGGGGCCACCCTAGAGAGAAGGGGCCACCCTAGAGAGAAGGGGCCACCCTAGAGAGAAGGGGCCACCCTAGAGAGAAGGGGCCACCCTAGAGAGAAGGGGCCACCCTAGAGAGAAGGGGCCACCCTCTAGAGAGAGAAGGGGCCACCCTAGAGAGAAGGGGCCACCCTAGAGAGAAGGGGCCACCCTAGAGAGAAGGGGCCACCCTCTAGAGAGAGAAGGGGCCACCCTAGAGAGAAGGGGCCACCCTAGAGAGAAGGGGCCACCCTAGAGAGAAGGGGCCACCCTAGAGAGAAGGGGCCACCCTAGAGAGAAGGGGCCACCCTCTAGAGAAGAAGCCACCCTAGAGAGAAGGGGCCACCCTAGAGAGAAGGGGCCACCCTAGAGAGAAGGGGCCACCCTAGAGAGAAGGGACCACCCTAGAGAGAAGGGGCCACCCTAGAGAGAAGGGGCCACCCTCTAGAGAAGAAGCCACCCTAGAGAGAAGGGGCCACCCTAGAGAGAAGGGGCCACCCTAGAGAGAAGGGGCCACCCTAGAGAGAAGGGGCCACCCTAGAGAGAAGGGGCCACCCTAGAGAGAAGGGGCCACCCTAGAGAGAAGGGGCCACCCTAGAGAGAAGGGGCCACCCTAGAGAGAAGGGGCCACCCTAGAGAGAAGGGGCCACCCTCTAGAGAGAGAAGGGGCCACCCTAGAGAGAAGGGGCCACCCTAGAGAGAAGGGGCCACCCTAGAGAGAAGGGGCCACCCTAGAGAGAAGGGGCCACCCTCTAGAGAGAGAAGGGGCCACCCTAGAGAGAAGGGGCCACCCTCTAGAGAAGAAGCCACCCTAGAGAGAAGGGGCCACCCTAGAGAGAAGGGGCCACCCTAGAGAGAAGGGGCCACCCTAGAGAGAAGGGGCCACCCTAGAGAGAAGGGGCCACCCTAGAGAGAAGGGGCCACCCTAGAGAGGAACACCTTAGAGAGAAGAGAGACTCTACTTCATTTCTTTTAAACATACATGTACCATGCATTTTTGACTGGGTTGATCAACATGGAAGTGGTACATGTGTGAGTGTGGTGTGAGCATGGTGCAGTGTGTGAGCATGGTGTGCATGCAGTTTTGAGTGTGAGATCTGAGTGTGGTCTTGCAATGTGTGTACGTGTGTGAGTGATGTGTGAGAGTGGTCTCTGTCTATAAGTGTGAGTGTGGTGGTGAGGGTGGTGTGGAGAGTTGAGTGATTTGAAGCAAGAACAACTCAAACCTCTCATGGATGACAAGAACATATGCTATCAAAATCAAGGTCGGCTCACAAGTATGACGTTGGTTCAGTTAACCAGCACACTCCGTTCAGCTTGCATTCCGTTGTGTTGCTGGTTCACAAGACAATGCTTCAACTTTCCGCTGTGTTGCTGGTTCACAAGACAATGCTTCAACTTTCTGCTGTGTTGCTGGTTCCACAAGACAATGCTTCAACTTTCCACTGTGTTGCTGGTTCACAAGATATTGCTTCAACTTTCAGCTGTGTTGCTGGTTCACAAGATATTGCTTCAACTTTCTGTTGTGTTGCTGGTTCACAAGACAATGCTTCAACTTTCCACTGTGTTGCTGGTTCACAAGACAATGTGTCAACGTTCCGTTGTGTTGCGTTCAGTGGAAGTTGACTACTTTACTAGAATGAGCATTGACAGCAGCGAAGAAGAGCATGATGTTTTGGCTACTACTAGGTGAAGAGAGAGAAAGATGCTGGAGATTTATAGCCAGCAACTAAGAACTAGTTGTAGTGCAGTATAGTTATAGCTAGGGCATTATTACCTGACCTGCAACTACTGTAGCTAACACTAGTTAAAGTATAGTTATAGCTAGGACATTATTACCGGACCTGCAACTAGCTCTAGCTAACACTAGTTATAGTAGTATAGTTATAGCTAGTGCATTATTTATTACCTGACCTGGAACTAGCTCTAGCTAACACTAGTTATAGTAGTGTAGTCATAGCTAGGACATTCTTACCTGACCTGCAACCTGCTCCCAAGCATTTTCCTTTGCTCTTACATCCTTATATGTTTTTGAAGAGACTTGCCAAAACTTCTCACTGATTGAATCATTCAATCAGCTTAACTTCATCAACTATCACCTCCCAGCTAAACTCCTAATGGTGCAGTTGATCAGGTGCTAGATTTTTTACGTTCTGATTGGCCCGATTCTGCGTTGCTAACGCTTAATTTAGCAAGCCATTGCATTCCGCCAGTTTCCATGTGTTGTCCAGTTCACAATATGATGTAAAAGAACGAGGTAACGGAATCGAATAGCAGCACTCCGCTCGGCCACCGCCATCCTTAAGAGTGCCACATACTAGGAAGAGCAACTCAGCAACTAAACAGCGGTCATCATACCCACCAACGTCACACATCTCTGGGGTCAGACTACATCACAGCTCACATGGCTCAAGACCTAGAGCTATCTCCCAAACTACACACATCTCTGGGGTCAGACTACATCATGGCCCACATGGCCCAAGACCTAGAGCTATCTCCCAAACTACACACATCTCTGAGGTCAGACTACATCACAGCCCACATGGCCCAAGACCTAGAGCTGTCTCTCAAACTACACACATCTCTGAGGTCAGACTACATCACAGCCCACATGGACCAAGATCTAGGGCTACTGCTACGTCTGAGGCTAGCCTCCAGCCCTAACCCTAGCCCGTGTCTTAAGTTTCACCTCACCTCTAAACTAATTCCCACCCAACAACGACCATCCACTAACGCAATTCTGTGCTGACGAGAGCTGATGTCTGAGAAGTGGATCAACTTTAACTCGGATCAACAGGACACGTCGAGGTCGGTTCACAATACTTCGCAAGACCTTCGCATCGAGTCAAGCAGCACCAGTCACACATACATGCAAGGGCTCGCAGTTGCAACATCCTCCTATTCATTTATGACCTTTAACCCCAACATTCCAAACTACGCTCAATGTTAACCCTCTCACCACCCTAGGCACCATATGGCGTCACAGCTTTGTAAATAAAAAATTTAAAAAACGCAATCGTTTATAGCCAATAATTTATATATACAGTAGGAGACAAAAAAAAGTTCCAGTTCCGTTGCGTTACTATTCCGTTCGCGCTATTTTCAACGTCGTTCCAACGTCGTTTAGTAACAGGTCCGTTCCAACGGCGAGTAATTTTTTTTCCTTCGCGTTTCAAACTCGTTTGCGATTTAATTATCTCGCCCTTGTTCGCGCGGTCGTTCTCCAGCCTCGTGCTTCAAGTTACAATTGGCGTCGTTCTCTAGCTTGTTCGTCCGTTTGGCAACCTCTCGCTTCTTAAAGTCGTTCTGCAGCGAAAGGCCATCGATATTAGTGCAAACCTCGAAGGAATAGAGGAGCTGGTGAAGCGGACCGACGAAATAACTGTTGACTAGCTTCAGCGTCTGTGCTACAGACCTAACTAGGACTACACATTTCACTGCGCACCGTTCTGTGGTGCAGGACCGCTTTAGGATGGACCTTCCACCTACTGTCAGTTCATCAGACACGTAGAACAAGGTAATGCTGTCCATCATTTCTAAAGCTTGCTAAGCTTGGTTTATCTGGCAACTTGGTTTAAGCTTATAGTTTATAACCTGGTTTGCCTTAGTTTAAGGAAGCTTGATTGATTAGCTTATTCTAAATTTGAAAGGTAAGCTTATGAACATAGCTTTGCCTGGGTTGTGGCTAGGAGTTTAGTTTGGGGGCTTGAAGGACCCAAGACAATCTTGCCTGCTTGGTTTACTCCTTAGCAAACTTGCTACTCTTTGGCAAGCTTAGATTGTATTGGTGAAACATTTGATTTCCAAATCTTAAAGGCAAGGTAATATTACAATTCTCCTCCCTACCCTACCTTTCCAGATGAAAAGAAGATGGGCGAGATGACTTGTGGCATAGTGGATGTTATATGGATTGGTGAATGCAGTCCAACTCAAGATCCACAGACTGCACTCAGGATTGTTTGAACTTGAATGTTGTACTTTACAAAATTGCTAAATTTTGTTCACTGGTTACCATAATAATTGAGCAATGAGCATGCATAACTATCACCAGTGAACTTTCATGACAATTAAACACACTATCATACAAGGCTTGGCTGTCACAACCAAGACGACCCAATTGGCATGACAAAAGACGACATTCGTACCGTTTCTCTGACATGTATATTTTTGTGTGAATCGTATATGTACTTGCCTTATGTTAGTAGACATCTTCACATAATAGACATCTTCACATAATAAAAATGACGGTCAGTTCACTATCAATATAATTTTCCATTCTTTTGCAAGCACACTTGTATGCCTGCTGGATCGACTCTTCTCTCATTACAGTTTAATAGGGTCCATGGAGAAGTAGGTTGGAAACTGATTGTAGGAGAGAAATCAACTAATATGTGTAAGTCGATGGGGGGCATCAAGGACCAACTTATCCTACAACTCGAACCATAGAAGCCGGAGTCCTGTTGCATGTACAATGAGACATCCACCATGCAATAGAGAAATGCATTTATGTTCTTGACGTAACTTTTCCACTCTTCCAGTACACCTGCCACCAAAGACATGACCCATATTCCACCATGCTTAAGGGCTACACTGACAGTTCTTCTCTGTTAGCCAAAATATCAATGTGTAAATGCGTCATACCATCTCTTGGTCTATACATGGTTGAAGTGAGGCCATTCTGACGTGGCTTGTTGCATACAAAAGCTTAGCTAGGGGGTTCTAGAGGTTAAATGCAAGTCCTGCTAAGCTACTAGACGCTCTGTAAACTCTTCAACCTTTCTAAGGCAAGGTCTGCTAAGCTACTCGTGAAGTTTCTCTAAGGCAAGGCTTGCTAGCCACTAAAGGGCATTTAAAAACGGGGGAGGGAGGAGGGCTTTGTTTTGCAAGCCTTAGTCTACACCAGGCTTTACCTAATACTACTATGCTTAGAAAACCTAACCTCTACAAAACTATGGCAAGCTTCATATTGTCTAAACTGAGTAGTTGCCAACAAGAAGGCAAAGCTAATAGCTAATACAAGTAGAGCTGAAGGATACTAGTGGACACAGGCCAAAAGGCTAGGAAGAGAAATAACTACTACTTACTTCTGTCAGCAGTAAACTTCTTGAAGAGCAAAATGATATCAGCGAAGAAAACTAAAGAGAGGGAAAAAACACTCGCTAGATTTAGCACACCTGGCGCCCGCCCAATGCGCGCGTGCACACGCGTTTATAAAATAAGCGCTTAGATAAAAAAATTGGAAACGTAAACTTAACGGCGTTTGTTATGCGTTATTCGTCAGGTTTTTATGCGTTGATTCGCGTTTCTGTTTTCCTTACCCACCGTTGGAACGGGTACAGAACTGGAACTTTTTTTTGTCTCCTACTGTATCATTAAATAGCTGAAGCTTTACTCTATTTAGACGCAAAATATTACGGCAGAGCATGGGTGGGAGCAGAGCATGGGTGGGAACTTGGGATAAAAAATGTTGAAACACCGACGGTCCACACTTTTGAAATGGCGAGGAAACTTAGTCAAGCAGAGGTAATTTCTGAGGTACAGTAACTGGAGAAGTTTGGGATCGCTCTGACGATGAATCTACTGAAGATGAAGGGGAAGATATTCATGCTTACCTTGGTCCTGGTTCATTTCACTTGGGAGCAGTGGAATCCTTGGTAGCTGCAACCATTCGACCACCACACACTAGCGCTCCAGCTGATGGTGATGACCACCTAACTGATGGGGAGGACGTAGATGGACAATGTTTCTCAGGTTTGTGAAGGGAGGGATATAGCTGTAGCATTAGCCTGTTAGGTGTCCAAGAAGTTATAGCTGAGAAAATGGCAGGACAAAAATTAGTTCCCAGGGTGTGATAATATTATGTTGAATAATAATGCTGACAGACTTGATGATGGAGGGTAGTGGTGATGGTGGACTCAGCTGTTGCTCTCACAACTCCCACTCCAGTTCCTCTCCCTAATTCCTCTCCAGTTGTTTCCCCACCAGCTTCCTCTTGCCATGTGAGTGAGTGTTACTGGTAGTGTGAGTGAGGGATGTGAGCCACATGGCTCCTGCCAGCGGATGCCATCCTCTCAGCCGGCTGCTACATCACAGTTGGCTCATCCTATTCGACGCAGACTACGGGATATTTTAAACGTCGCTGGTTCAAGTTCTACTGCTGCACCAGCACATCAAGTGCTTCAGTGAGCACTTCAGCGAGATCGAGTAGCTTGTCAAGCTCTTCTCTGTCAACTCTGGTTGGGAGTTGGAAGAAAGAGGAGCCAATCGGTACCAGTATGCCAGGACACCTGGTCCAACCTCTCCTGAGGTGACAGCCAGTTCTTCAGCCCGTTAGATATTTTACCAGATTTTTCAGTGATTAGGTGTGGCAGCTGCTTGTTACAGAGACCAATAGGTACGCGGGTCATCATGAAAGCAAAGATACTCCTCAAGGGAGTTCTCCACGATCACGTCCCTGGTCAGATGTCACCATTGAAGAAATGAGGGCATTCATTGGAATGCTGATATACCAAAACAAGACCAAACATACAGTCACTTCCACATTGCGTCATATAACCATAACAACGATGTGGTGATTGTTTATAAACAATAGAAACAATGTCTTGGAGTGCTAAATTGACATTTTGTTATCCGTGTGTGAGACCCTGAATTTGGCTGCACCTAACTTTGGTATCCCTATACTTACACCTATAGCAGTAGTGTCAAAAGAGAGCATATTCACAGAGCTGTTAATTCACAGAGCTGTTAAATGAGCAGACCATAACATGAACTACGTGGCCGCTACGGAGCCACAAACCGAAATAATCATTTCCTAATTATATTCATGTTTTGTGGTCGGTGTGTGGTCAATGGTTTGTGGTCAGTGAAATTTAACCACAGTGACTGCCAATAAGGGTGCTAACAGATGTCCAAATTACAAGAGGTAGCCTGATTTTATATTGATTTTATATTGATTTTATATTGATTTTATATTGATTTTATATTGATTTTATATTGATTTTATAATGATTGATTTTATATTGATTGATTTTATATTGATTTTATATTGATTTTATATTGATTTTATATTGATTTTATATTGATTTTATATTGAATTTTGATTATATTGATTTTATATTGATTTTATATTGATTTTATATTGATTTTATATTGATTTTATTGATTTTATATTGATTTTATATTGATTAATATTGATTTTTAACTGATATTATATTGATTTTTATTGATTTTTAACTGATTTTATATTGATTTTTAACCGATTCGATTTTTAACTGATTTTATATTGATTTTTTTATTGATTTTATATTGATTTTATATTGATTTTATATTGATTTTATATTGATTTTATATTGATTTTATATTGATTTTATATTGATTTTATATTGATTTTATATTGATTTTATATTGATTTTATATTGATTTTATATTGATTTTATATTGATTTTATATTGATTTTATATTGATATTATATTGATTTTTAACTGGAACTAGTTCAAATTGTCTACCGACGGTGAGAGGGTTAGCAACATTCAGTGAAGGTGACGGTCACTGACAAGGAGCTTCATGTGCTTTTGCTTTTAGCTCTAATGAGGAAGAGCAGCATGTGCGTACTTCCATGTTATTGCGCGGAGGGAAGGGCTATCACAAGCTTCTCCAAGCATGTTAGACACCTCCCATAGATGCAAGGGAACTTTCTCAGAAATTTACCACCTTCCTTGTCCATTCTGTGCAAAACACACACACACACACACACACCCTTCTGTCGTGAACTGGTATAGATTCAAGTAATGTTCTGTTCTGTTCACAATTCTCAAAATGAAGTTGTGGAGCAGCACATCACCTAATACAATGGCTAATACATAGGTCACCTAATACAATGGCTAATACATAGGTCACCTAATACAATGGCTAATACATACGTCACCTAATACAATGGCTAATACATAGGTCACCTAATACAATGGCTAATACATAGGTCACCTAATACAATGGCTAATACATAGGTCACCTAATACAATGGTTAATACATAGGTCACCTAATACAATGGCTAATACAATGGCTAATACATAGGTCACCTAATACAATGGCTAATAGGCCACTTAATAAAATAGGATACCTAGCTAATGATCACCTAATAACATGGCTAATAGGACACTATTCAATAGACCACCTAAAAATGGCTACTCCCCAGCGCACTTATTTTGGAAACAATCATATTTTGCTCGAGGGATGCTCATAGATCAACATGGCTGAGTGCTATCTACCTGTGCATATTGCCAGGCAACAGCATGCAACTAACACAGCTGGGAATCTTCCTCCTCCTCCTGTGCTGGAACTATTGTATGTAAACAAACTTCACATGTCATGTTCTGTTTTAGTGTCAACACTGATTGTTGAGAGCACACACTTCTCTATTAACCCAGATGCATTTGTTGACCCTTCTCCAGATGCACTTTAATCCAGGTGCACTTATCAACCTTTCTCCAGGTGGAATTTTCCAAGCTGAAATCATCAACCCTTCTCCGGTGGAATTAACCCTTTTCTGGCAGCAATTATCAACCCTTCTCTAGGTGGAGTTATTAACCCTTCTCTGGGTACAACTGGACTCTGGGTACAACAAAAATAAACCAACAAAAATGTTGTTGCAATTGGACTCTGTCGGAGGATGACTCCGGACTATGAGAGGATAACACTTGACCATCTAAGGATGACTCTGGACTATGTGAGGATAACACTTGACCATCTAAGGATGACTCTGGACTGTTTGAGGATAACACTTGACCATCTAAGGATGACTCTGGACTATGTGAGGATAACACTTGACCATCTAAGGATGACTCTGGACTATGTGAGGATAACACTTGACCATCTAAGGATGACTCTGGACTATGTGAGGATAACACTTGACCATCTAAGGATGACTCTGGACTGTTTGAGGATAACACTTGACCATCTAAGGATGACTCTGGACTGTTTGAGGATAACACTCGACCATCTAAGGATGACTCTGGACTGTTTGAGGATAACACTTGACCATCTAAGGATGACTCTGGACTATGTGAGGATAACGCTTGACCATCTAAGGATGACGCTGGACTGTTTGAGGATAACACTTGACCATCTAACGATGACTCTGGACTGTTTGAGGATAACACTTGACCATCTAAGGATGACGCTGGACTGTTTGAGGATGATGCTGGACTCTGAGGATGACTCTGCTGTTTGAGGATGACACTGGACAAGACTGTAAGGAAGAGGATGAGTGGTGAAGCATACTACAGATAGTCAGCAAGCAAGGATTGTGAGCATGTAGATATGCTTGGCAGAGATTTCGCCAGCACACATGCAGCGACTGCAGTCTGGTTCCGAGTGAAGTGACGATTGTTGGTGAAGGATAGTATTCACTCGTTGTGGCTCTTGATAGATATACCATCCTTCCATTAGAACACACACCCTAGAGCTATTCAATTAGTGCGCTGCCTAGCTGCACAAACTATTCGAGGGTACACTCTATTATTTGAACATGAACAGGTATGCGCATCAATTTAAAAAGTGCACACCCAACAGTTCACGTGATCACTGCATCTAAAACAGGTGACCATTATTGGGAGTAGCAGTGCTCCTGTTCTAGCCATTGTCCTCTATTTCAGTTTCGTCTTCTTCATAGTCAGCTTCTCTCTTGTGAATGGGTCATCATCATCGGTCTCTCCTACATTTTCCATGGAGTTCGGCCGTCTCACTGGCGATGCTTGCTGCGGCACTTTCTGCTACTTGCCTGGGGGTCAAAGAGTGAATGTTGTCATCATGTGACCATCTGAACCTGTTGAGGGATGCAATTATCACTTCAGTGGTGACAGGTTGCCAAGTTTTCTTCGCCCACTCAGGACAGCACTTTCTCTGGAACTTTCACACTTCCTGCTGGTGCACAGTCCAAGAGGGCATGTTCTATTTCTTACGAGAAAGTAAACGGTACACAGTCTAATCGAGGGCATCGAGAAAATACAGTATATATATATAACCTGATATTAGAGATGAGTTTGCCTTGGAGGTTAGTCTGCAGGAGGAATGATTACATCTTGTGACTGTTGCTAGGCAATAAGCAATCAAAAGTTGACTTCATCATTGACCAAGACAAGAGACCACCATGTGGACATGGCCGCTAAAGAGAGGTCCTTCTCCTTTCCTCGTCTTTGCGCTAATAGGAGGAAGGAAGCAAAGGGGACACCTTGAACTCCTTTTGAATTTTCATACAACACCTGGCACTTTGTTGCACGTACCAGACAAGTGGCTAAAAGATAAGCAGCTTGCTTTGGTGGGATAGAGGGCAAGCACAGCACACCTTACAATGTGTGAATGTATGTGCATGCGCGACCAACAGGGTGCGAGACACGTTCAAGCTTCAAGTGCCACAACTTCTAGACGCCTTGAAGTGCTGGTCTGGGCAGCGAATGAGACCTTCACAGCAACACTTCACAACACTGTGTACCAGAATAGAGCACAGAGTGTTCTTTTTTGAAGCTACAGATATATATCTTGACCATGTGTGTTGACATCCAAAATGGCTTCTATTTTGGTCCCTCTCATATTCTTTCGATTTCCCCTACTTTATATTGCACACACACACCCTCCCCCCCTCTCCCCATGTTTCAACTAGCAAGACTAGCCTCATTATCAGTGCTGCATGGCTAAGCTGCACATACGTACATAGAGCTCTGATAGCTGCTTGACAGGAAGCTGAACACCTACTGTACATTAGATGTCTGTGTTCAAATGAATTTCATGTGCCTGGCTGAGGGTAACCCCCCCCCCCCCCCCCCCCCCCCCCCCCGGCACCAAACTTGAGGATGCGCACTAATTAGGGTTATGCTATATTATCCTATCATGCACATCAAGGATCACCTGATCTTGATCAGGTGTGGCAATACCTATTATTCGTTTAAGACAGCCTGTTGTCTCCTAGAGTCCTCTTCCTTCCAGTTCTGCTTCGTCCAATGTGAAGTGACTAATATCAACCCGCATGTCTTATTGTACTGACGGGCTGTTCTCGTTCTCACTGATTGCAGTTGCTTCTGCACTGAAGACAATCCGCTAAAATTGGACAGATGCAGCTACCGCTCGAGCAACCTCTCCGCGCAGAAGAGCCACAACTATCAAAGATATTGATCATCATTGGCTGCTCCTCAGATGGATGCCCGTCGGACATTCTGTTACATAGTTCAATACGCTATTGCGGTGTGTGGTGGCACTCGCTATATGTGATGGGATCTGATTTGATATCAGATCAAAGAATGCCAAATTACCTACAGAATGGAACTTGAATTAGCTCTTAACTCCATTCCAAAGCAAAGATATGAAATGCTGAAGACAAGAGGTTTGCAGCATCGACGTTGAGAAAAACACGATAAAAAGCGCTGCTTATAAATCTCATACACCGTGCACGCGCAGCATTATTTTTTGCTCAGGGACGGTTCCATACACCGTGCACGCGCAGCATTATTTTTTGCTCAGGTACGGTTCAAACACGTGGAACACAACAATGTGGGGAGGAGGAAATACTTCTCTCAACTACACTGAGATGGTGCTACCTTACTTGAGAAAGAAACACTGCTCTCCTGTCTGAGCAACACACTGTGCATGTTTGAAGGAAAAAGAAAGAAAACTTTTAAAGCATATGTCAGTGAAGATTGAGTAGCAGAAGATGTACATGAAGCAAAGAGGCATCTATAGGTTAGTTAGCTATATTGCTAGTAAAGTAAGCTATAGCTAGCTAATAGTTAGTTAAGCTAGTAGTAAAGTAAGCTATAGGAAGTAGCTACAGCTGGCTAATATATTTAGCTAGCTACAGCTGGCTATATACTTAGTTATGTTTGCTAATATAGTTTGCTATAGCTGGCTAATATACATGTAGTTAGCTGTAGCTGGCTAATATAGTTAGCTATAGCTGGCTAATATAGTTAGCTTTAGCTGGCTAATATAGTTAGCTATAGCTGGCTAATATAGTTAGCTATAGCTACAGTTAGGTAGAGCTAACTAAGGATGACTACCAACATAGCTTGAAAATGACAACAATAAAAAACAGGACTAGAGTGTGGCTAAGACTGCTGCTAACATAAGGAATGACAAGCTTCGAGTGTGGCTTTGATGAGCTAGGTATACATAATAAAGTACGATATAGAGCAATGCAAATGATATCATATCATGTTCTTAGTTTGGACAGGGTCTGTGGTTGTGACTAGCTTGCCAACATGCCCTGGGGGGTTGTGGCTGTGAAGGTGTCCACAAGTACAGGGGAGTTTCTCGTGGCTCACTGTTTTTGATAATGTTGGCATTGGACATGCAACATTCTGGTCGTTGTCTTGTCTGGGTGGAAAGGTCGGGTTTGATCATGCAACTATTACTTCCTCCAGTTCCAGTTTGTGGCTCCAGTCTGCCAGTCTCAACCATACAACACTTACAAAGTGCACGCATCCTTAATCCTTTCCTTGCTGCACTGATAACTGATTTGCTTTCTTTTCCTACATATTAGTATGTTCAGTGCATGCACCTGCTTCACCATTCTCCGAGTCTCCTTCGCTTTGACTACTACTGTTCTATGTGAAATAGTCATCATAGACTTCAAGGAGGGACTGATGGTGTCCTAGAGAGGTGATCCAGGAGAGAAACAAGAAGGAAAATTGATGGGGGTTTTGTACCTTCCAGTGCACCTGGAGATACCATGACAGAGGTCAAGCAAGAGTAATTAGGACAGAGGTCAAGCAATAGTAATTAGGACAGAGGTCAAGCAAGAGTAATTAGGACAGAGGTCAAGCAAGAGTAATTAGGACAGAGGTCAAGCAAGAGTAATTAGGACAGAGGTCAAGCAAGAGTAATTAGGACAGAGGTCAAGCAAGAGTAATTAGGACAGAGGTCAAGCAAGAGTAATTAGGACAGAGGTCAAGCAAGAGTAATTAGGACAGAGGTCAAGCAAGAGTAATTAGGACAGAGGTCAAGCAAGAGTAATTAGGACAGAGGTCAAGCAAGAGTAATTAGGACAGAGGTCAAGCAAGAGTAATTAGGACAGAGGTCAAGCAAGAGTAATTAGGACAGAGGTCAAGCAAGAGTAATTAGGACAGAGGTCAAGCAAGAGTAATTAAACTTCTCAATAATCAACTACAAATTGTATTCTCTTGACGTTTCGACTGCTCTAGCCTTCATCAGGAATAGGCTAGAGCATCTAGTCGAAACGTCGAGAGGATACAATTTGAAGTTGATTATTGAGAAGGTTATAATAATGTTATTATGTCAACTGAAGAGCTCATCGAAGAGTAATAGATGCTTAGAGCTAATCAAAAATACAATGTAAAGGTCAACATATGAACTTGGAGGTTATCACACAAAACTAGTGTTCTCTACAATTGGACTCTCTTCTCAGAGTCCCATCACATACATTAGTCCCACTCCTATTTAAAAATGGCAGACAAAACAACAACAACAACAGAGCTAACATCTCGACTGAAACTCCCTCATAGCTTCTTAATAGAATCCTCCATGGTTATTTCAGCCAATTTTAAATGCTAAACACTTCAAGTGTGCTTTGATTCCCTTGTGAAAGCAGTCAATCGGTGACCCCGAGAATTATGAAAAACCATGAAGTCCATCCTCGTATATCATGATTGTAAGGACTTATATAATACCAGGCTGGGTTTCAGTTTGAGCATGTGCAGAACAATGCAATTAGCATTGTCTAATATTGGGCACACAATATTTCACTAAGAGACAGTAAATGGTGCATGATCTAATTGAGGGCATGGAGTTCTGCAAGGGCACAGTCTATTAGAGTCTATTAGAGTTTATACAGTATACACACACCAAAATCTTCATGTTTTTAATTAAGCAGCCGCCACTAGGCAAGCAGCCACCACTACACAAGCAGCCACCACTAGGCAAGCAGTCACCACTAGACAAGCAGCCACCACTAGGCAAGCAGCCACCACTAGGCAAGCAGCCACCACTAGGCAAGCAGCCACCACCCACCACCAGGCAAGCAGCCACCACCAGGCAAGCAGCCACCACTAGGCAAGCAGCCACCACTAGGCAAGCAGCCACCACTAGGCAAGCAGCCACCACTAGGCAAGCAGCCACCACTAGGCAAGCAGTCACCACTAGGCAAGCAGCCACCACTAGGCAAGCAGCCACCACTAGGCAAGCAGTCACCACTAGACAAGCAGCCACCACTAGGCAAGCAGCCACCACTAGGCAAGCAGTCACCACTAGGCAAGCAGCCACCACTAGGCAAGCAGTCACCACTAGGCAAGCAGTCACCACTAGACAAGCAGCCACCACTAGGCAAGCAGTCACCACTAGGCAAGCAGCCACCACTAGGCAAGCAGCCACCACCAGGCAAGCAGCCACCACCAGGCAAGCAGTCACCACTAGACAAGCAGCCACCACTAGGCAAGCAGTCACCACTAGGCAAGCAGCCACCACTAGGCAAGCAGCCACCACCAGGCAAGCAGCCACCACCAGGCAAGCAGTCACCACTAGGCAAGCAGCCACCACCAGGCAAGCAGTCACCACTAGGCAAGCTCCCACCACTAGGCAAGCTGCCACCACTAGGCAAGCAGCCACCACTAGGCAAGCAGCCACCACTAGGCAAGCAGCCACCACCCACCACCAGGCAAGCAGCCACCACCAGGCAAGCAGCCACCACTAGGCAAGCAGCCACCACTAGGCAAGCAGCCACCACTAGGCAAGCAGCCACCACCCACCACCAGGCAAGCAGCCACCACTAGGCAAGCAGTCACCACTAGGCAAGCAGGCAAGCAGCAGCCACCACTAGGCAAGCAGCCACCACTAGGCAAGCAGCCACCACTAGGCAAGCAGTCACCACTAGGCAAGCAGCCACCACTAGGCAAGCAGTCACCACTAGGCAAGCAGCCACCACTAGGCAAGCAGCCACCACTAGGCAAGCAGCCACCACCAGGCAAGCAGCCACCACTAGGCAAGCAGTCACCACTAGACAAGCAGCCACCACTAGGCAAGCAGCCACCACTAGGCAAGCAGTCACCACTAGGCAAGCAGCCACCACCAGGCAAGCAGTCACCACTAGGCAAGCAGTCACCACTAGGCAAGCAGCCACCACTAGGCAAGCAGCCACCACTAGGCAAGCAGCCACCACCAGGCAAGCAGCCACCACTAGGCAAGCAGCCACCACTAGGCAAGCAGTCACCACTAGGCAAGCAGCCACCACTAGGCAAGCAGCCACCACTAGGCAAGCAGTCACCACTAGACAAGCAGCCACCACTAGGCAAGCAGCCACCACCCACCACCAGGCAAGCAGCCACCACTAGGCAAGCAGCCACCACTAGGCAAGCAGTCACCACTAGGCAAGCTCCCACCACTAGGCAAGCAGTCACCACTAGGCAAGCAGCCACCACTAGGCAAGCAGCCACCACTAGGCAAGCAGTCACCACTAGGCAAGCAGTCACCACTAGGCAAGCAGCCACCACTAGGCAAGCAGCCACCACTAGGCAAGCAGCCACCACCAGGCAAGCAGCCACCACCAGGCAAGCAGCCACCACTAGGCAAGCAGTCACCACTAGGCAAGCAGCCACCACTAGGCAAGCAGCCACCACTAGGCAAGCAGTCACCACTAGGCAAGCAGCCACCACTAGGCAAGCAGTCACCACTAGGCAAGCTCCCACCACTAGGCAAGCTCCCACCACCAGGCAAGCAGCCACTGCCCTTGTTTCAGCAAGCACCCAGTACATAGAATTTGCCATTGAAACCACAGGTATACCTGTAAGACCACAATAAAGATTTAATGGCAGTTAGACTACTGTATTTTCTTAAACTCGTCAGATGGAGTGTGGCCACCTCCTTTATGAAGTGAGCATTAATTGTAGTAGTCAACATTCAAACTTGGCAAGTACCTACCATACTCCTTTTGGCTTATCTTGAAGGTATGTAGTTAGCACCATGGGTGTATGTAGTTAGCACCATGGGTGTCGAGCACAGCAACAGGCAGCTGCTTGCCTATCCACACTGCACAAGTCAACGCGCATTAATACACATTGGTCGCGTTCACACTGAATTTGAATTACATTGATCTGGTCCACCTCGATAGGTGGTTGAGTCGAAAAGAGCAATAAATCATTTAAATAACTACGTAAGTATGCTTTGAAATGAATTTCATTCACTCGCATCTTTGCAATGGCTGCAGGTTGGAACTTTGGAACTACATTTAGCTGTATACTACATCTGTGGCCTGCGGCCAAACTTAACTAGCTAAAGTGGCCAATTACATAGCTGGAGAAATGTTGCTACAGAAGAAGCCAAAAAAACATGCCGGTTGCATTTATTTTGAACGCACGTAGACGCTTACCGTTTCCAACCGTTACTAAAATTAACAACCAACGCTAACCAATGCAAACAAACATTTAACGTTTATGCGACTTTTGACCGCAGCGACGCTGACTAAAAGGTCAGCGCATCCGAGCAGCCTTCCTAAGGTCACCAAAGCGCACAAGATTAGTGCCATGTGGCAAGTTATTTTTTAGCTGCTGGGACTCGCCTTTGCTTCGAGCTTTCAAAAGGATTGTTTTACAGCTCCTGTTCTACCAACATAAGCTGTTGAAAAGATATCCTGAAGCCCACGGTGAAAAACAGTGAGTAGATTCTGTATGATTTTGATATAAAGTCAGGACCTCTTGTCAGCTAGTAACTGGCTTTCACAGGTTTGTAAATCATAGCTTCTGTACTATAACATTTTCAAGCCTTTTTTTCTTATTAAGTTAGAAAAACTTGGACGCCTTTGTGTGCAAGCCTTTAGCTACATAACGTGCTCTCAATGTATAAAGTGTCGATAGTTAAACTTTATCTTGACTAGTGGATAGTTTGTATATCAGCATTCTTTCACTGGTATTATTGCAGCGTAGAGTTTGTTTAGATTTTTATAGAAGAGGAAGTTAGTGGAGAGTAAAAATGTAGATAGTCCTTTTCATAAGGTCATTTGATTGGCAACAAAAAGAAAGTGAGTAGGATTTTGGTGTGAGTAGGATTTTGGTGATGACCCCTAGTTCCCTTCCAAGATCTCCACCAAACATGTGTCCAAATGTGTCCAGCTGTCTAGCCACATTCCACCAATCTGTTGACACGTTCTTATTTGGAGATGGATGGATAAAAAAATTTAAAAAGTGGTTATGCATCCAAAATGAATAATGTTATTGGACAATGAGATTGTGTATTTCTTTCTTCTCTTTGGCATGTATATTAGAATGTCTTCGTTGGAGAAGAACCAGAGGGAGCTAACCCACTGTGTGCACTTCTGGAGAACAGGTTGGCTCTGGTAACTCCCCCAGTGCCTCAGCCTTCTCCAGTTTGTCTTCAAGGTTCAATGAAGTTGGCATCCCATTGCTCCACCTACCTTAGTGCCAGGACACCTCCTTTCAGACAGTTGATTTGAAGGTGGTCATTCAAAAGTGGGACTATTACAAAAAAAATTAATAATTCTGAACATTTTTCTCAATTCAGAGGATTTTTTTTTTGTACGACAAAGAACTATGACAAAGAACACAACAATTAAATTGAAACAACATTTTATAATCATATAATTGAACTCGGCTAGAAAACAAAATAAAGAGAGCAGCAATTAGAAAAATAAAAAATAAAAAGGCTTCTGACGCTCATCTGTATTTAGGATAGGAGGGCTGGGGTTAGTTCCAGAACTTTCATTCTTCCCACCTGAAGTAGCAAGTCCCGTTACGTATGAGCGTCGGTCTCAGCAGTTGCAGTCGAGCATCTGTCTTCTCCCGAAGCACTTTCATTCTACTATCGAGCGTAGGTCCCCCGCACATCTTGCTTGCTATCTGCATTTATAGCAAGAAAGAGGTGCGGATACCTATGCTCAACTGTGTCATTCTATGTTTGGTAAATTGCAAGGTTTCTTGCTTGGCTTCTCCCAAGACTTGGAACACTTGCAACAGACTTAAGGCTGATTCACAATATGCAAAATGCTCAAGCGTTGCGATGCAATGCGTCGTTTTTTAAATATTGTGAACACAAAATTGTGTCGCATCGCTTGAATAGAACTGAGTTATATTCGAGCGGCATTGTAACCTGCGATTGCATCATTCTGTGTGCGTTTATTTGAGTTCTTCGTCATTCTGGTGTGCTTTATTTTGATTTTTCAGTAAAAGCTGGTGATTTCAAATCTGAATGGACGACGAAAGGCTTATCGAAGCAGCGAGAACTTTTCCTAGTATATGGGATGCGCGAATGATGTGAGCGCTGGCTTCTGTTAATTAATGGGCAGGGTTCTGGTTGGGTGAAAGTTCAAGTTTGCTCAAGCAGCGACTCCATTATTGTGAACAGCTATAAGTGATGCGACGACATGATGCGATGCGACAGCCTAGCAGCATATTGTGAACCAGCCTTTAGTTCCTTTGCAGCTGCTGTTTGATCGCCATAAGCTTCTATCTCTAAGTCAAGCTGCACTCCAACTTCACCTGCAAGCTCTGTGGTGGCACACCTCAAAAGGTAAGCAATAAACTTTGTACGTTTGGTCTGGAGTGTGGGATCATTACCTAATGAATCTGACAACAGTACTTCCTGTAATATACTAGACACTTCCTGTAGTAAACTAGACACTTCCTGCAGTATACTAGGCACCCAAGAGGCAACAAGGCCAGTTCCATAACTTTCCATCCTTATACCGATAATTCTCTGGTGATTGGCTCCAAGTGAAGGGACATTAGGCTCTCACTAATGAACATAGATCCCACTAAGTGCTCCAATTAAGGATGCACTTAGCTCCACATTGAGGGAGCACTTGCTTCGACTAACAGGACATATGGCTCCCACAAGGGGGCACTAGGCTCCCCTAAGGGGGCACTAAGCTCCCAAAGGGGCAATAGGCTCTCACTAAGGGGGCACTAGGCTCCCACTAAGGGGGCTCACTAAGGGCTCCCACTAAGGGGGCACTAGGCTCTCACTAAGGGGGCACTAGGCTCTCACTAAGGGGGCACTAGGCTCTCACTAAGGGGGCACTAGGCTCTCACTAAGGGGGCACTAGGCTCCCACTAAGGGGGCACTAGGCTCCCACTAAGAGGGTACTAGGCTCCCACTAAGGGGGCACTAGGCTTGCACGGCACTAGGCTAGCACTAAGGGGGCACACTAGGCTCCCAATGAAGGGGACACCTAGCTCACTAGAACAGTGGGTTTGATGGTTTCAAATGACATACTGTAGCTTAGCTATGGGCCCAAGAGGATGCCTCCCACCTGCTTAGCAACTCTACCACAGACAGTAGCTGCATATGGACAGGCAACACAACCAGAACCACAGGGGAGGAGGAGTACGGACCAAGGAATTTTATTAACTTGATAGATGTTATGACTAGATGTCCAGAAGTTGGCTATAAAAATACATTGAAGTTTACGGAGAAATTTTACGGAGAAATACAATAAACAAAGTATGAGATGACTGTCCCTAAACTATAACCAAACCACATGATCTTATTATAGGAACAGAACAAATTAATAACATAATAATAATAAACTACTACTACTGATACTACTGCTGATACTACTGCTGATACTACTGCTGATACTACTGCTGATACTACTGCTGATACTACTGCTGATACTACTGCTGATACTACTGCTGATACTACTGCTGATACTACTGCTGATACTACTGCTGATACTACTGATACTACTACTGATACTACTACTGATACTACTACTGATACTACTACCAATAATGATACCAATAATGATACCAATAATGATACCAATAATGATACCAATAATGATACCAATAATGATACCAATAATGATACCACTACTGATACCACTACTGATACCACTACTGATACCACTACTGATACCACTACTGATACCACTACTGATACCACTAATGATACCAATAATGATACCAATAATGATACCAATAATGATACCAATAATGATACCAATAATGATACCACTACTGATACCACTACTGATACCAATAATGATACCAATAATGATACCAATAATGATACCAATAATGATACCAATAATGATACCAATAATGATACCAATAATGATACCAATAATGATACCAATAATGATACCAATAATGATACCAATAATGATACCAATAATGATACCAATAATGATACCAATAATGATACCAATAATGATACCAATAATGATACCAATAATGATACCAATAATGATACCAATAATGATACCAATAATGATACCAATAATGATACCAATAATGATACTAATAATGATACTAATAATGATACTAATAATGATACTAATAATGATACTAATAATGATACTAATAATGATACTAATAATGATACTAATAATGATACTAATAATGATACTAATAATAATAATAATAATAATAATAATAACAACAAATGCATACATGCATACACGCATAAATAAATACTAAATAAATACATAAACAAACAAACAAACAAACAAACAAACAAATACATAAATAAATAATAATGAAACAAGTTCTAGAGTTTTTTTGTTAGCGAGAAGTGATTCAAAATGGCTGATGGTCTTAGTGGAACTGCTGACATACGGAGGAACTGATCTTCGGAGACATTCAAGAAGTTTTCTTTATCACAAGCTAGGATGCCAATACTCTCCTGCTATACAGAAACACATTCCTCTCGTGTCGCTTAGACATTGTTCATCCACAGACTTCCACACATTCTTAGCAGCCTCTGGGCATCCAGCCGGTACATCAACACAAACCTGAATTCCTTAGGCCTCGTGGCAGTTGCTGTACAGTCAAGTTGGACTCCAGACCTCATTAAGAATTCCTGTGTACAGGACAAAGATGTGTGGTCCACGTAGATCAGGGAACCCACTACTGCCACCTTTCACATAATTATGCTTCTCCTGGGATGTTTGGGATGTTTGGGATGTCCCTATTGAGCCCTCCGACTCAAGCATGAACTATCCTCCCTAAAATATCCTTATCACTAGAACATCACTTACCTTGGCCATAGAGTAATCCTTATATTAGCTCTGGAATAGACCCAGCCCTGATTACTGGATCACCTCGCTAGAAACATCCCAGGAGCTCTTTGTCAAGCATTAGCCTCTTTGTCAAGCATTCCTGGTCTCTCTGCTGGGAGCCTCTTTGTCAAGCATTCCTGGTCTCTCTGCTGGTAGCCTCTTTGTCAAGCACTACTGATCTGTCTCACTCCTGGCTCCTGGTCTCACTGTTGGGTATCTCTTTGTCAAGAAATCCTGGTCTCTCTCACTCCTGGTCTCCCTGTTGGGAGCCTCTTTGTCAAGCACTCCTTGGGAGCCTTTTTGTCTAGCACTTCTGGTCTTGCGCTTGGAAGCCTTTGCCAAGCACTCCTGGTCTCCCTGTTGGGAGCCTCTTTGTCTAGCACTTCTGGTCTTGCGCTTGGAAGCCTTTGCCAAGCACTCCTGGTCTCCCTGTTGTAAGTCCCTTTGCCAAGCACTGTTGGGTGTTGGGAATCTTCTTTTCCAGAATTGCTGGACTCACCTGTTGGCTGTAGGAGGAGCCTGTTTGTCAAGCGCTCCTGTTTTTACAATGGATGTCCTCACTATTTCCACAACTTAGGCAGACAAGCACAGCATCGCCAACCAAACATACAACCACCTTACAAGAACATACAAGATTACAAGGTACGATTTTTTTTAACTTGGAGGGACATGCCCAGGACTGCCACACCCTTTTCTACGATATCCAAAGATTCCTCGAATACTTCGGACTATCCTAGCACATCGCTAGCTCTAGCCCTAAAATACTAGCTTTATTTCTAGAATGTCCCTAGCCCTAGTCCTTCTTGTAGATTCCATGCTGTATAGTCAGTCAATTCTCTAGGGACATCCCGGGATAGTCCCAAGTACTCTGGGAAATCCAGGAAAGATTGGTTGTGCAGTGTTGGACATGAATGTCAGCTTGAGCAATCATTATTGGGAAGCTTCATTATTGGGAAGCTGCAGAGGGCGTGGTTAAGCCCCGTCATAGAGACACATGTGAGTCGAGATAAGGATTCAAGGAAGATACCAATGAAAGCAAAAGAGATGGTATGGGTTGGGACAGAAGTTGCAGCATATGGGAGAAGAGAAACAAAATGGTGGGAGTATGAGAGAGATGAGAAAGGGAAGAGGACAAGAGAGATTGCTGAGAGAGGAGGTTGAGGAGAAGACAGGGGGAGAGGTAAGGAGGTGGAGATGAGGGGAAAGATGAGGGAAGAGAGGGGTGGCGTGGGTGGGGGGGGAGAGTGAGAGGGGAAGCCAACAGGGAGAAGTGAGGAGACGAGGAGAAAGGAAATGAGAGGTTAAAGTGAAAGGGAGTGAAGAAAAACAAACTATGTAAGATTATTACTCTCTGTTGTGCACACAACATAATACCATTTTAGCAGCTAAAACATGTTCACAATACACACACTACACCATGCTGGCCCAGTTGGGTCAGAGTATACACCCTGCCCAAAACAAAATGCACCAACATAATGTACCCTCCTATATTCAAACTACACCCAGCTGCATTCAAATTACACACAGCTGTATTCCTATAACACCCTGCACCCTGTTACATTCAAACTACCAAGCTGCATGTGCTGCATTGATATGCACACGTGACCCTCTAACCGCTTGATCGGTGTGCACACTCACTAACTGTATACACACCATAGAGAGGAAGATTCTTGAAGAGTTAGGGGTTAAATACTTGCAGATGGTGACCGATGAAATGATTCACAGGGTAAAACTTTCATGGATTACGTAGCATATAGTGGAAACCATGCTCTGCAGCTCTTCATTTGTACCTCAAGTACAATGATTAATACACCTCAAAAAGTCATTACTTGAAGTAGGCAGAGCCACAGTTGCCATAGTAATGAGATTGCATTGCATCCAATCTGAGTATGACAGACAGGATACAAGCACAACTAATAATGATGACACAAGGAAGAGCCAGCATAGCAAGCAAGTACAGCACACGCACGCCGCAAATTGAAATAGAACTTCACAGACCTGCTAACATTGTAACTGTGCACACAACCATCCCACACATCAGGCTCCTACATTAGACCCAAGCACGTGGCAATGTCTTAAGCAATCACATCCTAAGTGATACACAGTGTATGTACATATAACATAGAGTGTTTAAACAAAGGGGTTGTTGGCAGAATAGAGGGAGTGAGAGAGTGAAAGAGAAGAGGGCAGCATGGGAATAAACAGATGTCTGGGAGCAACTAATACCCATTAAAACGAAGATGGGATCCACATAGTGTGATGTTAACGCTAGATAGTGTGAAAGTTGGCAAGCAGGCTCTTTCACACACCAAAAAAATAGCACCTTTAGTAGCACAATGATTTTGGAGCAAGCAAGTCCATAACCAACATGTCTCATGCTAGATCATAGCCAACATGTCTCATGCTAGATCATAGCCAACATGTCTCATGCTAGATCATAGCCAACATGTCTCATGCTAGATCATAGCCAACATGTCTCATGCTAGATCATAGCCAACATGTCTCATGCTAGATCATAGCCAACATGTCTCATGCTAGATCATAGCCAACGTGTCTCATGCTAGATCATAGCCAACATGTCTCATGCTAGATCATAGCCAACATGTCTCATGCTAGATCATAGCCAACATGTCTCATGCTAGATCATAGCCAACATTATTGCAGGATACTGGATTGGCCGAAACGAAGATACCAACTGTGCTTTTGACAACAGGTGACATTACACATCAGAGCACCTTGGATATAAGCTTACAATACACCAGCACCCTATTCTCCCAGGTTACTTACACACTTACATTTCCGATTTCCAGCCTAGTTTCTTATCCATTTCCCGGTCCTGTTGAACTTTTTTGTTGTGTCTTCTAATCCAATCTCTGTGCTCTGGGTCCATCAACACATTGCACACAGCAAACTGGCCAACGACCTCAAACAAGAAGAAAACCTGCAAAAAAACAACAACGAGAACACGACTTACTAGTTGCCACTAGCACCGATGACACTACTCCCGGCGGCCTGCAGTTCATTGGCGTTTGACACCTAGCTGTTGAGCCATAGTAGGCTGGCCCACAACACACGACTTACAAGTACTCCGAGAGTGTGGCAAAAAGTTCCTCAGAATATTAGAGATGTTCTCCGATGACTACGCTGTTAGTACACTAACCTAAAACTACACATAACGTGATGGTGAGCTGTTGTTGCAGTGCATAGAAAGTACAGCTTTTTCCTAGTAGGGATGCACGTGAGCTTTTTCTGGGATCGACCCGGAACCAGCCGGTTTTCTTCTTGGGCGTGGTCGGCCTGCGGATATCCTGTTCCGAGTACGAGAGCTAAAAAAGAGGAACAAAAAATCTGGTGATGCTGGGCCAGCAGTTGCAGGGCCAGCAGTTGCAGGGCCAGCAGTTGCAGGGCCAGCAGTTGCAGGGCCAGCAGTTGCAGGGCCAGCAGTTGCAGGGCCAGCAGTTGCAGGGCCAGCAGTTGCAGGGCCAGCAGTTGCAGGGCCAGCAGTTGCAGGGCCAGCAGTTGCAGGGCCAGCAGTTGCAGGGCCAGCAGTTGCAGGGCCAGCAGTTGCAGGGCCAGCAGTTGCAGGGCCAGCAGTTGCAGGGCCAGCAGTTGCAGGGCCAGCAGTTGCAGGGCCAGCAGTTGCAGGGCCAGCAGTTGCAGGGCCAGCAGTTGCAGGGCCAGCAGTTGCAGGGCCAGCAGTTGCAGGGCCAGCAGTTGCAGGGCCAGCAGTTGCAGGGCCAGCAGTTGCAGGGCCAGCAGTTGCAGGGCCAGCAGTTGCAGGGCCAGCAGTTGCAGGGCCAGCAGTTGCAGGGCCAGCAGTTGCAGGGCCAGCAGTTGCAGGGCCAGCAGTTGCAGGGCCAGCAGTTGCAGG
Source organism: Cladorhizidae sp. MBARI D1340-BT2 (assembly GCA_028752905.1). Taxonomy (NCBI): domain Eukaryota; kingdom Metazoa; phylum Porifera; class Demospongiae; order Poecilosclerida; family Cladorhizidae; species Cladorhizidae sp. MBARI D1340-BT2. Next base: position 21,313,367 of record JAQNBH010000008.1, on the reverse strand, counting down.
GCCAGCAGTTGCAGGGCCAGCAGTTGCAGGGCCAGCAGTTGCAGGGCCAGCAGTTGCAGGGCCAGCAGTTGCAGGGTTGCCAAAAACTCAGATTTTATACAAATAAGTATCTTTGGATGTATTTTATCTTTAGGTACTATTATCACTATGACTCTGCTACTGCAACTGGAGACCTTCAAAGTTCATGGGGTTTAAAGTTCAAAATAATTATTGTTAGCTTTGTAGAACTTTTAACCCTGGGCAAGGTGATGGCAGAGCACATTGTCAGTGATCAGCAGGGACCTCAAGAGACAAGTATCGTGAGTAGTGCTAGTAGAAGTTCTAACCAGTCGGTGTTAGCAGCACCAGCAGCATTGTTGAACAAGAAGGCAGTTCTACTAATGAAAATGTTGATACAGATACTGATAGGCATAGCTTCTCATCTAAGATTAAGAAGCCAAGGTATGTTTGTGCATTCAAGCCAGACTATTCTAATAAGTTCAAGTGCTAATAAGTTCAAGTGGGCTAAGCTATCAAAAAAGGGTTCATGTTATGCATTCTGCAAATTGTGTAATCGTGATATTGGCATTGCATATGGCAGCACCAGAGACCTGAGAAAACATGAACAGACTGCTGTGCATATTTCAGCAAGTAAAAATGTGGAATTTGTAAGCTCTCTTACCTCATACATTCGAAACGGAGATGGACCAAAGCGAGAAGAAGCTGTCATAGCAGCAGAGGTTAAGTTTGCTTTCTTTCTAGCAGAGCATCACCTTCCATTTTTGATAGCTGATCACTGCTCAAAATTGTTTCCTGCCCTCCAGATTCTGCAATTGCAAAATCTATAAAATGTGGCCGGACTAAAGCCACGGCTATTGTGAAAGTACTATATACTAGTAGCTGAAGAAGTAGTTTCTGATTTACTAACCCGTCTTGATAAATCTAAGTTTTTCAGCTTACATACAGATGAAACTACTGACATTACCGTTAACCCACAATGCGGAATTATGATCCGGTTCTTTGACAATACCGGTTTGTTGCTTTTTCCTAAAGTTGGAGTCGGTGCAGGAGCAAGTTTATTCCAGGTCCTAGACTCTAATTTCAGTGCCAATGGACCTATAAAATATGCTAATCTAGTGGGACTGGGCGCTAATGTCATGCTGGGAAAAAGAGATTCTGTTATGACTAAATTAAGAACTAATCAACCCTCTTTGAAGGCCTTTCACTGTAATTGCCATACAGCAGCCTTAATTGCTAATCATGCATGCAGTGTCTTGCCCGATATTCTTGATGACATTACAGTTCAAATTTGGTATTTCTTCCATAAAAGCCCAAAACGTCAACACACCTTGGAAACCAAGTTTTCACCAAAACCAAGCCACACAAGTTGCTTAAAACAGCACAAACGAGGTGTTATTTCAGAAGTACAGAAGAGAAGCAAGCTGTTGTTCTCGGAATAAAAACTGGTCTTGAGAATCCACTTTGTAATTTATATTTAATGTTTCGGAGTGATTCATTGCCTGTTATTAACACCTTTAACAAAACGATGCAATTGCAATCACCTACAATACATTTCCTTCACCAAGAGGTCCAGTAATTTTTTTAAACGATTTTGCTATGTTGTTTTTTGCTATGTTTTTTTCCACCCTCTTCTGTGCAAAATGCTAGTATTTCAGCTCTTAATCTAGATGACGAGGACCAGTTTCTTCCCCCAGAAGAAGTATTTGTGGGTCAAAAAGCAGAAAACTTTCTCTCTGGTGAGAATGATCTCTTGTCAAATGAAGTCAGAAAGTCCAGGGGGACATGCAGAAATTTTTGAAGTATGCTATTAAAAAACTGCCAGTTGATAATTTACTTTTTGAAAAACTTAAGTTGGATTTCTCTTCACAACCAAGAGTATGGATATGCTAGACAGGTACTGTTTGTTGCATCATGCCTTAAACAAGTCATCAAAGAGGACAAAAAAGGTCGGCTTAATGAAGAATTTATTGACTACTGCCACTGCTGAGGTTGCTACAAAGGACAGTGATTGCTACTGGCATCAAGTTGGGCAAGTCGAAGATGTTTCTGGAGAATTACCCCCACGTATGCTTATGGAGCAATGTGAATGCTCTCTGTGCTTCGGATTCGGTATGATTCGATATGTTAACAATCTGCAGGCTTCCAGGTGCTCATCAGCTGACCTCTCACCACATGAGGGCAGTGATGGTGAAGTGTCTGTGATGACTTGGCATCATCTACTTTTGAAAGGTGTGTTGACAGGTTTTCCTTTTTCTAATAATATAGTTTCCTCCTTATATTATTTAGAAGTGCTACTATGTCTGTGCGTCCCTTGTCGCCAGCTCTGCCTCAACAACACAAATCCAGGAAGAAGAAACGGCAAGAGGTGGATGCTGTCGACAATGCCTTTTGTCCAGACTGGATAGTCTTCAGGGAGAGAAGCAGGACGAAGAGGGTGAATTCAGGAAATATCTGGCTTCCCGTCTACGCCCAAACAGAAGGCTATAGCCCTACATCGAAATTAATCAACTCCTTTTAAATCAATTTCCCAATGACTGACCCCTCCCAGCTCTCCTAGCCACACCTTTACACAATCGATCTGGGAATGCTCCTCAAAACTTTTACAATTACTAAATTGAAATCTGAATCAAGTGAAATAAATATGAACAAAATTAAGTCCAGTGTACATGAGTGTATATGCTACCCATCAACTTCACCACGAGGACTACAGAAATAATCCTTGTAGCTATCCCTGACTTCAGCAGCCATCTGAGAGTGTCTATCATCAAATATAAGTGAAATTACCAGTTGACTTTTTACAAACCTGTTACTGCCTATGTGAGAAACTGAATGCATTCCTGTATTGCTTATATTGCCACTGCCATCCTCCCCATCTATAAACCCAGGTGGGTGGTACACACCGATGACTCGGTAGTACGCAGATAATTGTGCAGAGCAACAGCAGCCTGTGTGTATAGCACAGCCCTGTTTGGCTCTGCGATGATTGGCCTGCAAAACACTCGCCATCTAGCAGCCAGAATGCCAAAGGAGTTCTCAATTATCCTCCTGGCTCAACTGAGGTGGTAATTGAAGATGGCACAATCCTCTAAAAGTTAGCATAAATGAATTTATTATTAGCTATGTACATTAAAGTGTATAAGTACCAGGCAGGTTGCGGCCCAGGAATGGTCGCAGCATTTTTTCCGTAGTGGGAATGCCTCATCACCAACTATGACATATGGAAATGCCTGCGAAGTATATACCTAAATGGATAAGAATAATTTTAACCCATTCATTGATCATGCCAAACCCATGTTTTTACCAGGAAGTGGAGATGCATCAGGAGTGGACAGTGAAGGCTCCTCCAAAGCCTGTCCAAACAATGAGTTGGAGAGCACGCCCCCATCACTATGTCTTCCAACCAACCTCCCCATGAATCTGTACAATTAAATAGGCGCAAGGTTAGTATTTTTTTATATTAGCATTTCAGTACCTGTAATGAGTATCGCACACACCAAGCAACACAATAGAATGTGTGCCCTTATAATTAAAATATCTTGAAGCCCAATATGCTTTCCATTAATTGCACCTACACAATAATCAGATAAATTCTGTGACCTAGTATTACCAATGTAGTGTGGAAAGTTCCACAACTGTTCAAACTGACGGCTCACTCCCTCCCACTCTGTCGCTGAGGATGGTGCTCTCACATATTGTGGCATTAACACTTTCCACAGGGCCTCACAGGTGTCCTTCAGGATTATATACACCGTGGACCTACCCATCTGGAAACTGAAGGAGAGGGATACTTAAAATAGCACAATTAACGGGTAGTACTTTTCAAATCAGACCGAAGCGAATTTCCAGCCAAAAAACGTAATGTCAGTATCAGTCTCTTAGCAGGTGATCTGACAAAGCTGTCATAATGGTGGTGGGTCAACAAAGGACTGACCTAATAAAAGGTTTTAGTTAAAACTCACTAAAATATTACATTCTGTATCTTACTTCTTCCAAGAGACTGTCAAACCTCTCTTTGGACATTCTGATGTACCGGAAATGGGTCAGACAAGCACATTTCCTGAAGGAGGTTATGGAATTCTGCTTGTTGCTGACGTTGTAAAAAGATAGGGCGATACCCACAATCTTCTCTTCCTTCTATTCCTCATTCCCCTCCTCCTCCCTCTCCTGATCAGTAGAATGAGTAGTATAACTTGCCGCTCACGAATCCTTCTCCTCCTCATCGGACCATGTACACTTTGGGTGGAGTTGAAGGGGGGACAGTTGCATTTTTGGGGGGAGAGTATATAGCCCACATGTATTTTCCCCCCTTTTTTCCCTTGTGGTTACCGTTATATAACTCCATAGATTCTATAAACTGGACTTGATATATAGCTCAAAAGATAGGTCTCTCTTTGTGCTCTCTGTTGATACTAAAATATTTTTCATAAGTATAACTATAGCCAAGTTACTGGAGCTACAAGTGGAGGGAACCTCAAAAACCTGAATGACTGATGTTGCCGCATAAATATCTCCAGATTGCCAAGTGCTAGCGAGTTCAAATTAGCACCAGTGGCTAGAGGAAGCTCTACTCTACACAATGAGTATTTTCATTAGGCACTAAAATGTAGTACGTGGTCAAGCGGCACGGGTGGAAAATGAATTTCGTTAATAATCCATAAAACTCATGAAGTAAATCATGACATAGATAGGTAGATACATAGATAGATAATTTATTCAAGGGTAAGATGAAAGTATCTTTAGTTGAATTTGGCCTCGGCTGTTACGAGATCAACCTGAGGGGAGATATACTTTTGGGTGCGACCACTTGCTGATCGTGCACCTCAGATGCACTGTATTGATGCTCGGAGAAGAGTGAAGGAGAGTTTGCACCTCATCCATGTTGGAGTAGGACTGATCATTTTTCTCTGACAGCATTGAGGCTAGTCATTTGAGTGATGTGGATGCAGCTTTACGTAGGCCACCTGTGAGAGCCGTGACCAGTGGGGTGAACGATCCATGTTCAACTTCTCTCACTCGCTGTTCGTAAGACCTGATCTTTTCCCTCTCATGCTTTCTGTATGTGGAGACTAAACTTTGTAGGCGGTTGGAGGGGGCATGTGGATTAAATACTCTGACATCAAAATATGTTCGTTCGTAACGACCACCCCAGAAACCATTGGGAGCGATGTCCAGCCTGGCTCCATCCTCTCTTATTGCTGAGGCACCCTTCAAGTTTTCTCCCGTGATTGGCTGCAAGTTAGGCTCTATGCACACATCATTACATACCTCGGACATCCAGCAACCTATTGTGTCTCGTACCTCATTATGCCTGATGAATGGGAAGCCCCCTTGGGGCAGGGAAGAGCATGTAGCCCACCTTTAGTGCATGAGTTAGTTTAAGTTATGGATCCAAAGATTAAAGTAATAACTTTTTCCACCAAGAGTGAGTACACCCTGCCTGAGATCTGTGATCTTCCAAGTACATCAATTCAACTGAAAGGGTGTGCCACAGGCACAGTTTGTGGGAGTGTTCTATGGAGGCCATCCGTAATGGAGTGCAAGCACATATGTAAATGCTCCTTTGTGAAGGGTGAGGTTGTGTTCCTCCAGAGGAAGTACAGATAGCCAGCTTGAGGCGCCCTTCTCTTGAGCCAGGTCCATGGCCCGTTGTAGTGTGTTAGACAGGTTGGGTCTAAGGGTGTCTGCAGCTGCCTTTGATTGTATCTGTCTCTGCTTGCAGACCTCATTCTTTGCCACAATTTGGGCCTTCATTGTACCCCAGTAGTACTTTGGGTCCTGCTTCTCAATAAGATGGCCATTGGTGAAGCTATCTGGACGGAGGCATCAAATTCTAAGAAGGAAGGAGCGGCTGGCAGGGTTGATGATTCCTAGGCCACCCAGTCTTGTCAGAAGAGCGAATAGCTCACGTATGGAATCATTTGGTGGGGCCCTGCCAGACCAGGCTGGGATCAGTTGTGATCTGATGACATCCTCCAGGGGCATAAAAAAAAAAAATTTTTAAATAAATTAAAATAAAAAATAACTCATTTTCCACCCGCACGTCTTAGCGCCTAATGAAAACACTCATTGTGTAGAGTGGAGCTTCCTCTAGCCACTCGAAGTACAAGCTTAGGATGGCGGCTTTTAAAATGTAATTGCTATGACCGTTGGGAGAAAATCGATCCCCAGAACCCGTCCTGAATGCAATTGTTAAGCAAATGCTGCCACTATCTTCCTAGGACTAGGGCTAGAACTAGGGGCAGAACCACGCTCAGTCATATATATATCAAATATGCCACAAGACCATCTTCCTCTTCTTTAATAAGGACTATACGAGGTCAGATGATCATGTCAAAGGATGTATATCCCGATATACGTCCTTTGACACGATCATCTGAGGTTCTCCTTGGGACCCTATATATTTTGGCACCTGCACTGACTGTGCTTCCTTTTTCAACATTGTTCAAAGCAGCTAACACGTCAGAATCCTTCCACTACTTTCTCTTTTCCCACCGACATCCTAAAGAAACCTTATGATAATCTTTACCAGACGAGCTTGTTATTATACATGAAATGACAAGGGCAACAGGCTACTAAACTTCACTAAATAACCTACTTCATCAAGGAGGATGAGTAAAAAATGGAAGGAAGGCATACTACAGACTTCACTACAACAGTTACCACCTTAGAAAACTTAGCTACCTCACCTGTCAGTCCAGTAGGCTGTGGACAAACTGACCTGCCACTAGAAGATGCCCATTTAGTGAGCAAGTATAAATGAAACTTCAAAACTCCTGGCTTGAAGCCCTCCGAGACATTTCGGAATGGAGATGACGCACTGAAATTCTACTGAGCGTGTGCGATAGTCAGTAAACAGTATGTTGATAACACTGTTAGTGATAGTAGTACCTTCACATGGTGTGGTGTTAATAGGTGCCTCTATGCTTTTCTTTCCTTTGTACCCAGTCTTACATCTTACCAAAGTGTACTCCAAGCGTATGACAAGATTCTATTGTTTCTGCTTAACCATCCACTGCTACCTATAATAGGAGAATACCTTCCCAAGTACTTTGATTCTCTTATGCTCGAGCTTTTTAAAAAAGAGCCCGGATCAATCCCACGGTAAGGATCATATCAGCTAGCAGATTTGATCATCCCCACCCCTCCACCTACCCCCTCCCCTGGATCATATTTTCCCCCCAGATATTTATTTTCTCCCAAACAACAAAATTAAATGGATATAGAAACCAATGAATAGAGTCAATAGTGCTTAATCAAATAACCCCATCGACCTCTGATGGCTGGATAAGGATCCTCCTCACCCATAGATTGGCATTCCCTCTCCGGAAGCAGATGGGGATAAAGTGGGTGGTTGCTTCAGCTGGAGGGATGCTCAGTCTCTGGCTCTGCAGGCGACCAATACTTTTGATGTCCCCCACTGCACTGGGGGTCTAGCCACCAATGGTTTCTGCTATCAGTGGAATGAAATTTACCTCCACAGAGTGGCACACCTTGGCATGAGCAGATATCTTCCCATCTTCTCCAACAGAGAGGGCATGTCCAATAACTCATTCTGTGCTTCCCTCACGTAGCCCGTTAGAAAGTGGAAAGTCCCTCATTAATGCGCGGTTAAAAATATATTGTCACTATAGTTACAGAAATAAACAAGAACTGTGTGTGAATGGCATCTCCAGGTGCACAGGAAGCTGCAAAAGCCATCAATTTGTGATAGGATCTGGGTAAAGACACCTTTCGTAGAAATTTTGAAAATTGAGTTATTGATGTTAGGACAAAGAACACACAATTGCCTATAGAATGGAACAAATATTAGCTCTTAACTCCATTCTAAACAAAATATATGAACCCCAGAATGCAAGAGGATCGCAGCATTCATTTCGAGAAAACGCGTTTGCTCACTAATCTCTGCGCACCTCCGCCACTTAGTTCTGGTGGTGTGAACTGCAACTTCTGAGGTAAGAAGAAATGCTTTTTTTTTGTCTCGACTACGGAGCACTACGCTGTGGAGGTACTATATATGCTCCAGAAGGGGGAAAATACTCCTCTCTGACTGGGCTACACAAAAAGGTAACTTTTAAGACCATTGTTAGTGTGCGAGTAACAAAAAAATGAGTGAGAAAACACACACGATGTTTATCTAGCTAATGCTCAGCTAGCTAATGCATCAGCCATAGCTAGCTTATGCCCAACCAGTACCCAGTACCTAGCGAATGCTCGGCCAGAGCTAGCAGTAAGTAGCTAGCTAATGCTCAGCCCCAGTAGCTATAGCTAATGCTCAGCCAGTAGCTAGTTAATGCTCAGCCAGTTGCTAGATAATGTTGCTAATGATAACTTTAGCATGAAAAATTAAAAACACAAGGACTAGCTGAGTATTGCTTTAATAGACAAGTTATGTATTAGGAATATGAATGCTATAATGACAGGCTAGAGTGTAGTTTTGACCAGAGTTAAGTATAAATAGTATGAAGCGCAATACAAAGTATGAAGAATTAGCTATGTTTCTTTGTTTGGACATGATCTGCTGTTGCGACCAGCTTGTCTGCAAGTACGACATGCCCTCATGCGCTTTGTTGGTGGAGGATTGCTGGTGGAGGATGTGCTGGTGGAGGATGTGCTGGTGGAGGATGTGCTGGTGGAGGATGTGCTGGTGGAGGACTGTTAGCAGCTGTCCACAGGTACAGGGGTTCCTTGTCTGCTTATTGGTTTTGCCACTGTTGGCATTGGGCATGTGATGTTCTGATCATTCTCTGGGCAGAAAGGATGGATTTGATCATACAAATACCACTGGCATTCGTGAGACAATCCCTTTGGCTGAATAACAGATGGAAGTTCACTCCCATCAGGTATCCATGCACACGTGAGGAGTTGGATCCGAGTTGGTGGTATGTCCGCCCTCTGTTTCACATAACACACCCCAGGTTCTGACAAAGTGAAGTGCAAATGGTGCAACTTTTTGATGCCAACTACCTTTCTGAAATGTGGAGCGAAGAAGTTTGTCCAGTTGTAGTCAGGCACTATGGTACTTCCATCCTCATGCGATACCAACTGAGCTATGTTACATTCAGCTGAGTCGTTCACTACCCTTTCAATGTCGCTCAATTTTCCCACTTTGGTCCTTCGATATAGGCGTTTGAAAAGGCCAAATCACCAATCAGGTGTAAATTTTGTATATCCAACAACAAGAAATGAGAGAGTGATTTCGCTATGTTGGCCAGTGAGTGCACGCCAGGCAAGGTAGTGGACCATACAACTGTTCTTATTTTGCCCCATACAATTGTCAGCATGCAAGAATACCTCTTTTTCACCCAGCCATGATTTTTGAATAAATAGTGGAGTTGACTGATGACGGTGTTGGCTCCCTTACCACAATCTCCTGCCTCATCAGTTAAAAAGTTCACTTGCCGAGGTAATGCTTCACAATTTACCCCAAAAAGACCACATTTTCTTGGGGTCATAAAGTATATAGGGCCTGGTTGAAGTGGGTCAGAGGGGAAATGAATTTGCTGTGCGTAGTTGAAACTGTAATGTACCTTGATGTCCACTGAATTTGCAGGTGTTAGAGAAGGAGGTGGTGCTTGAAACTTGCAATCAACTAAGTAATGTGGTCGGACCGATTGTTGGCATTCTTCACATGAACTTTTGTACAGGGACCTTTCCATGCGGACCACTCTCGGGTGTTCTTCTGCAACCTGGATCGTTTGAGACATTTCACTTTCCTGGCAGTTGGTCGCACGAAGAATGGCGGTGCTATTTTGCTGGCATTGCCAGCACAAGTCCGACATTGGCTTCATGACAATGATAGATGGTAGTACATGTACCTCCCTCCATAGTCTACAAAAAGTACTGTAAGCTACAGCCTGATTATGTGATGTTTCAGCACTTCTGTAAAATTTCCAAATCCCCCCTTTAGATGTACCGGATGGGAGGAGCTTGATGTCACTCCTACTGTACTGGAACCCTGCCTGGAAGGAGAAGTCCATGTTGCTCCACATAGCTCAGGAGGGGAACCTGACTACAAGCTCTATGTCTTTAGTGGTAAGAGAATGCTTTGGGCATCTGTGTGTGTTGCCATGTATGCGTGGGGTTATTCCACTTTCTTTGAAATGTTTGATTAAATTTTTCATCCTTTTCATACCCACAGCATTCACAAACATAAAGAACCTGGAACAGACTGTCTTGCCATAATGAATGTAGTTGAAGCTTTGATACTTCCTTTTTGCCCTGCAGGGTAAGGCCAACGGTGAACATCATCATCACCAATGCAAACTGCCTGCAACTGCCCAAGAATGACCATATCAAGTTCATTATTTGAAATCTCAAGACAGGAATCTCGTGTTTGTGACACATAGTCATTGGCGAACTGTGTGGAGCACTTCTTGCCATTGAAGTGGGAGCAGGAGCAGCCACAGCCACTGGTCATGAACTGGTTTACCAGCTCTGTGTCCACATACCGAACCTCAAGATTGACAGATTATCTAACTGCCGGCAAGTGTGACATTGCTTCTTGTACTTGTTCATCATTGGTCAACTCTGGATCGCTCATCACTACAATCTTCACTCCCTCCAGTTTGGGTTATCGGTAGCTCAAATCTGTCCGTCTCCACCACATAATTACCTATAAGTATAACCATGCATCCATCATTACTACTTTACTTACTACTTACTTATTTTACTACTTTACTTATTACTACTTATTACTTTTCTTATTATCGCTTGGTTATTTGTACCTTTCATTATGTATTAGTACTACAGTTTGCATGTATACATACCTGCTTCTTCATTCTTAGAGTCGCTGTCTGAGTCACTGTCACAACCTCTGTTTGATGTGAAGTAGTCACCAATAACCTCCAGGAGAGACTGCTGATCTCTGGGAGAGAATTTCATCAGTAAAATTATAATACCAGTTGCTCTACACAAAGTGCTAGTACACGCGCCCAGCATACGCCACATGCGTGTGAAACGTGAACCCACGAGAAGCATGTGCACTGCATTAAATAATAATAATAATGTTTGAATATGTATTTAGTATGTATTTAATAATAATAATAATAATAAATAGACAAATAAGATAAATAAATACACAAAATAAAATAAAAATAAATAAATAAATATATATATTTAATTAATAAATAACAAGAAATAATTTTATTTAATTAAACAAATAAACAAAAATAATAATAATATAAATAAAAATTAATAAAGATAAATAACAAGATAAATATAACAATAACAAGAACAGCAACAATAATATTAAATAAATAGATAAAAAGATAATTAAGAATACTTATGGTGGTCGTTTTAAGTTCAGGCTCTTCAGAGTAGCTCCCCAGCAGCCAGGCAAGTTCATTCTACAATTTCGATTGAACTGCTGAGCTCACACTTCGACGCTAGGCTGATGTACAATGCCTCCTTCACTAGCAGTTCCTTCGGTCTTCTGGCATGGTCCAAGATGGTGGCTTCTTTCCACACAATTGGATGTCCATTATCCCATGCATGTTCAGCAATTGCAGACTTCTCTTTAGTACACTTTCTACAGGCATCTTGATGTTCTTTCACTCAGGTCTCCAGTCTTCTGATCATCTCCCCTATGTAGTATTTCCCACAGCTACAAGGGATGCGGTACACAACACATGAGTGCATATTAGCTGGTAAAACATCCTTCACTCTGCTCAGTTGTGTCCTCAGAGTTCTTCCCGATCTGAAGATGACTTTGATGTTGAACTTCCTGCAGACACTCTTGATGTGACATGGAGGTGCATGGGTATATAGAATTGCAGTGAAGCAGGGATGCATGGACAGATTCCATCATTCCAGGAAGATTACCTTTGCAAACTCTAATAGCTTGACTGTAGTAATTCTAATGTGTGTCAATTAACTTAGTAGCAAGTTTACCGACTCCTCCAATTATCTTTCCATCAGAAAGTTTTCCACAGCTTTCTTGAGCTTGTACAGAGCTGTTCCATTCTCTTTCACATGCAGTCAACCTTTTCCACCTCTTATCTTTATCAGATACGGGAACCATAAGGCTTCTTCTCAAGAAACAGAATGAGTTTTACAGTCCCCAACATGCAAGGCACTGTGTAGTCAAGAGATGGCAAACATCATGGATATCCATTTAGGTTTGATATCCACAGCTGAACCCTCATGGTGTCACTTCTTTGTTTCAGAGAATGACTCGGTGTTCCTTTTTCCACTCCTAGTACTTCTTACTCTCATGATCATATTTATCCTAGTACTTGCAACCAGAACAATACCTAGATAAAACTTGGTTGCCACCTACTTATATACCAGACTAGTGCTCAATTGCAACAAAAAACATACAAGGTGAAAAAACCACGCCCCTGCCAAGTCATCGGAACTGATATATAGTAATGTCGACTACTGTGTCCTGATGCATCATAGCATTCACAAACTTCTTTTCAGGCTTGACACAAACATGTCCTTTAATTAGCTGGTGCAACCCAACATGTATTGATAACCATTGCATGATTCCTGTACAATTGTTGGGAAATGAGTGAAGGTAAACAGAAGATTTCAAGTGAGGGCCGAGTCCCCTCCATGCGCTTGTTAGCCAATATGATTTTACAAATACCTTGCTCTTATCATCAACTGTAAAGAAAGAGATACCAGTAACAGCACCACAGGCCTTCACAGCATACAAACAGGTTAGTACAAAGGTCAATTGACATGGTTTCTTCTTCCTTGACATATTATTACAGGACCAGACAAAAAGAACTACAGCATTCTATAGAGCAGGCACTAAACTCTCCTTCTCAAGAATGATAGCCTTACCCACTTGCAGACTAGATTTTTACTGGTCTTCTTCTTTCTAAAGAAAATGCTACTGGGACTCTGGGAGACTTCACAAGCTTCTTCTTCGATGCTGACACCTTTTGAAGCAGGTGCAGAAGAAGCCTATCTCTTATGTGGAGGGCATTCTCCTCGCTGTCCTTTGTTTGATCCCTGGCATTTTCTCCCACTGAAGGTCAGTCATAAACTTTAACACGTAACACCATCAAGTGCATATATATAATAAATGTTCTGACTTCCTTCTAAAAGTATTATTGATTACATCAGCTGTAAGAGCTTACTTTCTCAATTATGGGAAAGTAGATTTGAAAGTCAGCAAACTTACCATGAGGAGATATAGTTAGCTGAAAAATGGCAAGAAAATGGAGGTGGCTTCTTCCTGAGAAGTCCATGGTGGTGACATAGGTGTGCATTTTAACCTCCAGCTACTTCCTCATGCAAATTCAGAATTTCAGAAGTACTGCAATAATATATAACCTTAGAATGTGATTAATTTTACCCTTGCCCCTCCCCTCCTCCTTTAATTGAGATGCAGTTGGTCTCTCATCCAGACCTGTAGATGAGGTGTAGATGATTCTAAATGGTAAGGCATTGTCTAACCTTTTTTTGTAGTCTACATTGGCAAAGTCCTATTTCCATTCATCCTGACAAGTCACTCCATCACCGCATTTGTTGAAGTAGAAATTGCACCAGGGTGAAAAATTAGCCTCATTACAAACAATTGTCGGAGTGCAAGTTGCACACTAGAGAGCACCGATCTACCATCTTGAAAGAGCTATAGTAAGCTTTAACACCAACTCAATGTGATCTGGCTGACCTTGGTAACATCAACTTGATATTTTCATTCTTCAGTCTCATATAACTTAATCTTCCATCTTTTTTGTTCACAGTTTCTCTATTTAAACAATTTTGACTTAAAAAAGAGAAAAAGCTATTCCAAAATGTGCAGCTTAGCTGCAGTGTGCTTCACATATTCACATGACCCAGACCCAGTGTTCCATGTATAAGTCACACCACTGAAATAGAGATAAAGACTTAGAGGTAACTGTGCCCTGTACTCTGGAAAATAAGTTAGTTGATTGCTTTTGTTGTTGCTTCTATATAACAGTAGTTGAACAGTTGGATCAGCTGTGGCAATGTTGTTGACGGGAACTTGCTAAGTTGTTTTACACTATACAAGTCAGCATATAGCATACCACGTTACTGTTACTGTTGTTGTTTGAGTCAGAGCATTGATAGGGGATCAGCTGCAGCCTCCTTCAAAGATTTGGCAAGTTGCACTGGAGAACTCCACGAACAAACAGCAGAGAAAAATATTGCCTGTAACCTATGTGTCTACTATAGAAAAAAAGGCAAATGTTCTCACTGATTGCTCAGTTATACATTCAAACAAATTGAGCTAACACATGAGGCAGACCAGTAAGATTGTGTCTCCCGGAACTTAAAAGTTATTCTTGAATGATGAGATCTTTAAAAAGAAAAATCGAAGCAGTATAAATGTTCCTAGCATGTTATCCCGACCAGAGAAACAGGAGGCTTGTCACTAAGAATGAACACCAGTAGAGAGATTGTAACTAACCTGTTCACTCTCTCATTTAGTGAGTAGGACTCGTAACTACTTTAAAGTCATAGGCATTGGAGCTGGTCAGGCTGGTCAATTTTTTTTTTAAGTTATAGCAGCTGCTTCTTTTTAGATCCTTCTGAAATGGCTGCTTCTACAAGTGTAGAAGTGGAGTGTGTTAGTGTCTATGATACAGCTGAGCCTCATCACCCATCTCTCTCATTTGCCTTTCCAAAGCGCAGCAAAGCAGAACAAAGAGAGATCTTGCCAAGCTTCTTGGTTTAGGAAATGGGACTGGTTACATTATGATATGGATAGAGATTTAGTCTTTATGTGCAAAAGCAAGGAAAAATGAGAACAGGAAAATCAGAACCATCTTTCGTAAGTTAATTTAACTTGTACTCTGTCTTAGTTTTATTACTGTTAATCTGAAAGGTTTCAAGAGGCTTCAGTAATTGGAAGGATGCAACAAACTCCTTTCGAAAGCATGAAAGTCACAAGGATGCTGTTCAAGTGCTGTTAACTATACCAGCAACAACTAGTGATGTTGGCAAATTACTGTCTTCAGAACATGCTCGTGGGAAAGCTGAAAATAGACAGTGTTTGTTGAAGATAATATCTAACTTACGATTTCTTGCTCGTCAGGGATCTGCCATACGAGGACATGGTGATGAAACTGATGGCAATTTTAACCAACTACTAATGCTTCGTGGAGAAGATGACCCAAAGGTATAGCCAAGTTGAGATGTAAGTGATATTTCAGATTCTTGAGTGGCTCAGGAGAAAGAGAGAGAAATACACATGTATCTAATGTCATCCAAAATGAGATATTGAAGGTTATGTCTTTGACGAATAATCATTTCTCAACTGCAAGATTCTGAGTTCTTCACTATTAGGTAGACGAAACCACTGATGTATCTAATACCGAACAGGTTAGTAATTAAACACAGCTCTACTAATACTCATTGTTTCTTCCTTTCAGATGGTGATGGTCTTCAGGTGGGTGGATAGTGAATTATATGCACATGAAGTTTTTACTGGACTCTACGTTCTACCTACTATTCAGTCTGCTACTCTATTGTATCAGCAATTGAAGATGCACTTTCTCGCTTTAATCTGCCTTTATGTAAGGCACGTGGTCAATGCTATGATGGGGCGAGTAACATGGCTGGAATCAGGAATGGTGTTGCAAAACAAATCCAAGAAAAGGAACCGCGAGCACATTTTATAGACATGCATTAAACCTTGCTGCTATATAGTGACACTGTGCAAAAGTGTAAACTTATGAAGATAGCCCTAGAAACAACCCATGAAATAACAAAGCTAGTGAAATACTCACCTAGAATTTATTTCTTCAAATAAAAGATGAGTTGGCACCTGCCACACCTGGGGTCAGAGTTCTCTGCCCTACAAGGTGGACAGTGAGAGCTGAATCTATGCTAAGTATTATTAATAACTATGAAGTTTTTGTTTGAGCTGTGGGATAAGGCTTGCTCTATCTTGACAGACACTGAAACTATAGAGGTGTGGCAGCACAAATGGCTTCATTTGATTTCTTTTTTGGACTGGTTCTTGGTGAATTACTTTTTCGTCATACAGACAATCTCAGCAGAACCCTCCAGAATCCTAAAACATCAGCAGCAGAAAGACAAGCAGTGGCATCTATGACATTAAAAACTCTTGCTTCTCTTAGAAATGATGATCACTTCAAACTATTCTGAACCAGAATTGGCATGATGGCTGAAGAGAAAGGAATTGATGAGCCCTCGCTTCCTCGAAGACGTAAAGCTCCTAGGAGGTATGAATCAGGAAAATGCCCCAGCTGAGTTTCACACCACTCTAGTTGATCGCTTTCGCCAAATCTACTTTGAAGCACTGGATCTAATTGTTCAATCTATTACAGATAGGTTTGATCAACCAGGGTACAGTGTTTAGAGACTTTACTGATCAAAGCAGCCAATAAGGAAGCAGAATTGAATCATGTTGTCGTCAAAACCTATGGATATCAATGAGAACAACCTGATCACACAACTTAAGATTCTTGGCCAAAACTTTGCATCAGATCAAAAAAAGATCAGCAATATCTCCGAAGTGATGGGTTACCTTAGGAAGCTTTCAGCTGCTGAAAAGACACTATTGAATGAAGTAGTAATTATAATGAAGCTTATTTTAGTAATGCCAGCAACTAATGCCACCAGTGAACGATCATTTAGTGCTCTCCAACTCAAGTCCTATCTTAGATCTACATACATGTTCATAAAGAACTTACCGATTCTCTTAATTTATCTGAAAGTTGCTAATGAAGTCACCAGTAACAATGAACACCGTAGTAACATTTTTGTTTTTTAATATTACCAATATATTTGTAACCTCACATGCTTATTGTCCCTCTCATACTATTCCTTAGCTATTTCAGTAACCTAGAAGCTTGGAACTGTAGAAGAGTGATTATACGTCTTTCAGGATGTGATTATAGCATTTCAGGTAGACTTTACGGTTTGGCTTCAGTGGGAACAGTTCCAATCCCACAACTTTGAGCCTGACCAGTCAAAATATGCTTCCCATGCCCTTGAGTACAGCAGCTATGCCTAAATATTCAGGAGTGTGCTATATAGGATGAAATAAAAAATCATTAAAAAGCTACCAGCTAAAATTCCCATTAGTACCTTCTTAGCTGTTTAGCTCCAAAAAGACCCTGTGTGCCTCTGAATCAAGTATTAAACCAGCCAATCTATATAAAAACTGTAGGATCTATCATGTATCTCTATCCGAAGCCAATAGCCGAAATTTCATCGGCTTGAAGAATTTGGTTTCATAATTTCCCAGCAAGACCACTTCTGCTGCAAACATACCTTTCTCCTTCTCCCTAGCCAGCTCTTTCTGAAGCTCAACAAGCAATTCAGTTTTAAGTGGAATGGAGACTATAGTCATGTTTGTGGTGTGTTCAGCTATCAAATAGGTTCTAGGACTCATGAGATCCTGCTTCTCTAGCAGGATTAGATCCTTAATCACAGTATACATGACTTCAATATAGTCTGCAGCACTCTCATGCACTTGTCTAAGAAAATGGACGTCCTGTCAATCTCGTCAATGCCTCTGTCACTGCCCATCAAATAGTGAGCCATCATATGCCAGGATTTCTGAACCTCTGCATCTAATACAAGACATTCAAAGAACTTGGTTTTGTTATCAGATTTTATGGCAGGAACAGAATCAACAAACTCGAAGAAATGTTTCAGGCGATTGTAATCAGACCTTGGAACTCCTTTGACGATGTCATAACTAAGGCTGAGCTTCCCATTGCTTTACTCACTTCCACTCCCCACTCCAGCTTTGCTCTTCGTAGAACTAGATGATGTCTTTGCTGACACTGGAGTTGCTTGCCTCAATTTTACACTAGGAACAACATGGGCATGTCTGGCAGGAATAGAATTACCAGCAGATCGTGGAGTGGTCTTTGGTGGCACACTTTCCTTGGCTCGTGGAAGCTTTCTTGGGGTTATCTCATCGATAATGGATGCAATAGAGGAAGAGCTTGGTCCATCCTCTTCCTTATTCTCCATTTCCTTCTTCTTTGTCCAATCAACATTCATAGCAATCAACTTGGCACCGTCCCACTTTATTACTTGAGACTTCTCACTGTAGTAAGTCCTCATTCTCTGACTAGCAACATCATCAGCATTTTTTGTCACAATAAACTTGAATCCTGTTTCTTTTAAACTGTGAAATCCTTTCGCTATAGAACTAACAACAACAACAGAACAACAAGAATGATAAGGAGAAATATGATAGTAGGACAATATCCCCAACAACTTTATCTTTCATTTAATATCACTTGTGTACATTCACCATAGCGTACATTTTATGACTCGTCATTTCCTCCTCACATTCCTTTCAAAACTAATCAAGAGGAGTGCTAGGTCTACTTAACTCAGTGACTTTAAAAACTCTTTCCTTTTTTCTCTCCAGTATTTTTGTTACATATATATGTAAATTTGCATATATATATGTAAATTTTCATGCCCCACACAATATAGCTGACAATGTGGGAATGCTGAAGCTTATGGCATAGCTCTAGTACTAGACTCCTTCTCTGGGGTAGCTTCGTTAGTCCTCTTTTCTACTGTCTTTGACCTTATAACAAAGCTCAACTAATTCTGGGCAGCAGCAAGGCTTGAACCCTTGATTTCTGCTTTCTAGACAGGGTATTCCACCATTGAGCCATGGGCACCCAAACAATTACCAGTCCTCCAAACACGTACTTGATCCAAACACGTGCTTGAACACTTGAACTACTTCACAACTGCAATCAATAGTAACCTCACTTCTAATTATAACTGCCCTTCCAATATATAGTAATCGCAGGTAGATTGGACAGAAGTAAATAGTAACCAGGCGCCTATTAGAGAATATATGGTAGCTAGCTAGCTACTGAAAACATATTTATTCTATCACATGTACACCCTAAGGTTGGAGCTAACTCCTCCCACACAATAATCGTGAGCATGGTGATTTAACTCAGATCAATAGCGAGCTTTATTACTCAAGAGGACGATTATGATGTCGTGCCTAATTAAGCCTTTGAAACTACTCGTTATCCTTTCCACATAGAGAATTTGGAATAAACTCTCCTGTGAAGCGGTCGGTCATTTCAGGCAAGTTGGTTCGATTGGCTCCATTATAATATCGGGCGAGATGTTGTTTTCTGTTTAGCTTGCTGCAAGGCCGTGAAGGTTAAGAAGATTAGATTATCATCTTACACAGAGGGTAGTTTCCTGGCAAAAGGATCCACAAATTGGAAGGATGCCACAAGGGTTTTGCAAGGCATGAGAGCTATGATTTCCATAAGTCATGTGCCACTCACTACTTCGGCCAGTACGGTAGATGTGAGTGATATGCTCTGTAAGCAAGCTGCTCCTGAGAAACAGAAAAACTGGCAAATACCTTCTGAAGGTCTTAATGTCAATCCAATTCCTAGCATATCAAGGCGTACCACTCACTGTGTGGTGATGGTGATAAGACTGACTCCCAACTTTTACCAGATTTTAGTTCTTCGTGGAGGGACTATGCTCCAATCCATCAATTTCTACAGAAGCATCAGTGAAGTTCACTGCACATAAAGTTCAAAATGAGTTACTATCCCTTATGACACTCCAAGACCTATTAAGCAAATTTAAAGTGCTGTGTTCTCCACTGTAATGGTTGGCGAGACCGCCACCGACTGATCAAACAAAGGAGCAAGTATTGCTGGCATTAAGATGGGTAGGTGAAGACCTAGTTGGAAATGAAGAGTTCATTGGATTATACCTCCTGCGCATGAACATTACACTAAAGCACTGCCATGGCCAATGCTATAATTGGGACAATGCAGTGAGTGGAGCAGCAAGGAGTCATGGGCTCACTGTCATGAGCATGCCCTAACCCTGGCAGTTGGTGACATAAACAGTGCCACCTTATGAAATCTGCTTTGGATGAGGTAGGAGAAATTTCCAAGCAAATCAAGAAGTTGCCTAAGTGTGACACCATATTCCAGAAGCTTAAGACAGAGCTTGCTCCCGATACCCCTGGCTCTCGTGTTCTCTGCCCAACAAGGTGGATCATACGAGCTGCATCACTCCAAAGTTTGTTGGATAATATTATTTGGTGTGTGGTTTGATGCCTTACATTATAAGCTTCATGTTAAGATGAGAGCGAGAATCATTGGGATTGAAACTCAAGATGCATGAATTGTTTGAGATTCCCATTGGAGTCTTCTCCTCCGTCACACTTATAACCTTAGTAAGAGCCTGCAGAAGAAGTCCCTTTCAGCTGCTGAAGGCCAGAGGCTAGCCAAGCAGACTTGGGATGTCTAAAGTCGAAGATCATTTCAAAAGCTTCTATGCACATGTTTTTCAGGACTAAATTCATTTTGAAGTTGATGCTCCTACACTGCCAAAAGAAGGGGCCCAATGACTGCAGATTGGCACAACAAGTGGTGATTTCTACACTAACGTGGAAGATCAATATCATTCAAGCACTGGATTTTGTAGTCCAAGTCGCTTTCACCAGCCTGGATATCATGTGTATCAGAATCTGCAAGAGCTGATTCTATGGGCATGCAAGGGTGAAGCTTACCAACACCACCTGGAAGCTGTGCTTAATATCTACAAGAATCATGTCAAGAATTGAACTTGAAGCTCAGCTTGCACTCATGAAACAACTCATCTTCAAGGAGTTACAGTGCATGATGAGGTGTGTGTCTTGCCTGGGCTATCAGCTTGCATTCTCTGGTGTGTGGAGAGTACCTGCCACAAATGCCACAGAGTGGTCATTCTCAGCAGGAGAAAGCTTACCTATGCACTACAATGTCCTAACATCTCAACAATTTGATAGTATAACTATTACATGTCCACAAGGATCAAGTTGATAGACTGGAGCTTGAAAAGGTTGCACATGAGTTTGTTTCAGGCAGAGAATGCGTGTTAGTTGACTGACTACATTTGAAACAAATAAAGACAGCACAATAATAATATGTATATATAGTTAAAGCAGTGGTCGAGAAGCCTCATCCTGGCACAGCCAGTGGTGTATACGTACAACACCTTTGGAATGCACTACTTCTTTTTTAACTGTGCGAATCTGTGTGTGAGATATATATGTACAGTGCGCAGCAGTTGTAGGGTTCGGTATCAATGCGGGCCAACTGTATTTTATTAATAAATGTTCGATTTAAAACCCAACGATTTACACCCAAGGATGTCTTTCAGGATAAACTCTAAAGGAAACTACCGCAAGAAGAATTAAGTTTCTTTCCCTTCCCAGTGTTTTGCTCTAGGTGTCTAGCTGTATCTGAAGTGTTAGCTTTGGTTTTTGGTTAGCAGCTGCTTCAGATTTTGCCAATGGGCGGCTACTTTGGTAATATATGTAGCTTTGGTCTTATTGCCATCTCATGTACATGTAGCTCTATTTTCATGAGGCTCAATCAGAACGTGTATGAGCTAAATTTGGTTCAAACCTCAAATTCAATGCAAGCCCTTTGCATGTCTACTTTTATGTCAAATAAAACACACATCATTTGTGAAACAAACTTTGGCAGTGTGCAATCCTGATCTAGGTTCATGAGGTGGTCCAGATATCTATTCTGGTCTTGTTAAATTTAGACTACTGTAGGTTCATGAGGTGGTCCAGATATCTAATTCTGGTCTTGTTAAATTTAGGCTACTGTAGGTTCATGAGGTGGTACAGATATCTACTTCTGGTCTTGTTAAATTTAGGCTACTGTAGGTTCATGAGGTGGTCCAGATATCTACTTCTGGTCTTGTTAAATTTAGGCTACTGTAGGTTCATGAGGTGGTCCAGATATCTAATTCTGGTCTTGTTAAATTTAGGCTACTGTAGGTTCATGAGGTGGTACAGATATCTAATTCTGGTCTTGTTAAATTTAGGCTACTGTGTGGTATTTTGGCCGGATGAAAGTTTGGTCAGAGTTGTGCCATACAGCTGGTTGGTGGAGGAATTGGACAGTTGGCAAGGTGGGGAGGTTCTGCTATAGGGGGAAAATATCAGCAATATGCGAATCAGCAACTGTGTGGCATATTAGAATAGCACTTATTAGGTGTTGATGTCTGTGGTTTGTAATAATATCTTTGATGTTAATGAATGCAGGTACCCAGGCTGATGAAGAACTTGAAGATAATTGCCACACACACTCGCCAAGTTAAAAAATGAGTAATAAAAGGCCAAATCCAGTTTGTGCAGTTACCATAGATCCTTTGTCAGCCTCTACAGAACCTCAGCTAGACAGAGAACCTCGGCCAGACACTGTAACCAAGTCTGCTAGTGTAAGGCACACACTAAAATTGTGATGTGTTATTCGGCATTAGCTTAAATATAATTATTGGCAAAAAGAGGAAAGGAAAGTGAGAAGGAAAGCAACCTCAAGATAAGATCACCCGATGGTGAATGAGACAATTCTTTATCCTAAATAATTATATATATATATAAAGGAACAATAATTATAGGCGTGACCTCCCTCATGGATTAACCACAACTCCATCTGCCAGTCCTTGGTCTAGCCACTGCATTCAATTTGAATGAGTTGCAGACTCCTTCTCTATCCAACCTTCATCCCTTTCCAGAGTCAACTATTGTAAGCCTTGTTGTGATGTGGTAATGCCTTTGTATTGGTGATATTTCTTCATTCTATACTATGCTTCTAAAAGGCAAACGGGAAGTTGGTGGATTATAGCAGCAGCAGTCTGGGTGAGCCATGACATTGGGATGGGGTCAGAAAGCATGGATTGTTTATCGCAGACAGACAAGTGCATGCTTAATACTGCCATTACATGTGTACAAAATTGACAACTTTTGTCCCATGTGTATATGTGTACAGACCCTTTGATGCTAGAGGTGAGCGTGACACTTGTAGAGTCTCCTGCAGCAAGAAATATTGGCAGCATTATCGACTTTTCAGAGGACCCAAAATTTGCATCTAACATAAGTTACTACTCCTCAGTCCCAAATCTTTCCCCTCAGCCTCTAACTTCTTCTGCTCCTCGCACCCAGACCTCTCTGCTCCTTCCTCGCCCCCAGAACTCTTCTGCTCCTGACCCTCAGACCTCTCCTGCTCCTCGGCCCCAGACCTCTCTGCTCATCCACCCCAGACCTCTCTGCTCCTCGGCCCCAGACCTCTCTGCTCCTCGGCCCCAGACCTCTCTGCTCCTCGCCCCCAGACCTCTCTGCTCCTTCCTCGCCCCCAGAACTCTTCTGCTCCTCACCCTCAGACCTCTCCTGCTCCTCAGCCCCAGACCTCTCTGCTCCTCGGCCCCAGACCTCTCTGCTCCTCGGCCCCAGACCTCTCTGCTCCTCGCACCCAGACCTCTCTGCTCCTTCCTCACCCCCAGAACTCTTCTGCTCCTCACCCTCAGACCTCTCCTGCTCCTCGGCCCCAGACCTCTCTGCTCCTCGCTCCCAGACCTCTCCTGCTCCTCGGCCCCAGACCTCTCTGCTCCTCGCCCCCAAACCTCTCCTGCTCCTCGGCCCCAGACCTCTTTGCTCCTCAACCCCAGGCCTCTCCTGCTCCTCGGCCCCAGACCTCTCTGCTTCTCTCTGCTCCTCACCCCCAGACCTCTCCAGCTCCTCGGCCCCAGGCATCTCCTGCTCCTTGGCCCCAGACCTCTCTGCTCCTCACCCCAGACCTCTCCTGCTCCTTGGTCTCAGACCTCTCTGCTCCTTGCCCCCAGGCCTCTCATGCTCCTCACCCCCAGATCTCTCTGCTCCTCACCCCCAGACCTCTCCTGCTCCTCGGCACCAGGCCTCTCCTGCTCCTTGGCCCCAGACCTCTCTGCTCCTCACCCCAGACCTCTCCTGCTCCTTGGTCTCAGACCTCTCTGCTCCTTGCCCCCAGGCCTCTCATGCTCCTCACCCCCAGATCTCTCTGCTCCTCACCCCCAGACCTCTCCTGCTCCTCGGCACCAGACCTCTTTACCCCTTGCACATCCTCCACCAAACCTGCCAGTTGGTGAGCCCCACCTTCATGAAAAATCAATATGCAGGGATTGTCTATGGAGGAGGTTATTGAGACATATCCAAAGTTGCAAGATATTTGTAAAGCAGGACTTATCGCTTGCAAACTTTCTCGTGAAGCAATATTTGGTCAAAACATTCTCGTCAGATGTATATACTCCAAAAGGAAATAGGTAACTCCCTGGACTTCTGAATTAGCAGAGCTGAAAAGGATTCAGTACCCATAATTTTGGCGAGCCCCTATGGAGCTTGAGCCTGTGACAGAAGCACTTAGATGTAGTACAGCAAGCATGCAATCTGAATAGATAACAGCTGCCACCAGGTCTCATGGAAACCCACAGATTTACCAAATTGGTACTGCAAGTAGTTTGAAAGGATCCTCCATAGCATGAGGAATGCGTGTTGGTTCACTTTGCTTAATTACAGCAAGTGTTTTCCACAAGCTTCAGTGTGCCTGCCCTGTCCAATTCTCCATTTTCCTTACCTCCTCATAAACTTACCTCCTTCTCTCTCCCACATCACTAAAATTGAGACAGTGATCAGATTCACACTCTGGAGTATTACCCAGAATAAATAAAACCACAGATCAGATTCAAACTCTGGACTATTACCCAGAATAAATAAAACCACAACTCGCGTCACACCCACACCAGCAACAGAAGGATGTTGACTCTGTAAAGACTTCTGTGAAGACTATTAGATAACCACTATATATTATGAACATGGAACCAAACACAAAGATGAAAAGAAGTGATAATGCACACACACATTAAAATCAATATCAGTGTCCATTGCATTGATACGAGGAATGAACTCCATCAAGTGCCTTATGCACTTTTGGCACTTAGCAGTATCCACAGTTTCTCAAAATCTTTTGATGCCCTCGACAAACTCGGCCTTGCATTTTGACTTCACTTCCCTTCTGATACAACACTCTTTAAGCTCGTGCCAAAGGCTTTCAATGAGATTGGCATCTGGTGATTCTGGTGACATTCTCCACCAGTTATTCAATGAAGGCCTTGGCCAATCGGGGGTGTATGTTTGGGATCATTGTCTTGCATAATCTGTGATCCGGGCAAAAATGATTGACGAATGGCAAAATAGTTTCCTTGAGGATATCGATATAAAGATGGGCTCTCATTATCCTATCGAAAATGCGCACAGCCCTGATGCTTATTCCTGCTCAAACATGTATTTTGACGGAACGTTTGTCCCTATTAATTATTTTTTAAATGCTACAATAGTGGATAATGATACAACAGTGGAATGTGTCACTCGTCCTTCAATACATCCACTGCATATATCGCACATTGACAAGAGAAGCTTAGTTGAATCTTATTACCAAAGTCATGACTTCATGCCCAACCATAAGCATTCATGTGGATGCATCTTGGTTTGTTTTCTGTAGGTTCTCTTGCCTTCAGGCAACAAAAACACCTGTGCATCATTAGCTGAATAGTCCACTCATCTGACCAGATGACATTCCCAAAACCACTTCCTGCCTCCCCAACAAATCACTGTGCCTCACTCCAACCGCTTGACCTGGTGGAAGGGAGACAAAATAATAATGTTATTGAAAATCAAAATTTTAACAAGAAACTCTATTATATAGCCAGCAGAGCTAAGCCCTAACTCTAGCCATAGTGGTCTGCTTAGTCCCTAGCAAGCTATGTATATCTCAGTTATGCTTAAGCATAACATCCAATGTAGTCCAGCAGAGCTAAGCCTTAATCCTAGCCAGCTTAGTCTCTAGCAAGCTATGTGTATATCTCAGTTATGCATGTGGTCTCTAAAACTAAACACCCACATACCATTACCTTGTTTGCCTCATGATAAGTGGGTAATAAGAACTCCCCCGAAATATCCAACCAAGAGATGTCCTACACCGCAAAATCATTCCCAAAGCAAGTGAGTAAGCCTTATTCTGAAGCAGGCCATGAAGCTGGTAGGCTGTTGTCTCATCATCAGCCCAGATAGACAGACATATCAAACCAAACCTTTCATTTTAAAGTAGTCCTCTATGAAGTTACTTTGTAAAACTCAGCATAACAAGGCATTTCATAAAAGTGTTCCGAGTCTTCATATTCCCTATTTGAGCTACAAGATCAACTAAGATTCATGGCATGGCACCCTGAAATTCAAAACTTACCTGCATCTGAGCCTCCACAATCTGCTTAATTTCTTCAGTGATAGTAGAAGGTCTCCCATTGATGACTGGCTTGCCTGGCCCTGGTACCAGTCTTATAGTGGCACTTGAGGAAGCTCTGGATGCTCTGCCTGGTTCATTCCTCCTCCACTAAGATCTTAGCAATTGTTGTAGCCAAGTCTTTGAAGTTGGGTAAATAATTCTTTAATGTCCATTGAGTAAATCATAGCGCAAGAACAGAGAGCTGTACAATAATCGACTTCTCACTGGAGCGAGCAACTGAGCATGCTCCATGTCATTCATCACATGTATATACATTTTTACGAAGGACACTTAGAAAAATAGTATACTCAATGCTCACATTCAAAACGTAGTATGTATGTTGTTCAAAAATGCAACGGAAATGTATTTCTGTCTGCTACTGTATATAGCCTTGTAATCATTTGTTAGCCACACACTATAGTAACTGTTGATATTTCTGGGGTGGGAGTGGAGAGGAGGGTGGGAGTAGGGAGGGGGGAGGGGGAATCCCAGGTGCCCCTACTTCTGTATGAAACCCTGCTAACACAGAAAACATCTCAAGTGATGTGTGATTTTTCTCCTTCTCTGAAGATGC
This sequence comes from Cladorhizidae sp. MBARI D1340-BT2, assembly GCA_028752905.1. Lineage (NCBI taxonomy): Eukaryota > Metazoa > Porifera > Demospongiae > Poecilosclerida > Cladorhizidae > Cladorhizidae sp. MBARI D1340-BT2. The sequence goes on along the minus strand of JAQNBH010000008.1, from coordinate 21,286,733 downwards.
CATGTTTAAAGTCCAGGCCATAAGTTTTGCTAGTTCAAGCTTACAAAATATCCAACCTATACTTTCATAGCCTATGGCACTAATGTAAAACCTTCCTAAACTTGACCCAAGCATCCATAGCACCAGCCCTAGAGGCCAACATTTAATGAATGATTTTGACATCAAAATGATTTCACTAGCCTTGCAAAAATTAACCATCAAGTTTCAACCTGATGTTGAACTAAAATAAAACATTATTTGAATTTTATTTCTACAGTGTTAACATTGCTATTATAAAACCTGGGTTTCGTATGCACACACATAGCAACATAATATATAATACCTGGGAAATTGCAAGTAACATTGTATAGGAAGCCACTTATCCAAATATGAAAGCATGGAAATGCCAGCTACATCTTTTTTTCATTTTGCTGGAAAAATTCCTTTGCACATACACACAATGAATAGATACCATCACCTAACGTGGAACCTCATTTAGACAATTCATCTCGCTATATTTCAAAGCACAGAACTTAGCTAGACCTACTCAAAAAAGAGTTGTCCTTAATACTGATGTAAGTTCAAGATTTGTGATATTGTGTATCGACTGATATGCCTTCAATTTCAAAGGGGGTGGGGGGAAGAAGACCTGATAAGGTAATCAAATTTCCAGACTACTTATCCGAACACATTGGGACTGGAGGGTATTCATATAACTGAAATGTTCCGATAACTGAACTTCGATGTGAAATGTTTTTAGCTTGTCCTTGCTCCTCATAAAATCGTTGATAGTCCACTTTCCAACATTGCATTCCACCGCTACTCTAGCTTAACTTCTCATTGTTCAGTGTACTATAACAGTTCTAAGTTCATTTTGTTAAATCGATGCTGCAATAGAATTTCATATTGTGGGTGTGGCTAGCATCCCTAACAAGAACAGAAAGGCTGGTGTAACAAAAAAACACAAATATTTTAACAGCATAAACATTTTAACACATATATAGACATTTTAAAACACACCCAAATATTCCATGGCAAAGACACCCAAATACCAAATATTCTAATACACACACAATCTAATATACAAACATTTCAAAATGCACACGTACACATGCATACACACACTCCAAGACATATCACGAGAATGCGCTACCTGGAACATACATAGTAACACAACCTACCGCATTATTTCTTAATCCAATATCAACTTGAGAGCATGGCAAACTGGAACAGAGTATCGAACATTCTATAACCTGCCTACAAGCAATGACATGTTTATTTTGAACAATAACTGGTATGCAGTAGCACTCCCAATATTGGTTTGACCCATATTTGAAAAAAGTGGACACCAAGTTATTTCTCTAAGTTAAAACTCACTTTTTCATGGATCAAAACAATATTGGTGTACATGATTTTAAATGGAAAAAAGTCATCAAACTGGTTATGGTTTGCAGCTTTATCTCCTTGCATTATTTAGAGACTGTGATGCTTGTAAAAGGATAGTATTATTTAAATCTTGTAAAATCCTACTCTTAGCTACATTTGGTGTGTTGTTAGCCATTGGGCATTGTGTTGTTTGGGCACTAGTTGTGTAACCTTAACAATACCTTTCTCAATAATTGCCTTAAATTTGCTCTTTGATGTTTCGGCTAGATGCACCACCCTTCATCAGGGTTGAAGGCTAGAGCAGCAGGAATGAAAGCTAGAGCATCAGGAATGAGGGCTAGAGTATCAGGATTGAAGGCTAGAGCAGCAGGAATGAAGGCTAGAGAACATCGAAGAGCAAATTTAAGTTGATTATCGAGAGAAAGTCATTACATGTAAATCCAATATAGCATTTTTTCTTGCTTAAGATTGTTGTTCTTTATATTAGGAATGACAGTGCTCCCCATATTGGTTTGGCCCATGTTGTAAAAAAGGCAGGCAGCAAAACCTGCCCACAAAAATAAAACTAATTTCTAAAAGTCATCTTGGCCACTTCATAGCAACCTAAAGAGTAGTTTGACTGGGATAACTATAATCATATGATGTGTCTGCCTGTGAATTATTAATTATATCTTCGTCATTTTCGTGACACAATTGAAAATAAAACATCAGTGATCTTACTGTGCTTATTTCACGTGTGAATGAAAAGTAATAAAGTTATCCCAAGCAAAACAAATATGAAAGACTAATGTGAGGATGTCAATCCTATAGCTCTAAAAATAATCATCATCCCCCAAAACAATATTAAATAATTGTAATCTCGTTCTGTTTGATTCCTGCTGGATAGCCTCTTTCAAATTGGCTCGTATTCAACTGGATGCCTCCAGAACTGGGAATGCATCATGAAAATGGAGTGTTTCATGACTGTAAACATTCATATAATGTCCATGCAGTTTGAAAATTCATAAAAAGTCGATCGTTGAGTTTTATAATGAACTACACTCATTATGCTAAATGCTTCAGCAAAAAAATTAAACATGTTGGATTCCAGTAACTAAGGAAACTTCTGACACCATTTACTCCGATGATCCATCGGCGATGTTGGCAAGGCTATTTGGATGAAGTTATATTGCGAGTGTTGGACATCTGCTTGTGGAGAAACAAGTGACAAGGAAAGAGAAGGCAACTCTTCGTGTGTTGGGGACAGCATAGTCGACCGTAACACAGTCCTGCCAATTGGCAGAGTTGTAGCCCCGAACCTAGGTACCTTCTAGCAAAGCGAACATTACCATTTTTCTTATTTTATGAATGGTGCCTTCTAGCGAAGTTAATGTTTCCTTTCTCTCCAATGCTATGAATGGTGGAGAGGATACCAGTGAGGAAGGAAGTTCTGACAGCAACTGTTAGCAGAGTATAAGCAGTTTTAGCTATTTTTACCCAGGTAGGAAATTATGGACATTAGATATTTTCTGAACAAAAATCAATTTGCTCTGTCAAAATGTCCAAGCAATATTAACGAATGCTCTAGAATGTGATAACCACTAGCATGTCAAAGCATCAGATGCCCCAACCGCTGACACAGACAGTAATGAGTAGAAGGAAGAAGAAAAGCTGTTACTTCATGAGACTGAGATGATGGACTCCATCTGTTACTTGCATTATTCATTATAGTATTTGCACTCATATTGCTTGATGATTTATATGGCAGATCAAAGTATGAGAATAGAGAACAAAAATTGATTGTATTCGAACAAATTGTAAACAAATTTTGGTTGTAACTTCCACCACTTAAACACGTATAAATTCTTCCTGGGTGTTGGCTGGTAAAGCAAATATGATTATCAGAGTCAAGTATGCAATGGCAGTCTCTGGCATACTCTCCCATTTGGTTCTCCAAACTGCAGCTAGGTTGGTAAGTAGAGAACATCCAAATTATCACATAGCCATAATATACGTCATTACTGTTAAGGTTATTCACAATAACATTGTGGTTAGTTTCCATGACAACCAAACTTTACCACAATGTGAGTCTAACCCAGTACAAGAACATAGGATATGGTTGCTATGATCCTTAACAAGATTTTTTTTAAGTTCATGTGGGACCATAACACTTTCCTAAATCCAGCCATGAAAGAGTTAAGCTGCACGAGTTGCTTTGTAGGGAGGCCTTGAAATTAAACTATAGCAAGCACAACTAAAGTAGTAAGAAGGAGGGAGAAACTTACTGCTTTCAGAGATGGTTTCCCTCAAAACTTACCTTAAACTCATGTTGTTAAGAGAACGGCTGAATAATCCGAGAGAACAGCTCTATACTCTAAAAACAACAGTCCAACCCGAGTAAGTCATTGCCCACTGTTTTTTGCTTCTGTTCACGAGGTCGTCAATGCATGCCTGTCCACATGCTTATGTGTGCGGTAAAATGTAGCTCGCATTTGCAATAAAATATAGCTTGCATTTGCAGTAAACAGAAGTGAAAAAATGCTCTGTATGTTTTTTCAACGTTTCGTTTGGCCATTGGTCATGCGTTACTCATATGCTGGATTGCAGTGCAACACCAAAATTATTTTGACTTGTATTGTATATGCCGACAGATGCATGCATAGCATGGGTTAACAGCAGGAACCAAAGTAGGCAGAATATGGCCTTCGAATGTTGCAGACTGTATAGTGAGTGGTCAAACTTAACTTTATAGGTTTCCATTCCACTGGTTCCCCATCAGAATTTCACAGAGTGCACATGGACACTCCATATATTTCATCTTTAACAGTTTAAAACAATTTAAATTTAATATTTAAAAAATCGGGGGGAAAGAAGGAAAAATATATTCTAGTCTTGGCTTCGTCGAAGTCTGCTCAGTGGATGTCAAGAGCCAATTCAGTCAAGTGGCTGATGAGCTAAGGCGAGGTCAAGAGTTACTGCAGTCAAGTGGCTGGCGAGGTCAAGAGTTACTGCAGTCAAGTGGCTGATGAGCTAAGGTGAGGTCAAGAGTTACTGCAGTCAAGTGCTGGTGAACTGAGGCGAGCTCAAGAGTTAGTGCAGTCAAGTGGCTGATGAGCTGAGGCGAGGTCAAGAGTTACTGCAGTCAAGTGGCTGGTGAGCTGAGGTGAGGTCAAGAGTTACTGCAGTCAAGTGGCTGGTGAGCTGAGGCGAGGTCAAGAGTTACTGCAGTCAAGTGGCTGAGGTGAGGTCAAGAGTTACTGCAGTCAAGTGGCCAATGAGCTGAGGTGAGATCAAAAGTTACTGCAGCCAAGTGCTGGTGAGCTGAGGCGAGCTCAAGAGTTACTGCACTAGTCAAGTGGCTGGTGAGCTGAAGTGAGGTCAAGAGTTACTGTAACCGAGCTGTTCACAAGCTGTAGAGCAGTAAATAGTTGGTCAGCGATGTGCTAACTGGGCTGTTTTGATGCCCTCAGCTGCTCCTATCGATCCTCAGGTGCTGTGATGTCGAAGGCAACTTCATCTGAAAGTCATTTCTCTGCTAACTGCAGTCAAGCATCATCTCTGCCAATAAGACTAAACAAAACAAAAAAAAATTCCCCACTTTCTGGATTTTCATCCTCCATTGTTAGTCTTTTATTTCTTTTTTTAGACAGTGGGCATTGAGCTACTAGTACTGGATACATTGACTTGCAACTGAATATTCTCAACTACTCAGAAAGTCAGATGGGTGGATGCTTGCTATGCGTAGTAGGCACATGCAGCGCATTGATATCACCATTTGCAGTGAAGTTAGCAAGTTAGGCCAAGCCATAAGTGAGGATAGCTGGTGGTTCTTCATATTCATCTAATAACTCTAGTTGTTCTTAACCCTCACGTTCTCTAAAACTTCCAAATCAGCTCCTTCAAAGTCTGCATGGAATGTCATCGCTACTCTTCTCGTCGACTGCATATGATTTGTACAAAATCTATATACTGTATGCTTGCTACATGTGCCCTGCCTAATCCCAGATTGACTTTTATGTGGAGGAGACTTAATCTGTATGTGCTCTATGGTATGTACTTGTTTATGATATTGTGTCACAATTTAAATCTGTTGTGCCTTCAACTTTGATAAAAAGTTATTTACTAGTCATTCACGTCTCGGGAGAAACAAAAAAAATATCATCATTGTAGCATTCTCCACACTATGATTACCAACAATGACAACAACAATCACAAAAACAACATTATGCACCTAAACTTACCATGTCACCAGATGGGTCAACAGGTAAAGTCCATGAAGGCGACGTACCATCAGTAGCAGCAGCTGCCTGCCCAGAAGAAGAAAAGGTGGAAACACCACCAGCCGGCAGAAGGAAAGGTGTTGAATTTAACATGAGGCTGTTTCCATCATTAGCATGACTCCTGGATGAATTGGGGAGCCATTTTAATTATGGATGGTTGCGGTTCAGGTCAGAACGAGGGAAGCAGTGGTCGTGCATGGTGAGATTCTCGTTCAGCTAGGTCCTCTTGGTACTCATAAATTATTATAGTCCATTAACCTCGGGAGCCTCCCTGCTTTCTTGGAGTCACGCAACATAGCACCCTGTCAATGTTAACATCACACTGTGTTAGACATGCACACGTGTATGGCCGTATCATGTTATAATTACACTGTGTACATATGTATATAGCCATACTATGTTATGGGAGGACTAGTGATCAAAAGTAGGTGCCTTAACTTTCTTATTGTAATTCCCACATGAAATTATTATGTCAAAATAATAGCTCTCTGTACTTAATAGATGCTTACAATATTAGATGGATAGGTGTGCTGGGGGGCAAAAGAGTGGAATTTCAAGATTTTAGTTGCAGGGATCTAACACAACACCCTACGAACTTTTAGGTGATTGCCTGTTAGCTGATTATTAAGTGGGGTTCATTTTATAAAATTTTAGATGGTAGGATGTCTGTGTCAACACTTTCTTTTATAAATCATCTGGTTTCCATGGTGTTTTTCAACTTTTAATGTTTTATTGCACAGAGCAAAGAAAAGGCTTTCAGATGACACAAAAAGTCTGATGAAGGCTAGAACATTCGAAATGTCGAGAGAATACAATTTGAAGTTGATTATTGAGAAGGTTATTGTAATGTTATTATGTCAACTGAGAGTCCATTGAGACATAAAAAGTTTGAGAGAAAAACAAAAAATGGAGTTACCTTTGCAGCAAAAAAAGAGATGAAACAGTTACATGACCTCGAAGTTGTGGTATGTTTGCGCACATGTCTAAGCAAGAGTGTGTATCTTTCTTTTAGGTCTCTTGATCTTCAATCTTGTCTCTATACTCACCCACAGACACCTAGACTCACCCACAGGTACCTAAATGCACACACCGATACCTAGACTCACAGTCATATACCTAGACTCACACACAGATACCTAGACTCACCCACAGGTGCCTAGACTCACACACATACACCTAGACTCACATAGAGATACCTAGACTCACACACCGATACCTAGACTCACACACAGACACCTAGACTCACACACAGACACCTAGACTCACACACAGACACCTAGACTCACACACAGACACCTAGACTCACACACAGACACCTAGACTCACACACAGACACCTAGACTCACACACAGACACCTAGACTCACACACAGACACCTAGACTCACACACAGACACCTAGACTCACACACAGACACCTAGACTCACACACAGACACCTAGACTCACACACAGACACCTAGACTCACACACAGACACCTAGACTCACACACAGACACCTAGACTCACACACAGACACCTAGACTCACACACAGACACCTAGACTCACACACAGACACCTAGACTCACACACAGACACCTAGACTCACACACAGACACCTAGACTCACACACAGACACCTAGACTCACACACAGACACCTAGACTCACACACAGACACCTAGACTCACACACAGACACCTAGACTCACACACAGACACCTAGACTCACACACAGACACCTAGACTCACACACAGACACCTAGACTCACACACAGACACCTAGACTCACACACAGACACCTAGACTCACACACAGACACCTAGACTCACACACAGACACCTAGACTCACACACAGACACCTAGACTCACACACAGACACCTAGACTCACACACAGATACCTAGATACCTATAAGAATAGCCTTAATATAACTATGTTCTCAGTGGCATATGTAGTTTATACATGTACATGCATCTTCAGGCATCTTACTTTACCTCAACAACCTATCCAGATATCGCTATTAAGCTTTCCCTTTGTTTAGATATTGCAGCTGTCATTGTTCAACCCACTGCTCACTATTTTTTTCCTTCTAGATAGTGCTGTTGTCTCTTGAGTCAGTATTGTACCTTATGAATCTCATTACAGCCTAATAACAAATTCATCATACCATGAATACATATCAATCGCAGACAAATACGTATTTCAATTATGCCAGGCCATGCCAAAGTGGCCTGACAAAGTGATGCCATAATATTTACAGGACAACTGGGTAACTTGTGCATGCATAGTACCTTACTCATCGGATACAGATATGGGGCGATACACCAATCACGAGACACAACTCGATGGTATGATAAATGCATATACACTGAACACCAGATATTTTACCTGCACCTTTCCAGCTATTGACATCAAATTGATATAAAATAGTGAAAGAATTTGCTCCTGGGTGAATTTCTGTTTTACTGTAGACATGTAGAGCGACACACAGTAGGAGGTTACAATAACGTTTCCAGAATTGGATTCCCGTGCAGAATCCACTGAATGCTGAACCATCACGAAAAGGAAAAAAAGTTATTTTCCCTGGCAGGTCTTCATCGTTGTATCCTGCCCATAGCCACAGCATTTGAGCAGCACGTCAACTTTGTGGACCCCAAGAGCGAATCCAGTATCCAGTCGAGCGGCCTGTGAGCTGTGGTAATGTAGAGAGCTGTATATACTGCATTGAGCATCAGTCAACTGTAGCGATGTCTACATACTGCATTTGAGTGAGGTCAGATATGGTGATGTCGAGAGCTACTGCTGTCGAGAAGCTAGTGAGTTGAGCCAATAGCGAAGCCACTCCAGCCGAGCTGTATTGGTAATCGGTAGAGTTTTCACAAGCTGGTTTGAGTGACAGTCGGGTGAGGCAATAACTGAATGTTCATCCAGCTGTGCCAATGTCGAGGGCGACTCCGAGAGCTAGTCTGATTAATCTTTCGGTAGCTGTTTTTAATATCTAGAGCCGATCCTCAGATGCTGTGATGTTGAGGGCTACTCCACCGATTCTCAGAGGACTGCAGTCAGCACCACCATCTGAGAAATATTTTAACTCCATCCATTTACATGTTTTCATCGCCATTATTTTTTTATTTGTTGGGGGACGATGGGTGTTGAGCAACAGTTCTGGAAAAATGAAGTGATTTGTACTATAGCACTATGCGTTTGTTTGCCTTTTTCAATGGAGCTAATTCTTATACCAAACAAAAGCTATTTGTATTTGCCTGATGTCAGTAGTTAGATATGGTATTGCCTGGAAAAAAGTATATATAGAAGGTATATTAATAAAACAGAAATTAGGGCTGATAAGTAGGTGCTGCAAGGGTTAAAGGTGTGTGCAGTGTATGTGGGTTATTTGTGTGTGGGAGTTGTCTATGCATATGTGCTGAGGGAGGTGACTCCAGACCTTGACAGATGACACCAAACCCTGTCTTCCTTCTCTAGCTTACCCAATTCTTCACCAAGGTGCAAGTGATATCATGTGGCAGCATGGCAGCTACCCATTACATAGCCTACATGTAGAGAAGCTGGTGTTCTTCTTAAGGCCTGTCCACACTGTACCTAAACTGATGCACAATTAATGTATGTTGGTTCCTAAGTCAATGCGCATTCGTTGCATCATCCACACTACCACCAACGTATGAAGCAAAAATTATGAGCCTACCAATATCAGTCAAAATCATATGCTGTAGCTGTAGTTGACATGAAGTTTGTTTTGCATCTTTTTCTCGCAGATCAGCTAGTTATCATTTTCTGCAGAGAAGAAAGAGGAGAGAGCTAAGGGGAAAGCAGAACCAATGAAGGTTGCGACTGCACAAACTTCAGAAGTTCAGATACCGTGTGTGTAAACATAGCAATGGCTCTCTAGCTATATTATGTAGTGTTGTTTTTTTGTTTGTTTTTTTGTTTTTGTTTTGTATATTTTCTTCCTTAACATTAGTCCTCTTATTCATATAGTTTATAGAACCCCCTCCCCTCAAGTTCAAATATTCAAGTGATGACTAGGGAAATGGCTCATCCCCAACCCTTATGGCCATTACTGAGGCTGCATTCCCACGCCAGCCACAGAAATCTGTAGTTGTCTAGCTATCTAGTTTAGCCGCAGGCCACTATACAGCTTCTAGGACCTTGTCTGAAAGTTGTTCTAGTTGGCATTTACCCTAATGCTAGGCATTGTATGTTTACAAAAAAAAATGACATGTAGCATACATTACTGCTTTGGGGCTGAGATATCACTATCACCAAAATCTGGTAAATTTGTTTGCAAATCTGTTGGTGTAATTTCACCTGTGGCCTTTTCCAACAATGCCACAGGTGAAATTATACCAACAGATTTCTAAACAAAATTACCAACCTTCAAGACAAAAATGTTCATTCTTCTACTTCTTCAACAAAAGATTAGCCATCTGCCTAGTTTGCAAAAATGCCATTTCCAGCTTCAGGGAAACCTCTAAGGACATTATATACAACAT